>OY101444.1:39652930-40852930 GCA_956483585.1 Gymnocheta viridis
GGACCTCACTCTCCAGTATTAATGCAATATTTGCCTCAAACAATAAATGAAGGTGGTGTTCAATATTTACAATTAATTCAAACAAGGCCTTTAATGGTACCAATTGGTTCGTATTTAACCGGCGGTACTGGAGTACAGTCCTTAGCATATCATCAACATTTGGCGCCAAGCAACAGTATTGACTACGTCAGTCGACCTCTTTTATCTCCATTGCCAAGCAATATGCCTCCACCTGCTCCTTCTCCTCTGGTTGATGTATCGGCTTCATCATTACCGTCATATGGCATTCAATCGTACGCTGGCAGTAGTTCACCTTACAAACAAAATCATCGAATAAACAGGGAAACTAAAAATAAACAGTTATTAGGACCTATAACTTTAAATCTAAATGAATATATACCGCAAGGCAACACTCCACAGCATTCTACATTCAACATTCAAGGAAGACCTTAAGAGTTTCAGTTATAATGTATACTAATAAATTATTGTTTATTTTTTCAATAACCAAAAAATCGATCTTTCGATCACCATTAAATATTACAAATCAGCTAATTATTAAACAAATAAATTTATTGGCGTTTTAAATATTCCTAATAGTAGGTGGCCAATGTGCGCAGCAAGCGGCAACTGGTGGTGACCGAATTGCAAGTATGTGTGAAAGATCTTGAATAGATCTTTTTGAATATTAAAAATTAAAAAAAAATCTTAACTATTACTTAAACAAGTAAGAGAGATACATATATTCGGCTGTGCCGAATCTTATATACCCTTCACCATAGTATGAAAAGAAGTCACAATCACGAAAATTTACGCTCACGAAATACGAAAAAAATAAGAATTTAAATGGAAAAAATTACATTAAAGCAAAAAAATTGCCACTCACCGTCTCACGAACGTACCCTCACGTGATGGAAACAAAAAATTAAAAACGATCATGCATGATTAGTTGTTATATCTATTCCATAGTAGAAGCTGACTTCATGAACACAGCTTGCAAAGCAACACTGGAAGCATGAGTTTACAAGGCATTCTTTTTTGAATATTATGTAAGGTGAACTCAACTTTAATTCTATTTTTCCTAAACTTCAAATACTTTTATAATGCTTGAGATCTTTTAAATTATATAAAGTAATTGGTAATTTTTCAGGTCATTTTGCTTCTTGATTTTTTTAAAATTGTACTAGAACAGATTCTAGACGGCTAGGTATTGAGTCCACTAAATTGCAACATTTTCCTGATGTTATCTTGTACCACTCTTCGTTTAATACCCGTCTTAAAGTGGCTTTGGACGAAATGTTGTGTTCTCGAACATTTGCATCCAAATAAGCCGAAAGGTTTTCTATGGGATTCAGGGTGGTGTTGGCAGATGTTTGGTGTTATATAAAACAAAAAATAGTTTAACGTTCCGAGCTGTATGTTTTAGGTCATTATCATGTTGAAAATAATACCCATTCCTAGATAGCCCCATTTTTTGTGCACTGTCATGTAGGTAGTCTTTCAAAATTGACACTTACAGATGCTTGTCCATAATTCTATCAATGAAAACTAAATTTCCCACTACTGACGCCGACATACAGCCCAACACCATTAGAGAACCACCTACATGTTTCACCGTTGGTTTTATATTTTTTAAATTCAGTGATTCATTTGGCTTACGTCGTCCGTCCGACCCAAATAGGTTACTGAATATTAAATTTTTTCAAAACTCGAAAGTTTTAGTTATGTAGTGCTGAGCAAATAGAAAACGCTTCTGTCTGTTGATTTTAGAAATACGCGGTTTTTTTCTTGCTACACGATTATTAATATTATTGTCTTTTAGTACCCTACGGATCGTTTCATCGCTTACACTTGTTCGTAGTGTCCTCTTAATATTCTCGTTAGTTTTTGGTACAGATAAATGAGGATTTTCACGATTTTCTTGAAGTCAATAATTTTGGACGCCCTTTTCGTTTCATATTTTCAATACTACCGAGCTCCTTCGCTCGTCTTATTACATTTTCTATCGTTTGCCGACATGGATCAAACATATCACAAATGTATTTTATTAGTTTGCCCTCATCATGAAGATATAAAATCATTTTTTTTCTAAGAATCGTTTAATTTTTTACTTTTCGGTATCTCTACACTAAGAGAAAAAACATTCATTCGCCTAATGAAGCAGCGTCATTAATTATTTTTCATTGCTTCACTGAACTTTTTCCTTGGTTTAATGAAAGTTTTCATTGCATTCATGAAATTTCTAATTTTTTCAAATTTGTTCATTTTATGGCTTTCATTGGTTTTATGAAAAATTTTTCGTTGATACTATGAAGTTTTTCTTTGCAAATTTTATGGAAAAATAAAAAGTTATTTCCAAAAAGACTTTAAAATATATAAAATAAAATATCGATATGGACTTTAATGTTATATGTTATTGAAGGAAAGTTTTCAGTAATAAGTGAATGGAGTGCAAAAATTGGTAAAACGTTCACCCACTTAAAGAACATACAAATTAATGATAATGAAATAAGGAATGTTGTGAAAAGTTTAGAGGGTTGTGATACGGCGAAAGGTAATTTATAAAATTTGTTATATTTTTTTTTATCTTGGACCAGCACTCAGGGGATGACCCCTACACATGCAATGCATTGTGCTGGAACTAGTGGAGAGGGATAGTGATAGATATGAAAGGAGGTGAAGCTTCATTCGTTCTTTACAACTCTGCTTTTTTATTCGTAGAGTAGTGTTGCAGCGCCTCTGGTGGCGAGGAGGACATTACTAGTTTTGAAGCTGTGTTTAAGTTTAGTAGCCACTTCTTTTATTAATTTTATTTTATTTCGCCGTTGATTGTGCTACTCAGTACCAACGAAGGAGGGCGCTCTGATGTTACATTGGAATTAGTATCAGCTGAAGTTGGTACTGTTCAGTGACCATGCCTTCGCCACTGAAACCTTCCGCCAACAACTGACACAAAGGCACACACCAATGCACATCAGAGAAATGCGTGGTGTTTTTATTGCATGACTCTGTCTGACACTGGGTTTGAACCCAGGTCCTTCGGTTTGTAGTCAACGTGCTTAGTACCTGAGCCAACCCTCATACCCTCATACACATATACACATAATAATTTTTACGTAATTTTCTTTGGACTGAAATGTATTAAGTTGGAAGTTTTCGATAATCAGATTTAGGAATTTCGTACACACCAAAAAGGAAAATTAGCAAAGTTGAATATAAGAAGTTACAATGTCGCTCGTATTCAATTTCGTTAACAAAATTGGTTAAATAATTGATATTCCTAGACATTGATATGATAAAAATTAACAATAATTAAATATTCCACTCCTAATATAATTTGAATTTATACTAATTCAAATATAGACTTAAGCCGATTTAACAATTATCGAAAACTATCAACATATGTATAAAGATATTTAGAAAGATATTTATATAGGTATAATATATTAAATGTAGTTATAACATTAAAACATAAACATAAAACGTTTACCTTTTAAAAATATTATGGAGCCTACATTACTGCCTATACACCACCAAAAAATTTTCAAGAAAAGATTTAAATGGAAAGAGAGAATATGGGAGATTTGCCATTAAAAATTCCCAGGAATCATTTATATATATGTAAGTGAAACTATGCAGGTTTTGCAAGACCAAATAAATTTTTTGCAAGTTAAAAGTGAACAATACAGCCTTTTATTTTAGGCATTGGGGATCCTAAAAATTTAATAGAGTTCAACGAATTTGTTAGAGCTTTTGATGTATGCTTTAAGACAATCATATTTTCAATATAGAGTACACCCTGGCATGTACAAATTTTTGGTGTTTTGTTGAAAATTTTTGTATGAAATTTATGTAGGAAGTACCAAAAAAATTTTTGTATGAAATTTATGTAGGAAGTACCAAAAAAAAAATTTTTAAATTTGCACTTCTCATTACTGAAATTAATAATATATTACAAAAATATATGTATTAAATAATAAAATGTGCTTACCTTATAATTATATTTTTCTATTGTATTGATATGTATTGCACATATTTCAAATTGTTGTACGTACTTTTGAATAATAAGATATATTATAAGTTTGAAAAATAAATATTTTTTATTGCAAATAAATGTACGCATGTATGCTTTATGTACACAACGAAATAAAACCATTGAAATTGTCATATATTACTACAATGTAAATGTTTCATGTGAGCAACGAAATATTTTCATTTTATGCATAATTGGTTTCATAAAACGAACGAAACAGTTTCATTTTTACGATGTCAATTTTTCATGTTATCAATGATATATTTTCATTTAATCAATGATTAACTCGTTATTAATGACAAAATTCATTGATCCAATGATTAAATTCATATTTGGAATGAAGGTTTTCCTTTCAGTGTATAACAAAAACTTCACGTCTGCGCACAATAAGAAACAGATTGCAATTAATTATGACAAAAAACATGCATATGCATCAGGTACGATCGCAAGCGAAAGTATTATTATATTGGTATTATTATTTACAGGTGTCACGTAAGGGGTTGTGTTTTATGCATAGAAAAAAATGTTTCTTGTGCGAGAAATATTGTCTACTTTTTTTAATAAATAAAATCGGAATTCCTTGCAAAAGAATGTATGTAAAATATTTTTGAAAGTAACTGTATATGCCTTTTAAAAGAAAAAAAGACGTGTGGCACTCGGGGATTTCCACGGCAAAGCTATTGCATAGAATTTTTTATCAACTTATACAATTATAATTATTTATTCATTTTTTATTTATGCAGTATTTTTTTCTTTGATATTAATTCAAGTTTTTTCTTTGATATTAATTCAAGTTACACTCTTTGAGCGTGGTGACCGATAAGAAAACTAATTTTTTTCTTTTATTGAATAAATAAAAAGTTAATATCGTTTAAAATATTTTTACTATCTTACAATAGATGTAGGTTATTCAGGAATTTTTATCATTGAATTTATAGGTTTATGGTAACTGAAATAAGAAACATAAGTTTGAGACTTCATATCCTCAAAATATCTGGAAAACACCGCTTAAAAACCTACGAATTGTCGGTTTGTTTGTGTATATCATTTTTTGTCAACCACGATTGCTCGTAAGTACGCCAAATGCTCAGATGTAATAGCATAATAAATAAATCAATAAATAAACAAATAAATAAACCATTAAATAAATAAATAAATAGGTAAATAAATAAATGAATAAATAAATGAATAAATAAATGAATGAATGAATAATACATTAAAGAAATAAAAAAATAAAAAATAAATAAATAATACTGACACTGACGTTCACGCATAAGTCGAAGCTGATGTCGACGCTAATGTAACGTTCGTTCTGGCAATTCTGTATGTTAATGAAATCAATACCATACTTTAGGGGTCAACATACGCTAGGCGATTCAAGTACTTTAAAAAAACAAAAGACTTAAGAAACAAACTTAGTGTTAGATCTTTTCCTTACGGAATTTCTTGATTCGGTCGCCGCGCTCTAAGCCCGCGATAAAAGCTATGCAATAGCTTAAAAATGCTGTAGAAACCATTTACAGCCATTTTCGTTGTTATTTTGTTATTTCTTGGGAGTTGTGAATATGCTAACTATATGGTTACTTATACAAATAAATTTAATTTAATCAGACACAAATTAGGAAAATCAATTTAAATGAAAATAAACACATAGATAGGATTATATAAAATAATTTGTTTATATTTTCTTAAAATATTCGTGTGGAGAGAAAAATATGAAAAAAATCACCGAGAACTGAAAATGTGATTTTTTCTTTACTCCATTTGCTTCTCCAACACTTTCGCCTACATACACCAAAAATCATGTTTTAAAAATCATTGAAAAAATCATCGTATGAATTGGGTGTTACTAATTTTTAAAATTTTTCCGTTCGCGTACTTTTTTGGGCAACAGTTTTTTTTGAGAGTAAATTTTTCGGTTTACTCAGAAATTGCTCATTTACTGCATTTTACTGCAAAAGTACTCGAACGCAGCTAATGTTGAAACTTTAGACTTAATTCCCCAAAGAACATTTTTCGAGATACGTGAAGACAACTTTGGGACGACGATATGTATGTACATATGTAAGTACCCTGTAGGAAGCATGGGGCTAAGTGTATCCATGTCATTATTTTTGTCAACAATTATGGTGTCTTTTTGGTGACACTGTCAACGAATTCTGTTTTTTTGTCTTTTTTTTTTGATAAGTAGAGAAAATGTTTGACGGTTCAAAACAAATTATTAATTTAAAACGAAACGAAGTCCCTTTTATGGTATTTAACAATAAGAAAAGTATGCCTCAAAAAAGACTAAAATATTTTATTAATTTTTTCAGTACAAAAATATGTGATATTTAAATGAAACTTAAATGACCATTCTTCTCCATTTAAAGCAGTGACGGCCAACTGTTGTTGAAACGACGAAGTTTGGTCGGGTTTCACACACACACAGCACGAACGTTTACGAAACAAAAAAATAAATAGATAGGAAAAAACAAAAAAATTCACTCAGTTGCATACCAGCATCAACAAAGTCAGGTTGTCGTCGCTTTGTTTGATAATTTATGATTAAATTTTATGAAATAGGTACACTGGTAAAATATTCAAACAGCACATTAAAATACAACTTATATATATAAAATTTTTTAAAAATTATATAAATTTAATATATTAAATTTTTGATTTTTAATAAATACATTTTTTGATTTTCATTCAGTATGTGGGATATTGGTTGGGAAAATTCATTTTTATTTTCATTAAATATTTTTAATGAAGCAGAATGCCTTGTTTGCAACCAAAAAATTAAAGAGAAATTTGCATGCAATTTAAAGCGGCACTATAACCGCCACTCAGATATGAATTCTCTTACTGGAATTGCTAGGTCTAATTTAATTATCAAGTTAAAAGAAGATTTAAGAATTAAATATAATCAGTTCATGAATACCAATCATGACCAAATCATTTCCTCAACAAGTGGTCAACTCAAGGCGACCTATACAATTTCCTTAGCCTTAGCTAAAAAAGGTCGACCTTTTGAGGATGGGGAATTATTAATTTTAATACACATAACCTCTGAAAACCAATTAATTATAATATTTTTAAACTTATTTTTAAGATAACATACTATGTGAAAAGAAATCCAACAACGCAAACAAAAGAAAACAAATGCATTTCTCCATGTGTATATTTACCAATACACTCTCACTTTTGTTAAACACAACTAAACATTCTCATTTCTCTTTTTGGCCGTCACTGATTTAAAGTCCATTTAAGTTTTGCACAGATACATACACAAACATATGTTTTTGCTTGCGTGTTGATGTTTCGCGCAACAAAGTAAACAAAAAATTTGCGGCCATTGAAAAATCAACATCTTTTGGAGTGAAATTTGGACTTATTTTATTAATATTATTCTTTTTTATGGTTTTTAAAATTGTTTTAAACTTTTAAAACAATGCAGCAATCTATCATTGTTGTTATTTTCAGCCTGAAAAAGAATCCACATTAGAAATTTTTCTTTAATTTTGTTCAACAGCTGTTTCTCTAAGAAAATTGAGAGAATTTGGTGAGGCTGCCATATTTTTATCGTAATTAAATACAAGCAATAATTTTACACTGAAAAACTCAAACTGTATTTAAGTGCAACTTAAATTTAAGTGGCATTTAGCTAAATGGCATTTAAATGCGAAGTCAATTATTGGCCCTTAAGTGGCATTTAAAGATAAATGACACTTAAATGAGTAATCAATTATTGGGCCTAAAGCTCAACCATGATCCGATAATAAGGTCCTATGCATGGTCAGCTGATTATATTTTGCTCATTTACCTTTCATACCATTTTCATCATGAAGTTGTCAAAATTTGTTTACATTATTATGGCGCCATTGTTGTTTTTTATTTGTTTACCTTTTAAACAAGCAATGGTTTTGTACGTGATCAGTTTGATCAGAGTTGCATAGACCTTATTATTATTGGATCATAAGCTCAACAATGTTTACCATTTGGTAAAAGAATGAAGATAATCGGTTGGCAAAAATTTCTCAGCCTATTTATATTATATACATATACGAGGGTGGATTGATATTGAAGCTACCTAGAGCTAGATGGCAGCACAAACACAATAACTTTTTTTTAGAAATTGCGACCTGTCAAACGACAGCTGTTAAAATTTCACCCAAATTCATCGATTAGTTTATTTGTTGTAGTCGTTTGAAGTAAGCAACTTTTGTGTTTCTTGAAAAATGGAAAAAAGTGAATTTCGTGCAGTGATTAAACACTATTAGTTGAAAAGGAAAACGGCGAAAGAAACAAAAGAAAAGTTCGATAAACATTACGGTGAGTCTGCTCACTCAGATTACATGGTAAAATATTGAATTGCTTAATTTAAACGCGGCCGAACAATACCATCAACAGGAAGGCCAAAAGAGGTGGTTACTGAAGAAAATATCAAGAAAATCCTCGATATCGTTATGAATGATCGCCGGGTCAAGTTACGTGAGGTTGTTGAAATGGTAAACATATCATATGAACGTATATTCAACATTTTGCATGAACATTTGCATATGGAAAAGCTATCGGCAAGATGGGAGCCGCGTTTGCTCTCAATTGTCCATAAATGTGTGAATTGCAAAGCTCTATGAATTGGGCTACGCATTGGTATCTTATCCGCCATATTCTCCGGATTAAGCCCCTAGTGACTACTTCCTATTTCCAAACCTAAAGAAATGGCTCGGTGGAAAGAGATTTAGCTCCAACGATGAAATTATTGACCAAACAAATTCCTATTTTAAGGACCTCGAAAATCCTGTTTTTTGGAAGGGATACAAAAACTAGACTAAGTGTATTGAGCTAAAAGGAGACTACGTTGAGAAATAAATGGTTCTTGAAAAAAAATTTTTTTCCCTACATAGGTAGCTATCAATATATACGCCCTCGTATATATAGATAGATACTAGAGTACGCAATTTTCGGATTTTCTCCTCGAATGACGGCTTGAGTGTCGCTAGTCTGGTTAGCCAAAATTATGAATTTTTTTGCTGTTAAATAAATTCGATAGTGTGTACCGCAGTATAAATTCAATAAACCAAAAGAGAAAAAAAAATGCTAAAATTTTTGTTTTTTTTTGCAAAATATTCGTTACCCCTTATTTCTGCTTTTTGAAATTCAAATTGACAACGCTGCCTGACAACCGGCCTTAACCGTCGGTAAGGATATTTGTTATCCGCCGCCAATGAATAACTGTCGGCGCAGGAGTACATGCTTTTAAAAATTTTTGGACAAACAAATTTTGTGGACATTCTAAATTTGCGTAAATTATTTTGTTCGTCTGAACATGTTTAAAAATACATTCCAATCTGGATTTTTATCAATTTTGTACAGTATTGGAAGTAAACCTCTTCAAATATGGGACAAAAAAGTAAGAAATGGACATATTAAACGTATTACGGACAACGATATTCAAAGCCTAGTACTGGAAATTGTTGGCACTAACGTTAGCACAACATTTATAACTTGTCCAGCAGATCCGAAGAAAACATTGGGCATTAAATTGCCCTTTTTAGTCATGATTATAAAAAATATGAAAAAATATTTTACTTTTGAAGTACAGGTAACGTTCGTTTACTGAAATAGTTGCAAGTTTTCTATGTTCATACATCTTTTTTAAGGTTTTGGATGATAAAAATGTTAGAAGGCGTTTCAGGGCAAGCAATTATCAGTCAACGACTCGTGTTAAGCCCTTCATTTGCACAATGCCAATGAGACTGGATGAAGGTTGGAATCAAATCCAGTTCAATCTTTCTGATTTTACTAGAAGAGCATATGGTACAAATTACGTCGAAACTTTAAGAGTTCAAATTCATGCAAATTGCCGTATTCGGCGAGTTTATTTCTCGGATCGACTTTATTCGGAAGATGAGTTACCCCCCGAATTCAAGTTATTTTTACCAATACAAAAACCTGTGCAAAAAACTACAGCACAGGCCATTTGCAGTTAGGACATATATATACTTATTTCACACTTTTTTAAATATATTAGTAAAATGAAAAATACATATTGAAATATTCGGACCATCTTAAGTTTAGCCACACCGCTCAAAAAAATACTCTGATAGAAAATTAAAAAAGAAATTGGCAGCAACAAAGCCTTAAGTTTCCAAATTGGCCTTTATATACTGCATATATTCCATCAAATGTTTCTTATACTTTACCACTAAAACTAGCATTACATATGAAAATTGATCATGACAATTTGTCATTATATTGAAATTGTTTCGAAAAGCTACTAAATTTCAATTATACTTCTATGTAGTAAACCCACTGTTTTTGTGTGGGGAGCCCCCGTAGGCAAGTGGATAGTGTACTAGGCTATTGGTCTTTGGGTCCTAGGTTCGATTCCTGCCTAGACCCTGGGTGTTTCTGCAGACAAATGAAAAAGGCCAGAGTTCGTGCTTGTTGATTAAAAAAAATTCCAGGAATGGCGCTGACTTTCAAGTGTCTCATATCTGGTCTTTGGCCGGGATTAAGGATTGTCTCCCCATGGTATTTTCAGGAACAGCGCTGCTTACTAAAGATTTCCTGCGTATTTGGTCGTTAACAAACATTTTGTCTATGGTATTTTAAAAACGGCGCTGCTTACAAAATTTTTTATATTTTGGCATCTTGGGAAAGATATTCTCAAAAGCTTTTGAATGATGCCAATATTGTCCGCATTCGTTGGAAAATATTCCGTGTAACAATTTTTTTGTAGAACTTCAAAAGCTCAACTCGGAAGCTAAGAATTGCCGCCAATTATTTTTTCTATCGGATAGAGTATTTTTTAGCTTTGTAGCTAAACTTATTTTAAGCCTATTCTATATTTTGTGATAAACTTTCAGATAGAGTGAGGATTTCATGACTGCTTTCAGTGATTAATATCGTATGTTCGAATTGTGCACTTCTCGCGCCATCAACACTTATTGCTGTCCAACCATCTTCTTGAATTTCAATGTCTGGCCCGCCTAAAGTTAAAATAGGCTCTATAGTAAATGTCATTCCAGTTTTCATTTTTCCTGGTAGATTGTTTTCTGGAAAATAAAAATATATATATATTATTAGCCGAAGGTATAAAATCCTAACATACTGAAGTGAAGTATTTCAGGAGGTCCATGAAAGTAACTTCCGATTCCATGACCAATAAACGCAGGAATTGAATTTAGCTTATTTTTTTGGCAAAAGTTGTGTACATAGCTTCCAATATTATTGAATTCCACATCTGGTTTGCATAAATTTATACAACCAAGGAGACATTCTTCAGTCTTTTCAACCAAGTAGATACCACGTTCATCTACATCACCAACCATAAAAGTTTTGGAACAGTCCCCGTGACAGCCATTTAAGAATACTGTTATATCAACATTAACTATGTCCCCATTCTGTAATGCCCTATCATCGGGTATGCCATGACATGCAATATTATTTACAGATGTGCATATCGATTTTGGAAATCCTGCATAACGAAGAGGCGATGGATACGCTCTTGCTGAAATAATTTTTTCATGAACAAATTTGTCGATTTCGTCAGTAGTTATGCCAACCTAAAATAATAATTCTTAGAGTATTACGAGTATAATATGTATGTACATACGTATAGTATGGTAATTACTTTAATCATTTCTCCGCATGATGTAAGTATTTTGGCTGCAAGTTTACAACTTTCCTGCATTTTTTCAATTTGTATGCTGTTTTTTATTTCAGGTTCCCCCAAAGTGCTACCGGGTCTCATCTGATGATGGTAGTACTCTGGAACACTTATTTCGCTTGGAATGGGTCGTTCTGGCGAAATGTTTCCTAGTATCACGGGATTGCATTTTCCAAAATTGCTTGAAAGAAAGAGAATTAAAAAAAACCGACTTCAAAGGAATTGAACGGACACAGGCAGACAATAATGGGTCCTTTTTTGGAGTATGCTAATCATGAAGTATAAATATAAATCGATTTAAGTAAAACTTAATCAGACCAACTGAAATTCGGTTGCCTTCCACAATCGATTTTTCATATTGTACAATATCGTCTGTGTACGTACTGTCAGCGCCAATACAAAGTGTGGAACCTAGTTTCACATATAGAATACTTTATTTATTATGGGGAATCTTGTATTTATTGATAGTTTGATGAAAAATTCCGAATACTTGAATATTTTAAAAGAAAATTTGGAACCCAGCGTAAGTTTAACCTTCACCGAAAATAGATTTTCCAACAGGACAACGATCCTATCCATACCTAAAAAATTGTCAAAGAATGGTTGCTCTACCGTACAGCAAAACAGCTGAACCACCCGCCAAGCTCACTGGGCCATAATCCCATTTAACATCTGTGAGAGCATTTCGATAGACAGATCAGGAAGAGAAATATCACCAGTAAGGACTCTAAAGGAAATCTTGCTGGCAGAGAAGTAGCACCCATATTGGTAGTGTCAATGCCAAGGAGGCTTGAAGAAGTTTTAAAAAACAAGGAGGTAGAACAAAGTATTAGACATTACTTATTTTTAACTTTGGATAAACTTTACACTTCCTTTTGACGCGTAAAATATTGAATTTTTTGTTTTTGTTGTTACTGTATTTGTTGCTTTTGAATTAATTTTATTTTTTTTATGTATTGTAAGAGCACAATAGAAGCTTTTGTTAATGATACTAGATAGAAGTGGAAAATTTTCTTTTTTAATATGTAAACGAAGTATTTTATATGTGAAACGAAGTATTTTATATGTGACGCTGACAGTATGTATGCATGTTATATTAGGTGGGAAAAGGTTAGGTTAACAGATTGCCAGTGAGAAAATAAGAGAAAGAGTACCAGCCCACTTGGGTCCAAAGTAATTATGATCCCTTTGTGGGAAAAAGGAAATAGTCCAGACTTGATTTTTTATTACACAACCAAGAAAAGTGTGAGATACTGTGTTGTGTTATCTTTATTTTCTTATTGTGAGAAGAGCCCATACTAATATATTTATAGGAATTAAAGATTTGAAGAAACACATGACTGAAAAATCCGTCAACGTTGACGAATTATGTTGTATTTTTCACATATTTTGGGATTATGGCAGTAAATTTTTAAAATTCTCAACATTTTCATATAAAAAAGTGTCGAAGCTGGAATTTTGTGACATTTATTTCCAGCAAAATGATTAAATAGTGTTTTCACACCGCAGAACTTTAAATACCAGTTATTACTAATTTTTCAGTTGAAGATGGCAACATGCTGGAGGATAATATATGGAATGATTAGCCGGAAGAAAGTGAAGATACCTCTGATCTATTCTTGCGATTTAGATGATGATACGAAAATTAGAGTACATCTTCAATAAAATTTTTTATGAGCTTGTTTTCACAGACGTCAAAGTTTCATGTTGTCAAAAAAGATATCATTTGGCACAGCAGAAACATGAAATTTTTTCCCCACAACCAATTATTTTTTATACCCTTCACCAAAAAATTTGGAAAGGGTATATATATGAAGGTTTGTCTTTCCATATGTAATTTCATTGTTCATTTAAGACCCCATAAAGTATATGTATTCTAGATCCTCTTATATAGAGAAGTCGAATGCGCGATGTCCGTCTGCTATATTTTCGTGTCAGTAGAACCACACAACATAGCGACCTAAATTTTAGATCATTCTCTTTGAATTTTTCATAAAATTGTTCGGTTTGAAAATAACAAAACTCGGTCCAATAATTAATGAGATATAGATAAAAGACTTTTTTTGTTATGTCTTATTTTGTTGTTTTTTATGGTCCCAGCTGTCCTACGGTCAATTTTATGAAACAGATATCTTGTGTAGAGTTCTAGGAAGGTTTATACTGAAAATAATTGAAATCAGTCCATTAATGGCTAAAATATGGACAAAAATGGTATTAAAAATAATTTTACTTTTAAAAAATGTTTAAAAAGTTGCTTTGGGCTTCACACCTACAACGTACAACGGTTGTATATTTCGTAGTATTTTCCGCGATTAACTGCATAATATATATTATTTATCATAAAATACAAAAAATTAAAATTCTTAATAGAAATTCGTGTGGTGTTTGTAATTTCGCCCTTTTTGGCACACATACATTAATACTGAAATGCGTTTATATGTATGCACATGTACACATTGTGTGTGAATAGCTGCGTTCCAGTACTTCTACAGTAAATGAGTAATTACTGAGTAAACTGAAAAATTTGCTCTCAAAAAAACTAATGCCCAAAAAAGTACGCGAACGGAAAAATTTTAAAAATTAAGCAAACAGGTGATTGCAAATCAATATAGTGTTGAAATATATTTACACTTTGTACTACTCAACTCTTTTTCTTGCTAGTACGAACATTTTAAGAAAATATAAACAAATTATTTTCTATAATCATTTACATGTGTTTATATTCATTTTATTTGATTTCCCTAATTTGTGTATGATTAAATTTATTCAAAAATATGTTATTTGTTTTTGCTATTGAATATCTTAAAAGCAAGTGCTACACAAGTTTTAATAGCGCTCGAGTTTTAATGAAAGAAACAATAAGTTTTTAAATGTTAAACAAAGTCAATAAGAAAACGATGTGCTTTAAAATTATTTGTGTTTGACCATCGCTTTGTTTCGACTGTCCCTTCAATTCATTTATTTTCTAGTTATATGCATGAACAACGAATAAACTGATTACGTGGTCTTAACTCGCTGACCGTTATCCCTTTTACATATAATTTTTGTACAAATATTTGTGCAAAAGATCGAAAAATTGTTTGTATGTATGCGGAGAGAAAATATTAAATGTTTAGTACAAACGTAAATATTTTTCTTGTTTAAATACATAAAGAACCATATTTAGAGTTTTAAATACAAAAAGTAAAATATGTATATAAGAGAATCAGAGGTTTAAAGTATTGAGTTCTACTTTTAATTAGCGGCAATAGCAAGTGAAGTACTAAGTAACCATATACTTAGCATTTTCACAATTCCAACGAAATAACAACGAATATGGGTGTAAATGGTTTTTACAACATTTATTTCCTTTTATAAGGCATATACATCATGTTTAACGAATGAATAGTTTAAATATAATTGTTCACTTATTATTTTGTCTCAGTTTTTCTTTTTTTAAGTAATTTTTTCACATATAGTATAGTTTTTAACTCCTTGCTTTTGTTTGTTTATTTTTGAATCATGTTTTTCTGTTTTACTAAATTTTACTACAATAAATTTCTGCAGTAAAAATTTGTAAATTCTCAGTCATGAACTGTCACTTTACGCTCTCAATTTGTGTTCTCATTTACTGCAACTCGAGTAAACGAACGCAATTTAGTAAAATGCAATAAAGTTAAGTAAAAATTTTTAAAAACTTTTGGGTACTCGAACATACTTAATATAAGCATAATAACTAAACAATCAAAAAGCAAAGATTGGTTGCTTTTTTTTGTTTCTTTCAACTTATTTTTGTTCTGTTGTTCTATATTCTGTTCTGCCGTGTAAGCTGAAATTAATTGGTGTTAAAATTGCCCTTGTTGCTTTGGGATATTGTCTCATGTCCAATTCTTTCTGACTAAAAATGTTACGAACTTTAGCTAAAATAATAATCACTTTGGATTAAAAAAAACACTATTTTTGTATGTTTATTAGTATAATATTATGCATGCATATTACAGTATTTATCGCTTATTCTTTCTTTTCGTATATAAATAACCATAATTATTATTTTTTATACATATTATATATATAAAAGAAATGTAATTTTTTACACGTTGCATATAAATTACAAATCCTAAAAATTTAAAATTGTGCTGTAATTTTTCAACCGCAAACAAACATGAAAACAACAGAAAACTGTTAGTGCTATTTTTCATATCGACTTTGACTTTTGCCAACACAAATCGATGGATCGTCAAGCACTGTAAATATACAAAACCAAGGAAACTGAATTTTAGCTTTGTTTTAAAAATTTTTTAACAATTCATTTTTTATAACTATTTGTGATTTCAGAAGAAAGGCAAAATTGATGCTTATATCCTGTTTTATACTTGTGTGCACAGAATAACAATTTTAATTATTTTCTATATTCAGGTGCAGAGCGTAATCGCAATATTTCAGAAAACGGTAATATTATTGTAATTGTATAATGTAATAAAATATCTCTTGAAAATTAAAGTGTTGTTTGGATACATAGTTACACATAACAAAGCAGAAAAATCTCATCCCGGCTAAAATTTGATACCTGTTGCCAAATATTTCCTAATTGAAACTTTCAGTATATATATTTACTTTTTCCATATTTTTGGATTTTATATTCACAACTTGGTATCTGACTGTTGCTTTCAATATAAATTCCCATAAGAAATGTTTCTTTCATTCTGTAACATCAGTGAGTTAATCTTCAGAAGCACTTTAATTAATTGCCTTTTCTAGAAAATGAAAACAAAGTTTGATGTAGGAATTTAATTTGATATCAAGCTCCAAAATGTAATTAGCAAAGAAACTAAAAAATTTAAAACCCCGCGAAAATAGCGCATATTCTAAAAATTGCATCTGCAATATTGGAAACAAGTCCCAAAATTTATTTTAAAAAATCATATAATTGTACTGATTGCCAAAAGTCTTGAAAAAATCTCTAAAATGGTAAAAATTCTTAAAAATATTCGCATCAGAAAAATTGCATGATTCAATATTGATTAAAAACTGCAAAATTATAAAGTAAAAAGACTTACAAAATATCATTTTCATTGTGAACTTTTATTAAAAATGATTTTGTATTTGGAATAGAAAAATTAAAATGCATTTTTATTTTGAATAAAAGTATTGCAAATACCTATTTCCCACAAATTTATATTTAGCTTCTAGATTGCTTTATCGAAGTTAATAATTTAATGTGGGCTTAATTAAAATGTATTCTAAGAACCATTCGTTTATGTGAAGTTTGCACGAAATCGGTCTGGGGGTTTTTAATTTCTCTATATCTGTATAACTACAATACTGATACTCTCCAAATTCACTGTGAGTGGTTCTTAAAAGAAAGTAAACTTCCAGAAAAATCTCTATGAATAAGTTGACTTCATTTTTAATTAAAGTGTTTTATCGTAATGGTCTCCTTTGTGACGCCCGATCTGTATAAATTGAAATCTGTTCGATCTATTTTATATAGAAATGTATAAATTGGATTAATATCAAAGAAAAGACGTGTGGCACTCGGGGACTGCCGCGGCAAAGCTATTGCATAGCATTTTTTATCAACTTTTGCAATTATAATTATTTATTTATTTTTTATTTATATAGTATTTTTTTCTTTGATATTAATTAAAGTTTTTTCTTTGATATTAATTCAAGTTACACTTTTTGAGCGTGGTGACCGGTAAGAAAACTAATTGTTTTCTTTTATAGAATAAATGTGAAGTTAATATCGTTTAAAATATTTTTATTATCTTACAATAGATGTAGGTTATTCAGGAATTTTTATCATTGAAACTATAGGTTTATGGTAACTGAAATAGAAACATAAGTTTGATACTTGATATCCTCTAAATATCTGGAAAATACCGCTTAAAAACCTACAAATTGTCTGTTTGTTTGTGTATATAATTTTTTGTCAACCACGATTGCCCGTAAGTACGCCATTTTGTGTTTTCCTAGATATAAAAATCTGTTCTGGCAATACTGTATGTTAATGAAATCAATAGCATACTTTATGGGTTAACATACGCTAGGCGATTCAAATACTTAAAAAACAAGACTTAAGAAACAAAATTAGTGTTAGGTTTTTTTCGTTACGGAATTTCTTGATTTGGTCGCCGCGATAAAAGCTATGCAATAGCTTAAAAAAATACTGCATAAATAAATAACTATAATTGCATAAGTTGATAAAAAATGCTATGCAATAGCTTTGCCGCGGCAGTCCCCGAGTGCCACAGGTCTGTTTTCTTTCCATCATTCTTTCGTCACTCCATACTATGGTGAAGGGTATATGAGATTCGGCACAGGCGAATACATCACTCTTGTTTTTTTTTACAGCAGCCATGATCTAATAATACAGGTCTGTTTATAACTACAATTCAACAATAAAAAAATTAATTTTTTCGGCTTTTTTTTTAATTTTTTCTTTATTAACTAAAAACATATAATAATTTGCATTTGTTCTTGCGTTTGCTATATTATATTATCGAAACAACCACAATGGTTTTATCTGATACCAAACGTTATTCTTAATTCCTTTTCACACCAAGATGAAGGTTTGAGATTAAAATTTAAAATCATACATTCAGTTGAGAGTAAATGTTTAATTCTGACCTTAATGTTAAACTACATTGATCTTCTTCAAAACTTGGAATTTTAAAAAATGTGCATTTTACTATATTATATTGCTTCTCAAACTAAAAATAAATTTTAAGTTTCGATTTCCCGGTGGCCCTTTTTCCATTTTGGTTGGAAATTATTTCATTTGGTAGCTGTTACATGGTACCGAGTTTTATTGCAAATCGTTCTTAATTTAAGATCGAAATTGTTTATCACCTGGATGTATACGCGAGTAAAAGCATATTTAAAGACAAGCTTAAGACGTTGTACTCTTTTAAAATTCTTTCACTATGTTATATATTTTGAGATATGTATACTGGAAAGCGATTGTTGAACACGTAGAAGTCAAATTAGTTAGAAAGTACTAAATGAACCGGAGGAGTAACACGGTATTAGATCGGTATCACAAATCCGACGACCGATATTACACACTATACTTGAAAAACGTTTTGAAAAATTGTAAACTTATTAGCACACAAATAACAAAAAAGTTCTATAATTTATAATTGAAAAACACTATAATTTAGGAAATACATATTTTTAAATATTCGAAGTCTTAAAGAAGATCAATGTAGTTTAACATTAACAAAATTTACTCTCAATATTATTTGAAACTTTAATCGCAAACCATTATCTTGATGTGAAAAGAGATTAAGATTCACGTTTAGTATCAGATAAAACCATTGTGATTGTTTCGATAATATAACATAAGCGCAAGAACAAATAAAATTCATGTTTTTAGTTAAAAAAAATTACAAAGACTTCAATTTAGTGCTGTGGGGGTCAAAAAGGTACTCTTTAAAATATTTTTTTGTACTGAAGAAAAATTTAATTTTCCATCATTGATTTCAAAACATTGGAGTTAGTACATATTAGAGATGGGCACCAATCACGTGATTAGCGTGAATCATCCGTGATCATTACTTTTGAAAATAATTTTTATTAGCAAAGCAATGCTGCAACAATTATCCATCAGACTAGCAGAACAGATCAGTACTGATTTAAAGTCGCTGCACCACCTTAGCGTTATTTGTTCGAATTTACCACTTTTGACGGTGGATGCTAATGACTAGGAATATCAACTATTTAATCGCATTATTTATAAAGTTAGAATACGAAAATTGCTTCTATTCCATTGATGATTGATTATTCCGTATTTCATTTCAGTTTTTCATTTATGTATGTTTACTTGATTTTTGTCTTTTGTAGTTGAATTTCTTAATTCAACCAAGTGTGCCAATGTAAACGGAGTTTGACGGTTGTCATAGTTTTAAATATTAATGTTTGCGCGTAATTAGTTGAACAGTTTTTGGTTTATGGTTGAAATGAATTGTTTGGATCAAGTACAAATTTGACTTTACACATTTCTTTTTTAATTAAAATTTATTTTTTTATTAAAATATTTTTAGACCAAATAATTGACTTCGTATTTAATGGCCAGTTTATGACTTCATATTTAAATACGCATTTAGTTAATTTTCATTTAAATTTAAGTTGCATTTAAATAGTTTCAGTTTTTCAGTGTTAAAAAATTGTTTGTATTTAATTACGATAAAAATGTGGCAGCATCACGAAATTCTCTCAATATTTTTGGAGAAACAGCTGTTAAACAAAATTAAAGAAAAATTTCTAATGTGGATTCTTTTTCAGACTGAAAATAACAACAATAATAGGTTGCTTCAATGTTTTAAAAGTCTAAAACAATTAAGAAAGAAGATATAATAGAATAATATTAATAAAAGAAGTCCAAATTGCACCCCAAAAGATGTTGATTTTTCAATGGCCGCAAATTTTTTGTTTACTTTGTTGCGCGAAACAACAACCATATGTTTGTGTATGTATGTGTGCACAACTTAAATAGAACTTAAATCAGCATGGTTGGTCATTTAAATATTATTTAAGTTTCATTTAAGTTTGTACTGCCAAACTGAATTCCGTATTTAAATAGAACTTACATATAAATACCATTTAAATACGAAGTCATAAACTGGCCCTAAATGCAGAAGAATGGTCATTTAAGTTTCATTTAAATGTCACATAATTTTGTACTGAAAAAAATAAATTGGTACTTAAGTGGCATTTAAAGATAAATGACACTTAAATGAGTAGTCAATTATTGGGCCTTATTAAGAAAGTATTGTTGAACCAATTTATTCATCAGAGAAGCACAATAGACCAGTAATAATGATTTTTTTTAAATTAAAATTTTTTCGTGAGCTTGAGTTTTCGTTATTATGAATAACTTTTTTTTCGCTCACGGGATCGTGTATGAACGGGAGCCAAAAATATATGGTCGTGAGTAAAATTTTTTTATAGTTAAGATTGCATAAGCGTGAGTAAAGTCACTCACGATCCCATCTCCAGCACATATAAACGCAACTTTTGACATCTTGCAAGTAGTCGGCCATTAAAAAACAACGCTACTAAAAATCAGCTGGATTATTAAGCAGATCTGTATTATTGGATCATGGCAGCAGCAAAGAAATTATACAAAGAACAATGCCTGTTGTTCTTGTATTGTGTTCATTGTTTTACCAATACTGCCACCTAGTTAAATACAACTCAATATCTTTTTTTCATGGTGAACAAAAAAATATTGGCACTATACATTTATCAATGACTTTTATTTCAGCACAACAAAAATCTCAACTTCCTTGAATATACTACATATGTATGTATGTACATGTAATAATTTTTCGTCTACAGTTTTGTTTTTACATCCCATTAAATGTTTTATAGTTGCCTCTTTCTACGCTGTCCAGCGATTCAGATGACTTGGACCATTTGCAACTGCCAAATTTTACGTCTGTTATTAGCTTGTGACAAATTGAACTAGTTTGTAACCCCGATGTTTACATACAATAATGTTTGTTGTAGACACACTCCCACCTGGTAATTGTGCACAACTTGATTGATATGAGAGAATTGTTAGCTAGACTGTTGCATACACATTATTAATGTATGTAGCTTACCTTATTTCATATAACTTACTATTTCCTTTTAAAAATACCCTGACCTATTTGTCGGACTGCAATCTTAAAATGATTAGGTCTCATTCAGAAAACTGCTTCTTTGACTTTCTATTTCGGTTTATGTCTAAAATTGTCTCCTGAATTCAGTTAAAACGCGAAGCTAATAGTCCACTGCCAGCTTTTATTGCCAACATAAAATTTAGTTTTCTTGATGTTGTAAAAGTACTGAGCACTGAGTCACAAACTACCGAGTACTCAAAACTTTAGATATTCTGGTTATGGTAGATTAATACAGGTAGTATCGAAGCTACAACAACACTGCGTTTAAGTTCAAAGCTGTCAAAAAGCACAAAGGAAATATGGCAAAATGGTTGCATTTTCTGTTCTATAAAGGATTTTGTTTTCTTTTCTTATTTGCAATTGAAACAAATGTTAAAGTGTGCTCTTTTAGTATTGTCTTGTCTTTTTTTAGTATTGTATATCCGTTAAAGCTACGACACTACCTGTATTATTCCACAATGAAAGTAAGAAAGAAATTTTCAAGAAAGTAATTTCTTTTGTTAAAGTTATTGAAATGAAATTTTTTATGGCTTGAGTTCAAATCTGAGTTTTGCCCATATCTTCTTAATTTAAGAAATCATTTTCGGATAAATTCATTATTTTATTAAGAGAGTACTTTTTATTTGAAACAATTTATTCATCAGACCATCGCTACACCATCTCATCAGCGTTCTTTTGTTCGATTTTACCACTTTTGACGGTGGATACTTTCAAAGTAAACTTTGCGTGTGGAAAAGCGAAACAAAGTTTAAAAGATTTTGAAAAGACTTTGTCAAAGAAAACTTTGATAGTGGAAAAGGGCTGAAAATGTAAAGTGTGCTTATATGGTACACAATAAAATTTTGATAGCTGCGCACCCAAAAAAAAGTCCGTTAACGATTCGTTCCTACCTGTATTACTCTACCATTATTCGAAGCTGTTGAAAAGCTCAAAAGAAAAATGCAGAAAAATATTCTCATTTGTGTTTGGTTGCATTTTCTGTTCTATGAAGAATTTTGTTTCTTTTCCTCTTCATATTTGCATTTGAAACAAATGTTCGCGTGACTTTTTTGTACATAATAAAATTTTGGCAGCTGCGAACCGCAAAAAAATCCGTTAGCGCTTCGCTACTACCTGTGTTATTTTACCATGGGCGAGCATTTCAATTCATAAAAACAGGTGCCAGTTACAGTTCTCTGATACACCTTAACCGCCGCCAAAATTGTTGATTGCGCGGCTGATTTAGCTGTCGCTGTACCTATGAGCAGGGCTGTCAGTAAAATTTTCAGAAAAATCATCAAAATCGTCAGTTTTTAAAAAAAAATCGTAAGAAATTCGTAAATCGAAAATCTTCTGTTTTATGCAACAATCTATAGTATGGCATTTACAGCAGACCAAAATCTAGTACTTATGAGATTTCGAGGAAAACCTTGTTGATTTTGACTAGATTTCCCATACAAAACAATATCTTCTCGTCACTAGATTTTGTCAAAATCTCGTAGAACTTAGTGATGCATGGTGTGCTCGCCAGATGTTTCACATTTGAATGATGATTTTTCGTATGGAGTTTGACATTTGAAAATGAAAATTCCAATCAACTGTTTTTATCAAGGATACGAAATCTTAAAAAATATCACGAATAACCCGGTGTAAACGGTAGAGATTTTGATAAAGACTTTAATTGAAATCAACCAGATTTCGGTTTGGTGTAAATTCCATATAATTTAAAAATTAACAATTCTGCAGATTTCTTAAAAACGATAAAAACTTTCAACATTTTATTCAATTTAAATCAAGATTTAACGACATTTTGTGTCGAAACAGGTTATATACTTTCCAAAATAAACGTTAATTTTTTATATATGTTTTATATTTTAATTTAAATACAAAATCCATAGAGTATACTATTATACAATCATATATGTATATGTACATATATATTACGAAAGAAGGACATACGATATTGATATATATTGGGTAATTACAAAATAAATATACTATACATACATATCATAGTTATGTTTTTTATATATTTTATAATGCTAACATTGTAAAATGCAGAGGAATTATTTTTTAAATAATCTTTAAAAATAGAATCCCCTTAACGGTTCCTGTTTGTAATGAGTATCTTATCTTGATTTTATTAAGATTAATTTTGTTAAATCTTTTTTCAACATTAGCTAAA
The DNA here is from genome assembly GCA_956483585.1 of Gymnocheta viridis. Lineage (NCBI taxonomy): Eukaryota > Metazoa > Arthropoda > Insecta > Diptera > Tachinidae > Gymnocheta > Gymnocheta viridis. The sequence goes on from OY101444.1 coordinate 39,676,429, forward strand.
AAGTTTGGCAAAGTCATAAAGTTATTTACAAATTTACATAAATTTGGACAAACAGGTTTATTGTTTGGTAGATTAATTGACTTTCCTCTTTTCCAAAATATATCTACATTTAATGAGCTGTCCTAGTTCAATTATTTATTCCTCTTAATATATCTTGATATGTTTCTTTAGAGACTAAATTAGGAAAACTTTTATATTTTATTTATTTTTTATTTATTTATAATAATAATATAACCAACCGAGCCCTTAGGGCCGTATATAGTTGGTGGACCACAAAAATAAATTAATTTACATATGTATGCAGGCAACAAGCTAATAGACTAACAAATGTAATAAAGGAAGAATTCCTTTTCAAGTTTCTTTTTCAAAATCACAGATGGTGTAGTTAAATATAAATTTTTTATGATTTTGTCATGGAAATCAAATCTTTTTTTATTTCATAACACAATTTAACTGATTGTAAGTTTAAACATCAATTGTATATTGCCTTAACATTTCTTTTACATACACAACAATATAAAATTTTTACGGTTATGGAAAAAAATTTTATTTAGAGGAGTATTTTGTATACAATCATCTACTAAAAAATTTATTAAAACATCTTAAAAAAGTTTCGTCATTTCATAGTGCATGTTGTGAATTTGAATTCCTTCAATTTTGTTTAGATTATTCATCGAATTAAGCACATATTTTAACAAACAAAAGTGAAGCTAGTCGTCATTAAAATTTTTAAGTATTTCTTTCATCGATATTGGCAAAACCAAAATATATTTTTTTAGAGCTTGACAGTTTGCCATATGTATGTAGAGGTTATGATGAGGAAAAAGAAGTGAAGTCAAAAATCGTCAAGGTATAAGCACAGGGTAATCAGAGATGTAACTTTGAGGTTATGTTTTGGAGCAAATCAGCTTTTTTGTGCCACTAGATGCTGTTAAAAATAGATAGCAATATAAAGTAAGGATGAGGGAAAATAAAGAAAACAAAATTAAGCATTTTGGAAGTAAGAAATGATGAATTGTGTTGCAATTTACTTCTTCTATATATCATGAATAATTCTTATTTTATATTATTTTTAATGTTATATTACTTTTTGCATTTATATTGCTTAAATTAATATTTTTCTGCAACTCTTTTTAGTGAGTCAGAATTTAATAAGAATACAAAACCACAACAAAACATGAAAAATTCTTTGTTTACGAGTTCCTGTGCGACAGACACAGCAATAGCATGCCGTTCGTGTCCCCTCTGGTATTACTTTGTGGTATAAGGGAGCATACTAACAAAAATCGACAAACGTCATTTTGTGAAATTCGAAATTAAAAATCGTCAAAATGGTATAAAATCGATTCGTTTGGCACCCCTGCCTATGAGTACTATAATATTTAGTTACAAGGATGCCAAAGTCGACTGTTTCATCTAACTCCAAAAACCGGAATGCTTTGATCATTGTTGTATGAAAACACATATTTGATTACTAGTTTTAATTATGTCTATGAAGCGAAAAAACTGCATCAACTTTTTTTACTGTTTAAAACACAAAGAACTCATTTTATATATATTGTATATCATGCCAATAATACAGGTCTATGCATTACTACAACATTATAAGCACAAGTATGTTGCTTGTGTATAACATTGATGAAAAGTTAACAGCTGACTGCAACATCAAGAAAAATGTTGTTTCTATGTATCAAAATAATGAATTGAGTACAAAAAAAGTAATGGCGCACAAAAATTTTAGACTTTTTAGAGCTTCACAATGTTTGACGATTAAAAACCCATTGCTTCTTACTTAGAACTGTGTTATTGGATCATATGATGCGTCGTATGGTACATCCTCCCCTTAGAGCATTTTTAGTACCAAATATGTTTTTATTGTCCCATCCCTGTTATATTAGTAAACGTTGTTCAACCCAAGGCGTATTTACACCTTCGTTCAACCGGCTTTACGGTTCGGTGTTTTCTGTATTAATACTGCAAATTTTAAGAATCAAAAATGGTGAGCATTAATGCGATTAAGCAATTAATAATGACAATTATAAACGTTTTTATGTTTTTAGACTATTGGAAAGAATAATAAAATGATACAGCACCTGAATTATAGGGTGCGTATTGTACTTCAAGATTCTCGCACATTTATTGGGACCTTCAAAGCCTTTGACAAGCATATGAACCTAATTCTTGGGGATTGTGAAGAATTTAGAAAAATTCGTTCTAAAAATGCAAAAGTTCCTGAAAGAGAGGAGAAGCGAGTGTTGGGCTTTGTTTTACTGCGAGGCGAAAATATTGTCTCTCTTACTGTAGAAGGGCCACCGCCACCAGAAGAAGGTTTGCCGCGTGTTCCTATTCCGGGGGCAGCGCCAGGCCCAGGAATGGGACGTGCATCTGGTAGGGGTGTTCCTGTTAATATGTCATCTGTTCCTGCTGGTCTCCAAGGTCCAGTTCGTGGTGTAGGTGGACCCGCTCAGCAACATATGGCTCCTATGGGAAGAGGTGTACCACGAGCGCCAATGATGGGAGGACCACCACCAAGTATGATACCAGGCGGTATACCACCAATGCCGGGTACAATGGGTCGGGGCGCACCACCACCTATGCGAGGACCACCGCCTGGAATGTTAAGAGGAGCACCCCCTCCTAACAGGGGTGGTTATTAATATGATTATGTACGAAGACAAATATATATACATAATTTTTTTTTAATTCAATATACATATGTTAATAGTAACGGTCTACTTTTAATCTGCTGAAGCTGTCTCAAAAAGTTTCAGTGTTCATTAAAATTCCGTGTGTAAACGAAAGGCGATAAAAAAGGACTTAAGCTTGTTCACAATAGAAAACATTTTAACGAAATACACCAACTAGTATAATTCCTTTATTTCGGACAATGTGTACTTTAAAAAAATATATTCGGGGTTTCTCTGCAATCGAATGCGAATGCTTGAGAATTACAATGTTAACATGCAAATTTGAACCGGATGGTGAAGTAACATCCTTGTGGACTCGACTTTCATTGTGAAAAATTTTATCATGTGAATATTATTCCTTTCACTATATCGCACCCTAAATACTAAAGGGTCACAACTCGAAATTTTCCAAAATTGAATTTTTTCATAAATGAATTCACATTTCACATCTCTAATTACTTAAAAAATTTCATTCTCATCACTATCTTCTTTAACTGCAAAAATTTCGTTATGTCTTTTTTTATGTTAATTGCATTGCTTTTGCAGGTTTAACAGTTTTTTGGTTCTCCTGAAAGTTTAAGAATTTTAAGTTGTGACCGTTTAGTATTTAAGGTGCGATATGTATGAGGGAAAGGTAGATATTGTCATATAATTTCAAAAAAGCGCACACGATGTTAGTCACGCGATCAAATTTTCTTTTAAATTCTCGCACTTCCTTTACCAATACACTCACACTTAAAATTTGACGAGTATTTGCTTACAAATTTTTATCCCATTGAGTGCTTCAAATTACAAAAAAAAAACGGCTGATTGCAGTTTTTCATCCAAATTTTTGCATTCATATTTTAAAATGTGCAGCCAAATTGTTTTGTGTTCTTTTGTTTCTTTCATTATAAATAATATAATATCAAAAATATAAAATATGTTTAACACTCAAGTTTTTCACACGTACTGCTTATAAAATTACTTTTATTTATCCCATTCAATGTAATACATGTGGCCTTTTGGCCAATTTTACAATATTGCAGGATAAAAAAATTGAACTATAACGTATCAAGAAAGAATACTTATGTATATGGATAAAAATATTAGTGTAAGTAATTCATATAACTAGTACACAAATTTGAAAACGAGATTAATATATAAAAATAATATAGGTTTAGACAATTAAAACTTAGCCATATAACAACAAATTAAAATATAATGTAATATAATATAGCCCAATAATCATAGCTATACATTAGACGTGGTTTAAATATACTAATAAACTCCGCTCAAATGTTGGCCTTGACATATTGAAATGAAGTAAACTTCTAGGTAAGCAGTTCCACATTAAATTAAATTTCTTATACGATTTATGAAAATTTGGATACTTTTTTTATCGAATTTATAAATGATATCATCTCGACAATAAAAGTAGGCCTTCGAAACATGTGCACCAACCCTAAGTCCATAAACAAATTAAAGACGTGCAAGAGTATAACTGAAAGTATTGCAAAAACAAATATACCAAATATGTATTTGTTACTCTTGGTATAAATGACAGAATGAGTGTAACTGATATGGTGTGGTCTGGGCTGGGCAGTATTTGAAATACATACATGCCGTGCAAGTATTTTGTATTTTAAATACATACAATAAATATAAGTAGTTTGGATTTTAAATACATAAAAAATGGCAGTATTTTGTATTTTAAAAACAGTTTACAAATGACGATGATTTTGTTGTTTTCGTAGATAGAGATGGTGAAAATAGGACCTCAAATTTGGAATTGGAATTTGTCAGTTTCCTCTGAAAAGAGCAAAGACATTATCACTCTTAACAGCTACCCAAATATAAAAAGAGTATTCATAGAATATAATACAAGCTTGTGCTCATCAGGGCCTTTAGACAGATTATTTTCTTCAGCAGGTTTTATTTATTCTCCAACAAGAAAAAGTTTGTCTGATGCTACATTCAAAAATCTGAAATACGTATTTTAAATACATATGTACATGATGTGTATGTATTTTGTATTTTAAATACCGCAAACCATGTATTTTGCCCAACTATGGGTGTGGTTTTTCTTTTATGCACTCACTCTACTCATAATAGTTGTTTATTGTTTTGTATAGAGTGAGAAATTTATTTGTTCTTTGAGCTGAAATAACTAGTGTACTACAAGTATTTTCATATAACTATTGGTACCACAAATAAATAAGCGCATTGTTGTGAGGAGTTTTGAACTGAAATAAATAAAAATGAAAACAAAATGCCTGTTGTTTTTGTTGTTGTAGAATCAAGCGTACTTGTATAAATATACTTTGATACATGTTTTTTTTTAAATAAAATGGATTTTTTTTTTATAAAAAACATAATTAGCATATGAACATACATATATACATTCATACATATGTATGTATGTATATTATAGTGCGTACTGAAGTTGAAATGTTTTTATTATGAAAAAATCTTTAAGTTGGCTTAATTTAATAAAACTTTTTGTTTGAAAAATATACAACCACCTATTAATAATATTGTTTTTAGTTTTAATACCCATTTTCGCTACAAGTTTAATTGTTAATTAGTTTTTATATGCTCATAGATTCTTAAATTATCATCTGTGCATTGTTTTGAAGTTTATGGTTTTCCGATATGTCATTGTTTTTTAAAGTGAATGCGTGTGGGTTTTTTAGAAGCTAATGAAATAATTACATACATATGTATGTATGTTGTACAACAAATACTATATGAAGAACATTCGACAAAAAGAAGGAACAATTAATTGATTTAATGAATTTAAGTTGAAAAGTTGTTACAAATACATAAATTCTTTCTGCTAAAAAAACCATGACATATTGTACAACCCTAAACGCATAAAAACCCCACAGATGTTCATTTGAAAATCTACGTGCATATAAAAACTAATTTTTTGCAAAAAAGGGCATGTTCGACAAAAAATAGCAACTTCACGTGTACTGAAACAACTTATTCGATGCAGACCTCTATTAGGAATTATACATAAACCTATTTATTAGAACCCTAAATATTGACATAAATTTTTTAAAATTCTCTTCTGTACTGCCCTCAAAACTCTAAATTTTATCGCTCCGTTATTGCAACGTAGTCATATCTCAAAAAAAATTCGTTCTTCAGGAAACGAGCTTAAAGTTTTTAATTTACACACACATCAATGGAAAAATAAAAAAGTATTCTCCCCTCAAGAGGTGAGTAAACAAGATATTGTGTACATTTTTTACAGAAGATGAAAAACGATTCGATAAATAATTCTGCATTCTTAACTCAAAAAACACGTTTTTTAAGATATGACTACGTTGCAATAAAGGAGCGATATGTAGTTTTTTTAATGCACCTGCAAAATAATAATTATTATTGCTACATAATAGTTACAAGTTTCGAGCGGGCACAGCTTGTGAAAAAACGCCCCAAAAGTATTCATTTTAATTTCTCTCGCAGAGGATAAATCAATAATTAACTTTATTTATTAATTTATTTCCATAAAGTTTAGGCCCAATAATTGACTACTTATTTAAGTGTCATTTATCTTTAAATGCCACTTAAGTACCAACTCAAAACTGTATTTAAATGCAACTTAAATTTAAGTGGCAATTAGCTAAATGGTTTTAAATGCGAAGTCAATTATTGGCCCTTAATATATGCACCTACATACTTATGTATGTAGTTACGGTTTTTGTAGAAAAAACAAAAATACCAATCATCTAAAAACGCGTAACGCTACTTAATAGTACGTTAATACTAACTTACTACAAATATTGTAATGTTTTCAATTAAACCTTTTTTTTTATTTATGTACATATGTAGATTGGTTGGTTTACGTGGCTGCCCACTACACGTAGGCATTCAAGTAGAATCTATATGATTCCTTTTTGTACATAGATAAAAAAAATAGAAAAACTATTCCGGATGTTTTATACAAATTTAATATTTGTGCTGCATTACATATGTATGTATGTACGAATATAAAATAATGTACTGAAAATTTACGTATGTTATTACATGTTGACTTCAATCACTTGCAGCCAAAACAAGAAAAACTCCAAAAGTACCTGTAGTAAAACCATCAGTATTTGTTTCAGCGAAACATAGGAAAGCAAGTATGTTGCTCTCATTCTCATATTATTAACTCACACCACATCTACTAGAGAGAATACCAATTGCAAATGTTGTCTTGAATGCTATTTAAGACCTTTTATTTTTTAGCAAATACTTCAGTGCACTTACATATGTACTTCTTGTTTTGCATGGCACACATTGTGTGTGTCATAACACAACAATAATAAACAATGAGCGAACATAGCTGATAAGTAACAAGTTGAACACAGTTATGACATGTATACACAAAACAAACACACTTTATTTTTTTTTGTTGTATTGTTATTGTGTGCGCTCGCTTAGATTTTTCATATGGTGCAGTGTGCAATAATCAGATTTTTACATTACTATCATATACACTGCAGCATAGTCTTCAGTGTTGACAAAAAACCAAATGTTTAAAAATCAAAGGCTTAATACAATTTTTAAATAAAAATTTTATTAAGAAAAAATTCAATAACTTAAACTAAAAAACAAAACAAAAAAAATAATACATTAAAAATAAAATTCAGTCTTTTGGAATAATACATTAAAAATAAAATTATAATTCAGTCTTTTTGTTACATTTTATATGATAAACAAAACAAAAAAATAATACCACCAAATTTCCACCAAAATAAAAACATTTTTACATATGTACATACATATGTATATACTATAAATTGTTTGGAGTTTTGACAACATTGCCTGTGATGTACAGCAATCACGCTGCTGCCTTTTTTAAAACTGCAAATAACAACAAAAACTACTGTAACACATAACATTTTTGCAAGACATCATTGCTTGTCGAATAAACAAATACACGAATAAATGGCAGGTCGTGCTATTGATCGGCCAAGCACAAAGCAAACACACTTTAATTTTTTTGTTGTATTGTTATTGTGTGCGCTCGCTTAGATTTTTTATATGGTGTAGTATGCAATAATCAGATTTTATACAGTATTATCATATACACTGCAGCATAGTCTTCAGTGTTGACAAACAACCAAGTGGTTTTGCGCAGACTTTTAGTATGTACATATCTATGCACGTCTTTTTTTGAAGGCTTACTTTCCCTAAAAACTTGACAATTGCTTACAAAAGTCCTGAATTGTGCGTTCTGATTATGCCAGTAAAAATATTCTTTCACCCTGTGTAGAGTTTTGCCTTTTCCTCCGTGTGAGGACTTTGATGGGTTATGATAATTGAAAATTATTTGATCTGTCAGCTCAGAGGGTAACCACAGTCTCCACGCAAAATCTTCGTTTAATGGCAAACCATCATATGGAAGAACACTTGTAGACTAAATTTTCTACTACCTTTAAATCGGGTAACTCATCTGCCTTCTCGTCAATGCTGGTTTTTAGAGACTGATAGGAAGGTGTTCTAAAATATTCCGAATTCAAATCAATTAGATTAGTAACTGTGAACGAAATTTCCTCCATGTCGTAACGAGATAGAGTGTCTGGCACAATGTTTTTCGAGCCAGGTCGGACTGCAAGTGCAGGCTCCACCGTGCGATACGTCCGCTGAGGTATTTATGAGCCACCAACCATTTTAAGTTACTGTGATCCGTAATTACCGGGAATGGCATGAGCTCGACATAGAGCCGAAACCTTCGGATAGCCAAAACAACGGCCAAATACTCTCTCCGTCACAGAGTAATTTTTCTGAGCGGAGGTCAATTTGTGGGAGAAAAATGCCACTGGGTGCTCCCCAACTGTTTCGTCTTTCTGAAATAAGACCGCTCCGACGCCAATATATGAAGCATTACACTGTATATAAAAATGTTTCAAAAAATCTGGGTGTGTCAACACTGGGGCCGTGGTTGGGGCTTTTTTCAGGGAGTCAAATGCTTTGCTTCAGGGGTAAAAGTAAATGTTTTTCCCTTTTTAAGGGTGTTAAAAATAGGTGTAGATATGTTCGCGTAATCGGGGATGAAACGTCGGTACCAACCCGTTGCTCCCATAAAACTTCTCACCTGTTTGGTGGTTTTTGGGTAGGTATATTTTACTATCGTATCGACCTTGCTCGGGTTTGGATGAAGCAGAATCTTGACTTGGCCACGTTAATGATTAAACCAGCCCGTTCCAGACAATCAGACACCCGCTCTAACAGCATCAGGTGAGTTGCAAAACCTGCGACACAATTAATAGACAATCCAGATAGATAAAACCTCTATGACGAAGCGCCGCGGGAATCACCTTATCCATTAAACGGCAAAGTCTTTGGGCTGCATTACACAACACAGAAGGCATAACCGTAAAATGGTCTCCCTGGCACCGTAAATTCAGTTTTTTCTCTACTGTTTGCCTCCAAAGGTATTTGCCAAAATGCATCCTTAAGATCGAGACTAGATATAGAGTATATGACCCCTAATCTGGACCTCCAGACTAGTCTTTCCTAAGCCCCTACGCGTATAACATGGTCGCTTGTCAAAAAATGCATTTCGACAAGATCTGATTTGCTATCCGCATCGGAACATAAGCTTAAGCCATTCGTGGTTAGACTATTTATATTTCCGAAAAATCCAAACTGCCTCTTAAAATCGACTCCCAGGAAAATTTCCTGAATTAAAGTAGGTACCAAATAAAATGTAATATCCTGAGACGTGTCGTTCAAAAAGATTTTGGTTTTCACCCGTCCAACTATTTTGTGCGGGCTGCCATCAGCCGAAAAGAAATTTAACACTTCGAGACCAGTTTTCTCCACAAACTTCAAACAATTCCTGCCGAGGCAAGATACAGTAGCTCCACTATTAACTAACCCAGCAATTGTTACGCCATTTACTTCAATTTTAGCGTAATACCTAAAATATTTTCCTTTAAACATGGACGCTGCCATTATTTTCTTTCTTACCCATTTTTGATTCTCATACCTCTCTCTAGCCCTTTTCATCCGATCTGATTCCCATCCGAATATCCTATGTTTTGCATCCGCATACTCTAATATTCTTTGATGTAGCGGTTTTAAAGGCCTTAAAGGCTGAGTCTCTACTACCCGCTTCTCCCTGTCTGAATTCTGTAAAATATATGGTAGCTTATTATACGAGGGTGGTTTTTCTGGGCCTATGTCTGAGTTGAACGAGCCTGTCCAGTCTGAGGCTGGTTTGCTCGCTGGTTGCCCTGGCATCTAGGACACTTTGGTGTGACAACGTTGTCACGTCCACACTTTAAACAAAAAATTCGCCTATTTGGCGAAGGACGCTCAATGTAGTTCTGACACGACTGTTTACAATTCCAGCAATTTTAACGGGTGGTCTCTGATATAGCTTCAACTTCTATATCTTCGTTTGGCCACTCTGCTTGCTCATGCGAGATTTCATGCACTCTCGGTGCGAGCTGCTGACGCTGTGGATATTGTGTTCGCTGACTACCCAGCAAACGTTCGGCTCTTTTTGCCTGCTGTCAAAAACTATTTAGGCTGTCGATTTTTGCAAAAACAACAAGTGCGATAAGGACGGTTTCAAGTTACCCTTCAAAATTTCTATGAGGTCCCCTTCTGAGTAAGGCGACCTCTGCTGGTTTCTCAGCTTGAAAACGGTGTTATAAAATTCTTCAAATGACTCGAGCGGACCTTAACTGCGATCCATAATTTTTTTCTGCAGCTGAAACTCGTTTTCAAAACGCTTGTATTGTGGCAAAGAAGCTGCTTCAAAATCGTCCCAGGTATGAAGCGGATTTAATTTCCTCCAGGTCCAGAACCACTCTAGGGCCTGGCCTTAAAACAGGGAGAGAAAGCTACGGTGTACATCTCTAGCTACTATAATCCTCGCAGAGAACACCTAACCTAAATATAAAATCTTCAGCACTAATATGAGCGAGAGGTACAGTCAAACCTTAAAACCCATTTCGATAACTGAAACTTAGGTAAGAATATTCAGCCGACCTACAAGGCGGCGTATTGAAATGTGTGACGGGAGGACGAGTGCTAAAAACACCAGGCTGTGGATGATTACCTTGTGACGAAAATCTAGGCTGATTAAGACTTGGCTGGCGAAACTCAACCGCTGACTGCTCATTACGGCCTAGCGCGAGTTAATGCACAGGGTATAGTCTACATGGCAACACTAGCATAAATAGATAAGTAGACACACACATAAATATTATCAATTACATACGTTAGAACAAAGACTTACAAGAGGGAACAAAGGTCAACATCAACATTATCAATTACATACGTTAGAACAAAGACTTACAAGAGGGAACAAAGGTCAACATCAATATTATCACTTACATACTTTAGAACAAAGACTTACAACGAGACCACTATCAGTCAAAGTAAACTCAAAATATGTTTTAATGATAAAAAGATACTTGTAGAAAACATATTCCGAGATAAAAGACAAAGAAACGATAAACATAATTATTATTATAAATAGATGTTAAGAAAATATTGTAACTAGTCTTAAGAATATAGATAATAAAGAAACACACGTTTCGGTGTGAAAAAATTTATTTTATTTTTTTGATTCATTCCTTCACCAAGGAATTAACTGGGGGCTCAACCGGGATACAAGCGAAATAATCTTGTATTCCCAGCCAAATAAAATTTCCACGATCCTGAAGAAGGATAAAAATAAAATTCCTGAAAAATTGGAATTAATAAAAATAAAATTCCTGAAAAATTGGAAATAATAAAAATAAAAAATTTTTTGAAAAATTGAACAAAAATTTAAAAGAAAAAAGTTAAAAGTTTTCAAATACTTCGGGAAAGTGAACATTGCAGTGAAAGTGAAAAATACACACTGGCTTCACACGAAAAACGACAGCAAATATTTAATTCAAGACGCCTGCTAGAAGAAGGCATCAACATGACTGAAGCTGCAACTCTCCTAGCTCATATTCAGGCACTAACTGAACAACTAGCATCCCTGAAAACAGACTTCGAAACATTGAAAAGCAATACACCAGTTGCTGTAACCACAATTCCGGCAACGCCTGCACTAAAACCACACATAACTAGTGCCACTCAAATCAACACAGAAATATTCAAGTGTTTACCAACATTCAGTGGACTGGAAGGAGAATATAACCCATGGAGAAATCAAGTATGGACCCAAATGGAAAATATTAAGCAATTTTCAAATAGTCCTGAATACTATAACTGTGTATGCATTATACGTGCAAAAATTATTGGCGCTGCATCAAAAGTTTTATCCGTAAACGGAACAGAACTAAATTTCTATGCCATAATAAACCGCTTAGACTTTACGATCCGTACCTTTATAATGGGATTAAGAAGCAATTACACAAAAGGTATCCTCTATGCTAACCAACCAAGGAGTCTGGCAGAAGCTTATGCCATTGCCTGCACCATCTACCACGACAATGAAGATCGGCATTTTGAAAATATCAACGTAAGACGGCAGGAACACCGTAATGAACAACGATATGGAGGAAATGAACACCGGCAACTAAAGCCATCACATCATGTTCAACAACGATACCACAATTATGCGGCACCACGAAGAAACCAAGTAGAACCGATGGAAGTCGACAACTCAACACAATACAGAAGGCCTACAAATTTCCCGCAACAACAAAGATGGGGTAGCAATAATCCTCAACAAAACACTACTACACATCATAATCCATTCCGCAACAATCAAAATCCTGTGAAGAGGGAAAATAATTTTTCAACACACAACTTTAATAAGGTTCAACGAGTACATCAAACACAAGATGAGGATCTTCAATCACTCCAGCCTCAATATATCGAAGACAATTTTGAAACCGGAAGTGCTTTTTTAGACGAGTGAATGGTCTGCCATGCCTACAACGCACTTGCAGAGAAACAGGTAGATCAATAAATATTTTAATAGATACAGGAGCTACAAGTAATTATATTAGTACTAGTTGTAAGATAGGGAAACCAATTAAAATTAATCCAGTGAAAGTCAAAACACTTCATGGATATTCAATGGTAAATACGAAAAAAATTATTACTGTCTTAAACCACCATTTAACTTTCTATGAAACAGAGGCCCTTCAAGAATTTGATATGCTTTTAGGAGAACAAGGGTTAAGATTAGTCAAGGCAGAGATCAATCTCTTTGACTATAGTCTAAAATATAGATATAAGGAAAATTTAGGAAAAAATACGGAAAAGATAAATTATACAATTAATAACGAAATTTACAGGAAAGATATTGAAAAAATAATGCAAAGGAATAGGGAAACTAAGGAAGTATTGCCATTTACTACAACCATTCAGGCATCTATCAGAACAAAATCTGAAGACCCTATTTATGTAAGACAATACCCTTATCCAATATCAGACAACGAATTTATTAATAATGAAATACAGAAATTACTGGATAATAAAATTATTCAACCAAGTAGGAGTCCGTACAATTCCCCCATCTGGACAGTCGCAAAAAAGGGTACCGATGAAGAAGGAAAACCCAAAAGGCGAATGGTAGTTGATTTCCAGAAGCTAAACGCTCAAACAATTACCGACCGTTATCCAATTCCAGCTGTTGGTATGACAATCCAGAACTTGGGAAAAGCAAAAGTATTCACCACGTTAGATTTGGAATCAGGATTCCATCAAATTCTCATAAAAGAATCGGACAGGGAAAAAACAGCGTTCAGTGTGAACGGTGCAAAGTATGAATTTTTAAGGATGCCGTTTGGTCTTAAAAACGCTCCTTCCAACGATGCATAGATGATATTCTACGCCCGTATATAGGGAAGTTTGCATATGTTTATATAGATGATGTCCTAATATATTCCTCCTCACCCGAAGAACATATGGAGCACATTTCCATTATAATTAATGCACTCCATAACGCTAACATGAAAATTTCTGACGAAAAATCGAACTTCTTTCAAGATTCTGTAGAGTATACATCATTAAGCACAATAAAATAACAGTAGACCCTAATAAGGTGGAAGCAATAAAAAACTATCCCATTCCCACAAATTTAAAGGAACTTAGATCATTCCTAGGCTTAGCAAGTTACTACAAGAAATTTGTTAAAAACTTCGCAGCTATTGTAAAACCACTCACAGTACATCTCAGAGGAGATAATGGTGGAATTAGTAAAAATCAAAGTACAAAAGTAAAAATAAATCTCGACCAAGCAGCACTAGACGCATTAAATAAAATAAAAGACGCCCTTCAGGCACAGGTCGAATTATTTCAACCTGAATTTTCAGAACCATTCGAGTTAACCACCGACGCAAGTAACTTTGCCATCGGCGCAGTACTTTCCCAGTATAAGAAACCAATAGCATTTATTTCACGAACTCTAAATGAAACAGAGCAAAATTACAGCACAAACGAAAAGGAATTGTTAGCTATCGTTTGGGCTTTACAAAAATTAAGAAACTATCTTTATGGTATTGCTGACCTAACAATATACACTGACCACCAGTCATTAATCTTTTCTATCTCGGACAAGAATCCAAACACCAAACTTAAAAGATGGAAAAGCTTCATAGAAGAATATGGAGCAAAATTAGTGTACAAGCCTGGACACCAGAATATTGTTGCAGATGCTTTATCACGGCAACAAATTAACAATACATCCAGTTGTTCACAACACTCAGCTCAAAGTTCACCTTCAGAAAGTATCAAGAGAGTCAAACAACCACTAAATGCTTTTAGGAATCAAATAATACCAATATTTGACGAAAATGCAATAATCGAAATAGATACATGTACCATTTTTCCAGATCGAGTTAGGCATACCATATATTATAAAACAAAACACGAATTGATAGACAGACTAAAACAAATAACAAATCCAAAAGTTCAAAATGCACTAAAATTAAGCGAAGAAACATTATTTCATCTACAAAGTGATATTATCACTACATTCCCATCCAATTTGTTTGTTATAACACAAACACAATTACAAGATGTCATTAACGTAGAAGAACAAAAAGAAATAGTAATGCGAACACATAGACGAGCACATAGGAATTATAAAAATATCGCTCAAGAAATATCGTTAACACACTATTGGCCGAACATTCTAGATATGTGTAAAAAAGAATGTATAGATTGTAATATCTGCCTACAAAATAAATATGAACGAAGACCAAATAAACAACCAATAGGGAAAACACCAATACCCACGAAAGTAGGAGAGTACATACAGATGGATATATTTTACATGAATAACCAAACATACATCAGCACCATTGATAAATACTCAAAATACTGTTACATACGCAAATTACATGGCAAAACAAACTGTTATGAGTATATAGAAGAAATTCTCACACAAATCTACCCAAACACCAAACATTTAATGACTGATAATGAAAATGTATTTACTGGCATAGTAGCAAAAAGTGTCTATGAGCGACTATTAATACAACATACAGTAACACCCATTCATCATTCGACAACCAACAGTCAAGTTGAACGTGTCCATAGCACTCTGATCGAAATCTCAACAGCCTTGGCACAGCAGAATAACACTACACCAGGAGACGAATTATTCAATGCAGTAAGACAATATAATAAAACGATTCATTCCACAACAGGATATAGACCTGAGGACGTGTTTTTCAACAGAGAACGATATTCTGACATTAAGGAGAAACTCGAGGACAAACAGGAAAAACTACTCAATTACCATAATAAAAATCGACACTCAATAAACTACAAGGAAGGAGATATAATTTACGCTAAAACACACCGCCGCAACAAAAACCATATCAAGTACTTACAACACAAGGTAAAAGAAGATCGTGGGGACACAATCCTAACAGCGAAGGGTAAGGTTATACATAAAGATAGTATACGCAGCCAAACTACACCATGTACAAGTCAACAATAATTAGAATTGTATTTCTCGCAATTACTCTTGGCGACAAAATAACTGATTTAACAAACAAAAAATATGTACTCATAGAAGGAAACCCAGCTTATGTGTTCAAAGACACATCATATCTGTATCACGTAGTTAACTTAACAAAAATACTGAGACCATATGAAGATATAATGCAAAACATGTATAATACAGAACAAAACCAGGAAGAACAAATATTAATAGGTAGAATTGAATCTTTAAAAACACAATTAATACCGAATACACATCGCGAAAAAAGAGCACTAAACTTTCTAGGTTCAACATTAAAATTTTTCACTGGGACACCAGATCACGACGACTTAATCGAAATAAAGACAGGACTTAATCAATTAATAGAAAACAATAATAGACAAAAAATCGTAAACTGACGGTTTGAACAAATCTTAGAAACATTAAATCCTAAAGCTATCACAGATAATATTATAATCAATGAAGTATATCGTGAACTTGAAGCTATAACAATTACCATAAATTTTGCTAAAAATGAACATTTTTATTCAGGAACATTGAATCTAAATGAAATAAAAGAGATCGTATCTAATGAAGCTTTTGACTTACCACTAATAAACATCCTAGAGTATTCAGATATCCATATATGTTTTTTCAATCAAGCTATAATTACAATTTATAAATACCCTATATTGAAAAATATATGTAAGTTATATAATATATTCCCATTAGCATATAAGCATGGAAAATTAGTATTGGACAAACAAATTACTGTTTGTAATGGTATTTATACCTCAGTAACACAATGTAAAAATCTCTTAGGAAATAATATTTGTAAAATAAACAAAGGTAATAATTGTACTATAAATATTTTAGAAAATAAGCCAGCTAAATGTGACATAATTCAAGAAAATAACGCACCACTCACAATACTAGAGAACGGTTACATCTTGACTGATGACGAACATATTTGGAATGGTCAAATAATTAAAGGACCTAAGTTAATTCAATTTAATGTTTCAACCAATATAGACGCAAAAGACTATTTTAACCATCAACAAGAAATAAAAGAAGCTATACATCAAAAATATGACGAACGCATGGAAATCCTCCATATATTATATTCAGACTCATACCATAAATTTTCAAATTTACAAGAAATGTCAAAATATTTAATCCCTATAGAAGACCACCCCATACAAACCACCATTTACTTAATTCTCGGAATCTTAGCCACAATACTATGTACATATATCATAATAAAATTAATTAGCTACTGCAAGGAAGTAAAACGAACAGAAAGAAGAAGAATAGCCGAACGCATTTATGAAATAGAATTAAGAAGATTAAGAGCACAAAGCAGTATTGTTTAGGAAAAGTGAGGACACTTTATTTTAAGAAGGAGGGGAGTTAATGCACAGGGTATAGTCTACATGGCAACACTAGCATAAATAGATAAGTAGACACACATATAAATATTATCAATTACATACGTTAGAACAAAGACTTACAAGAGGGAACAAAGGTCAACATCAATATTATCACTTACATACTTTAGAACAAAGACTTACAACGAGACCACTATCAGTCAAAGTAAACTCAAAATATGTTTTAATGATAAAAAGATACTTGTAGAAAACATATTCCGAGATAAAAGACAAAGAAACGATAAACATAATTATTATTATAAATAGATGTTAAGAAAATATTGTAACTAGTCTTAAGAATATAGATAATAAAGAAACACACGTTTCGGTGTGAAAAAATTTATTTTATTTTTTTGATTCATTCCTTCACCAAGGAATTAACTCGCGTCTTGCGATCTTTCAGGAACATTCCCACTTAGACTGTTCTTTGCCTCTAAAGGTTCACCACGACCTCTTGCCAGCTCATGGTTACGACGATTCGCACAAGGCCCTGGAGACCAATCAAGTCCTGGCGGGGGTTCTTGTGCTACCGAGCTAGGAACTCGAATATTTGAATTCATCTGTTGCGCCACCGTCCTACTTACTTACTGAACCGTGAGCTGCAAGCTCTGCATTTGCCGTGATAACTCGCCCTTAACGAGATCTACTACATCGCCCATAATATTATTCGCTACCTGCATTGGCTCCCGACCGTTCGACTCTGACTATAAAGGTATTTGCTCCTTGTGGAAGCCCACTATGGTCTTGTGCTATCGGTATGAAGTGTTGTACAGACGGTGCTATTGTTGTACCAGCTGCAGAGGCAGCGGCGCTATCCTCAGTCCTTACGACCGTTGGCCTAGATACTGCCCTAGTAGATGTTGCTGGGGTGTGAGGTGTAACTCCATATTGGAAAACGTATCTACCACGGCTCCGTTAGCTAATAATTGGGATTTTGTGGAGCGGGTTAAAACCATAACCTCTCTTTAGGACAACAAAGCTACTGTACTACTGTAAATGACGAGACTCAACGCAAGTACTGTTCCACGAAAAACTTAACGATATGTATGTATATATGTATATAAAAAAAGGAAAATGTAAAGTACTAAAAATTATTAATTAAGAAAAAAAATTCTTCCCAAAGTTGGTATTCTACTCACTAAGCAAACGAAAACTATTAGCATACGGTTACACCCCTCGTAATTCCTGTAGAAGGTTTAACCGAAACACTAGTATACTGAAAATAAATTCAAATATATTTATTAGTAATTTATTAGGTATTATTATTATTAAAATCTTTTATTCACGAATCTTATAAACTAAATAAGGTACAATGTTATGATATTTTACTTAAGCGTACTACAACAATTAAATCTAATAATTGAATAAGGAAACTATTAATAATACTGTCTTGAGGAAAATTTGTCACAAAAACCTCCTATAAACTTTGAAAATATTATAATGAAATTTGGTAAAACAATCGCTAGTAAGATTCCTTTTAACAAAAGAATCTCAGCGACTGTTTAGTAAATTTCTTATTGTTTTAAAATTAGACAATCTGCATTTTTCATTAAATGACAGCGTCAGATCATTGGAAAACGCGTTTAACTTTTTATGTTTAAATCTATTGTGCAGTAAGTCAGTGGGGAATCTATTTTTAAATTTTTCTTCTGGATAATCTGAAGCTTTTTTGTATGGGTCTTAGCAGTTTTGTGAAACTATGCTGGACTGCCGTAAGTCAGTATCGGCCTAATACACATATTGTACAACAATATTTTATTTTTGAGGTTGAGCTTAGACTTCCTATTAAGTATGGGGTATAGAGCACGTCCACACTTTAAAGCTTTATCACAAATGTAATTCACATGTTGTTTAAATTTGAGTTTTTTATCTAAAAAGATATCTAGATATTTAATATCATCTTTAATGGGAATCACGTTTCCCCGACAGTACAAAATTTTAGTAGGAATACGTTTTGGTGATTTATTGTATGGGAATATAATAGCCTGCGTTTTATTATCATTTACTTTTATTTTCCACTTATTAAAATATGTTTGGCTTGTGTTAAGGATCTCTTGCATTCTCTTGATTATTGCATTTGAAAGTTTTCCACTGCATATAAAAGCACTGTCATCAGCATAAAATGCTGCTTCCTGATTTCTGTGCACCGCAACATCAGATGTATACAATGAGTAGAGTGTAGGTGATAGTACTGACCCTTGTGGCAATCCCGCTGGGATTATTCTTTCTGTTGAGAATTCCCCGTCAACAGCCACAATAAATGTACGGTTCTTTAGAAAACTTTGTACAATTTTTTGCAAATGCAATGGGAAACCTAATGCATTGAGCTTGTATAACATTCCATTGTGCCAGATGGTGTCAAAAACCATTTCTATATCGAAAAAAACAACGCCAGTGCTCTTGCGATTCCTTTTGTTACCTTCGATATAATTCACAACTCGCTTTATTTGGTGCACGGTGGAGTATTCCTTGCGGCATCCAAACTGTTGGTGGTTAATATTATTTCGATCAGCAAAATCTTTTATGAATAATTTTTTCAAAGACCTTGTCCAGTAAACTTAAGATGCTTATTGGCCTATAGCTGGTGGGTAGTTAGGGATCTTTTCCCTTTTTATGAATCAGTATTACTTTTGATTTTTTGAAAATACGGGGAAATATGCCATTAATTAAACAACAATTGAATCTTTTACTTAGAATTTCATAAAAGTAATCTGGCATATTTTTTAGGATAATACTATTTATGCCATCTAACCCCGGGGCTTTATTATTTTTTAATAGCATAGTAAATGTCTTAACCTCAGTGGCATTTGTACGTTCAATATTACTACTACCAATAAGAGAATTATTATCGAGACAATTAACAAAATCAGATACATATGTATCCAAAGGCGATTGGTTATTGATAGTAATAGTGTGAGAGCTACCAAATGCATCAGCAGTTGCATTAGCTTTTTCAGCGCCGGTTTTTAAAACTTCATTATTGCAGTTAAGATCTGAGCAAAACGAGTTCTTTCCCTTTAATGCTTTTGTTAATTTCCAGATTTTTTTGGATCCCGGGGGTAATTTCGAAATAAATCTCGACCACGACTCGTTTCTATCCTTGTTAAGGTGGAATTCAATTAGACTATTTCACTGCCTTAAGATACCTTTAAGTCGGCTCTGTAAATTGGATCCCTACATCTCTGAAATCTACGTTTGAATGTATTTCTTTGAGCAATAAGCATCTTAGATGTACTTGAGATTTCTCTCTGCCACGAGTTTTCCTCCCTACGGGAATCTTGCTAAATGCAGCATTAACAATTGAAATTAATTTATTTAGCAATAAATCTACGTTGCTAGCAATACACTCTGTTTGTGTCGTCTAATTTCACTTTCAAATCAAACTCTAATTGCTGTCCAGTCTGCACGATTATACAAGGCTACTGTATTTAATTTATTTTGGAACTGTCCATAAATGGAACAGGAAATCGGAACATGATCTGACTGTAAAATATTTGGGTGTGTCTCTAAGTTTGAAAAAGGGATATTGGAATTAGATAGTAAAATGTCTACTGTAGAGGACTGGACCTGGGTTAAGTTTTGACCGAATCGGGTAAAAGAAAATGCAAGCAAACAATGTCTGTAAAGCTCATTACCGGCTGTGTTATTAGATACACAGTTCAAATGTGTGTGATGTGCATTGAAATCACCAAAAATGAAAAAGTCACAAGAGAAGTTTGTGAGTAAGTCTAAGTCCGCCTTAAAATCCACAGTATAATTTGGATTATAAGCAGCAGTAAAAACTACAGGACGACTATTAATAGTAACCTGTATAGAAATATTTTCTTTTTGGAATGAATTTCCGTCATCCCACGTCAAATTTGGTTGATAAACAGACCGGTTTCGGCTATGTGCCATCTTCAGTGTTCTCTCAGTAACTAATCGTTTTTTGTGTTGTCCC
Source organism: Gymnocheta viridis (assembly GCA_956483585.1). Classification (NCBI taxonomy): domain Eukaryota; kingdom Metazoa; phylum Arthropoda; class Insecta; order Diptera; family Tachinidae; genus Gymnocheta; species Gymnocheta viridis. The sequence continues at coordinate 39,697,354 of OY101444.1, forward strand.
TTGTCTTTCGTATAGTTTCCTTGTGTACCTAACCTCTTTTCCTCTCTTTCTCTCTTGTTCGTGTCTGCATCTCTCTCGTTCGTATATATTCGTGTGTGGCTCTCTCTCGTTCGTATATATTCCTGTGTGCTCTATATCTACCTGCTTCTTGTTCGTTTAATTTTTCTCTTGTTAGTCTCTTGTGTTTACCGTTACAGTTTATTATTTGAGTGATCATTTGCTAGGTGTTTTATCTTTGTGTAGGTAATAGTCTGTGATTGTACGTTTTTGGGTTTCTTTTTGGTTTTGTTCGTTTGTTGTGTTGTCTGGTTTTCTTGGGTTATTGTTTTCTTTTGTGTAAAAATGTTTTAGCGGTTCAAATATTATGTCTGACGCAGTGTTTATTTGTTCGTTTATAATTCTTCCGTCAAATGTTTTTTGTTTGTATATTTCCATGTTTTCTAATACGTTCAGTCGCCGTCCTTTGTGCTGTAAATGCAGTAATTCAACTGTTTGTCTGATGTGTCTTGGTGTACATTTGTTGTTGAATATGTGGTTCGCGAAATTTGATTCTGGCGTTGCTCCTGGTTGTTTCAGTTTCTTGTTGTAGTCTCTTATGTGCTCCCGAAATCTTGTTTTTATTTTCCGTCCTGTTTGTCCGATGTAGCTATGTTTGCATGAGCAAGTCAATTTGTAAACTCCTTGCTTATCTAGGGGGTCCGTTTCGTTTGTGCTATTTCGTAGTATTCTACCCAAATTGTTTTTTGTTCGGAATGCTGTGTTAATATTGTGTTTTCTAAAAAATTTTGCTAGTTTGTATGTTGATTTGCCCATATACGTTAAAGTAGCCCAAGTTCCATTTTCTTGCTCCTGTTCTCTGTTCCGTTCTTTATTTGTTTTGATATCATTTCGGATTTTGTCTACTAGTTCTTTTTTGTATCCATTGTTTTCTGCTATGTCATATATTGTTTTTATCTCTTTCTTATAGGCCTCACGTGTTAGTGGTATTCGTTCAAGTCTTGTTACTAATTGTCTAATTGCCGCGTTCTTGTGTTGTTGAGGATGGTTCGATGAATTATGTATTATTGTGTCTGTGGCCGTTGGTTTTCTGTATATTTCGTATTCAACTCTATTTAAACTCTTATTTGCTTTAATTGTTAGGTCTAGGTAATTTATTTTGTCGTCTTCTTCTACTTCCATTGTGAATTTAATACTTTTATGTTGCTTATTCAGGAGCTCCAGAACTTGTTCTTCTCTATTTCCTTCCAGTATACATATAATATCGTCGACATATCTTGCATAGAATGTTACCCCGAAATTGGTTTTTAGATCATCTACGTATTTCTCTTCTAGATTTTGCATAAACACCTCCATGAGGATTGCTGATGTTGGATTTCCCATTCCTAGTCCGTTAGTTTGTCTGTATATGCTATTGTTAAATTTAAAGTAATTCTGTTCTAGTGTGGCTTTCAGTGTGTTTACGAGTTGATTGGAAAATTCTACGTTTTCTGTTTTGTTGAGTAGTGTTTTATGTACAATGTTTATTGTCTCCGTTGTTGGAATTGATGGATATAAATCTTTTACGTCAAATGAGACTAGTTTACTATTTTTCGTTATTTCTACATTATCTAGCTTTGTAACTAATTCCGTGGAGTTGGCTATTGTGTGTTTGTTTTTTAGGCTCAAGGTATCTTTCAGTATTGTTTTTAGATATTTCGATAATTTGTAACTTGGAGCAGATTTGTAGTTAATTATGGGTCTCATAGGTGTGTTCATTTTATGTATTTTCGGTAGTGCGATCATAGATGGGGCTGATGGGTTCATGAGTGTTAACGTGTGTGCTATGTTTGGTTTTATTACTTTGGTTGCCTTTTTTATTAGTTCTTTCACTTTGGCTTGGTACTCATCCGTAGGATCCTTTCTAATTTTCCTGCATTTAGTATCCTCTATTAGCTGTTCCGTTTTTGTGATGTAATCCTCTTTTTTTATTAATACCGTTGTGTTTCCTTTATCTGCTTTTGTTGTTATGATATTGTTAGACCTTAGTTTCTGTTTTAAGTTTTTAACTGTTTCATGTTCCTTGTTTTGATTCCTTTTAGATTTAACTTCCTTCTCTATTATCCGTTTGCAGATGTATCTGGCTTCCTCCTGCTCTTCGTTTGGTAGCATCGATATTGCAACTTCTGTGTCCACAATGGTTTGCTCTATTTCCTTCTTTTTGTTATTTTCCCGGATATTGTGTTTTAAACCCTTCTCCAGTAATCGACCCTCCTCATTATTGATAGCAACTTCAGTCAGGTTTATGAATCTAGTGTGGAAGTTGTGCTTTTTGTATGTTTGTTTGTTTGTTGATCGTGTTAGTTCACCGAGTTTTTTGTTCAACTTCTTGTATTTCTGTTCTATTGTTAGTGTGTTTGTTGTATTTATTTGGTCAAATATGTCCATCAGTATGTCGGTTGGGATTCGTTCAGCCAATTGTAAATGAATGTCTAGGATTTCAGAGTTCGTCATTTCTTTTTTGGCATACAAGCTTTGGATTTCGAATTTTACGAAATTCTTTTCGGCCCTTTTTGCAGTCTTCCTACTTGCTACTGTGTCGGTCTTCAGTTGTATTCTAGCGTATCTTGGTGTGACATTCAATGCGAGACATTGTTTGTTGAACCAAATGTTTGCTTTTATTGTAAGTATCTTCAGTTGACGTAGTTTGAAAGCGTTTATAAGTCCAATAGTGTCTAAATTGTAAGCCTGACAAGAAAAACACAACACTTCAGAAATATTTTCAATGATTTTTGTGTTAATTTTGGGTAATAACTTATGAACTATGTTAGTTTTTACCGCAATGAGTACTCCTCCGCCACGATAAATTTTGTAGCTTCCTAGTTGGAGCTTGTGATGCGGTTTTAAAAACGTCTCGTTGAGCAACAGTATACCAACTTGTTTGTCGTGAAGGACTTGCTCGAGCTGTGCAGCTGCTGACTCGGTTGTTATGCCTTGAGCGTTCCAGTGCATAACATGGACATTATGTACAACAAATGTTTTATATGGCATGTTTAAGCATCATACCTAAGACTCTCAATTTGTCAAACTTTGTTTGACATTTTTCCAATGCATCTACTGCATTAAAAAATATTTCCAATAGTTTATCATTGGATAACTCGTTGTTGTTGTCCCGTGTTTTGCTTTTAGCCACTTCAGAAAACATATTTTTCCCTTGAAACCGGGAGTCTTGAGCAATACCGTGTTGTGCTTGGCTCGATAGTTGTGGGAAATCACTCTCGTCTATTACATAACTACTGTTATGTCTTATTCTAGTTTTTGCGGTTAACCTTTGACGAATCTTTAAATAATCTTTACGACACGGGCATTTAGGGTCATCTGCCCTGTGGTTTGCATTTCTGTAATTTTTATTTGTACAGTTATGACATTTGTACACTATACTACCATCAGGTGAGATTTTGTTTAGTGAACAATCAGCGTAATCGTTGTAACCCGCACAAGCTGTACATACATATGTAGTTTTGGCTTCATGCCCGTACATCGAACACTTAGTACATTGTGTAGTACATTTATTACTCTTAAAACGTTTTCTCCAGTAAACAGCAATCTCTTACCTCGTGTGTGTAGAAATGCATGTTGTTTTTTAGCGTTTTCAGAGCCTCTTCATACAGCGCCATGGTGGTTGAAATTATTTTAGTTCCAATTGACATCCTTTTGAATATAAATTTCTCACCGATTAATCCTAGCACTTTGGGAAAACTCACGTTGGAATCCACAATTATCGGTGGAATTTTCTCCTTTTTTAATAAATCGTCTTCTTCATCTTCGGACAGCAGATGAAACCTGTTGCTGGTACTCGGCCCGTCGTTTATCTTGGGCATCTTGTATTTGGGGCAATTGCCCCAAAACTTCTTTCTTTTTTGACCATTCATAGTCAGTCAAAAAATAAAAAATAAACTATTTAAAATGAAATAAAAATTAATTATTAATCCGCGAGCAAAAGTACACGTTGTTTACAACTCAAGGCAGTGTTGCCGGATGGTGAATTTATTACGTATTCTTCTGCTATATGTATATCTAAAACTTTTTGAAACGAAAATATAATAACGCAAACTCCATCGATCTATAATCACGGCTATCAAAATTTTTATTGAATGTTGGTGGATGTTATAGGATTTGTAATAACTTTTAAAATTTTCTGTACAAAAACCTGTGGAAGTAAGAAACAAATTTTAAGCGCTATCTTTCAAGCATTGCTTTTGTAAGCCAAGCTAAAGGACGTGCAACCGGTTACTGAAAACTGTGCCTCATCGGCCAGGACAAACTGACCTAAAGCTTCGCTATCCACGACTATCGTTAAAGGACCTTTCACACTATCATACAAAATTCAAACCTGATCAAATGAAAAATTTTATCGTTTAGAAAAATTTCTAAAAATGGCAAAGTCTTATATCAATATCAAATTTATTATCGTATTATTTGTCATTTGAATAACATTTTGCTATCACACTTGCACGTATTATTACAGTTTTTGACAAGACTTAATACTAAGTAGTAGAGTGTGAAAGACCCTTAACAGACATGTAAAAAATGACATTTGCAAATGGTCCAAATCAGCTAAATCGCTGGTCGGTGAAAAAAGAGACAACTATAAAGTACAAAATGCTACGAATAAAGTGATGTAAACAAAAAAATTTGTACACGAAAAGTCCTTATATATTCAAGAAAGTTGAGATTTTTTAATTTTTACTAAACTAAGTAGTCATTGATAAATGTATAGTGCGGTTATGTGTTGGTCTTTTATTTTATTTAATACAAAATATTACATACTTTTCAAATGTACGCGAAAAAAATTATCAAAGAGAATGCACATAACTTTTTCAGTTCTTTTTCGTTAATTCTGCGTATAGAGTGAGTGAGCATATATAGTTCTTCCGTTTTGTCACCTCTGTATGCTTTGTGTGAAAAACAATAATAATATCCAACAAACCACATTTAATAGCTATCTGAAAATTCAAATATTCCGTACAAGAATTTGATGCAAACGACCTGATACTAAGTACTTTACAAACAAAAACCACGAATAAACAACACAGGAATGTGATAGAAAACCAGAATCTTAGGTAAGTTCAATGTTTATTTTCGTCACTCCATTCTTTACCGGCACAGGTATTTTGTTATTCTTTCCCTCAGCAATCTTCCCAACCATTTTGATATCAAATGATATTCCACTACTCCACATCGTTATCAACAAAACTCTGTTGTTACAACATTTGTAGCAGTAACATTAGCACAGGGTAGTTCAGAGATGAAACTTTGAGGTTATGTTTTGATGCAAATCAGCTTTTTGCAGACGATTTTTTCGTGGAAAAGAGAGCAATATCATGTAAGAATAAGGGGAAAAAACAAAACAAAATTAAAGCATTTTGCAAGTAACTAAATCACAAAGGAAAAAAAAATATAACAAATTATAAAACTTTTTACAATTTAATATGTAAAATAATTAATATAAAATTATTATTAATTTGCTTTCTTATTGAAATGTGTGCAGTAAGAAATGTGCAAGGGCTAGTAGTTGTTTAGTGTTATCTATATTATTAATAGGCAAACACGTTTTTAAGATCCCTTTTACAGCCGTAATACTGAACCGATTTCGGATTTTATCTAAATCGGTTTAGTATTTTGGGAGCTATAAGCGTTTGAAGTTGCTAAAAATACTTGCATACTTATTACACATACAAAGTGTGTTTGTCCAATTTGCTTTGTGTAGAAATGAGACAGAGTTTTTTCTATATGTATTTTGTAAAAAGAGAGAGATAAGTAAGAGAATTTTAAGTTGTTCATTTAGATTGTTTTTTGTTTTTGTATTTTACCGTATATATATTTATGTAAATGGTTAATATTTAATTACTAGCATGCGGTCGATTCTTCGTCAACCGTTGGATATAATGCTAGGAACACAATTGCGACGAACGAAGAATTTTTGGCCGCGAATTCATTAATTCATTTATTTATTTTTAATAAAAAGGTTTTTACACGAAATGTGCATAACAAGTAAGTTTTGATAATTTTCAAAAGAATGTGTGTTATACAAAAATGGCGGGAACGCTAGATAACAAAAATGAACTTGGTTGTCCTTAAAAGAAGTAGATTGATGTTAATAAACAACATTTCTTCCTTCACACCTTGATTAAGGCGAGTAGGGTAGCTTTGGTCGCCTTGGTCTACTAGAACGCCCTAGTTCTGCCTATTGTAAGATCGAGTTTTGGGGAGCCCCTGCCTCTGCTTGTGGTAATGTACTCACGGCTGTGTTGCACTTAGTTTTCCTGAACACGGTGGTGATAAATTTCTCGGATATTGAGGGGTAGCGATGGGATCTTGACTGTCGGGTAATGTGTTCATAGGACTCGATTCAGTTAATGGTTTACCATACGTATCTTCACTTTCAGCACGTTCGTTATATCTTCCTGGGGTATACGTTGGTTTCTAACAGTGACTTTGTGCTTCTGCGGACTTTATTCGTATTTGTTGTCGTGGTTTTTTGGGTCTGAGTGTAGGTAACTCCTTGGATACAACTCTGAGTGAGTGTTAGGTATATTAACTTCTGTATTACGTACTTGGTCGACATGCCTCTTAACATGTTTTCCTTGATACTCGATCAAGTAGTGAAGGTCGCCCAGTCGTCCTGAAACCATTTGCTCATCCTTGGATTTCCTGACAGGAAAAATACTTTCTGATATAGTTCGAGAACATGATAACTCAGGTTCTGTTTCAGATATTTCCTCTCCGTGATCTTACTAGCGATATCCTCTGGTCGAATCAAATCCAGGCGTGTTCTTAATAAACGTCCTATAAAAAGTTTCGCTGGTGCTTCGCCAGTAGTGGCATGGGGTGCGTTTGGATACTGACGTAAAAATTCATTAATATCCTTCTGGGCTGTAGCCTTAAGTGATCTTTTATTAGTTTGCACACTTCTCTCTGGTTTGTTGCTGGATGGTACGCGGCTGATTGTTTATGCTATTTAACACCAACTCTTCGTAAAAACTCCCTAAATTCTGCAGATGAGAAGTTGGTACCATTGTCAGATACTACCGTAGTGGGCACACCACAAGCAGCAGAGTTCATCTAAAATAAAGATTGTAGCTGTTGTCGTAGTAGATGATGTGATCTTCATTTCTATCCATTTGCTATATGCAACGGTTACGATTAAAAACATAAGTCCTAAAAATGGACCCGCATAATCAATATGGATTCGCTCTCACGGCCCTTTAGGGTAGGTCCAGTGGTGTTCGGTGTATTTCGCGGGTACTTTGGCCTGTATAGCGTAGTCATTACATGCTTTTGCACAATCTTCAATATCCTTGTCTATTCCCCGCCAATAAACAAAGGAACGGGCCAGGCCTTTCATTTTAACGATTCCTAAATACGCAGCGTGTAGGTTTTCAATTATTTCTTTTCTAAGGTTTGTAGGTATGACTATTCTATGGTCATAAGTTAAGCAACCAGCCGTTAGCTTTTAGTTTTTTTCTGGTACGGTATACCCAGCTTTTCTTAGGTCCTAGCCCATTTCTAAAAGTTTTACAATATTTCTTAAGAGTTCATCTTTTGCTGTTGCGCGTGCTTTGGTTTCTGCCCTTAATGCAACTGCTCGATTTGAAGACAATAAATTCGTCAAACTCTTTGAAGGACACCTTGTTTACTACTACCGCCGTTTGCTTCATAATTCGAGAAAAAAATCGGCGTTTACATGCCGTCAAGTCGGTTTGTATATCCCGTCGTAATTAAAGTTACTTAAAAAATCAGCGTAATTTGCCATGCGGCTAATGCATAGTATTGGCAAGGACTTTTTAGGGTGTAGGATTTGGGCCAGCGGTTTATGATCCGTTATGAGGGTGAAGTGCCGTGCATACAGGTGATTTCTGTTTTACTTAACGCTCTGCTGGCGTATGCCATGGGTCGTTCTAAGCCGTCAGGTATTTTATGCGACAATACGGCGCCGAGGCCACATTTACTTGCATCCGTTGCCAAAATCAAGTTTAATGCTGGGTTGTATATGTCAAAACTTGTGGAGAGGTGAGAGCTGCTTTGATATCGCTATAAGCTTTTTCACCATCTTCGGTCCATTTTAAATCTTTTTCCAATAGCATATTTCTTAATGGTCTGGCTCTTGTGGCTAAATTGGGTAGAATGCGTTGTAGTAGTTTGCTTTCCTAATAGTAATTCCGCTGGCGTCGCTGGTTTTGGTGCGTTTTTGACAGCTTCGATGTGTTTATCAGACTTATGTATCCCGTTCTTATCTATTCTTTGAACGATTCAAACGTATACCCTAATTCATTTGCTGTTTTAAGATCAGTTTCAAGGTCGAGATCATATCGTCAAACGACTCTGCGTACACAAGGATATCGTCGAAAAAACTCATTACATTGGGTATATTATTTAATACGACCTCCATCCGCCTTTGCCGTATAGTTGCAGATCCATATACGGCTCTAGTTGGCCGGATAAGACCATGTGTTGGGGTGTTTAAGGTTAAAATATGTGCAAACTCATCGTCAATGGGGAGATGTGAGTAGGCATCAGTAACATCTAAATTACAAAATATAGTTGTGTTTCATTTTATTGAGCAGGTCTTCGATTCGTGGTATTGTATACTCGTCGACTATAATGCGGGGATTAACAGTAGATTTATAGTTACCCGTAATCCTAATACCTCAACTTTTTTTGGTCACGACATGTGTCGTGGACGCCCATTATGAGTAATCGATTTGTTGGTATAGCCCTGGGGCTATTTTGTTGTTTATTTCCGTGATATGCGCGTCTTTCAAGGCCAGGGGATTTCCCTAGCCTTTGCAAAAATAGGTGTTGCATCGGGTCTCAAATGAACTTTTGTCTACTAGCTTACCGGGCTTGTTACTAAAAACAGAGTCAAATTGTTGGAGTAGATTTTTAAGCTGTTGGTACTGAACAGGACTGATCTCCGGTGGAGCGGTGCCAATATTTTTGATTTGTTATTTTATAACATTTACAATAAATATATAAAATAATTAACTTCAAAAATTGGTTTTAGTTGTGTTTTTATTAATGTTTCATTTTTAAGTATGAATTATTTTCTCTAGTACGGTCACACTATCAGCTGCTATACAAAACAAGCAAACGAAATAAAACTTTAATAAAAACTGTTGGTGAACATGGAAGAATTCCTAGATTAGTTTCATTTCTTCAAAATAAATAAATATATTATGTACGGAACCTCCAAGCGACTCCATGCAAGAATATCAAGGAAGTGTGCTCAATTTGGCATTGCTCATTATTTTTCGTCTACTAACGCCAAGTAAAATTTGCGATTCATGAGTAAAGAAAGACGATATGCGTGAATTAATGTATAAAAATTATCTCATTTGGGTTCCAATGATGTTTGACCCTTTGGTAGCTGTGCGGAATGGCAATTATGACAATACTACAATATTACATAGAATATATAAAACATTTTTGAACATTGATCTTAATTATGAAAATTATCTAATTACTGCATTACACTTCTTATTGCGGCATTTCGTTACAATCGAAACTATACTGTTTACTTTTCGAAAAGTCGTGATTTGTTCATTGTTTTATATATGTAGCATATAGGGAAAAACATGATATTTATTATTAAAAAAAATTTAAAATTATTTGATTCATGTTTTTTATAATTTCCTATCAATTATAACAGCTGTTACATTTTTCGTCGTTATTGTGCTTCATACGACGAATTTACACAGCAAATTTTCGCCGGCGAAATTCGTCGTTCGTCTCAGTTATGTTCCTAGTATTACTCTTTAATATTAAAATATTAAAGTTTTTATTTTTACATGTAAGCGTTTCTTCAACGAGAGTACTCAGTAAAAGTTGCTGTAGAAAAATGCAGAAGCCAAGAAAAATATGTGACATGAACAATTTTAATTTTCCTGTAAATAAAATAATAATTTACCTGTTAATGAAACAAAGCTTTTAAGAAATTACAGTTAAAAACTTTTTGCGGCAGAAAATGAAACAAAATAAATCTTTGTTTAGATTTTTTCGTGTGACAGAGTCAGCAAAACAACAACAATAGCATGTCCGTCTCGTGTCTTCTTTGTGATAATAGTCAGATTAGGGCCTAATTGATTATATCAACATCGCCAGGTATAAATCCTTATCTATACTTATTGAGTCAAGTTGGTATTACACTTTTTATTATCATAAACAAATTTTGGTTTCAATTAATTTTCTGAAAAGCGCTCAACGCAGGCTACACCTACGTCAGAAGTAGCCGGGCATTTACATGACATTCCCTTTTCCGTGGGCTTACTTCCGCCCCATTTCTAGACAATCAGGGAAGTTCTTTTTCTCTATCAAATTAAGCTTTGATGCTTTGTGTAACTTCTATTTACTTTCAGGCACATGTGAAGATATAAAATAATACAAGGAGAACACTAAAGGGCCATAATAATTATACATACAGGGACGATTCACTACAGAAATAAATTAACCTAATATTGCATGGAGGTATGGTTTGCACTACTACTATTGTTTGATATTTTTCGAGTGATACACGCCTAAAGGGGAATCACGTTATACTCTGCACTTAGAAAACTTTTTACGAAATTTTACATTGATATTGTTTTTGAATTTGCTTATTATGAAATTTCTCTTATACATACTTATACCTCCTGCCCGGGCACAAATTTAATTATCTTAGCCTTTCTATTATACCTTAAAGAACTTTTCTCACATGCCTTAAGTAAGTTTTCCTTTATCTTTTCTCTAATCAACTTGATTCTGTCCTTATCCTCTAGTGTTGTAAATTCACTATCATCAAGTCATTTTAGTTCCCTGGCTAATTTATAATTTCGACCAAACGTAAACATATTATGACCAAATAAAGCCATAAAAGGGGTCACACCAATAGCTGAGTGTACAGAATTCCTCAAGGCGAGTTGAATCGATGGTAGGTTTAAACCCTATTCACGGTGATCGTTTTCTAAATAAATTCTAATAGCCGTCAAGACGCTCTGGTTCACTCTTTCGGCCCCATTTGATTGTGGTGAGTGCACTGCTGGTTTCCTATGCATAATTTTAAAGTGCTGGGTCATTCTCGAAAATTCTTTAGATGCGAATTGCTGGCCGTTGTCCGAGTGTATTATCTTGAGCTGTCCAAAATAATGAAAAACATCTTCCACCAAAAACTTAATTACGTTAGAGGTTGCCTCTTTGTGAATTTTGTGAAATGATCCCGAACGATAAAAATATAAGCATTACCACCTTTTGAACGAGGATATTTTCCCAAGAAATCTACACACAACTTTCGAAATGGCCGATCAGTGACTACTTCTGCACCAATCTGAGACATTAATATTTTGTTTGTTGACTTGCACTCATTTAAGGCACTGATTAACAAAATTTTTAACATGTATTACCATATTAGGCCAATAATATTTAAGTCGAAGCCAAAGCAATGTTTTCTTAATACCACCATATGCTTTATCTTTCGGTTCATGAGCCTCGGTATAAGTTGGTATGTAAGTGTTTCCGGTATATATAACCTCCATTTAAATTCTTCTAGTTCTTGCCTTTCAGATGACGTAGTGGTCCTTTTCAACACTAAATTTCCAACAACTTTTATATCTGGAAATTTTTCTGCGTTATTTGTTATAGTCTCTCTTAGTACTCGGTATTGGTCTGATTCAAATTCGATTGCTTCGAATCCTAGGATTTCGTTAGATGTTTTATCTAAAGCCTCGACACACCTAACTTTGCAGTTGTATTGCCCGTGCTAATCGGTCACTTAAATTTTTAAATCAACCATCTAAGACTCTTATGGTCAGTAATGACCGTAAAGGGCATTAATTCAATAAAAGGCATAAATCGTTTAATAGCTAAGACCGCAGCGAGACATTCCTTCTCTGTCACACTGTAATTCTTTTAAGCAGTATTTAATTTATAAAGAACGCTATAAGCCTTTCGTAATTTTCACTGTCTTTTTGGAACAGCATTGCCCCTATCCCGTAGATAGATGGATCACATTTTACATAAAATCTTTTATTAAAATTTCGGTGCACTAAACCAGGCGCTGAAGTTAGGGCTTGTTTTAGTTCACTAAAAGTTTTAACGGCTTCTTCTGTCATTTTAAACTTATTACCTTTTTTATTAAATCAGTGAGAGGAGCAGTCATGGAGGAAAAATTTCTTATAAATAGGCGGTACCAACCAGCCGTTCCAAAAAGCTACGAATTTCCCCCACTGTTGGAATGGGTATTTAGTGAATCAGTTCGCATGGCCAGGTTAGCTTTCTGCCACTTTTTCTAACAATTTCATGTGACTGCAACAATCAGCCGAAATAATTAATAGGTCGTCTAAATATACGAAGACGTTCGATTTTAATTCCTGTGTAATAACCTTATCCATCAGTCTACACAGTCTTTGTGGCCTTCCGGGAATTGTAAAGGCGGTGTAGACCCGTGAATTTTCTTCCAGCGAAATTTGCCAAAAGGCATATTTAAGATCCACGCTGCTGATAAAGTGTGTTTCATCCAATTGACTGAGAACCCCTTCGATATTTTGTATAGCATAAGCGTCTTTCACTGTTCTTTCGTTAAAATTTCTGGCGTCAAGGTACAACCTGTTTTATCGGGTTTCTTGACCAGAGTGCATATACTGCTCCAAGGACTTACACTTCCTCCATTACTCCTAATTTAAGCATGTTATCAACCTCAGCTTAAATTATTTCCTGGACAGCTCGTGAGACGGGGTTATATCTATCACTGATGGGTGCAGCTCTCTCGGTTAATGTAATTTGGTAGTTTTCCAAGGTGGTTGTGCCCAAAGCATGCTGTATTTATTGACGTAAGAACTGGTGTTACTTTAACACCTAATTTCGCTACAATATCCTCTCAATTTCTTCCCAACAAGCTCCTGAGTCTAACAACATCTTATTGTTAATGTACCTACATTTATTTCGGCGAATGCTCTTGGATCATTTCCCTCATTATTCTGTGCCATAATGGCACGACATCTGCCGACTGACTTTTTCACTTGGTTGATTTAATTTTTTTTTGCTTAAACCTCTGCCTAGTATCTAAAATGTTCTTTAGTTTGTTTAGTTTTGTTGGGCTTGCTATTAAAAATTCGATCCTTCACTTTTCTATAATTATTTAATCTTTCCGCATATGAACCAAAATTTTTCACTTTAGATCTATAACCACTATCAATTTTGCAATTATAATTATTACCTTAAGAGTTTCTATTTAGTAAACGAATTGGTGGGCAATTGAAGGTTTGGTTTTCCTCATTGTCCGGTTTGTATTCGGTTTGGGTACCTATGCCTTTTGAGATTCATCAAGAGTTTGTGTAGAGCGTGACTCTCCAGTCCTTGTTACACTCATCATTGCGTTTTCCGAACAAACTAGACATTTTGGTGTTATAACCCGGACTGCGCCACAACGATAGCAGAATAAATTTCTTTGGACAGGCGGGCAATCCATGAAGGAATGTCCTGGGACCCTGCAATTCCAACAGACTAGCGAGTGATTATTCTCTTGGGCTGGACGAGATCTAACCGTTTTATTAGCATGTATAATTTCGTCTACTGTTTCTCGCTACCAAATTCAAACTGGTCTTCGATCATTTCGTCTACATGACACCTGGGTGGTACTAAGAAGTTTTGTGATGTATTGGAAATATATTCTCTGTTAAAATAATTTCTTTCAACTTCCTTACTTTCATCCCTTAGTTGTTCCACGGTATAAATTCTTATAGATTATAAAATTTGAGATATGCTAGTTTTGCGATTTCTTTTAACTATCCTAATTACCCCTCATTCCGGCAGACTACACTTTAATCTTGACCTAAGTTTTCGCATGGCTTGGAAATTGTCTCTCCCGGAAAAAAATATAACTCAGGAAAACTAGGGGAACTTTCAACTAATTATCTGCTATGACAGACAATAATGGCCTATGATTTGTAATAAAAAAATTAAAAACAATATCCTAGAAACTTGTTGGAAATCAAAGTCTTATGGTTCACAATTGAAAATCACAAAACAAACTATGTACATGCAAACACGATTAACCACGTTATGGATTTCAGGCTTATTTGATTTCGTTCTTAAGCTTAGTACTCTGTTTGAATTTGCGGAAAATGTTGAGCAACATTGATTATTTCGTTTGAAAATTTTGACAACTGATCAGTGGTGACAATACCACGATTTATAACAAATTTATCGGTTGCCTTGAAATGAACAACATTGTTTTTTTATAAAAACAAAAGAAATGTGTTTATTAAAAAAAAATTAAAACAAATGGACAACAAAGTAATTTTAGGAATTTGTAGTGCAATGTATCAACTAATACATCTCGCAGCTGCTGCGGAGGAGCTCATTGAATACACACGTTCTGCAAAAAGCACTCACCTTCATTTTATATTATATTTACATTATTTTCCATTATTTTAATTACTTCTGTGCAGCAAACTTAAAATTAAAACCACAACGCCAAGAAATATCTTCAGCTGTTGTTTGCAATTTCGCACGAAATAAGTGGTGCTTACATTATTTCGCAGTTGGAAAATATGTTGCAAGAAACATGTTGTAGTTTAAAAAATCATGCTGCCAGAAACATTTCGTATGTTTCCACAAGATGAACAGAGTACAACTTCGGCCATCTTATTTTGCAATTATTTCGCATGAATTTTTTTTATATGGGCTTTTGACAGCAGTTCGCACGAAATGATGAACAGAGTACCTAGCTTTAAACTTAGTACTCTGTTCAAATTTGCGAAAAATGTTGAGCAACATTGATTATTTCGTTTGAAAATTTTGACAATTAGCCAGTGCTGACAACACTACGATTTATAAGAAATTTATCGTTTTTATTGCCTTGAAGTAAGCAACATTGTTTTTCTTATATAAAGAAAAACCATGTGTGAAAACAAATGGAGATCAAAATAATTTTAAGAGCTTGTGCTGCAACGTATCAATTACTGTAAATCGCAGCTGCTGCGGAGGAGTTCTTTGAAGACACACGTTCTGCAAACACCCCATACCTTCATTTTATGTTATTTTTACACTACTATCCATTATTTTAGTTATTTGTGCGCAACAAATTTAATGCCAAGTAAAACCTGATCAGCTGCTTTTTACGTACGAAATAAGTGATGCTTATAATATGTTGCCAGAAACATTTTGTATGTTTTCACAAAATAAACAGAGTACAACTTCAGCAACATTATTTCAAATTTATTTCGCATGAAATTTTTTTTAAATTTGGACTTTTGACAGCAATTCGCACGAAATGATGAACAGAGTACCGTGCTTTATGCATAATTAGTTTTTTTTATGAAGTTTGACATTTTCTAAATGAATCATCTCTGCTGACAGTGCCACCCGGTTTTTTTAAGTTTTGACAGCTACTCAAGGCGAATTCATAACAGGTGGTCTTGAGAACTGTGGTGAATATTTTTCGCTCCTTGCATCTTCTTGCATTTTGATCTATTTTGTTTCCAAAATTTGTTTACATTTGGTTTATATAAAGTGTTTGACGTTTGCCTTGCAACTGATTTTGACAAAGAAAGCAGGAATTTTTCAAAGCGAATTGAGACGAGTCTACCTGTTATGAATTTGCTTTGACACCTACTCAATTATTTTTGCAACAAATTTTGTGTTGTCGTAGAATCGCTATTACAAAACAAGCTATGGCGACATTCAAAACTTGAATGTGTAACCACCAAGTCAGGATCCAATAATACAGGACTGTTTAATAATCCAGCTGATTTTTTGTAGCGTTGTTTTTTAATGGCCTATTCCTAGCATTATGTCAAAAGTTGCGTTTATATGTGCTAGAGATGGGATTGTGAGTGACTTTTCATTCACGCTCATGCAATCTCACGATAAAACAATTTTACTCATACACGACCATATATTTTTGGCTCCCGTTCATACACGATCACGTGAGTGGAAAAAAAGTTGGTCATAATAACGAAAAGTCAAGCTCACGAAATACTCACGAAAAAATTTTAGATTATAAAAAAAATTATTATTACTGGTCCATTGTGATTGTCTGATGAAAAAATTGTTTCAATAATATTTTCTTGATAAATATATTTTAATGAAAAAATAAATTTTAATTAGAGAAGAAATGTGTGGTCAAATTTTTACTTGATCCAAAAAATTCCTTTCAACATAAACCAAAAGAGTTCAACTAACTACTAGCAAACATTAATATTTAAAACTATGACAACCGTCAAACTCCATGTTTACGTTGTCACAGTTGGTTGAATTAAGAAATTCAACTACAAAAGACAAAAACCAAGTAAACATCCATAAATGAAAAACTGAAATGAAATATGGAATAATCAATCATCAGATATGGGAATTCTATACTAACCGAAGTTGATTTAACTTGTAGAAATGAATAGAAGCAATTTTCGTATTGTTAAATAATGTGATTATATAGTTGATATTCCTAGTCATTAGTATCCACCGTCAAAAGTGGTAAATTCGAACAAATAAGGCTGATGAGGTGGTGTAGCGACATTAAATCAGTCTGATCTGTTCTGCTGGTTTGATGAATAATTGTTCCAGCATTACTTTCCTAATAAAACGAATTTTCAAAAGTAATGATCACGGGTGATTCACGCAAATCACGTGAGTGTTGCCCATCTCTAATATATACTAACTCCAATCTTCTGAAATCAGTGATGGAAAATTAAATTTTTCTTCGGTACAAAAAAAATTTATTTAAATATTATTTATCTTCGAGTTCTATTTAAATGCGAAATTCAATTTTGCAGTACAAACTTAAATGAGACTTAAATAATATTTAAGTGACCAACCTTGTTTGTGTACTTAATCTCTAAGCTATGCGCACTGACATATCGCTCATTTATTACAACAACGTCATAACTCAAAAAACTCGTTCTTAAGAGAAAGAGCTTAAAGTTTTTAATTTACATACACATTGTTGTGAATCAGAATTGATCAACCCTCGTACCCGTACATTGCACAACTTTGTTAACGCAGCAGCAACCAGTTCATTCACTTGGTTGTTTGCTAAATTCTTTGCGTTGACAAATTGTGCAATAGTAATATTTCGTAATTGGATCAAAAGCTCAATAACATTAAACATTTTAGCAAGTTAGCATAATAATAATAGCTGTTAAGCATAATAATAATATTTAAAAAGTTAGCATGATAATAATAGCTGTTAAGCATAATAATAACATTTAACAAGTTAGCATAATAATAATAGCTGTTAAGCATAATGTTGAAGTATATTAAAGTTTTGTATAAATAGTGCAGTTTTTATTAAGGAAGACACACTTGGATTTAGCAGTCAACAGTTAGAATCATACCTCTTTAAAATAATAAGATACTAGTTTTATTAAAAAAAAACCTTTTTAAATAAACCATTAATAGACTAAAAGAAAATCCGTATTTAAATTAAAACACAACATTTTGGTGCAGCCGGTATTTCCAGAGTACAGTTTTGATACCTTTCAACAAAAATAAGTATTTTGATATTAGAAAGCTATTTTAGCTCAATTTAATTTCATTATACTGGATATTTGTTAAAAGGATTCGTTGTTGTGTATACCAGTACTAACAACTCCTCAAGGTTTTAATGAGCTATTTTAGCTGCCTTCAGCGGTATAGATATTATTGGTAAACTCGACGACGATCAAGCAAGTTGCTCTGAGCAAATGGGACCAACAAGTATGGTAAATATGGGTATTAAGAGAAGGTATATTTAAGTATGTGTTGAGGAAAATTTTTTTTTGAAGAGATATAATACTAATTAGAGTTAGGAAAATTCGTATGAGCTATATGGAGGATTTGAAAAAAAAATTACAAAAGACACAAGAGGAGACGAGGGAAATTTCTGAGCGAGTGTGGAATCTCATAAAGTACCTTAACAATACCAAAGAGTATATAGAGTTAGTAAAGCATAAAGTGAGGAGCCAGGGAAACATAACCGAATTTGAAAAGATAGATATTTTATTGGAAGAACTGCAATTGCTACATGAACATCAACAAAGTCCAGCTATATCTAAGGAAATAGAAGAATATTTAAACGTTAACCGGATTTTGAAGCAGCAGAACGAAAGCTTAAGAAAAACCATTGAAGAAGCTGAACAACAGATTCAAGACAGCGAACAGAAGACACAAGCATTTAAAGACTTCGCGCGGCGCGTTAACCCTGACTTGACTCCTGATCAGTTGCAGCAAGTCATCGAAAATAGAAAGGTGATAGAGGAAAAGACTCAACAAATCGAAACGCTGAAGTCAAAGATACGAAACTTACAAGGGGAGACGAGGAAAGTGATTACAATTAACACCACAACAAATAGTAACAACATGACAACTTTTACCGAACTCTTGAAAAGCATATCCCATGTGGTGCCAATTTTCTACGGAACTGATGAGCCAGAACTGGCAAGGGAAGCCAAGAAGTTTATTGAAGGATGTATGATAGCAAAGGATAAACTAGAAGAACCAGGTAATGTGGTCGACATAATCAAATGCATCAAAACTAGATTATTTGGAAATGCTTACTCATATTTGCACAATAAAGAGTTCACAACAATAGAAGCCTTATGTCAGGCTATTAGAGAAAAATTTGTAAAAGGCAAAACTTTAACAGAATTGCAAGAACTAATTTTTAGCAGTAAGCAAGGTCCAACGGAGACAGCATATGAATTTGGAGAGAGACTAGAAGGACTACTTACAGATGTCACAGAACTAATTTCAGCACAATGGCAAGAAGTTTCCCATCAAAAATCTATGATAGATCATTGCAACCAATCCGCAGTAAGGAGTTACATAAGAGGCTTACGAGATCCAAGATTGATGTCAAAATTCATCGGACACGAAAACGAAAAGCTATCTGCCCTGCTGAAAATCACCAAAGATGCTCAAAATCTCTTTGGTTCTAATATGAAACCTTCAAATATCATGACAATGCATACCGAGGAACCTTTATATGATACGGTCCAGCAGTTGATAAAAGAAGTCCGACAACTATCCATGCATCAGAAGACCTGTAACCATTCAACGCCAAACAGTAATTCACGAGAAAACTCAAAATACTGGAGCCCTATGATAGACGAATGCTATAACCAAGGAAACAATATGTGCTATAATCAAAGCAGACGACAGGGCCAAAACGAATGCAATTTCAGAAGGAATATGAAACCTCGAGACTATGGAATAAATAGGCAAAATTTCACAAGCTCGATAATTCAAAATAAAAGTGAAACTAGGTATAACAACAACGAGGATCGTCGCTGTTTTAGATGCAATCAACAGGGTCACATTTCTACTAATTGCCCAAGAAACAGACAGAGTATAAAAAGCAATAGCAGAAATGGCAACAATAGAGGCAACAATGATGTAAACAGAAGCAGATATAATTACAACAGCAATAATTCGGGAAACGAGAATCGGCCCGGCCAAGATTAATGGACCGGAATGCCGAAAAATTTAGAGAAATTACTATTGAAGAAAATAAGAATAAAACACGCCACGTAAGAACTAACTATGAAGAAGATAAAGCTTTTAATATCATAAATTTAGATATTAACAATATACACTTGACAGAGGAGAAGGATAATCAGAAAGAGGAAGACAAGGATAACACCGAATTAATATCTGGTGCAAGACGCACAGATTTAGTAAGAAAATCCCCGAATAATATGGCAATGATGACATGTAATGATAGGATAATTAAGGACGGAAACGTCGCAGAACATCAAATAAACCACTCAGAGTATAAGAATGAACTGAGACTGGAGAGTGATGTTAGTAGCAACGGAAGTTGTGAGATAAACGATGCGTATATAAGCTTTCCTTGTAGAGAGGCAAAAGAGGAAAAATTACTACTGTTGGTAGACTCAGGCGCTGATACTACACTAGTAAAGGAAGAAGCTTTGACATCGTGCATAAAAGTTAATGAAAATGAGAAGAAAACCTTGTCAGGAGCCTTTGGAGGAAACATGAGTACCAAAGGAACTATAACTGTGAACCATAAATACGTAGACAAACTAAATTTTAAAATGAACAAAGTACCAAAGGGCACAATTTTGCCAGCAGATGGTTTGCTGGGCCGAGATATGATGTGGAATAGGTCGGTTACCGACACAATAAACAAAAACATAACATTTTTTGAAAACCAGAGAGAAATAGTTTCCTTGCCACTTCTTTCAGAAATTCCTCCGTTATATATATCCGAAAATTTTTCTATAAAAGGACGTTCCCAGGGAGTTGTATCAGTAGTAGTAACCAAGGCTACGGGAGAAATAATAGTAAACAAACGACAAATTTTACCAGGGGTTTTTGTGGGCGAAACCCTAACATCAATCAAAGGGGGAGTAGCATTTATTCCCATTCTAAACACCAACAACTATACAGTAAACATAAATAAAAAAACAATGTTAAGTTATGAAAACCCTGAGGAGTACCAGATAGAATCAACAACAGCCATTAATACAATAAGCACTGCGGACAACAAAGAAAGAGCCAAATTGGTATTGGAAACAGTACAGCTTTCCGCAGATTTGAACCCGGAAGAGCGAGTATCGATCGAGAACATTTTGAAATCATACGACGACGTGTTTCAATTACCCGGAGATAGTCTAACTCACACAAATTTACTTAAGCATAAAATCCCAACTGATTCTACTCAACCTCCAATAAATACTAAACAGTATAGACTACTTGAGGTCCACCGAAATGAAGTGAATAGACAAGTAGGCCAGATGGTCAAAGATGGAATTATCTCTCCCAGTACTTCCCCTTGGAATTCACCAATACTCCTAGTACCAAAAAAGGCAGGAAAAGACGGAGAGAAAAACTGGCGCTTAGTAGTAGATTTCAGAAAATTGAACGCGGCCACAATAAAGCAAGTCTTCCCCATACCAAGAATTGACGAAATCCTAGACCAACTGGGATACAGCCGATATTTTTCTACTCTCGATCTAGCGAGTGGATACCACCAAGTTTTAATGGACCCACGGGACAGACAAAAAACAGCTTTTAGCACCAATTTGGGACATTTCGAGTTTAATCGTATGCCTTTCGGATTAACAGAGGCACCAACTGTAGCTAAAGTCTTTTTTAAGGAAATAATTTCAAGATACTTTATTCCCAAGGTGTTGGTAACGGATAATGGTTCAAACTTCACATCCAGATTATTCAAGGAAACGTGTAAGATGCTAAGAATAAAGAAACTACTAACTACTCCTTATCATCCACAAGCGAATGGTGCTTTAGAACGAGCTCATCGACCATTGGCCGAATTTCTGAGAAATTTCATTAACCTGGATGGTACCAACTGGGACGAATGGACTCACCATGCCATGCATGTGTACAATAATAGCAAACATTCAACAACAAAACAAACACCGACGAGAGTGTTATTCGGGTTTGAATTTGAAATACCCATCTCTTTGAAAATATCCCCGACACCACTATACAACGAGGATGATTATAGCAAAATTCTGAAATATCAAATCCAACGTTCACATGAAATAGTTAGAGAGAACCAAGAGAAGGCAAAATTAAGAGCCAAACAGTATTATGATAAGGGTTCAAAGGACAGAGAGTATAAAATAGGTCAAAAGGTTTGGTTAAAGAATCAAACTAGAAAAAATAAGTTTTCACCCTTATGGTTAGGACCATATGAAGTTATAGACATACCAACACGTGTAAACATAAAATTGAGAGTAAAGAAGTGTGAAAGGGTCTACCATAAGAATTTAGTAAAACCCTATAAGGAACGCCATTTAATATAAGGTATATTGATCATCCAGTTACGATCCAGGCTATTTAGTAATAAATTTATAAGGGAGAGCATTGATTTTCAATTATTTTACTTTTTATATAAATTTTGCTTCAAATGTAGAAAATTGTTTAACAACAGTAAAGAATTCATTTCCGGGTACCTTTAAAACAGACAAAAACACAAATATGCTTACTAAAACGTTTCTTTAAATAATAATAAAAAAAAAAAAGAAATTAAACATAAAAAAAAAGTTAGTTGAATAAACCCTCGCTACAATACGTAATTGCAGTTAAACAAAATTGTTGACAAAAGCAAGATGATACAAAAAATAAAAAATAAAGTGCTGATGACGTATTTATTAGTTTTGTATAAATGCACATAGTACCTGTTGTCATATTTTTGTTTATTTTTTAGGTTCAACAACTTTATGTCGACATACTTTAGATTTGATTACCATTCAATAATTTTAGTTTTAATAAACTTTTTTTTCTCTTTCGCAAGTAGGCGTCAATTTTGCAATAAATAGCAATATAAACATGGTATCCGGCAATAAGCTGGACAGTCTTATTAAAGTCTTGGAAAGGAATTTTAGTACTTTAGTGATATTAATATTTTTTGAGTGTTGATGTGTTTGTAAAATTAAATTAAAAGTGTTTTTTAATCTGAGGGTTAGTAAAGAATAGGTTGTGGGACACGTAACGGAGATATAACAAAATTCATACTTGTATAGCATCCACGTATGTATGGATGTATAATTTTGAAACTAAACTGAAACTGCGGTGCAGACCATAAGGTATCCTGCTAGAAGAGCTTTTACAGCTGACTACAGGTTAACAAATATTTTCTGCAAACAGTGAATAGTTTATGTGTAATTTTGAAACTAAACTTAAACTGCTATACAGATTGAAAGGTATCCTGCTAGAAGAGCTTTTACAGCTAACTACAGATCTACCAAGATTTTCTGTGCAAAGTGATTATTAAATTAAATTAAATTAAATTAAATTAAAGTATTCGTTGCATATTTCCGTTGCACTGTCCCTGCATTGTGGTTTAATTTACACTCAATCTGA
The DNA here is from genome assembly GCA_956483585.1 of Gymnocheta viridis. Lineage (NCBI taxonomy): Eukaryota > Metazoa > Arthropoda > Insecta > Diptera > Tachinidae > Gymnocheta > Gymnocheta viridis. The sequence goes on from OY101444.1 coordinate 39,720,193, forward strand.
ATTCCATTAAACTCTCAGTACAACCAGCGTTCTCGATGCATCAAAAAGGGTCAGATAAGAATAGGGAAGGTTTTTGTAGGTATAGAATGGGGAAACGGCACGTAGATATATCAGCCAATGAGTATACAGACATCCTACAAAAACGTTGGTTGAATGATAAGCACATTGATGTTTTTTTACATTGGGTTTTGCAAAATACGTTGAAAACATCAAGGATGCAGGACGTTCACATTTTTGGATCGCAGTGGTATACTGCTATTAAGGACTGGTGCAACTGGCCTACAGAGGGAAGTACACACAGGATTAACCTCGCAACTAGGCGAATAAATATTTTTGAAAAAAGGCACATTCTGTTTCCTATTTGCGAGAACCAACATTGGATGTTGGGGATAATTTCATGGCCTAGAATAATAATCCTGGACTCATTGAGGCCTAGGTGTACTGACCATATTTTCCAAATTATAAAGAATTTTATTATAAATGAAGCAAGGAAGTACGGGATAGAAAATAGCTTTTTACATGTCCCTTTACAAAGGTTTTACCCAGATTGCACCCAGCAAGATAACATGATAGACTGTGGTATCTTTCTCCTGAAATTTGCGGAGAATGTAGCAAAAGAAATCAACAACGGACAAGTACTAGGGGGAACAAAAATGAACGTCGAAGATAGCAGGATAAATAGATCAAACATTGTGAAAGCTATGAGTAGGTGGACGAACAAGTTCGATACAGATAACAAAACGGAAGTACCCAGGGAACACAGGGAGACTTTACAATTAGAACTATCAATGTTAAAAGAAAGTTGGGAAGTAAATAGATATCTGAGAAGAATCATTAGAGTAGAAGAAAAAGACTACGTATTGATTCTTGGGCGAGGAGGAAAAGAGACGATTAGGAGGCTGTAAACTAATAAATAGTTATGAACATGCAGGCTTATGTACTCATAAAATATATGTATGTATGTCTAAGGAATTTTTATAACTTTGTATATATACCTATATATATGTATATATATATATATATATAGGTTTACAGTTATATGTCATATGAATTTTTGTAACTTTACATTTAGATAAGCATAAATACCACCCACAAGTTTATATAAAGAAAAAAAAAATTGTTTGAAGATTCAGAGGATAATGTATTACTAAGATTTATAAGTACTACTGCAAGCTGTGTGGTGCTTAGAAGCTGATGTTTATTTACACAAAAGTAAGGTTGGGAAGATCACGAGAGCTATATCTAATAGTGAACTTATTCAGATTTTAGGACTTCTTCTGTTGGGCATCTGGGTCACGGACGGAGAGATGACTATCGAACAACTAGAATCAGTTGACGGGTACGCAGAGATACATATGGGGCTGGTGGAAGTTGCGTCTAAATTTGAATACATTTTACATCAAATTAACATTCAACAAATAGCAGACTCCGTTAGTGAAATCCGTCTTAATACACCGAAACTGCTGCCAAGTCCCTACAGAGAACTTATCATAAAGGAAATCAGTGAGATTGAGAACGGTATTCATACACTTCTGCCGGGTCGCACGAAACGCGGGTTATTGAATATTGGAGGGAAACTGATGAAGTGGCTATATGGAACGCTAGATGATGATGACAGACAGCTGATAAATCAACATTTTGAGGTGGTTGATGCCAACGGACATCAAATAATAGAACAAACAAATCAACAAGTCCATATAAACGACAGGTTTAATTCATCTATTAACAAGATGGTGGAAGCAATCAATGAAAACAGGAGGACGCTGAACAGCTTGACTCAGACCAAGCTGGAATCAGAGGTTCAGCACTACCGCGATGTTGCGGTTTTCCAGCTATTCAAACTGATGGAAATGAAAAGCCAAGTGAAGACCGTACAGGAGTCTGTAGCATTGGCGAAAATGAAAATTTTTAATCCAGCACTTTTGACTATAGAAGAAATTCAGAAATATAGAATTAATATTGAAACCATACAAGAGATGCAGATGGGAGTGGCATTACACAGACAAAATACATTGATGTTCGTTATCAGGATACCTATCGAAACTATATTTTTAAAGAAATCCTTAATAATACCAATTCCAAATGACAGCCACTACCAAATAGATGCTGAAAGAGAATTTGTGGTGCGTACTGCCAATAAGAGTTTTTGTTATAACGGTGAGAGGGATTTTAGAAGTTTGAGGCCATCGCAAAACTGTATTTTTAGAGGGAAGTGCAACCTGATCTTACATGAAGCGGAAACACTAGAATTAATAGAGGAAGGTACGCTTATAGTAAGCAACGCAGATAAAATCCCAATGTCAACTAACTGCGATGACCGACGGTCAAACCTCTCAGGGAATTTCCTTTTCTCATTTTTCAATTGCAGCATAACAATCGGAGGACAAAGTTTCATTAGCCATGTTATAGATGTAACGCAGAAGTTTCTAATATTAGGAAACAATAGAAGTGTCACCACCGCAGTTAAACCCACCCTTGAGAAACTACACATAACGCAGATTAACAACATCAACACGATCAAGGAACTTAAATTTCAACAGAATGTTTTTAATAACATTGCTTACTCCACGGTAGTAATTGTTACCATAGGCGTAATAATATTGATCGTGCTGGTGTTATACAGAAGACGCGTTCGTATAAAGGTCAAAATAAACAACGGATTCCCGGAACGTGGCCCAGAATTAAACAAAATCGTGGATACCCATCTGCAAGAACGTCTTGGAACAGTCTCCACGCATACAACTCCTCAGATCACAACCACAACATAAACAGCAACCACACAGGCAAAGACAACAGATATTTTAATAGAACTTAGGATAAGATCAACTAAATTTAAGAGTATAAAATATGTAAAAGCGTTTGATCCAATTGATATACTTGGAAAATATCTATAACTAGAAATTTTCTTCCGCCAAGGGGGGAGGGATGTTGTGAATCAGATTTGATCAACCCTCGTACCCGTACATTGCACAACTTTGTTAACGCAGCAGCAACCAGTTCATTCACTTGGTTGTTTGCTAAATTCTTTGCGTTGACAAATTGTGCAATAGTAATATTTCGTAATTGGATCAAAAGCTCAATAACATTAAACATTTTAGCAAGTTAGCATAATAATAATAGCTGTTAAGCATAATAATAATATTTAAAAAGTTAGCATGATAATAATAGCTGTTAAGCATAATAATAACATTTAACAAGTTAGCATAATAATAATAGCTGTTAAGCATAATGTTGAAGTATATTAAAGTTTTGTATAAATAGTGCAGTTTTTATTAAGGAAGACACACTTGGATTTAGCAGTCAAAAGTTAGAGTCATACCTCTTTAAAATAATAAGATACTAGTTTTATTAAAAAAAAAACCTTTTTAAATAAACCATTAATAGACTAAAAGAAAATCCGTATTTAAATTAAAACACAACAACATCAATGGAAAAATTAAAAAACATTATCCCCTCAAGAGGTGAGCAAACAAGATATTTGTGTACATTTTTTACAGAAGATGAACAACGTTTCGATGAATAATTCTGCATTCTTAACTCAAAAATCACGTTTTTTTAAGTTATGACTCTTTTACAGTAAAAGAGCGATATTTTTTTGCAAGAATTCTTTTATTAATGTTATTCTTTTATATCTTTTTTAATTTGTTTTAAGCTTTTAAAATTTTTGTTATTTTCACCCGAAAAAGAATCCATATTAGAAATGTTTCTTTAGTTTTGTTCAACAAATGTTTTTACAAAAAAATATATGTATGTATGTATGTAGATAATAAAATTTGTACCATCTTAATTAAATAAATACAATCATTTAACACTTGGAAAAATGAAACTGTATTTAAATGCAACTTAAATTGAAATGAAAATTAACTAAATGCGTATTTAAATATAAAGTCATAAACTGGCGATTAATAAATTCCCATAAGATTGCCATGTGACGACCAAAAGTCGCGAAGCTCGTTTTTGGCTCACATCAATGAGTGCCATTATATTTATACGCAGGCATGTACCTCGTACACATAGTTTTTTTATTTACATACATACAATTTACTTTCCTACACTATATCTTTATTATGTACATATGTATATACTTACATATATGTATGTACATATATCTATATGTAAGAATACTAATTTTGTTGTTATGTTCTTTATTTACGGTTATGAATTTTAAAAGTTACATATATTATACCAAATTAAAAACAAAATTACAAACTCAATTACTCCTAAGCATCTTGCATATCCATTCTCTGCTCTGCTTTATATTTACGGTTACCTTTTGTTAAAATTCTTTGCCATCGTTAAACACTAAAGCTGAAGGTCCACACCACGCTTTCTACGCGCCATGCTTCCTACGCGTCTCTCAAAACAGTTGAATTAGAGTATTTTCATGAAGCAAGTTACAAAATAAAAGTTTGCAATGCTTGTGACGTGAAAAAGTTGAACAACATTATACTTTTACGCGTCGTATACAATATATCAGCTAGTACTGCCAAGTTCAGAGTCCAAAAGTTTTTTGAGATTGAAAATTTAATTATTTGAAAGCTGTTTTCGTAAGCAGTTGATGAAAAATTAATTAAAACAATTCAAAGAGCATAAAACTTAAAAAAAGATAACAAAAAGTCTGCAAACTTCTCTTGAAATTTAATAAGCAAAAACGTGTATAAAGCGTGGTGTGTAACTTGCAGTTTTTAAAGCGTCAAAAGCTTAAAACTCATGAAAAGCAAGCGCGTAGAACGCGTGGTGTGGACTTTCACCTTAAGCAAGCTACAGCGGCTGCTATGGCATGAGAATTGTTGTTGTGCATGCATGTTACTAACACCCATACCTAAATTAGAGCGTTGAGCGTCGCGCTAGCAACAGGGTACGTATTCAGTGCATTCAGAGTAAATTGTTTTCTTAGAATATATTGTAAATACGCAAGAATGATAGAAATACAGATTACGACATGCGCATGATTTCCCGCTAGATGACGTATATTCCCCTAAGAAAGGGTTGCCAATCCTTTCATTCCACAATAATTTTTAGGGCTGTATTTTTATCTTGTATGATTAATATTTTTATATTTACTTACTAGTGTAATTGGATCAGTGTTCCTGTTAATAACAAAATAAATTTTATTATAAAGCTCCAATCCATATACCTGCTCACCTATTTCGTCCAGTTGAGTGACATTCACCCTCATTTTTACAGGTAATTAAAATATATTAAGCAGTCTTTGCTCGTAATGTTTTATAATTAAAATTTATATGTGAACTTCGATAATGAATTATAAGAGAATGACTTAATTAACTTTATTTGGTTTTAATGTGTAACAAGTTGGTTTGTGTGGCCTTATAAAGTGTATCAATTACTTCTCTAGTTGACCTGTAAGCCTTAAAAATATAGAAAATAATATAAAATTCCAATGTTTATTTTTTTGTCTTTTTGTCATGAAAAACCCCTTTAAAAAACTTCCTGCAATAAACTGCAATGTAGGTCGTTTTCGTCATTGTAATCTTATTGTGGAAGTTACAAGCGCTTGATGTTTGAAACACTATTTTTGACTGTACCTTCAATAAAACGATTTCGCATTTTCTTAATTCCTGGAAAAATAAATTTAAGCAACTTTTTTTTTGGCCTGCAACCTTAAAAATATAAGTAACATTCCAATGTTTTCCTTTGTTTTTTTATTGCATGTACACAGATTTTTAAAGGGTTTTTCCACTTTAAAAAACTACATAATAAAAAGCAATGTAGGAAATCTATTTCTGAACATACCCTCAATAAAACATTTTTGGTTTTTCCCAATTATTTATTAAAAAAATAAATTTAAGCACCCTCAGAAATTGTTTTAGGTAATTGTAAAATGTTGCGTTTTCTTAAGGTAAATAGTCAGTGTTCATGGTTTGATATGAAAATAATTTTTTAAGTAATATCAGTCGTATTGTGTCTTTCAAAGTGAATTGGTGAATTTTAATTGAAAAATAAAAATAATAATAAAGAAAACAAACCGTTAATCTAAAAAAGTGAAAAAATCTAAATCTTAGTACATAATTGTATACACAAATAAATAATTTTGCCCGAAACTTTGTTAAGTCTAATGTGAGACTTGGCAACCCGCAATTCAAAATTAATTTTGATTGGTCGAAACAAATATATATTATATTTCGATAAAAATCAGGATTTTTTAATTAAATTTAGTTTTATTTTATAAAAAAAATAATCTTTATTATAAAAACCGTGTATAAAGTGTTTAAAATAAGAAAAAGTGCACGAAATCTTCGCCAAAAAAAATCGAAGCAAAAGCAAAAAAAAGAAAAAATGAAGTGTGCAGTGGGCAAATGCAGGCAAAATGATAGTCAAAAATCATGTGAGCAAATGTGTGAAAAATTAATTTTGTGCATATTTTTAATTAATTTAAATTTAGCTGTATCTTTTTATAGTTTTCCAAAGAACGATAAAGGGCTAAAAAGACTTTGGATAAAGTTTTGCAATCGGCGGGATACAATAAAGACCCACAGGGAGAGAATTTGTTCTCTACATTTTAAACAGGACGATTTTGAAAGAAATTTAAAATTTGAAATGGGTAAGTTACAATTATGTTTTTTTATTTGTTCAGTTTTTTAATTAATAATTACGCATAGGATTCAGCAATCGAGCAACTCTGAAGTTGAAAGAGAGAGCAGTACCGACTATAGAAGCGGGTGAAACGGAAGAGGAGACAACAACATTCGTAGAGGAAGCAACAACATCCGTAGAGGAAACCAAAACATTTGTAGAGGAAACAAAAACAATCGTGGAGGAAACAACTAAATTCCCTGAGGAACGAACAATAGTGAAGACTAGCACTAACGAAGACAGTTTACAGATCTACATAAAAAATTTGGAAGACAAAATGTATGTATCTACACTTTTATATATACTTTTAAATGGTTCACACAAACTTTTACATATATGATCGTTTCTAGGGATGCATTGCGTAAGGAAAATGATATGCTAAAAATGCAAAAAAACCAAGCTGAGATCACTACTAAAAAGTTGTCTCAAGAAGTTCAGAAGTTAAAGTTTACAAACGCAAATCTGCAGAAGGCACTGAGACGTCTTTTCACTGAAGGCCAAATAAAAAAACTTAAAAACGGTGACAAAAGACAAAACTTTACTGAAGAAGATATTGCACAGTCAATTACGCTATATTCCACAAGTGCCAAGGCTTACAGGTTGCTGAAGAGAAAAAATTTTCCGCTTCCCTCCGTAAGAACATTGCAGAGGTGGTCACAGAAATTAGATGTGTCGACAGGTATTTTGGATCCTGTTGTAAAAATATTGTCTGCGGCTAATCAAATGTCCAAAATACAAAAGCTGTGTGTATTAAGCTTTGATGAAATGAAGGCAAAAAAAAAAGTATTGTTACGACAAGCCAACAGACTCTGAGAGGTGATTTATATAAATCAATTTCAAGAGTTTTTATTAACATTTTTCTATTTTATCATCAGGTTTGACAGCAAAATGGAAGCAACCAATATTCTATAACTATGATTGCCAAATGACAAAAATTATATTATTTGATATAGTGAAGACAATGCGGCAGTGTGGCTTTGAAATTGTTGCAATTGTTTGTGATTTGGGCGGTGGGAACCGAAAACTTTTTAATGAGCTTGAAGTTGATTTTAATAAGCCCTGGTGAGTGGTATATGTAGTAAGTATGTATTGTGTGGTAATTAAAGTAATTTTAAATTTACAGATTTTTGTACGACGACACAAAAATATTCGTATTTAGTGATGTTCCACATATGATTAAACTGTTAAGAAACCATTTTATTGACGACGGGTTCATCATTAACGGCAAAGAAGTTAAGAAGGATATTATTTTAAATCTTTTATCGCTTCAATCTAGTGACTTAAAAATCACAAACAAAATATCAGTACATTATCTAAGCGTTGCTGGAGCTGAAAGACAGAAAGTTAAACTGGCTACGAAGCTGTTCTCACATACAGTTGCTCAATCAATTACACGAGCAGCCAGTTTAGGATTTTTGAGTGATAAAAATTGGAGTGAATGCAGTCAGTTCTTTAAATTGGTAATGAGATGTTTTATTTTAAAATATAATAAAATCATTATAAATTTTTTACTAGACTAATGACTGGTTTGATATAATGAATTCAAGGGTACCAAGACAGGATGCAAGAGAGCGATTACACGCATACGGCTTGTCACTTGGAATACAAAATGAGACGTTAAATAATATGTCGCAAATGATGTTAGATATTCGTGCGATTGGCAAAAATACGCTCTTACCATTTCAAAAAGGTACACATACATTTAATTTAAACTTTAAAAAATGTATCTATTGTTAAACATTAAACATTTATTTCACAGGCATTATTCAATCAAATAACGCATTGAAGATGCTCCACGATGAACTAAAGAATCGTTATAATATAGACTACGTCTTAACATATCGCCTAAATCAGGATGTTCTTGAGAATTTTTTTGGGATAATAAGATCTAAGGGAGGTCTTCATGACCATCCCGATCGTCAAGAATTTAAATATAGACTTCGGTCATATATTTTGGGGTACAACGAAGGCATCTGGGCAGTAATGCAAATGTAGAGATAGACAATACTCCCGATTTGGAGGACGTACATTATTCATTAACAGGTAAATTTAAACTAACAATTTAAAATCATACAGTTTTTAAAGTTTCGTTTGATTTCTTAAGGTAAAATACTTAAAAGTATTAATCCCAGCATAGAGCAAAACGATTTGCCAAAAGAAAATTATGAGGAGGAGGTGGAAAACCTGAATTATGATGGTTTGGAGAATTTGGCCGGCTATATTTGCAACAAATTAAAAAACGAAGATCCCAGTCTCGTTGCTAAGCCTGTAGAGGACTCGACATACTCATGGGTTAGACATTTAAATGAAGGTGGGTTAAGTATTCCATCAAACACTTTAATGGAAAAGTTAAAATCTTGTGATGAAATTTTTGTAAAACTAAATGGGGATAAGTTACTTGCTACAAAGGGATATTTAGAAAAGCACTTGGCGGAAGCAAGGAATATAAAAGCAAGTGAAAAAGTAAAAAGACTTTTTTTTAGATGCAGAATGTATTTTAGAATACGGTCTCTTAATGCAGAAATGTCCCAAAATATAAATAAGCGTAAAAGAAAATTAAATAAAACAACAACGTAATATAAATAAAAAATATACTTTTTTTCATTTTATTTTTTTTAACAAAAATAATAATTTGCCCCACTGTTATGTTTACTTATTTTTTGAGAGTCGTGACGTCATTTCACCTACCTGCGCAGAAGAATAAAATTTTGTGTGCGTGATGTCGTAATCTGTATTTCTATCATTCTTGGTAAATATGTACGTACTCTGTTTCTAACGCGACGCTCAACGCTCTGATTTAGGGATGGTTGTAAGAGAGAAGAATAAAAATAAAATAGATCACACACACCAATGATCGCCTTATGCGTGTACGCTGTGTGTGACTATAAAACAGTGACGGCCAAAAAGAGAAATGAGAATGTTTAGTTGTGTTTAACAAAAGTGAGAGTGTATTGGTAAATATACACATGGAGAAATGCATTTGTTTTCTTTTGTTTGCGTTGTTGGATTTCTTTTCACATAGTATGTTATCTTAAAAATAAGTTTAAAAATATTATAATTAATTGGTTTTCAGAGGTTATGTGTATTAAAATTAAGTAATGAAAGATTTAATAAAAATAATACATATACGTAAATTCAATTCAAATCGTATTTAATGATGACTTAATTTAAAAATTTATGATTTACTAAAAAATAAATATATATAAACGTAAATTTAATTCAAATCGTGTTTAAGTGTTTAAATTATGAAAAATAAGTTTAAATTGCATGCAAATTTCTCTTTAATTTTTTGGTTGCAAACAAGGCATTCTGCTTCATTAAAAATATTTAATGAAAATAAAAATGAATTTTCCCAACCAATATCCCACATACTGAATGAAAATCAAAAAATGTATTTATTAAAAATCAAAAATTTAATATATTAAATTTATATAATTTTTAAAAAATTTTATATATATAAGTTGTATTTTAATGTGCTGTTTGAATATTTTACCAGTGTACCTATTTCATAAAATTTAATCATAAATTATCAAACAAAGCGACGACAACCTGACTTTGTTGATGCTGGTATGCAACTGAGTGAATTTTTTTGTTTTTTCCTATCTATTTATTTTTTTGTTTCGTAAACGTTCGTGCTGTGTGTGTGTGAAACCCGACCAAACTTCGTCGTTTCAACAACAGTTGGCCGTCACTGCTATAAAAGGGCAGAACATTATGTGACAGAGGCAGTTGGTTGGCAGACGGCATCGAGGTAAGTGAAATAATCGCTCGCAAATAATTTATTTTATTAAATACTAACACAGCCACTCTAATAGCTAATGATACCTAACTGAAGGTTGACTTCTTGCTGGTATCAAATCCACTCTCGAGTGTTGGTCTGTAAGTTGCAAGTGAGGGTTATTAGCCGGAGACTTTGCCTAAATGAAGGTTGACTTCTTCCTGGTGGTTCTCCTGCTCATTCCCATACACAATCATAGCGTCCATAATTCACGTACATAGATATTCTGTGCATAATTACTACACAGTATCAATGGTCACTATTGATTAAAATTCCGGGACGACAACCCGCGGAAGTAATTACTCACTTGACTGAAACCAGTACCATAAGCATCGGCCTACCAATCCCCGACGCCAACTCAGTGCTGGAACCAGCCATAAGAGCGGTGGTATAAAGCTAGTAGAAATATGTATATACCTATTCTTTTTAATTCCTAAAAACCAATAAAATTTTAATAAACAATTGTCAATCGTTTTTGATTTACTGACACCAGTCGGCAAGTAAAGAAATCCTTAAAGGTATGTAACGATCCTGGACGCCGATGAGCTCTACCCCAGCAACCAGCGGAAACGTGTCATTACAATCACATATAAACATGAAACTAAAAATACTTTTTTGGCAACACCATCTTGTATAGCAGTTGCTGTTCTTTTATCACTGGGTCTTCACGTAGCAATATCCATTTCGGCAATTGCCAAAATTGATTGCGTTCATGAAAATTGTTAGGTATGGGCTGCGATTACCTAAGTGACAATCTATTCCGCAATGATTTCTCAAGTGATTGCTTGAGCAATTATTGCCTATCAATCTGCTGTCATTTCTCTTTTGTGTGCATTTGCGAATCTGAATTTAGAAAACTAAAAACTGCATATTTATTATCAAAAACACCTTGGTAACACATTATACAAATTTAAATTTAAAAACAAAAAAAAATATAAACAACAATACAAAAATTATTCAACATTATTTACTAAAAATTACAAAATGCTGATATAGCAAAAGGATATGATATGATTACAATAAATTCAGTCATTCAACTTTAGAAGTATTTGCAATAAGCGCAGTCATTTACCTTTAGTTAAGTTTAATATTACAATTAATGCAAAATAAGGCATTTATTGCAATTGCTGAAATCGTATATTGTTATAAATTTTAATTTAGACGTAAGAAACCAAATTGTATAAAAGACTAACAAAAACAAGTAAGAGATATATTCGGCTGTGCCGAATCTTATATACCCTTCACAATATTATGGAGTGGCGATAGAAGTCACAATCACGAAAATTCACGCCCACGTAATACGAAAAAAATTAAAAAAAAATAATTTAAATGGAAAAAATTACATAAAGCAAAAAAATTGTCAACCACCGTCTCACGGGCGCACCCTCACGTGGTGGAAACGAAAAATTAATCAGATCACGCATTATTGGTTCTAATCTCTATTTCATAGTATAGGCTGATTTCATAAACACAGCTTGCAAAGCAACACTGGAAGCATGAGTTTACAAGGCATTCTAGTGTTGCTTTGTAAACTGCGTTTATGAAGTCAGCCATATATTATGAATTTCGTAACAAATTAGTAACACTTTCTTGCCTGGGGTGCATTATAAAAATATTAATATCCCCTTATTAGCACTTATGTATATCATTTTTCACACATCCAAGAAGTGTTTCAACGTCTTTATCAATAAGTCAGTGGTCTTCGACTAAACAAAGAAATGATTTGAAACGTAAGAACAGGTTTAATAATGAAGAAATTCTCCCAAACTAGATAAAAAATACCGACACCTATTAAATATATCTGCTAGTCTAATAATTAAAATGTTCCAATATTATCTTCACATTGAAAATAATTTCAAGCTATCAAAAATTTTTAAAAAAGAACGAACTTTTTCAAATAAAAAGTAAAAGTAGTAAAAATAACTAAAATGTATCAAAAATGAAAAAAAATAGTAAATGGTTGGTCAGGATTCGAAACCGTACCTTCTTACCCGGTGGCACGGTTTCGAATCCTGAACACAACACAATGCTATTTCTTTTTTAGAATTTTCGATACATTATAGTTGTTTTTATTACTTTTACTTTTTATTTGAAAAAGTTTGTTCCACAATTTAATTAAAAAACCAGGCACAATCTCATTTATAATATCTTTTTTAATTTTTGCGTTTTCTCCAATTTTATGAACGATAAAAGGTTTATTTTTCAAAAATATCCAATATGTTATCAGATAGGATTTTTTACAATGATAGAATAATTATATGATGAATTCAGTAAGTTGTCGACGTTTTTATTTGATATAATATAATATTAATAACAAAAATAAAAATAACTTGACGGTGTAAAAAAAATTTTAAATTATAAAATATAACAACATATTTTAATTCATTATTTTAATTTAATTTTTTCTTTGAAACTCGTATGATGTACGTATGTATGTAAACTAGTGGTATTCTGATACTTGTCTTTTTAAAATTTCGTTAACTTTTTCATTTACTTATCTGTATTGCGGTTGGACCAGACGATAAAGGTTTTGGTTCGATATAACCTGTATATTTCTGATATAGAAACACAATGGAATTTCAACCACAATTGATTTGAAAAAATACGAATTCGGTAATTCATATTCAGCCTGCTAAGAAAACAGATGGATTTAATTAAAAACATTTTTTATTTAAACAACAGCCCGAGCCGTCAAGAATACTTGCGTATTCGTCAACGAGTTACATCAAACTCTAGACCAGCCGTTGTGAGATCAAAAGTCTCGGATTTTAGTGCTGATGATGTCTTTTTTCCACCATTGACTAGTAATGGATATCCTCGTAGTATAGGTGAGTCCCGCCCAATAAACACAAATCTTTTTTCTGAGATTACAAAAAATAAAAACATTTCATATAACAATGACGACGATGTATCTAACGAAAGATTGTTGGAAATATTCTTCGATGCTGTCGATGCACTTCAAAGGTGTCAAAATAAATATGACAAATTGAGAGTATTAGGTATGATGCTTAAACATGCCCTTTAAAACATTTGTTGTACACAATGTTCATGTTATGCACTGGAACTCTGAAGGCATAACAACCGAGTCAGCAGCTGCACAGCTCGAGCAAGTTCTTCACGACAAAAAAGTTTATATACTTTTGCTCAAAGAGACGTTTCGCAAGCTCCGCATCACAAGCTCCAACTAGGAAGCTACAAAATTTATCGTGAAGACCGGCAATCACATGGCGGAGGAGTATTCATAGCGGTAAAAACTAACATACTTCATAAGTTATTACACAAAATTAACACAAAAATCATTGAAAATATTTCTATACAGGTTACTATTAATAGTCGTCCTGTAGTTTTTACTGCTGCTTATAATCCAAATTATACTGTGGATTTTAAGGTGGACTTAGACTTACTCACAAACTTTTGTTGTGACTTTTTCATTTTTGGTGATTTCAATGCACATCACACACACTTGAACTGTGTATCTAATAACACAGCCGGTAATGAGCTTTACAGACATTGTTTGCTTGCAAACTATTACATTTATTTTTCATTTTCATTTACTCCATTCGGCCAAAACTTAACCCAGGTCCAGTCCTCTACAGTAGACATTTTACTATCTAATTCCAATATCCCTTTTTCAAACTTAGAGACACACCCAAATATTTTACAGTCAGATCATGTTCCGATTTCTGTTCCATTTATGGACAGATTCAAAATAAATTAAATACATTAACTTTGTATAATCGTGCAGACTGGACAGCAATTAGAGTTTAGGTAGAAAGTGAAATTAGACGACACAAACAGAGTGTATTGCTAGCAACGTAGATTTATTGCTAAATAAATTAATTTCAATTGTTAATGCTGCATTTAGCAAGATTCCCGTAGGGAGGAAAAACCCGTGGCAGAGAGAAATCTCAAGTACATCTAAGATGCTTATTGCTCAAAGAAATACATTCAAACGTAGATTTCAGAGATGTAGGGATCCAATTTACAGAGCCGACTTAAAGGTATCTTAAGGCAGTGAAATAGTCTAATTGAATTCCACCTTAACAAGGATAGAAACGAGTCGTGGTCGAGATTTATTTCGAAATTACCCCCGGGATCCAAAAAAATCTGGAAATTAACAAAAGCATTAAAGGGAAAGAACTCGTTTTGCTCAGATCTTAACTGCAATAATGAAGTTTTAAAAACCGGCGCTGAAAAAGCTAATGCAACTGCCGATGCATTTGGTAGCTCTCACACTATTACTATCAATAACCAATCGCCTTTGGATACATGTGTATCTGATTTTATTAATTGTCTCGATAATACTTCTCCTATTGGTAGTAATAATATTGAACGTACAAATGCCACTGAGGTTAAGACATTTACTATGCTATTAAAAAATAATAAAGCCCCAGGGTTAGATGGCATAAATAGTATTATCCTAAAAAATATGCCAGACTACTTTTAAAATAAATAAGTAAAATATTTAATTGTTGTTTAATGAATGGCTTCTTTCCCCGTACTTTCAAAAAATCAAAAGTAATACCGATTCATAAAAAGGGAAAAGATCCCAAACTACCCACCAGCTATAGGCCAATAAGCATCTTAAGTTTACTGGACAAGGTGTTTAAAAAAATTATTCATAAAAGATTAATAGATTTTGCTGATCGAAATAATATTATATATTATAACCACCAACAGTTTGGATTCCACAAGAAACACTCCACCGTACACCAAAAAAAGCGAGTTGTGAATTATATCGAAGGTAACACAAGGAATCGCAAGAGCACTGGTGTTGCTTTTCTCGATATAGAAAAGGTTTTTGACACCATCTGGTACAATGGAATGTTATACGAGCTCAATGCATTAGGTTTCCCATTGTATTTGCAAAATATTATACAGTTTTATAAAGAACCGTACATTTATTGTGTCTGTTGACGGGGAATTCTCAACAGAAACAACAATCCCAGCGGGATTGCCACAAGGGTCAGTATTGTCACCTACACTCATTGTATACGTCTGATGTTGAGGTGCACAGAAACCAGGAAGCAGCATTTTATGCTAATGACAGTACTTTTATATGCAGTGGAAAAATTTCAAATGCAGTAATCAAGAGAATGCAAGAGAGTCTTACCAGAAGCCAAAAATATTTTAATAAGTGGAAAATAAAAGTAAATGATAATAAAACGCAGGCTATTATATTATAATAAATCACCAAAACGTATTCCTACTAAAATTTTGTACTGTCGGGGATGATATTAAATATCTAGGTATCTTTTTAGATAAAAAACTTAAATTAAAACAACATGTGAACTACATCTGTGATAAAGCTATAAAATGTGGACGTGCTCTATACCCCATACTTAATAGGAGGTCTAAGCTCAATCTCAAAAATAAGATATTGTTGTACAATATGTGTATTAGGCCGATACTGATTTACGGCAGTCCAGCATAGTTTCACAAAACTGCTAAGACCCATACAAAAAAGCTTCAGATTATCCAGAACAAAAATTTAAAAATAATTCATATTCCCCATAGATTCCCCACTGACTTACTGCACAATAGATTTAAACATAAAAAGATAAAACTTTCGCCAACGATTTGACGCTGTCATTTAATGAAAAAACAGTCGCTAAGAATCTTTTGTTAAAAAGAATCTTACAAGCGTTTGTTTTACCAAATTTCATTAAAACATTTTCAAAGTTTCATTATAACATTCAGGAAGGTTTTTGTGACAAATTTTCTTCAAGACAGTATTATTAATAGTTTCCTTATTCAATTATTAGATTTAATTGTTGTAGTACGCTTAAGTAAAATATCATAACATTGTACCTTATTTAGCTTATAAGATTCATCAAAAAAAAAAATTTGAAAAAAGCAAAGTAAATATGTATACTGAAAGTTTTAATTAAAAAATATTTCGGAACAGGTATCAAATTCTAGTCGGGAAGAGATTTTTCTGCTTTGTTATGTGTTACTAAGTATCCAAACAACATTTTAATTGTCAAGAGATTTTTTATCACATATTATTTTCTGATATACTGCAAGTACGCTCTGCAGCTGAATATAGAAAATAATTAAAATTATTATTCTGTGTACACAAGTATAAAACAGGATATAAACATCAATTTTGACTTTCTTCTTAAATCACAGTCATAAAAAATTAAATATTAATATATTTTTAAAACAAAACTAAAATTGAATTTCACTGGTTTTGTATATTTACTCGTACATAGTGTCTTGACGATCCATTACATTTCTTTAATATAAATAATATAAAAAATAATTATGGTTATTTATATACGAAAAGAAAATATAAGCGATAAAAAATACTGTAATACACATGCTTAATATTATACTAATAAACGTACAAATATAAGTTTAAAGAAACAAAAAAAAACAACAAATCTTTACTTTTCGACTGTTTAAATATGCACATACATACACACAATGTGTACATGTGCCCATGAACGCATTTCAGTATTGATGTATGTGTGACTAAAAACGGCCAATTAGGCAAGTATTAAGCATTTTTTTAAATTTATTAATCGAGATTGCCTCGATATCTTCTTTCAGAGATTTTCAAAATTAATTAAGATTTTATTTTCCGTTTTGCCTTATTAAATACTTTTATTGTCACCCAAAGAGCGTCTAATTGTATAAAGGTTGTAAGGAAAATAAAATAGATTTATATCGAATATAATAACTTGTTTGTTGGGATTTTTGAATAAGTTTCAAAGCATACTATGCTTATACTATTGTAATTTTTATAACTCTCATTGAGTTTTTAAGTTTTTGTATAAGATAAAAGGTTTGAAACATTTCAAAAATATGGTTTAAGGTCTACTGATGATTTGCATGTATGTATATATACTAGCTAAAAACCCCTCAACAAACAAAAGTTTTTGAAAATCTTTGAAAGAAGATATCGAGACAATTTTGAGTAATAACAATTTAAAAAATAGTTATCACTATTTATTATAAATACCTTGTTATTTGATGTGTCGAAAATTTTTTGTTCTGTGTTGAAAATTCTTGATCTTCGCATCATAGGGCCAATACTCAATATTTTTTATTCAAATTGAGTAGGGATTATAAACAAAAAACTCACAGACTTTAGCACTGCATTTGCTCCGAATTTGTGGAGAGAGTATTACTAGTATGAGATATAATATCAGCAGTTGTAGTATCCCTATGTAAATTAGCAAGGTGTAAGCTCGCATTGGATGATGCAGCTCTTAAGCTTGTGTTATTACATTGGCTGCCAGCAACAGCATTGTTGTTGTTGTTTATACTCCCTGGGTTTTGTTTACTTTTATTTCTTTTTCGTTTATTCTGTGTTTGGAGATTTCTGTTTATGTTGTTATCAATACTATTTTGAATACCGCTAGACGCCTGAAGTTGTTGTTCATGTAAATTTTGATGAGTAGTTGCAGTGTTTAATAAGGTCAACGACTGATTTATTGTATTGTCATTAAATCCAGAAAATTTCTTCTTGTTATTGACGATGTTCAATGTCGAAAGAGAACTTTGTATTTTTTCTAACTCTCCCGGTAATTTTTTTTTTTTTTTGAAAAAGAGAAGTAACACTCAGGCAATTAGTATGCCTACCAACCCGTAGGTGTGTTACCTTATTTGGGAAAGGGATAGTGAGAGAGGACAGATGGTGAAAGAGAGAAAGCTTAATTTTTGCAACTCTGATATTGCGCGCTGTGTTAGTTTTTAGATCAGTGTTGCAGCGCCTTTGATATCAAGTAGGCGCATTAAATGTGTTTTTAAGCTGTTGTAGCCATTTTAATTCATTATTTTACTTCGCCGGCGATTTTGCTACAATACCGACGAAGGAGGGCGCTGTGATGTATGCGCTAGCATACACCAGTATCAATTGCTGCCAGAAATGTTCAGTGACCAGTGTGCTATGCCTTCATCACTTAAACACTCCGACAACAACAAATAGAATGGCATACTCTAATGCACATCTGAAAAATGCTGGATGTTATGACTTGTCTGAAGCTGGGCTCGAACCCACGTTCTTAGACATTACTTGCTTTGCAGTCAACGCGCTAACTACTTCAGCCAACAGCACCAACACCAACCAATTGCTCGGAAATATATTTAATTTTAGATAACAAACCAAGGTTAGCAACACTCGAACAAGAATTACAAAGCGAAAATATTATATATATATTAGTTGAAATAATAATTGAATTTAAAAGAATTTTATCAATTTGGCACATTTCGAATGAAAATGCTAAAAATATATATACATACATACATATGTATGTACAATATACGTCTGCTCTCTACTGAGGTTAGTCGACGATGTATTTTGTAATAGTTCGCGATATTTTTTATAAATTTTGGGAAAATTTCATTATTAAACCTTTTCTTACATTTCAAATCATTTCTCCGTTTAGTCGAAGACCATTGGCTCTTTTATAGAGACGTTGAAACACTTCTTCGATGTGTGAAAACTGATTTGTGCTAATAAAGGGGTGTTCAAATTTTTATAATGCACTCTAGGCAAGAAATGATTACAAATTTGTTACGAAATTCATAATTTATGGTTGACTTCATAAACGCAACAAAGCAAAGCAACACTAAAATGCCTTGTAAACTCATGCTTCCATTGTTGCTTTGCAAGCTGTGTTTATGAAGTCAGCCTATACTATGGAAGGAGATGAGAACCAATCATGCATGATCGTGATTAATTTTTTGTTTCCATCACGTGAGCGTGCGTTCGTGACGATTTTTTTTTGCTTTAATGTAATTTTTCTTATTTAAATTCTTAATTTTTTGTTTTTTTTTCGTATTTCGTGAGCTTTCCTGATTGTGACTCCTTTCGTCACTCCATATTATGGTGAAGGGTATATAAGATTCGGTACAGCCGAATATATCACTCTTACTTGTTTTTACTTATTCGAATTATTAAAGATTTTTCAGAATTTCTTTATCTTTATGATAAAAATATTAAACACGATAAGCTTTTTGTTTTACCCCCAAAATACATGCATACATACTCAAATTATTTTTATTAAAGAATATTGGAAGATTTTAGAAATGGGAATTTCGTACTAACCGCAACTGATTTATTCAACTTGTAAAAATAAATAAAAGAAAGTTTTGTTTTCTAATTTATTAAGTAATTCAGTTGAATAGTTGATATTCCTGCTTTCTATTACCCACAGTGACAAGCGATATAATTGAGCGAAGAACGATGATGAGATGGTGTAGCGACCTCGAAGTCAGTACTGATTTGTACTGCTTGTGTTTCACTGCCATTTACTTAATTAAGCACGTCTTCTTAACTTTAGATATACCGATTTTAAATAAAATTTCTTTCATTTTAATGTAATGCCGCCATATTTGTAGTTTCATTTAAGCTAGACGTTTAAACGTTTGTGCCAGTTACATATATTGTTACAAAATACAACACACTAAACAACTAAAAAATTCCAATTTCCACAAAACTGTCAGCCCCTTCAAAAGTTATTTTTTTCAGTTATTACAAAAAAGTCCAGTCACTACTTACATACATATATCAAAGTATGCTATTGTGCTTATAACAATCATCGATTTATTTGATTTATTAAAATGTATGTTAAACATTTGTTCTTTATTGTGTATTTACTGTTTGTAAGATATATTTTTTTAATAAAGATTAAGTCTACATTTTATTTAAGATGGTGGACTTAAACAAATTAAATACAGATGTACATACTTAAATACATACATATGTACATACATTTATACTTTTTTATTATTGAGAATCTGTTTTTTTAACAACCACTGAAGTTAACTAATGACGAAAAACTGTTCCGATTTAATTAACTGTATGTATTCTATTAGAGATGAGCATGATGTTAAAGAATTAATAGCTTGTGGTATGTGTTAAATGCAAAATTTCAACAAAAATTGTATTGGTAAAAGAATTTAAATATTAGCTTGTATCATCTTGATAACTAAAATACATAAGTATGGATTTAATTTGTCTTATCATGATTATTTTAAATTTTACAGGAATAGGAAATATCTGGAATCTTTTCAACAAATTATACCGTCATATATCCATCCTCAGGGTTTTAATGCTTTAACCACAACGAAATCGTATCATTTGATTGCACATATGGATAAAACAAGGGACAAACATTTAGGCAGGCAATTGTAATTTTTTCCCTTTAAGCACTTTTGTAATGTACAGATAGAAAAAGTCACAATATAGAATCGTTTGAACAACACCAGCAAATATCGCAATTAGATCATAGTGCGATTCAACAATGTAGCGATATATCCAATTGACTAAATAAAGTGCGCGGTAAGAACCCAACGCAAACAGGTAATGGCTGGTAATCGACTCGGCTTCCCCTGTTTTGCTTACCATAAACAACTGCGGCAGAATAGCAACGGATTCCAAATATATAGAAAAAGTCCAAAGGACTTCCATAACTGTAAACTCGTGGTTTATTAAGAGTGATAGCAAGACACATGGCACCAATAGAAACTCTAGACGGAACGAGTCGTGATTGTGGTCGTATGTTGCCTTAAACTTAACGTACATAAGATAAACTGTAGCTCCCGATGATGCCAGGAAGAGTACTTTCATAATAGAATTGTATAAACTGACATAGGTAGTAAACAAATCCAAGTACCGCGTCAGGTAGACGATAGCAAACAGTATTTGCGACTTGCCTGAAATACCAGCACAAGAACGTGTTTTCCAGATCTTTAAAAGTAAAATTATAATAGCAAATACATGCGCCAAATCACCGACCAGACGAAAAATATTCATTGTAATTTCCTCTTGTGACGTGACGTTACAAAATATGTGTCAGTTTACCGGATTCTTTTGAAGACAAAATCAATAACAAAATTGAAATGTATTATTTTACTTTCCTGGTTCAATTGTCGCTCTAAAATAAACAATACACATTAATATATCTTATTTTTTTTATAAATTTGCTATTGCCAACCGATTAAAGAACCTTTATTTTCCGTCGGTGATAAATTTAATTATAGGTTGTATGTAAATGTCATTACAAAGAAAAGAACAAAAAAGATGCAAGCAAAAATTGAGTAAACAACACGTATAGAAGAAAGTGACGTGGCCGCAAATATGTTTGAATTCGAAATGCAACACTGATCTACATAACAGGCAGGGATACCACTCTTCTTTTAAAATATTGAAAAAAGGAGGATTTTACAGCAAAGGGGTTGTGGATGAGATAACGCTGCCCTTGCAGAATATTAGCTTTATTCACATACGATTTATAATGTTATTGTAGATTTAAGGTTGGATTTTTATATAGGAACACCAGTTTTAATGCACACATTAACTTTTTTAATCGTTTGTGAATAAAGTCATATGTGTTTTTTTGTGTGTGTCAGTTTGATGATACTTCTGAAATTGCGCATGTCTGTCAAAAATGTACATTTTTGTTTTCACACTAAAGTATTTTTTTAATTGAAAATTAATTTATTTAATTAATTGAAAATTTTGTTTGTTTAAAAATATGAAAAAATACTTTTTTTAATACATATTCTAATACATTTTTAAAAATTTGCGAATCACAAACACCATGTTGTTATCGTCATACATAATTAACTTGCAAAACAGCTGATGTCATCTGAACCGCTGGAAATGGTAGAAAGAGACAACTAAAAAGTACAAATGCTAAGAATAATAAAATGTAAACAAAACAAAAATAAAAAATTTATATGGCAACTCATCATTGCAGTCAATTTATTGTTAATATGGCATTTGCACCAGACGAAAATCTAGTACTTATGAGATTTCGACAAAATCTTCTTGATTTTGACTAGATTTCCCATACAAAACAAAATCTACTTCGTCACTAGATTTTGTCAGAATCTACTCAAAATCTCGTAGGTAATGCAACTGTGGTTTTTCGTAAATTATACTGAAAAATACTACGCTGTTTAATAAATTTATTTTGAAGGGTGTGCTTGCCAGCTGCTTCGCACTTGAAAGATAATTTTTCGTATGGAGTTTGACATTAGAAAGTGGAAATTCCAATCAACAGCTTTTGTCATGGCTACGAAATCTTAAAAAAAGTCACAAATAACCCATTGTACACCATAGAGATTTCAATTGTAATCAACTAGATTTCGGTTTGGTGTAAATGCTATGTTACACCAGACCAAAAATATTGTTGATAATGACTAGATTTCCAATACAAAACACTTTCTCACCATGATCCAAAAATAATAAGGTCTATGCAACTCCACAACAATAAAAAACCCACCATCATGAGCTTTTTAAATGCAGCACGCACAAAACTGATCACGTACAAAACCACTGCTTGTTTAAAAGGTAAACAAATAAAAAACAACAACGGCGCCATAAAAATGTTAACAAATTTTGACAACTTCATAATGGAAAAGGTGTGAACGATAAATCAGCGAAAATAATCAGCTGACCATGCATATTAGTGATGCAACTGTGGTTTTTCTTAATTTGTATTAAATACTACGCTGTTCAATAACATATCTTTGAAGGGTTTGTTTGCCAGCTGTTTCGCATTTGATTGATCATTTTTCGTATAAAGTTTGACACTTGAAAATGAATATTCCAATCAATTGTTTTTGTCATTGATACGAAATCTTAAAAAATATCACGAATAGCCTGGTGTAAACGGTATAGATTTTGATTGATATCTACTAGATTTCGGTATGGTGTAAATGCCATATACCACCCACGAAGCTGTGTATACGTATACATTTTATGGCAGTCGCATTAGTATGTGTGATTTGGAAAGAACAAAAATTGTGCTGCTTCAAAAATGTTCTTGTGTAAATATGCTACTAACAGACATGTAAAAAATTGTATTTGCAAATGGTTTAAGTCAGCTATTTCGCTGGTCATTGAAGAATGAGACAAGTACAAAATGTCTCGAATAAAGGGTTGTAAACAAAATAATAATAAAAAATTTGTGCACAAAAAATGCTTATATACAAAAAAATTGAGATTTTTTATATTTACTGAACTAACATCATGTTTATAGAACCCAATACGCCTAAAATACAGATATAAAAGCTGGCTTTTATCAATTTTGCTGTTGAATAACGCGAATGTCATTTTATTTATTGTATGTAAAAAACATAACAAGTGACATTTTGTTTGAGTTTTCTGCTGTCAAAACAAAAAATAAGTTCGCGAATGCAAAATTACATTCGTCGGTGGGAAAAAATTATAATTTATATAAAAATATGTATTTACCAATTATATAAAATGAAATAGATATTTCTGCAAAGAAAGGTTAGTGTTGTTACATACAGTAAATTTTTGTTTGTTTTTTGTTATTGTAAGTGGCAATTACAGCATAAAGTTGACAACAGCCGTGAAATGTAATTTTGAATTCGCGCACTTTTTTTACAGCAGAAAACGCGCTACACAAACCCAAACAAACTGTCACTTGTTTCGTTTTTTACAAAAATAAAATGACATTCGCGTTATACAACAGCAAACTTGATAAACGTCAGGTTTTATACGCGTATTTCAGGCGTATTGGATTCTATAAACATGCTGTTAGTCGGTATTTTTACAACTAACATTGTATTGTTGTAGAATCGCTACTACCTGGTAGAATTGGCATGCATATTGCTACAAGTAAATCACAGGGTAGTGAATATATTTTTTACAAATTTACTTTGTTTATTAAATGGTAAATCAAATATGTATATTCGGCAGTACTGGATTCGCTTTTGATTATTTAATTATAAATTTACTTTGAGTACAAAAAAGACAATTAGTGCTAATTGCCAAGCAAGCTATTGACATTTAATTGAATAATTTTTAATGAAACTTTGCTGTGAAAAGTAAGAATGTCCACAAAAAGGAAGTATACCTTAGATGATGGTGATGATAATTTGCAAGACATAAATGTTAGCAACAAGAAACATACACTAGACTCTGACGAAGATGATAGTGACGATTATGAGAAGTAAAATGCTTAAAAGAGTTTAAATAAGTTTAAAAATAACAAATAAACACATCTTTTCAGAGGAGAACTTGGTGATAGCGACATTGAGGGAGCAGAAGATGGTGTGTCTAAAATTCGGGATGAGGTCAAGATTACCCCGTTTAATATGCGTGAGGAATTGGAAGAGGGACATTTCGATAAAGAGGGACATTATCACTGGAATAAATCAAATGACATCAAAGATAATTGGCTAGATAATATTGATTGGGTGAAAGTAAGTACCTTGAAGCAAATGTATGGTGTCCTTTACACATGCATAGATACACACAAACATTCATATGTGCGTCGTTTACATAGTACGTTGCCAGTAAAAAGAAGCGATCCCGTAAATTTGTTGTGGAACTATTCGTTGGTAAATGCGTTCGAAGGTTGGCAAGTCTAAGAACATAATGAAATTTTTAATTAATTAAAATTTCGTTATGTAATATGTGAAAGCCCTAACTACTGAAAAACAGTGCTATTCTCAAATTCATTACAGTATTGCACGCATAATTACCTCGCTCAAAAATTTCAGATTTTTGGGCAATTAAGCGGGGAAAGCATCTAAACGAATTCGTTTCAATACCTGGATGCGGTAATTATGCGAATACTTTTCACTAGGCGGAATTTTATAATGTATTCAAACATGACAAAACAAATATTACTAATTGGTGCTTTTTATGGGAATCTTTCAAATTTTAGTGTTAAATTTTTATTCGCACTTTTTCCTAAAATTAATATTTTACTTATTCAGTAAAACATTAACCATTTTGTTAAAAACAAATTGCAATTGATTATTGAGGGGTATAGCTTGTTCCTATGCGCATTTCACTCTTGATAATGCAGATCATCAGGGAACTTTACCCAAATATTTCTTAGAACAACTGGAGATATTATATTAAACCTTCAATAAAACAAATGAAAAGTTTAAACAATTTGATATTTTCTCTCTGATGAAAAAAAATTTCTAATTGAGCAATTCATAAGCTCTCAAAATGGGCCGCCCCAAAGCTATTTTCTATCTCAAGTAATGGTATGGGCAGCTGCGATTGCCGATGGACGCGTCCAATCGTTAACATCGATCGTGGTGTCAAAGTCTACTATCGGGAAAATGTTTTGCAAGGTGCTTTAGAGCCTTCGGCACGCAAACATTTCGGTTATTTCGTTCACACAATGGCTTTCGAATTCGCCAAATGCAAATCCGATGGACTATTCCATCTGGGTCATTTGGGAGAGCAAGATAACCACTAAAAATAGTTAATAGTTTAAACAGAGAGTGCTCTCTGAGTGAGCAGTGCTGGCAAATAAAATCAGTGTTGGTACAACAGTCCTTTTTCAATTGCAATGGTCAGATCAGGGTCTTTATGGCACCTTTTTTATTTTTTGCTTCGCCATTGCGTATCATTTCCTAATCGTAAATCTTAACATTTCAATTTAATATTACTTGTGCATTGCGCTGACTGCTGTTGAACTGTTTGGTGACAAAGGTATGACACTGGATAGGAAACAGTTATTAAAACAGCAACCAATTACTCTGCTATAAGTACCATTAAATAAACGATCAATTGGAATCTTCTTTCCGTTGATATGACGGGGGGGTTCAAAATTGATTTCTGCAGCATTCGTGGTCTAAGAGCGATTTTTTCCTCTGTGTATGCTCACGTGCCTCCCCATCGGCCGAATGTTTTTGGTCGGAATAAAACTTTATCCGGCGTCGATCCCCTCTCCGATTCCATAACAAAAATCCTTGAGAGTTGTCCGAGCAGTGAAATTGTTGTTGCTGGTGGTTTCAATGTTCACAACTCGTCTTGTCTTCACCATTCGACCCATACAACCCCAGAAGGCCAATATGTTGAATTGCTCGCAGCGCACAACCATCTAGCGCAACTAGTGAATGAATCAACACATATATCGTGTGTTGAGGAGCACCAGCACAATACTCCTGACCTCTTTCTAACTTCTCATCCTAAAAAATATGAAGTTAGCATTAATGCACGTCGGTGACTCGGACCAGTGCACCATTTCCGCTTCCTTTCTGTTTTCCAAACAGCTACGAAACGTGTTAAATATACATATGTACAAAAGCGCGTTGGGTTGGGCTCAACGAATTCTTTCGGCATTTTAACTGGAAACTTTGTCTCTTAGACCATAATGTGAATGTCATAGCGAAAATAGTTAAAAGAATAATTTTGCAAGGAATGAAAGCTTTCATACCATCTAAGCAAATATTAGTTAAACCGAGAGCGAAGTCTTGGTTTAACCAGATGTGCAAAAATGCAGTCAGATCCAGAGAGGAAGCGTTCTGTATTTGGCATAACAACAGAAACCCGATGCTTATTCGCTGCGCAAATGGGCGAGATCTTGGTGTGTTAAAATACTAAGTCGCGAAAAAGATCTGCACGAGCAGCATCTGCGTAATAAAGTACTTTCTGCCACTCGAGGTACTAAGAGCTTTTGGTCATTCGTTAAAAGAGTAAAGGATAATGCTAGTTCCTCAATTCCGGGTGTTTTAAACGATAACCAAGTATTCACTAACCCGGTTAATAAAGCTAACCTTCTGGCTGAACTATTTGCAAGAAATTATCGCTTGCCGGAAAGCAAGCAATCACCGCCTGCGCTTGAAAGAGTATCCGTAACTTGTAACAACGAAAGTCGGGGTAACCCTCATTTTAGCCGTACAATTTATCTCTAACTCTTTTTTCATATACTCGTATACCCTTGATAGTATTATTTAAGGCGTTAAACTGTATTTATTTTCGTACAATGAATTATTTAAAATTATACGTTATAAATTATAGTATGAGTATAGTCAGTAATTATAGCCTACAGTATGAAACTGTCTTTTATTTTTATTTACATTAGCATAAATAAGTTCACACTAAAATACAACCAAATTTTATTAAGTTACCTTTTTATCTCGTCGACGAGGTAAGAAAATAAAATTGGACGGGTGCTCTACATCCTCTAGCATTGTATTGCCTTTAAAGTACACATTCAACAGGCTTAAATAACACTACCAGTGCACACTCTTGTGTGGCCGATCATTGGTTTCTCTGGTTTTAGCGTTGCGTGTCTCACGCGCTGGTTGTTTATACGAAGGCGCTGTACGTCCGATCTACGATCGGCCTTTTTCTTTATTTATTACGGGGGTGCTCTACGTCCGATCTACTTCAGAAGTGTTGTCACCACGTTCTTAACACGTTCTTTGTTGTAGTTAAACCACAATAAATACTTGAATTTGATAAAGCGTTTTCTTTCTCTCACGATCCCAACATCAAATAAATTTTTGTTGGCGAACTCTAGACCACGACTTTGCCAAAAGTATTTTTTGGAGCGTGTGCAGTTAAAAAGGTTCTAGCTGTACTCAACATAAATAAGTCTCCTGGGCTGGATGTAATTCCAGCACTGGTCTTGAAGCACTGCTTTTCGACGCTAGCGCGTCCATTGGTTAAACTTTTCAGTACATTGTATCATGCTGGCGAATTCCCAGTGTGCTGGTAGGTTGCTAATGTCATTCGATTCACTATTTCGGCGAAAGTAAGGTGGTGGCTCTAGACGTTTGACAGAGTGTTCTGTCAGAACTTATTGCCTTTGGTGTCGGTAGTGAGTTCTCTCGATTTATATCGTGCTTCCTCAGGGATCGCACTATACGAGTTGTTATAATTGGGATTTCGTCAAACTATTTCAAGATTAATTCAGGGATACCGCAAGGCTCCGTTCTTTCTCCTCCGTTCCTTATATTTCTAAGTGACCTACATATGTCAAACTTCAAATCCTACCTATTGTTTTGGAGATGATGAGGATTTGCCAATTATATTCATTCAGCCACAGGCCTAGACTGTTGGAGATTGGAGTAAAGAGTTTGAATATGAATGATACACTCAATCACGATCTAGTAACAATCCCTGAATGGGGTCATGCAATTTTTTTTTATTGGGTAATTTAGTAGTATTAAAATACTTTACAGTAAATTCTTAAAAAATATTATTTTTGTACTTAAGTTTTTATCAAAAGCTCTGTGGAATATCATTATTTCTTATAAAATATACAATTTTTCAATTTGTATACATTAGTATTTGTTTCTGATTTTGTATTGCTTGGGAGCATGTTATATAGGTGTAGTCCTTTGTAGAAAAGTGAACGTTGCTTTGCAGTTGTTGTTGCTTTTGGTAGTCGGAAATTATCAGCATTGTATGTCTCCAACATAATTAAGTTGTTCTATCAAATATTCTGGTGCATTTCCCGTTTTCATTTTTTGTATAAAGTATAGTGTATTCACAATAAGTCTTTGTTGTATATTGAGCCATTTCAGTGCGCCAAGCATATTTTCAATTGGTATTAAAATATTACATCTTAAAATTGATCGCATAGCTTTGTTTTGCAGTTTTTGAAGTCGTTCTATTTGTGTTTCTGTGCAGCATGTATATAAAATTGTTGAACAAAATTCGGAATGTGGTTTTACCATTGTATTAAAAATATTTATAGCCGTTAGTACCGATATTTTATTTCGTTTAAAAAATTCGATTTTTTTACCAATTTTTTTTACATATATATTCTATATGTTCTTTAAATTTTAATTGTTTATCTATTATAAAACCAAGATATTTAATTTCAGTTACTTTTTCTATAACTTCATTATTTATTTTAAATACCGATTCATTGTTCATGTTTATTTCTATTATTTTTGTTTTGTTTTCATTTAATTTTAGTTTATTCATTTTTAACCATTTGTTTATGTTATTAATATCGTGCATCATGTTGTCTTGACATTGATTATCTGTGTATCCTTCAGTGAAGATCAGTGTGTCATCAGCATATAAAACTATTTCGCATTTTTGTAAAACGTCCGGCATATCGTTAATATATATAATAAACAATAGTGCTCCCAAAATTGAGCCCTGTGGTACTCCATATTCGTTGTCTATATAATCAGATTTAATATTATTTACTTTTACCATTTGTTTTCGGTCTGTAAGATACGATTTAAACCACTTTAACTCGTTTCCTTGTATTCCATACATATGTAGTTTTTGTATTAAAATATCTCTATCAATTGTCTCGAAAGCTCTTTTAAAATCTAAAAAGATTGCCATTAGTTTTTTTTCTACATTTTTCCATCTATTAATGACGTAGTTTACCGTTGTTTCACATGAATATTTTTTTCTAAAGCCAGATTGATATTTTTCTAATTGTTGTTTTACCACTTTTTCAATTATTTTTTCACACGTTTTTAGGGTGTTTATTGGTCGAAACTCTTCACATTTTTTTGTTTTCGCAACTTTTTCGATTGGAGTTACTGATGAAACTTTCCAGGTTTCCGGCAAATCTCCCGTTTTTAATAAGGCAGATTTTAACGGTCGTAAGACCCAGTGTTGCTTGCTTACGCATAGACATATGACCGAACATACTGCTTCATTTGTAATTATGGGTGGTTTGGATATTAAGGAATCAGATGCTCTTGATATTCTTGGCATGAAGATCTAGTGTGATGTTTGATGAACAGACCACATCTTCCAGGTCTCAAAAAGGGCATTCAAGTGCCTCGGTTTTCTAAGACGGTGTAAGAGTTACTTCACACCATTTGTACTCCTTACTATTTATACCACCTATATCCGACCGAAAATGGAGTACAACTCTCATGTATGGGCCGGTGCTTCAAAGTCTATTTTGAAGTTACTAGACCGCT
The DNA here is from genome assembly GCA_956483585.1 of Gymnocheta viridis. Lineage (NCBI taxonomy): Eukaryota > Metazoa > Arthropoda > Insecta > Diptera > Tachinidae > Gymnocheta > Gymnocheta viridis. The sequence continues at coordinate 39,750,209 of OY101444.1, forward strand.
GTCAGGAGAGGGCGAAGAAGCTTATCGGTGACAGTAGCCAGCTCTATTGACTCGCTGGAGCATCGTCGCAATGTGGGATGTGTTTCGCTGTTTTATCGTTAGTACAAACGCGTAGCACGCGTTTTTCACTACATATCGCGCATTTCGTATGTGGAATAAACTCCCCGCAGAGCACTTTCCCGTCTTTTTCAGTGTGGGAAGATTCAAATCGAATGTTCACAAATGAATGAATGTTCTCATATGAGCCTAGATCAGGGAAAGGCAACCTATACTATTACATTTTGATATTGTGTGAGTTATATTTATCCTCCCTCTCACAACGAAACGGTGTTGCCAGTCAAATTGAGTTGTATACCAAAAATTAAAAAATTGTGGCACTTTGGTTTGCAATGTATAAAATAAAGCATTTTCTAAAAAAAGTATAAAATTATTCTAGGAATTGTATAGCATTATCAATGTTCATTTTGTATGGACAATATTGTATACGTAATAATCTTTCTAAGTGCTTATCTGTTAAACGATTTCTATTCTTATTTTGAATATGTCGCAATATAGAAAAAGTTGACTCACATATGTAGGTCGACCCAAACATGGAATATAATTTTAATATTAAATTTTTTAATTTTGGGTTTGTATCTGCTGAAATATTCTTCCAGAAATCTGTCCCACTGGTTGAAAATGTCCTTTCATCTCATGTATTTTCATACGTGAAAACACACGGTGACAAACCAAACATTCCGGTTTGCCAAAATAATTTTCTGAAAATAAAAAAATCTTTTTCATGTTGCTCATGGAACATATTTTGTAGTTTTTCCATAAAAATCTTATGGGGAAGAATTATTTAACCTGCCAACACTGATTTAAAAAAAACATGCGATACACAACCTACCTTTTCGAATGCTCAAGCTAGACTGACTCATATTTTTCATTTCTCTACAATAGATGAGTACACGTACAAAAGGCGCGGCGCTCTGGTTTTGCCGGTCGCTGGTCTAGATCAAACTTTGATATTGGAAAACTCTCATATACTTAAATGAGTGTTTAGTATAATTTCTTTAGTTTGTCTTAGAAATATTTGGTAAGGTTCCCTGATAATCTGTTTTAGCAACAGTGAACTGCACATAGGAAATGCGTATGTACATAATCAATTTCAATGTAGTTTTAATTAATATTTGGGTCAATTAGTGCATATAAAGAGCATCTAGAACACTAATTTAAAAAAGCAGCTTTGTGATTTTTTTCTTATTTGTTTGTTGGGAATTTTGGAAAACAAAGAAAATAAAAAATAAACAAAAAATTAAGATTTCTAAAATAGAAGACACAATTTCTGATGAAAAATAGTAATTTGCAAAAACTTCAGAAGGTTATATGGCGACGAAAAAAGGAGAATCGTTGTATTATGGTATCCAGTATATAATTTCTCTTAATTATTAACTATTAGTTTTGAAAAGTATTAATCAGGGTACATATTGTTTATACATAATGGGGTTTTTCAATAGTAGGAAAAGAATTAAATTTAAAAACTTTTTCGACATATTACAGTTACAAATGTTAATAAATACATAAATTTTATTTATTTTTATTTATATTAGATTGAAAAAGAAAAGGAGAACACGGACAATGCAGATTCCAATGATTTAAATATATCGATGGATATTTGCAATGAAGCATTTATGTGTAAAGAACTGCTGTCATATATGATTGAAGGAGAAACTGTAGCCGACTCAATACGTCGGCTGGGCAAAAATAGAGGGAAACTAAGTTCCGTTGAGCGCCTGAGGTTGAAGAGAAAAGGTATAACAGATGACAATGGAGATAAAATAACAAAGCTAACTGAATTGGCTAACGAAATTTTAACTAAAACTGGTAATATGGACATATATCAGGCTACGTATGAATCTATTAAAGAAAAAGTTAGTTGCATTCCAAGTACTAGCAAAAACTGTGGCGCATTATCAGACTCCAGTTTTGATATGTATTCAGATGACTTCAACGAAAAAGAAAAACTTTATAAAGTAAAAAGCGCGGAAAAAAATACAAAAGTAGAAACAAAGCCGAATGAACAATTTTGGGAGTTCAAATGGAAAGAACAAGACGCAACACTTAATGGGCCTTTTAATACTAAGCAGATGTTGAAATGGTCGAGAGATGGTTATTTTAAAGGAGGTGTTTATGTAAGAAAAGTGGGAGAAATCACAAATTTTTACACAAGCAATCGTATAGATTTTGATCTTTATTTATAAATAAATAATCTGTCGCTAATACTAGCTAAATAAGTATGAATAGGGTAATCCAATAAGATGTTTCATTTTGACGTGTAAAGAAACGAGTATTATTAAGCGAAATGATAGAATATTTATATAATTATAAAGAGGAGGGTATACCATTAACAATGGAAAACAATATCAGTCAAATGACCGTCACGGAGCATAATCTTGGAGGACCATATTCTTTTTATGAAATTTTCCATCACAAATTCGCACATTTACGGCTGGTTGTCTTCGAGAACTCCATAATTCTATCTTTGACGTTTTGAATCGATTGTGCGCCATTGGCATATCTTATCTTTCACGGAGCCTTAATGAAAATGTAAAAAGGTGTTAAATCACAACATGATGGTGACCAATAGTGATAGCCGCATCAATATCTTCCAATTCCGGCCATAGAAAATCAATAATCATTGATATTGTTTAAACTTTTCTTTTGCTTTAATGAAAGTTTAATATAATATCTCTAGTTGTTCTAAGAATTCTTTGGGTAAAGTTCCCTGATGATCTGCATTAGCAATAGTGAAATGCGCATAGGAACTAGCTATACCCCTTAATAATCAATTTAAATTTGTTTTTAATAAAACTGTTAATATTTTACTACATATGTACATGTGTAAAATATCAATTATGGGAAATAGTGCGATTAAAATTTAAAATACTAAAATTTTTGCAATTTCCATAAAAAGCAGCAGTTATTACCTTAACAGCACCTGGTCAAAAAAAACTCTTGTTTGGCAACACTCTATACTTATTGTTTAGCTGTTGTTGTTTTTACATTTCCTCCTCTAACAACTACAATTAGAGATGAAGTCAGCCTAGGCAGTGGTAAAGTAAGAAAACAAAAACAATGATTGATTATTAAGTTCTAGTTACAACGTTAATATATATTGTTTGATCCTTTTTTTGCAAAAGGCAAAAATGTTTATTTTTACAAATATTCCTAATAGTTTTAAATTATTTTAATTCAGGTGCAAGGTTGTAAGCAAAGTATGATCCCACAACAACAAAAACAACAGGCATTTTTTTGTTACTTGGCGTTTACACATGCCACTGCCAGTTCGAAAAACTCTACACACACATTTGATTTACTAATACACCTATATTTTTCGCAATGGCAGCTAAATTTGCCTGAATGTCGAAAACAGCAGACAAAAACATAGAGAAGTAATAGGTCTATTCGTTTACTTAAAATTGTTAAGAATATTGTGTATATGTATATTGAAACGATTAATTTGGCTCAAGTTCAAACCAGAGTTTACCCATTTATTTTTCTGATTTTTTATTTCATTTTTATTAGAAAATTTTTGGGATAAATTAATTATTTTTTTTATCAAGAGAGTACTATATATGGAACAATTTTTATTATTCATCAGACTATCAGAACGTTTCCGTATTGATTTCGAGGGCGCTAGTGATCAGGAATATCAACTATTTTTAGAAAAAATAAATGGGGTAAACTCTGATTTGAACTTATATACAATGTATATAAGTTCGTCAGTCATTAAGCACCTCTGGGCTGAAGAACAGCTATCGCGTCATCGTAATTATTTCTTAAGTGCGGTCAGGCTTGCGTGTGTTGTTTGGCCTTCCGTATAGTATTGCGGTTCTTTTGTGAAATTTCTTTGACAACCACGTTGCTACTTCCTATGTGTATATAGTCAGTCGGTTATAGTTAGTCACAAAAACATTTTTAAAATACTGTTAATAACATCATGGACATATGGTCTAGTTACCGGCGCCATTATTGTGCAACCATATTCTGCAAATTTACTTTGTAGAATATGTACCATTAAATAAATAAATATAAGTTCGACTAATTACTTACAAACATTAATTATAAATAACGATGGCACGCGTCATAAACCTACATGTTTACGTGGTCATAGTTGGTTGAATACTAAAAAGAAATTCAACTACAAAACACATAAACCATACAACATGATAAAAACATTTATTTCTCAGCAGCCAATGGCGCTGAATAAGCGAGAGAGACGGAAATATATGGAGTAATTATTCATGAGAGATGGGATTTTGTACTAACCGACATTGTTTTAACATGTAAAAATTAATAAGTTTGTACTTTTCGTATTCTAATTTGTTAATTTGTTTTCGTATTCTAACGGTTAAATAGTTGATATTCCTGATCACTAGTATCCACCGTCAAAAGTGGTAAAATTGAACAAAAATAGATAAGACTGCTTTTTCTAAAAACTCAGTCAAATCTGACGTGTGTGAACCAAATCTAAGATCCTGAAGTTGTGCTCCGGAAGTAGTGCAAATTCGGATCATGTAATAATTTTTACGTAAAGATAACTTCGGAACGACGAAATTTTGGTGATTTCTCTAAACTAATGTGGTTTCGATTTAAAAATCAATAGTTTTTCACAGATCAATATATATATTAAGAGTACCGAGGTACACTCGAGAATCTAGGTATTTCCGATACTTACGCTATGGGTGGTAAAGTGTTCATTTATTATATTATTTTTGAGAGCAACTTTACAAAATTTCTTTTTAATCTTTCGTTAATGATGGAAAAGTAAATAACCAAATCTATTAAATAATTTTCATAAACGAAGCTAAACAAATTTAAAAAATCTTTTATGAACACACACGTATGTATGTATGTATGTATGTATGTATGTATGTACATAAAATTTATTGTTGATGATAAAAATCAAACTCAAACTTCCCACTTCAAAGCTTTATTCAGACCTAACTTAAACTCTTAATTACAATATTATTATATTCTATTTGAAAAATCGTTGGTTGCAGTTACTGCACTCAGTGATCATTCCCGATTCGTAATATTATTACTCTTAAATTAAAAGAATACAATTCTTTCTCTTAATCAAAATGAGTTGAAATTTAATAGAATTATATTCATTCTCTTAAACAAAACAAATGTAAATTAATATTTTATTTATATTTTTTTGTTTTTAAAAAAGAACTTGTTGCTTGCGCAACAGGTACTTCCTTTATTTGTTGTGAGTTAATAACTAAATTTTACAAAAGTATTTTCTTAGTTCTAAGTTATTTGGTCGCCTGCCCAAACTGCTGACTCTACATAATTTGCATGTTGCGAAAATGTTGATTTTATGTTTCCCACAGGTAGAAGTGGCGCGTGTGCAACATCAGCGAAAACAGACTGTTGTGAAATTATTTATTTAAAGGGAAGTGTCAAGTTTCGTCTGGTTGACGTTTATATGTATTTTAAATATGGAATGTGTTAACTATCCCCCTCCTAAATTTCAAACGTCCTCGTTTGAAGGCTTTGGTATGTTGAATAGTTGATTTAACCCTTCTATTGCCGTGTGGGTCAATTTTATTGACTCGCTATTTCTTCGTCCCAGAACAATTTTTCCAATAATTATAATAATTATTATTATCGATATGCTAAGGGTGAAATTTATGGCATATTTTATTTTATTTTTTTCTTCTAGGGTATCTATGTGATTGGTGTTATTAGTATTCAATTGATGCAACATTTGTAAGGAGAGAATTTCTTCAACAGTGTTGGATATAGATAAAGGTTGAAGGATTGCTGGTAGTGGTTTACTTGCTGTTTTCTGCTCATTATAAAACTTTTTCCCTTGGGTTTCAATTGTTGTATTGCTAAAGTGCATTAGGAATGTTTCATTTAATGTAGTTGTTTCGTTATCGATAGTGACTTCTCCATCAAATTTATTCAGGAATAGAATTCCGGGTGTTATTTCTTCAATATTTGGAATATGTTGATTGTTGATTTCAGTGCAGTTTGGTGCGCGGCTTTTCAAAAGATTACTTATACAAGTGTCATTACTTAAATCTACTATATCATTTCTCAAACATATTTGTAAATAATTATAATTTTTACATTTTTCTTTGATTCCGTACATTTTCTTTTCGCAAATCAATATTTCCTTAAAATTTATTTTATTAATTCTTTCTTTTTTTATTACTGCTCTAACTTCAATTGCTTTACAAATATTATTATTAACCGTTGGTAAACTTATTATGTAAATTATTATTTTTCCATCAGTTGCAATTTTAATTTCAGAAAATTCGAATGCTTCATCTAAGTTTATGAAAGGTATGTTTTCTTTATTAACAATATTTTTGGCTATATATATTTCTTCGTTAGATAAGATATAGGAATTTATTATATTGGCCTTAGCCCAATGTATTGCATATGCAATATTAACGATCTCTTCTTTAATAACTTCTAATTTAAATTTCAGTTTTAAAAATAAATCTATATCTGTAGATCTATTATTCTCTACTGTTTTTGCAATATTGTTAGTAATATTAGTAATTTCATTTATTTTTTCTATGGTCAGTTTATTGATCAATACTTGGTTGTTATTATTCTGCAAGGCATTATTTAATTTGTTTAGGACAATTTCATGGTCGTGGTGGTCAGGTGTACCTGCTATCCATTTCCATGCGCTGCCTATGAAATCTAAAGATCTTTTAATTTTTTTGACTCGTAAGTTATTTAGATGTGTTTTTATTTGTGATATCAGTAAGTATATAAAAGGATAGTGAGGATTTCGTCCGATTGTGGATGCTTGTATAGTTCTCTCAATATTTTCTACTATGTCTGAGTATTTTGCGATGTCTATTTCATGAATTATTTTAAAATGTCCTGTTTGTACTCTTGCTGTGCCTTTTTCTATGGTTACCAGTCGAGCGTTTGTGTAATCCAGAATCTGAATGTCCGCGTAACACAGCGTGGCAGTCAATCTATGTGTAAAAAGAAATTGTATATAGTAATTTAGTTGCGTATTCTACTTTTATGCACTATCTGTCCTTTTTCGGTCAGTACAGTGCTATTCCTGTTTTCTTTAACTACTTCTTTTGTATATGGTTTGGAAAGCTTGGTGCCTAATCTTTTATTCCGTTTAACAAAAATTATTTGTCCTGGTAAATAAGATTTTGCTTCTTGCCTATTTTTATTATGGAATTGAATGTCTTTTTGTTGTTTTTTTCCTAACTTTTCAAGATTATCACGTCTGGTTTTTTCTATATCGTCTGGAGTAAAGCTAACATTTCGTCCGAAAAATAGGTCTACCGGTTTCTTTTCAGTTACTGAATGGATGCTATGGTTGTATTCAGAGACTGCTCTTTCCAGCAATTCCTCAAAGTTTCTATGTCCACCGTTTTCCTTAATGCAACGCATTATTTCTATTATAGTTGAGTGGAATCTTTCCACTTGGCCGTTAGCTTGTCCTTTGTATGGCGGTGTCGTATAAACTTCTATCTTCAACTCATCTTCCATCATAAATTTAATAGCGGCTGAATTTAGTGAGGGTTCGTTATCTATTATTATAAATTTAGGTACTCCGAAACCGAATATTATCTCCCTAAGTGGTTTCCTAATATCCTCAATTGATCTACTTTTTAGAATTTTTATCTGCGCATATTTCGTGAATTTATCAAGAGCCGTTAGTATTACTTTCCCTTCCGTCAAGAATAAATCTATGTGAACAGTGTGACCGGGGTGTGTTGGTAGCGGTGTTTCTCCTAGTTTTGGTTGATTGGGGTGTCTATCATATTTACTTTCTTTACACGTCGTACAGTTTGCTATAAGATTCTTTATTTTACTGAGCATACCCGGAAAAAGGTTTTTTTTCTAAAATTTGCGATTTATTTTCCCTTGCATTCCTATGAGCGCGTAAATGTGTTTGCAAAATAACGTTTTCTTGATCCTGTTCGTTAGTAATGTCGTTGACAATTTTTTGTATGTAGCGAGCTTTGTAATTACCGAAATGCTGTGGATAGAAGTTTTGAATCATACCCATTATCCTTTCCTCTGTATGGATTCCGTTGATTACAGATGGATTTAGGTATCTTTTCAAATGTGCTAAAAGGATTTGTTCATTGTAATATGGTTCTTCAATAATATGCCTATGAATCGTGGGGAACACTATCTTAAACTGATATGATGCAGTTTCAGATTGTTTGAAAAATATTTGGTTTTTAAATACATTGATTGGTATTTCGGCACAGGGTATTAGATCGTGTGGTGAGCTTTCGGTGCTATGGGCTGTGGATGTAAGTGTATTGATTTGAGCAGGTATTCTTGATAGAGCATCTGCAACTACATTAGAATATCCTGGCTTGTATTTCAACTCGTAATTGTACTCCTCTAGAATTGATTTCCATCTTTTCATTTTTGAGTTAGTATTTTTAGAACTCAATGCATACGTGAGTGGTTGATGGTCAGTGAATATTTTGATTTTTTTTGAACCGTATAAATAATTTCTGAGGGAATTTAGTGACCATATGATGGCCAACATTTCCTTTTCATTTACTGCATAATTTTCCTCCGTTTTACTGAGGGTTCTGGAAATGAATGTTATTGGCTTACTGTCCTGTGACAGTACAGCACCAATAGCGAAGTCAGAAGCGTCGGTAGTAAGCTCAAAATCTTTTTCGAAGTTTGGGTGTGAAAGTACTATATCTCTTGATATTAAGATGGACTTTACTTTATTAAAGGATTCTAGTGCCTCCTTATTCAATGTAATTAATTTATTTTTTGATGCGTTTTTTGAAATATTTCCGAATTCACCTCTCAGCATTGTAGTGAGTGGTTTGGTTATTTTTGCGTAGTCCTTGATAAACCTACGATAGTAACCTGCCATTCCAAGAAAGGATCGAAGTTCTTTTAAATTCTTGGGAGGAGGCAGTTTTGCTATTACCTCTACCTTTTTTGTATTTGTTTGTATTCCATCTGCGCTGACTACATACCCTAAAAACTCTACTTCTTCTCGTAAAAACGCACATTTATCCATTTGTATTTTCATATTTGCATTTTCTAGAGTCCTGAACACTACCTCTAAATTGTGTAGGTGTTCTTCCTCATTTTTTCCAAATATTATCACATCATCGATGTAGACATAGCATCTTTTGCCTATATGCTGGCGAAGAATGTCATCCAAGGCTCTCTGAAAAGTTGACGGCGCATTTTTTAGTCCGAACGGGAGACGTAGGAATTCGTACTTCCCATTATTCACGGAAAATGCGGTTTTTTCCACGTCTGACTCACGGAGGGGTATTTGATGAAACCCACTCTTCAGATCGATGACTGTAAATAATTTGTTTTCGCCGAGATTCGAAAGAACTTCATTTATCTCGGGTATAGGGTATCGGTCCGGTATAGTGACCGAATTAAGCTTCCGGTAATCTATTACCATACGATATTTCTTTTCCCCAGAGTTGTCAGTTTTTTTATTAACTATCCACACCGGTGAATTATACGGGGATTTGGACTTTCTAATTATCCCATTGGCAAGAAGTTCCTCTACTTGACGTTCGACCTCTCTCTTTAACGCCATTGGGTATGGGTACGGTTTTGAATAAACTGGGTTATCAGTGGTTGTACGGATTTCGCCTTTTACTAAGGTTGTGAATGTCAATCTTTCATCGGGATCTGAGAATAAATTCGGGCATTTTGCTACTATGTTTTGTAATTTTATTTGCTGTTCTTGTGTTAAATTAGGTATATTCAATTCCACTGCGTTTACTTCTTGGGATATTTTTTGCTTCAAAGGAATCTTTATTCCTGAAAGCATTGTCATAAAGCTTTTATCAGTGTGAATTGTAGCTCTCAATTCTCTTAGAGTGTCGTTGCCTATTATCCCATGGAATGAGGAGAGTGTGGGCAAAATGTAGAATTTAATTTTTTTGATTTGTGGTCCGAAAATGTCAATATATGTGTGATGCGTTATTTCTATGTTGCCCGCAACGGAGCTTACCTTAAACGATTTTTCATTTTGAATTGGATATCTAATGCGAGTGGATTGTACGTAGTTTTTATTCGATCCTGTGTCAATAAGAAAGTTTAGTTTGTCTCCGCGTCCAGCAACATATTCAAAACATGGAAGCGAAGACGTTATTCTAAAAAATTTACATTATCAGAAGCAACTTCGTCTTCAGAAAAGATATTGTTTGGATCTACGTTAGTTTGCTTAGCAATTCCGGTTTCTTCGTCAAGACATTCGTAACTTGTTTCGTATGGATAATATGTTTCATCTGGATAATTTGTTTCTAAATGGAAATTACGTTGTATTTTGTTAGGAGGATGAGAATTTTGGCTATTAAGTGGACGTTTATAATTTGCTATTGGTTCGGTTCGATGGTTATTGTGTCTGAACTGGGTTGAACTGTCTATTTCCATTGGAACTGGTTGGGGAGAAAAATGGGTTTGGTTATTGACTGTATTCGAATTTGGTCGGAAAGGTTGATAACTACGAAATCCATTGTAATTAGGTTGATTGAATCTGTTGTGATTAGGCTGGTTAGTACTGAATCTATTGTAATTAGGTTGTGTCATTCGATTTGGAAAAACGTTAGGTCTGTTGTAGGACTGATTAAATTTTTGATTAGCACCATGGAATCGCTGGGCTGCAGGTGGCATATAAGTCAATTCAGGATAGAATTGCTGACCTCTAAAGTTTGTTCCTTGCCGTGAAGGCTTGTGTGGGGTTGTACCCATATTATGCCTATTCATACCTTGAGCGTAATTAAGACGAAATGTCATATTTTCTAGTTTTTGACATAAGTGTAATGCCTGAGGGAGTGTAGCTGGTTCGCGAATGCTCAGCAAACGTGGCAAGTCACCATTAAGACCGCGGATGAAAGTGTCTAACGCTTTTTCCCTATAAGAGTTGGTCATAGCACGGATTGATTCTTCACTAATGTCGAGGCATGCGACCTTGAAAGTGGCTATAACGCGATGACGTTGGGTTAATGTTGTCATTTGGTACTCGAGAGTACCTATATCTCGCTTGTCTGAATAATGGAGCATAAGACATTTCTTTATTTGTCCCCAATCTAAAGGTGTTCGATAGAATTCGAGTGCTGTGTCAGCATCGCCGACAATTTTGTGTCTTATAGTATGAAGTATCGCGAAATACTTTGGTGTACCCCTAAAATTTGCGTATGCATCTAATATTCTGTCAACTGTTTTTCGCCATGAATTGAACTCCCCGGAACGTCCAGAAAATTCTCTGAGACATTTAACCATGTCCGGTATACGGTCTAGTTCGTTTGTGTTTGTAGCGTCCACTGTCACCTGATTGTCATGATTATCCTGTTCAGATCTACTACCCATTTGACTTAAGACACGTTGAACTATTTCCTCAATAAATTGTGTATTCATAGGAGCGGATTGTTGGATGGTTGGAGGTGGTATTGATCGGGAAGTGGTTGGTTGTGTAGTTTGGTTTTGTTCTAGCCTCATTTGGCCTAACTGGGTAATAATTTCATCTTCCATTTTTTTAAATAGATTCCTAAGTTAATCTAATTTCAGTTATATTTTCCTGTCACTTATTATTTCTTATTTTGTATTATTCTTGCCGTTGGAGGGTCTCGTAAGAATCGCAACAGCTTATTATTAATTTATAGTTTGTTAGAATTTTAAATGACCTTTAAATATTGCAAAAATGTATCGAATGTATATTTTCAATAATAATAATATATATAAAAAATCGATTTATAAGCATTCAATCAATTTACTTAATTTTCTACTAATTATTCTTCCTTTGTCACAAAAATTTTAATTTCTCTTTTATAAATTTATTTAACCTTATATTAACCTTCACTTTAGATTAGCATTTCTTTTCCTGTTTTCAATATTATTATTTATTTTATTCAATTTATTGCAACTTTATATTTTTTTCTTATAATATTTCACTTTTTACAATATTTCTGCAAAATTATATATTTTTATTCCAACCTTATTTATTTTTATTCTTTTTTTTCTAATATTTAAAATTTTTAAATTTACTTCTTCAATTTATTTAATTTATTCCAACTTTACTTTTTAATTCCTTTTTCTAGTATTTGAACTTCTTAACCTTACTTTTGCAAAACGATTTTTATTTTTCGTTAAATTCTTTCACTTTTCTTTTTTTTTTTTTAATTATCACTTAAGAATATTAAATTGTTACTTACAATAGTACTAAACTTAAAATAATCATTTCCAACGCTGGGCTCTGGGTTGTTGAACGTTACAGGTGTGTCCTTTTCCTATTGTACTTGGGTCCTTCTTCGTCGCTGGTGGCCAGTGCTCCTTGTACTCAGTCCGCAAAAAATTTTTTCCACTTCCTTTTTATTTTCTGGATATTTTCAGTTCCTTACTTTTTATTTTCAGGTAAAAGATTTTCTTCACTTCCTTACTTTTTTATTTTCAGGATATTTTTTTTCACTTCCTTACTTTTTATTTTCAGGATAAATATTTTTCACGTCCTTACTTTTTGATTTTCAGGTAAATAACTTTTTTTTCACGTCCTTACTTTTTGATTTTCAGGTAAATTTATTTGCTTTCACTTTGTACGCGTTGGTCCCTGCTCGGGCGCCAATTAATATTTTATTTATATTTTTTTGTTTTTAAAAAAGAACTTGTTGCTTGCGCAACAGGTACTTCCTTTATTTGTTGTGAGTTAATAACTAAATTTTACAAAAGTATTTTCTTAGTTCTAAGTTATTTGGTCGCCTGCCCAAACTGCTGACTCTACATAATTTGCATGTTGCGAAAATGTTGATTTTATGTTTCCCACAGGTAGAAGTGGCGCGTGTGCAACATCAGCGAAAACAGACTGTTGTGAAATTATTTATTTAAAGGGAAGTGTCAAGTTTCGTCTGGTTGACGTTTATATGTATTTTAAATATGGAATGTGTTAACTTGTATATGAAAGATTCATATTACATAAAGTCAATAAGTAAGTAAAATATTTTTATATTATTTATGAATAATTATTTCAGTTTATAAATAATTATTCAAGATTCGAATTACAAGAATTGAAACGACTGATCATGCAAATTGTAATGAAATATTCATATTACAACTGGATACTTAGTCATCATAATGTCGTTTGGTAATACTGAAGTACAGATAACAATTTTCATAATAAAATAAATATAACTTTTAGCCTCTTCATGAAAATTATTGTTCTGTATGTCATTTTTATTGCCTTTATTTCATAATATATGAAGTATATGTAAGAAAAAGAAAGAAGATTCCATAAAAAATATTTATTTGACAATTTCATAGAAAAACCTACATATTACATGCAATAAATGTACAAAAGCAATCAGAAATGTTTTGAGTTTGGGACTTAGGAAAATATCTTTAACTCTTTTAAAACATGTAGAATCGTTTTATATTGTTGTCGTTGTAATGTGTGACTTATTCTTAATGGCGCCGCGGCTGCTTAAAACCGCAAAGGACAATATATACATACATAAAAAGCATTTCTTATGAACTGCCAAAAATGTTTCACATAATTTTTTTTATTGTTGTAATATCAGATAATGTTTGAACAATAGCAATAGGCGCCTATAAAAATTCATAGAATTCCATTTAATTGGGCAATTACATATGTACATGTATATTGCATTTTACTCTGTTGTGAAGCATTTCAGTGAAATATTACATAGTACATCAGAAAACTATAAAAAGTGAACGTTTTCCCATTATGGATAACAAAAATGAAGAAAAGAAAATTAAAAATAAGGTTTGTTATACGCTCTGTAGTTCATTTTACAATTAATAAAATCGCGTCAAATTACTAAGCTGTTATGTACATACATGTAAACAATACAAAATCAATTGTTGTTTCTGTTCTGCTGTGTAAGTTGAAATTAATTAATGTTAAAATTTTCCCTTGTTCCTTTGGAATATTGTCTCATGTCCAATTCTTTCTGACTAAAAATGTTACGAACATTACCCAAAATAATAATCACTTTGGATTAAAAACTACTGAGTATTATCATATTGCTGAACTCTCCATGCCACTATTAACCAAGAGTTCATACTTATGTATCTCGACTTATAGGTTTTCTTTGATTTACCACATTAAACGGGTGAAATGTATGTCCAGTTGTTAATGACATACCAGGGTATATTTACCTATGTATGTTGGCATGAATGTCCCTAATGTTGCTATATCTTAAAGTGATCAATTAATAGCATAGCTGTTATTTATAAAAAAATACAAAAAAAGATTTGGAATCATATTTATACTTTCTACAGATAATGAAAGTTTTCTACAATTAGTACAAATGAAATTTTAATAAGCTTAGGGCCATTTTATGAGTTCGTATTTAAATGGTATTTATATTTAAGTAAATCAATATAGCGAACAATAAATGTCACCCTAAACTTTATCTCTGGGCTAAGAAATGGGATGAAGACTCAGGAGCCGATATAAAAAAGGAAATTAAGCCCGAAAGTGGCGATGAAAACAAAACAATCAATGCTAACATACATGCAACACCCACAAAGAAAATTAAATCTGAACCGAGTACTCCAGCGAGGCCTGTGCCAAATATACCACAACCAGAAGCCCCTATTGATCCCATAGAATGTCAACAGCGACTAATGGAGCATATTAAAATACAACAGGATTTGGTTATAGGACGCTTGGATGACATAGAAGCGGCCATAGATGGTAAAAATGTTTAATTTCCATTTTTTAGTATAGATATAATATTTATATCTTTTAGTTTTAGAAAGTGAGGATGACTTGCCTGATTTGCGTGAAGAAGATTTAGGTGCCACTAAAGATGCTTTAGCCGCTTTTATAAAAGAGTTGGAGACGGTTAAACAAATTGCAAAGCTAAATAGTTTAGAACATATTAAATTGACATACAAAAACGTCATTCCTCCAGTTAAATAGATTGATTGATTAAGTAAACAAAAATTTTGCGGCCATTGAAAAATCAATATCTTTTGGGGTATAATTTGGACTTCTTTTATAATATTATTCTATTATATCTTCTTTCTTAATTGTTTTACACTTTTAAAACATTGCAGCCACATATTACTGTTGTTATTTTCAACCTGAAAAAGAATTCACATTAGAAATTTTTCTTTAATTTTGTTCAACAGCTGTTTCTCCAAAGAAATTGAGAGAATTTCGTGATGCTGCCACATTTTTATAGTAATTAAATATTTACAAACAATTATTTAACACTGAAAAACTATTTAAATGCAACTTAAATTTAAATGAAAATTATCTAAATGCGTATTTAAATATGAAGTCATAAACTGGCCATTAAACTATTTATAACTAGAATACGCATAGTGGTCGAAATTCGTTCGCAAGTTTAAACGTATACCTATTTTAGTTGCATTCATTTAAAGACAAAAAACTACCTGATTACTCATTCCCTTCCCCATGGGAAAAACAATATAAGAAATAGAATTGCATAAAACACGCACATTTATAAAAAATTGTATTACTTATGTGCATATGTATGTATGTATCAGAGAAAGGCAATAATCACTTTTTTCCTGATTTAAACATCCACTAAATTTTTTATTCACTTTTAATCATGCAAAACAAATACACGTTGAGTAAAATCAGCGTCGTAGTGGTGAACGCTTCATTTAAGTAAAAGTTAGTCGAGTGATCAAACATGTTTTACTCAAAACCGAATTAAGTATTTTTTGCTAAATTGTTTAACATTTTGTTTTTATAATTAGTAGAAAATCTAAATCTCTTTCTCTGTCCCTAATATGAAACAGGAAAATTAATACAAACCTACATAATATTGCTAAATACATAAGAATATGCATAAGCGTTCATACGCGCTCATTTTGCCTTTTGTATTTGATTCTTCACCAAAATAATCATCGTTGAGCCAAACGAGCAAACACCAGAAATGATTGGTATGATGCGACACATGATTAAAATCACAGAGCCAACAACAACCGCATGATTGGAATGATTAAATAGCAGCAGCGAATGTGTATTTGAACGAGTTTGGTGGTTTGAACACAAAGGCATATTTTAGGAATTGATTACTTATGAATATTTTTGCAATCAGATTTTGTCGTTCTCTGATATGTATGTAGGTACTCCTCATTGCTTTGCTTATGTTTTTACTTGAACAAATACTTACATAAGCGAATGCGTGTACGTGTGTATTTTTAGCAGAGTACGAAGAATGTTCGAATTGATTTCTCTCGCGAACGAATTTTATTTTTCCTACTGTAAATAATTTTTCTTTTTTGTTCGCGAATTTTATAAATAGAATTCGCGAGAGAAATTTATTTTTAATTCTTCAAGTTTGTTTTCCTCTCGCGAATTTTATAAATAAAATTCGTAAGGAAAACATAAATACCTCTCGCGAATTCTATTTATAAAATTCCCAAATACAATAAAATAAAATTCGCGAGAGGAATAAGAATATAAGAATATTTTGGGAATAGTATTATTGTGTATACATACATACATATGTTTTCTTTGACAAAAGAAATGTATGTATATAATGCATGTATAGATGTGTGTACATATGCTGTGTTACTGCTTATTGATAGTTATGTATGAATGTTTATATACATACATACATACATATATATTTTTTATGAAACATAAGACAAAAGTAGTTACATATCTACATAGATTTTTTTAGCAAATTTAAAATCGTACATGTTGTGTTCTTGGCTTCTGTTGCTGTTCTTGAAAAATAATTACAGTAATTTTGTGTTTTGAAAATATGGTATGTATTTATGATTGCGTGGGGATGAGTGAATGTACAGACATGGATTTCATTTCATTTTTTTATTAATCCATTTGTAATACATGTAGCCCTTTGGCCAATAAAATTATATTACATAATTAAGATAATGAACAATTCATTAAATAACCACTTACAAAATAAATAAACAATAAATATAAAGGCAATATTACTAATAAAAGATAATTTAGTTTATAATAATAATAAAGTTATGATCAGGAATCCTGACAGCAATATCGCTAATATGTATATACTAACAGTAGGGAAAGAAAATAATATACGTCAAAAATCTATAGTTATAGGTCCCGCTATTAGTGATTGCCATTGAATAATCCAATCAGCATACGCTTAAAAGTCTCGATGGAGAAGGAGAACGTACGGAAAATTCTAGGTAATGTGTTCCACTGACGTGCTGCTCGCACAGCAAACGATACTTCATATATTGTATTATATATACGGGGTATAAAAATTTTAGTGTTTCTAGAAGATCTTAAAAAAGATATCGTTAGTACTAAGTTATGAGGACATTGAAATTTGATAATTCTGTAGAGAAACAGAACGTAAACAGACGAAATTTGAGATAATCGTCGAATTTGAGATTTAAGAATTGTTTCAAATGATTGGAAACATGGGCTCTTAAGCGAAGTCCGTAGACAAATCTCACCGCTTTGTGAACCATAGAATAGACCTCCACGCAGTAATTAATTTGTGACATTATAAGGGAATTAGCTAGGGTTTTTTCACGTGTAGAGGCAAACATAAATTCAAACTATATAACCTACTGTAGTGTACCTCACATATGCATAATGCATACCCATTATACAAGGTTCACTACAACACATTAACAACACGTGTTGAACCATAATTGAGTGACATACATTTGAGTAATATTAATATAAAATAGAATATCACATTTGATTGGTTATTGCAATTAAATATGTAATAAGAAACCTTACTATTTTCATAGTACGAGAAAGAATGAAAGAATCCAATGTATAGAATAATTAAAATAAGTTAGAAAGGTTAAGATTAATTTTCATGAGTAGTATATAAACTGTGTTAAAATTAAATAAAATCAGACTTTGATTCTTCAAGCTAAATCGGCAACATCTGCCTTAGTTTCATTTCAAGTCTCCTTTTGCCCTTGTCTCACGATAAGATCGGCAAAACGAAATAGCCCTGACCAGTGGCACACTCTGCCGGTCAGAAAAACACCAATAGGACTTATAGTCATTACATGGCGATCCTCCCCACACGGACCGAGCTAAAAAAAAAACAAACTATATAAAAAAAAACTAATTCATATTTTAAAATCCTGCGATCCGAGCAGTAGGAAATTCTTTAAATCAAAAAAAAAAAAATAATAAAAACCAATTCATATTTTAAAATCCTGCGATCCGAGCAGTAGGAAATTCTTTAAATCAATGTCAGAAGAGTATATTCCCGTGAGCCTAGTCGCACACAACAATCCTATTCCTTACTACAACCCAACAGCCCAAAATCCAAAAGCAATCTCCATCGAAGACTACAGAAGACGACAAGCAAGGATAGCGGAAGAACGCCTTACAGCAATCCCAAAAATAAACATACCTGACAAGAAAAAGAAGCGTGGAGGCGAATTGACCAGATTGAAAAGGCAGCTAGCGGATTTGCTGAGAACAGTAAAGGATGAAGAGAGTATAATTTCATGGGACCAAAGCCAAAAACTCTGGAAGGAAATAGATGATATAAAAAACAATTTAAAGAAAAGAAGAAGAAACAAAAAAAAATATATAAAAAAAAAACTTAATATATTGTAGTATTATATAAATTAAAGTTTCAAAGAACGATTTTTTAAAAAAAATTATTATTACTATTAATCCGACAGATTAATAGTAATGTTCTTTATTTGATTAATGCCTAAAACCGACTGCAAATGCTTTACAAAATACAATTCATTTTATTAAAATTAACTTGTTGCATTTTCCCACCAACTTACGGTCGCGCGTGCAGCGTATTTGTTGATCTTGCATATTCCCATCGACGGAACGGAGTTGATGATTTTGTAATTTCCCATCGAAATATTATAACGGCTCGTGTGGCTCCGGTTACTTTGCTGGAATTCGCTAGCATTGCTATTTTAAAGTTGACACGTTTATTGGCTGTTGTGTTTGTGCAAATATTTATAATTGTTGTTGTTGCTACTGTGTTAGGTGGCTTGTGAAATAGTTGTTGCTACTGTGTTAACTCCTCCCCCTTTAAGTTCATACGTCCTCGTATGAATAGTTAAAAAAAAGGAAGGTTATGAATTTTTTGGTTTTTTGCACTTCCTGATGGTAATGACAAGGAACCTTTCGGCTTAACACATAGATTGACATCTTCTACCGCCTCTTTTACTTCAGATGATTGTTCGTTCCTTTCGGATGATTTGTTTTTTATTTCGGTAGTTACCTTTTTGTTTCTTCTCGTCATGCAAACGATAGTAACCAATAATGTTATGGCAATTGATAGTCCAAGATTAATGGATAGGTTGATTTTATTCTCGACTTGCAGTTTTTCGATTAAGTGAGAATTGTTGATGTTAACTGCCTCCATCCTTTCCAGCGTTATTACTTGTTCTTGGAAACTCATGTTACTTGGTTGCAGCAATGCAGGTAATGGCTTAGTAAGAGTAGCTTGCGTTGTTAAATATGTTTTGTTACCAATTCGTACCGTGGAATTTAGGTGGTGAACTATGAAGGTGCCATTTAGGTTTACTGTTGAGTTGTCTATTTCGATTTGTCCTCTGAATTCGTTCAGCAGTATCATACTTTCATCTATTTCCTCTATACGGGCCACATGCTCATCGTTGGTTGTTGTGCAGCGGGATGGTTTACTCTTCAGAAGGTTTGGGATGCAATTTGTTTCAGTTAGGTCTATGATGTTATCTATTTCGCAAATACTTAGTTTATTATAGCTTTTGCAGTCATTTTTAATTCCAAATATCTTATTATAACATTTCAAAATATTTTTAAAATTTGTCTTAATTACTACATTATTTCTTCTTACAGGTCTAATCGAAAAGTTATCGCAAGTTTCACTATTGGTTGTTGGAATATTTACTATGTAAACGATTTCTTTGTCATTTGATGCAATTTTAATTTTAGAAAAATTTAACAATTCATCCATATTCCCAAATGGAATATTATCATTATAAAAAATGTCTCTCAAAACATCGATTTCGGTACTAGAAAAAATGAATGAATTTACAATATTTGCTTTAGCCCAATGAATGGCATATTCGATATTTGACAATTCTTCTTTAACAATTTCCAATTTATACTTAAAGTCTAACAAATTTTCTTCATTAAATTTATTTTCTAACAGTTTAGAAATATTATTGGTTACATTTGCCAGTCTGTTAATTTTTTCTATAGTTAGTTGATTAATTACAACTTGATTATTTGTATTTTCCAAGACATTATTCATTTTGTTCTCTATAATCTCGAAATCTTGGTGATCCGGGCTACCGGCCAACCATTTCCATGCGCTACCAATGAAGTCCAGAGACCTTTTCGTCTTTGTCTTAGATTTTAGTCTGGATAGACATGATCTCATTTGGGATATGGAGTAGGATAGGTAAGGTAATAGTCGATTGTCAGTATTTTTGTTAAGGTTAATACCGTTTTCCAAATTACGTATCAGGTCCTCGTATTCCCCCAAATTAATTATGTGGATAAGTTTAAATATGCCAGTCTGTATCTTCGCTGAACCCGTATTGATCACGACTAATCTAGAATTTGAGTAATCCATTATCTGGAACTCGCCCCTAGAAAGTGCGAACATCCAAACAAACCTGTAATAAAGTATATTAAAAATTAGTTCCTTATGTGTTTCTTGTGTACGATTCTCCCACTCTCGGTTACTATAGTAGTGTGTCTATCTTCCTTCACCAGTTCCCGTTTGAATTTCTCGGTCAATTTCGTACCAAGTCTATTGTTAACCCTTACAAAAATTTCCTGTCCAGGTATGTATCGTTTTATTTCCCTCTTGTTCTTATTATGGTATTCTAAATCTTTTTCCTGTTTTCGTTTCAGTTTCGCCATGTTGTCGTTCCTTGTTCGCTCGTAACTTCCCGGCGAGAAGTCTACAGTTCTCCCAAAAAACAAATCAACGGGCTTCTTCCCTATCGTTGAGTGAATAGAGTGGTTATATTCGTTCACTGATCGTTCCAGAAGCTCCTCGAAGTCCCTACAAATTCCCTCGTCCTTAATACATCTCATGATCTCGGCCAATGTTGAATGGAATCTTTCAATTTGTCCATTGGCCTCACTTCTATAGGGTGGTGTTGTAAATACCTCTATTCCCAGTTCATCCTTCATCATAAACAGTATCGAGGCAGAATTCAGGGATTTCTCATTGTCCATAACAACGGTTTTGGGGACTCCGTAGAAGAATAGAATATCCCTTAACGGTCTCCTAACATCCTCTATCGATTTTCCCTGTAAAATTCTGGTCTGTGCATATTTTGAAAATTTATCGAGAGCTGTTAGGACTATTTTCCTGTCGGTTGAAAAAATGTCAGTGTGGATTATTTGACCAGGATAGCTCGGTACTGGTGTAGCGTTTAATTTCGGCTGATTAGGATGTCTTTCGTACTTATTTTTCCTACATGTGGAGCAGAGTTTCAGTATTCTCTTGATCTTAGAAAACATGCTAGGAAAATAGGAACTTTCTAGTATCTGGGACCTGTTTTCCACAGCATTTCTATGAGCGCGATTATGGGTTTCTATAATCAGGGTTTCCTGGTCTGATTCCGACAAAATATCCTCGACAACCTTTTGTGTAAAGCGAACCTTGTAAGAACTAAAATGGTTAGGATAGATTTCTTGGATCCTCCCCATTATAAACTCTGGGGTTTTTATACAATTTACAACGGAAGGATTTAAATATCTCTTTAGGACTGATACCAGCTTCTCCGAATCGTAGTCAGACTCTGTCAAAATGTGTCTATTGTATCCCGGAAACGTAACTCTAAATTGGTAATCGGAGGATTCACCTATGGATAGAAAAATTTGATTCTTAAATGCATTTATCGGAACTTCTACACTTGGTATAAGGTCCTGCGGAGAACTGTCGCTACTATGGACCGTACCCGTTAGGGAATTTACATTTGTTGTTGGAGGTCTAGAGAGTGCGTCAGCTACCACATTACTTCTACCCGGTTTATACTGAATCTCGTAATTGTATTCCTCCAATATTGCCTTCCATCTTTTCATTTTGGAATTACTATTTTTATTGCTAAGAGCATACGTCAGTGGTTGATGGTCAGTATAAATTACGACCTTTGCTGATCCATATAAATAATTTCTCAAGTTTGTCAGAGCCCAGATTATGGCTAGCATTTCCTTTTCGTTTGCTGCGTAATTCTCTTCGGTTTCTGTTAATGTTCTTGAAATGAAAGATATTGGTCTATTGTCCTGACTTAATACGGCTCCTATTGCCACATTAGATGCATCCGTGGTTAATTGGAACTCCTTTTCGAAGTTTGGGTATGACGGTATCACTTCCTGAGACACTAATGCATTTTTCAATTTGTCAATGGCGAATTTTACCTGGTCGCTGAGGTTTATTTTTCTCTTACTCGATTCTGATTTAGAAATCATGCCTCCGTCTCCACGTAAAAGTTTGGTTAGTGGTTTTGCAATGTCCGCGTATCCTTTTACGAATCTCCTATAGTATCCGGAGAGGCCAAGGAAGGATCTCAGCTCCTTAACGTTGCTAGGATAAGGATAATTTACAATTGCTTCCAATTTTTTTGGATTAGCTTTTATTCCATTACAGGAAACGATAAAACCTAGAAATTCAACTTCTTCTTTGAAAAATTCGCATTTGTCCAATTGTACCTTCATATTGGCTGCGTTTAATGTTCTGAAGACATCATTTAGGTGTTTCAAGTGTGAGGCTTCATCCCGGCTGAATATAATAATATCGTCTGTGTAGACGTAGCATATCCGCCCGATATGCTCCCTTAAGATGTCGTCAAGGGCGCGTTGAAATATAGCCGGAGCATTCCTTAATCCAAACGGTAAGCGCATAAATTCATACTTTCCGTTGTTGACGGAGAAAGCAGTTTTTTCTATATCTTCCTCCCTGATAGGTATTTGGTGGAATCCGCTTTTCAAGTCGATCACCGTGAAATATTTGTTCCCACCGAGATGAGAAAGAACGTCATTTATTTCTGGTATGGGATACTTATCAGGA
Organism: Gymnocheta viridis; assembly: GCA_956483585.1. Lineage (NCBI taxonomy): Eukaryota > Metazoa > Arthropoda > Insecta > Diptera > Tachinidae > Gymnocheta > Gymnocheta viridis. Next base: position 39,773,212 of record OY101444.1, read on the forward strand.
ATAGTTATTGAGTTAAGCTTCCTGAAATCCACTACAACCCTATATTTCTCTCTTCCAGATGCATCCTGTTTTTTTGGGACTACCCAAATGGGTGAATTATATGGAGAACGCGATGGCCTAATTATCTTGTCCCTTAGTAGTCTGGCGATTTCCTCCTCTACAACCCCCCTTAGGGCCATTAAATAAGGGTAATTCTTTGAATATGTTGGTGTGTTGGTTGTGGTTCTTATCTCGCCCACGACCCTAGTTGTGTACGTAAGGCTTTCATCTGGATCCGCGAATAGATTTCTGTGTCTGGCCACTGTATGTTCCAGAGAGTTTTTCTGATACTCGGACAAGTGTTCGGTTCTCAATTCAATATTATTAACGTCCTGTGCAATGTGCTGGAAAAGCTTAATTCTCCTGTTACCTTGTACAGTCATATAATTCTCGGAAGTGTGAATAACTGCCGATAGTTGTTTAAGGCAATCATGACCTAAGATTGCATCAAAGGTCTTCAGTCCCGGTAGGACATAAAATTTTATTGGAATATCGTTTATTCCGAACATGCAACCCACTACATGATGAGTTATTTGGACATTTCCCGCGACTGAATTTGCACTAAATTTCTCCTGATTTAATTTTGGGTTAACTGCTAACTGGGGTTTTATGTAATTCTTATTGCTACCTGTATCTATTAAAATTTTAAGTGTCTGTCCGTTCCCCGTCCTGGCCTGAAAGTATGGAAACGAGGAACTGTTTAACCAAAAAAATTAAGGTCTACGAGGGCGTCGGTCTGTGGTTTCTCCAAAGGATCATATTCAGGGAGTTCGTATGTGGTGTCCCTATAACATTGTTCGTTGTCTTCGACCTCCCTATAATATTCTTCTATGTCAGGTACCCCTCCAATAGCACCTTCCTTGTCATAGCCATTAATAAATTCCTGGGGTGGCTGTTGGACCTCATTTCCGTTGTCCGCTGTTACGTGGAAGTTTCTCTGCATTTTATTTTGTGGGGCTTGGATGGATGCTGTAGGCGGTCTCTTGAACGCTGCATTCTGCGGTCTGTTCATATAATTTACTTGGCGTGTTTGTATTGATCGGTCCACGTCCATTGGTTCGTATCCTGATGATGGCTGTTGATTGTTTATTGGTTGGTATGAGGGCCTTGGTTGGCTCATCTGGTTTTGCTGGGGTCTTGGTGTCCAATTTTGATTATTTGCTGGCCGCCAGTTAGTATTTTGGTTATAGTTTGGTGTTGTCATATTCCGGGGTGGTAATGGTGGTCTAGGAAGAGTTCTGCCACTCATATGTGCCAGTTCTGGATAAAATCTTAATTTATTTCCCGAGTACACGTTTGTACCAATGCGATCTTTTTGTACGTTATTCCTAGCTAACTGACCGTTAGCGTAGTTCCGACGGAATGTCATGTTGTCCAACTTCAAACAAATGTGCAAAGCCTGTGGAAGTGATGACGGTTCCCGGACGCTAAGGAGTCTCGGTAAGTCTCCATTTAGCCCTCTCACGAAGGTATCAAGTGCTTTGTCCCTATAGGTATTGGTCATTACCCTTAAGCTTCCCTCATCAATGTCTAGACAGGCAACTTTATCCAGGATCAAAGAGAGATGTTGGTAGACCACTTGGTAAAATTCTGTTATCGACCTGTAACCCTGGCAGAGGGCAGTCATTTGATACTCTAAAGTACCAATATCCCTCTTGTCCGAGTAATGCATCATAAGGCATTTTTTTATTCTCGGCCAGTCCAGCGGTGTTCTATAGGACTCAAGTGCCGTGTCCGCTTCGCCCGTAATTTTCGTGCGTATGGTATGAAGAATGGCATAATATCGCCCCGTTCCCTTTTGTGATTCGTATAATTCCAACACTCTGTCAACCGATTTCCTCCAGGAATTGAATTCCCCGATGGTACCGGAGAATTCCCTTAAGGATCTAACAATATCGGGTACTCTATCTAATTCCCCCAATGTCGCTGTCAGTTGCCCTATTGGCTGGTCCACCTCATTGTCCAGTTCGCCACCCTGCGGTGTCTGTAAAGTTTCCCTAATGATTTCCCTTAATTCCCGTTTCTCTAATTCGGTAAGTCCCGAGGTCCGTGCCAAGTCTGAACCCGAAGCCGTGGTCTGTGTCAGTGTCAGCGTCCTATTAAGTCGCTCTGTCAGTTGATCGATAGTTTCGTCAGGCATTGGAAATGGTTAATTATTTTTAGCAATCAAAATTTAAATTTTTACTTGATTCTACACTAATGGTAATGTCAAGGACGTAATAAAATATTCTTTCTCTTTTTAATGGATTTTTAAAAATAAGGAGTCACTAATACTAAGTATAATAATTATAGATAAATAAAAAATAATCTTACATAAAACTTGATGTCAGGAACATGCTGCTTCTTGTTGAATGTTGTTCTGCTATTTGTTTACGATGTTTTCCCAAGATTATTTGTGTCTATAGTTCAGGATTCACAACACTTTATTTATGTCCTTGTCACTTAATTACTGAGAAGTGTTTCACTTAATTTGTTCTTATTTCGTGTTCTTTTTTACTAGGATTTTTTTATTTACTTTTTTCCTTAATGAGGAATTACCTTTTTTTTAAATTTGTTTTTACTATTTTCTTGTTTAATGTCTTTTTTTTTTAAAGTTCAGGCGCAAACACAGCTAGTGTTATACTTTTTCTAGTTATTGTATTTATAGTTAAAAAAAAATTTTTGTTCTTATGTAAGTTTTAGTTTTAAAATTTATTCTTATGCCTTTCGTTAAAATTCTCTTCATTATTTTTTCTTAATTTTGTTCTTAAAACATTTTTCACTTAAAAAAAAATTTTAATGTTCGTTTAGTTATATTTTCAATATTTAAACGACGTTGTTTAATGTTCACTTAAACGAATTCAACTTGTTAAAAAAATTTTTTCCCAATGTTCACTTTTCATATTTAGAATGTTCATTTATTAATTAAACTTTATTTATTTTATTGAAAATTTTTATTCAATGTTCATTTTTTGTTTTTTAATTTAAATTTTCGAATGTTAATTTATTTACTTTCATTTAATAAAATTCTTTCAATGTTTATTTATTTTTGTTTAAAATTTATGTTCAATGTTCACTTAAAAAAAAAATTTACTTATTTTTCTAATTGTTCTTTTTTGTTTTATATCGAGGCCGCTGATCCTTAAGAGGACCTCCCTTTTGTCTTTTAGGAAAGACTACTAAGGCGCACTATTTCCACGATCTATTACACTTTTTTATATCGCGGCCGCTGATCCTTAAGAGGACCTCCCTTTTGTCTTTTAGGAAAGACTACTAAGGCGCACTATTTCCACGGTTTATTACACTTATTACGACAAAGGAACCTTTTTTCCGAGGGTCCCTGCTCGGGCGCCAATTAAAGTTTCAAAGAACGATTTTTTTTTAAAAATTATTATTACTATTAATCCGACAGATTAATAGTAATGTTCTTTATTTGATTAATGCCTAAAACCGACTGCAATTGCTTTACAAAATACAATTCATTTTATTAAAATTAACTTGTTGCATTTTCCCACCAACTTACGGTCGCGCGAATTTTATTACTTGCCGACGTTCGAGGGTTTTTAAAAAATCTGGAGAAAACACGTTGTGATCAGTTTTGGTGGTCAGATCAGTCTGCCTGTTCGTTTATTTTCTTTTTATTCAACAACTTAAAATGTATTACAATTATGCTTGCTTAGCTTAAATTATATTCTGTTATTTTTATTTAATTTTTTAAAGAACTTCAAATGTATGTATGTATGTATTACAATTTTGCATACTTAGCTTAAATTACATTTATTGGTAAACCTTTTCATTTATACAAGTGTGTGAAGTTTTATTATTTTAATTATTGTTAACATTGTGCTGATTAATTACTTTGGAAATATTATGTCTTGTGCAATGCACCGGAAATATGAAATTGGGTTACTGCTTGGTTTTATTAATTTGATTTAAAAATTCCTCGAATTTATGTCAATATAGTTAGTTGTATATGTAACTTCTCCCCCCTTTGGATCAGAATTCTCCTGAATTCGTTCATTTAAATTTATTTTAATATATCTTAACTTTGTTTTCCAAATGATGATGATTAATATCATTGTAAGTATCAGAAAAATGTTGCACCCGTATATGACTTTATTATGGGTTTTTAAATTAGAAATATTTTTGAAATTAATCTTATTTTCTTCATCTATTTGCTCGAAAGTAAGTTTTTCTGTAAAATTCTTTATATCAGCATATCGCAAGCTCATAATATTTCCTTCGAATTTTTCCACTAAATTAGAATAATAGTAATCATTAATTTCTATTGAACAATTGTTAAATTGAATTAAATTATTTCCATTTAAAATAGTATGATTTTTATTACATGTATTGTTTACAAATAAATTTACCGCATTTTTAACAATTAATGTTTTTTCATCTAACGCTATAATTTCTAATTCTCTGTTTGTTATTAATTTACAATTTTTTGTTAATATACAATGAGTGCTGGGTTTTAACTGTCTGAAATGTTTATTTTCTTCAAAATGCATAGTTTTATTTTTATACGTAAAAACTTCTTCTATTTTGGCTTCTATTTCTTTTTGATTTTTATTTGGTAATGGTACAATTTTTCTTATTTTTACTTGTATGAACAATTTTGGTATTTTAATGCTTAATATTAAATAAGTATTATTAAAGGTTGCTAATCCTAATTGCAAATATTTTAATTTATTAAAATCAATATTATATTTGTTAATTTCATGATTTGTTAAAATATTTGGGTGAACTAGTCCGTATTTGGCTGAGGCTACATTATCTTGGATTTGTTCTATTTTAATTTTTATTAATTGAATTTTAGTCATTTGTTGTAAATACATATGCTGTTGGTATTCTTCGTCTACAATTTTATTTATAGTATTAAGACCTCTTTCAATTTCTCTCCTATCGTTTTTTACAATATTTTTTATTTGTTCAATCGCTAAATTAAAATGTTCGTTTATATGGATTTGCTCGTTTAATGTCTCATTTGTCTGTAATAAATGTTTTTGTATGGTCTGTCTATCGTCATCGTCCATTGTTCCAAATGTCCATTTAGCTACACTACCTATTGCATTTACAAGTCCTCTTTTTTGTCTTTTTTCTATGGGTACTAATGTCATTAATTTATTTCTTGCTTCTAGTAGTTCAGCTTGTAGTATGTCCTTGTTACTTGCTTTCGCTAGTATAATATTGTCTGTCATTTCATTAAGAATATTTTCTATCTGTTTAACATCGATTATATGTAATACTATGTCACTGTCCTTAACTATTTCCTGGTCTCTTAATTGTAGGTCAATAAATCCTATTTGGTCCTCTAGTTCCGTTACAAACATTGTGCTTTCATTCGGTCGTATCCATGTCGACATTACCAGTATCATGATTAGTATCTGAAAATTTTAATGGTTTTTTAATGTTGTAAGGGTGAATATTTTTCAATTTTTCTTTCCTATACTTTGGTTGCTCTTTATGCCTAACCGCTTTATAGTTTTTTATAAACCCTTCTGATCTCTTTTCGTCATAATCCTCTCTATTTTTGTTTAATTTATTTATGATTTTATGTTTTGTTGCTTCCAAATTATTTTTCACTATTTCAAGATCTACTTTATTAGTATGCACCTCGTTTGGTGTATATTTTGTCGCTGAATGGAATCTATCATTATAATTTCGAATGGCTTTCTGTATTAATTGTTTCACTGATATTCCTTTTTCTAATTTATACAAAATCCTAAATTTTTCTGCTATTGTGCTATGGAATCTTTCAATGTCTGCATTGCCTGTATGGCTGTTAGGTTTAGTTAGGTGAAGTTCTATGTTTTCATTGTCCAAAAATTCCTTTATTCTTGCAGTTTTGAATTCATTGTCTGCAATTATTTTCCTTGGTTTTCCTAATTTAGTAAAATGGTCTTCTAGTTGTTCAATAATGGTAATATGATTTCTATCGGTCAGCGGATAAGCTGCTCCGAATTTTGAAAATTTATCTATAACTGTTAAAAAGTGGAATCTTTTCATGACATATGTATCTATATGTATAATTTCATTTTCTCTAGTCGGTGTTTCTGTAATATTAAATTTTGGTTTGATGGGGTTTCTGTCGTACTTTACTTCCTGACAAATTTCACATTGATTTATAACGATCTGAATCAACTCCATTAATTTTGGATAATATATTTTATTTCTTATTTGGTTGTATGTTTCCAAGATACCTGAATGCATACTTTCTCTCACGTGGTACAGGGAAATTTGCTTAATGGCTTCGACTTCTGTTTCAATGTCTTGTGCTCTCCTTGTACACTTAATAAATTTTAGCTGATTATCATTGGAATACATTTCAATAAGTTTTTCCTGTACTTTATTGTAGCTGTGATCTGAAATTTCCGCATAAATTCCAATCTTCCCTTTTGTAATAAATCTTCTAAATATGTTTGCTATTTCTTCAAAATCACTTTCGGCAATAAATATAATTCTTTTTCCATGTAAAATTTTAAAGTCTTCCGTTTTATTATTTGTTAGGATAATTTGAGTTTTATATTTGTTCACTATTTCTTCTTTTATTGGAAAATGGTCACCTAAGTCTTCTTCCGCTGAGTGTACTGTGGCCATTGTTTCATCGTCTTCTATGTTATTGACTAACAATTTTAAAGCATTGATGTTGTTATTTTCTAGATTTTCCGAAACAGTATCCTCACTGTTTTCTATCCTGCTTAAGAAGTCCGCTACTTTGTTTTCCTTGCCTTTCAAATATTCAATATCGAATTGATATTCTCCTAGTTTCAGTAGCCATCTCTGATGTCGTGGTGATATGTCCTTGCCTTTATATTTCGTATGTAAGAATTTGATTGGTTGATGATCGGTTAAAATTTTAAATCTTTTGCCGTACACATATGGTCTAAAATAGTTGACACTCCACATTATTGCTAAAAATTCTTTGTCCGTCGCAGAGTAATTTCTTTCGTGGTTATTCAAAGTTCTCGAAGCGTAACAAACAGGATGTCCTTCTTGCGATAACACTGCGCCAATAGCGTAATTAGACGCATCTGTTGTCAACGTAAATTGCTTTTCAAAGTCTGGGTAGCGTAAAACTGGATGTGTACTTATTAGTGTCTTTAATTTTTCGAACGCTTCAATGTAGGTTGGGTCTTTCAAATTAATTTTTGCCCCTTTTTTCAAGTATTTAGTAATTGGTTGTGCTATTTTTGCATAGTCCTTCACGAATTTTCGATAGTATCCTGTTAAGCCCAAAAAACTTTTTATTTGCTTTTCAGTTTTTGGTAGTTCTAAGTTTTCAATCACTTTAATCTTATTAGGGTTCGGTTTCATTCCGTCTTTAGTTAGGATATGGCCTAGAAATTCCGTTTCTTTTCTCAAAAAATTACATTTGTCTATCTGTATTTTCAAATTTTTGTTTTCCAGGACTTTAAATATGTCTTTAATTGCTTTTACGTGTTCTTGTAATGTGGTACTAAAAATCAATATATCATCCAAATAAACTACGCAAGTTCGATTTATAAAATTTCGCAAAATTTCGTTCATGAGACGCTGAAAGGTTGCAGGAGCATTTTTTAGTCCAAACGGCATCCTTATGAACTCGTACAAGCCGTGAGGTGTAACAAATGCAGTTTTTTCCCTATCTTCCTTTTTTACTAAGATTTGATGATAACCCTTTGCTAAATCGAGTGTTGTGAAGTATTGTGCCCTTCCTAGTTTATCTAGGATTGAATCAATGTTGGGAAGAGGATATTTGTCGTCAACTGTTACGTCATTTAACTTTCTATAATCGACTACTAAACGAAATTTTTTTTCACCCGAATTGTCCATCTTCTTTGGTACCACTATTAATGGACTGGAATATCTGGAAGAACTTTTTTGAATAATGCCTTGTTCTTCCATCTCTTTTATTTGCTTCCTCACTTCCATTTCATGTTGAGGAGGATATCGATATAATTTTGAATTGATCTGTTGTTGGGTTGTCGTTTTTATCTCATGTTGAATTTCAGTAGTGTTAGTTAATTTATCACCTTCTTTAAACAACAAATTATTAAATCGTTTCAATAGTGCTGTAATTTCTTTATATTCCTCTTTGTTTAAGTGATCCAACTTTAATCTGTCTAAATTTAAATCAGTGGTTTCAAGGGCATAAATTTGGTTAAAATTGTGAGGATTATTTAGAAGTGGGCTTTCTCTTTGATTTAAAACTATTATTCTTTTTTCAACGTTTATGTGTGCATTTAGAAACCTTAAAATATCCATACCGATTATAAACTCGTACTTTCTCCCTGTGAATGGTGCTGCCTTCCATCTCACTCTTGCGTTATTTGGTAAATTAAACTCTTCTGGTGCTACTGTACACACTTCATAATTTATTGCGTCTTCATTTGTAATTGTACTAAATAATATTGGGTCTTTTAATTTTACTTTTGGGAAATCATTTATTTCGCTATTAATTAAACTAAAACTAGCTCCTGTATCTATGAGCGCACTATAGGTTTTATTATTAATTACTAATTTTATTTTGGGTAGCCATTCCAAGGTTGTTTCATAAAAAAAATGCAGTTATTAACTTCTTCTCTTCTGCTATTGTTTGCTGGAGTTTCTTCTTGGTTTTGCCTGTCCGAGATTAAGCGATTTTGGCTAATCTGAGGATCAGGGTGTCCTACCAATTGAAGTCTACTCATATTTGATTGTATATTATCAATTTCCATGGGCTCAACCTGACCTTGCCTAAATGGGTTTTGGCGATATTGGCCTGAACCTTGTCTAGGGTTTCCTGTCTGTGGTCTTTGTAAATTAGCCGAATTTGCAAATTGATTAAAATTGTTAAATCTTCCGTTATTAAAATTATTATTTTGCCTATACTGCCCAGAATTATTATCTTTTATTTCATTTTGGTAGTAAGGATTTCGATTCCATTGCCTTTCTTGAGGTGAATTATTATATCTGTTACCTATGTTTTGATTCATATTTCTACCATCCGCAGATGCATTATTAAATCGTTGTCCTTTGTATTGATACCTACTGTTCCATGCATTTGTTGGTCTATCTTCTTTTATTTTAAATTTCCTATACTCGGGTCGGATGCAACCGTCTTCAAATCTTCTACTCGTCATTATTTTTAAAATATTGTTTAAATTTCCTTCGTTATAAATTTTATCTAGTAAAATTCCCTGGGTCATTTCTTTTATAGTATTTATTAATATACTGTCCATATTACTTAGGTCTATATAATGGTCGCCTGTATAATACACTGTTAGTTCGTCCGACTTATACTTAATATCTTGAATCTCTATCATAAGTTCACTTACATTATTTACTTTGAGGTTTGCAACTTTCCTGTACAGCTGGTGTGGTTCAACGTCAGGTCGATATCGTAACTTCAGGGTCTCTTTGATTAATTGCCAGTTGTCTGGTTCTGGTATGTTGATTATTACATTCTTTGCAGGTCCTTGTATCGTCTTGTAGAAAATTGTTCGTATCGCTTCCTTCCTTAACTCGGTGTCATTGATTGTAGATAATAGATATTCAATGCTTCTAAAAAATGAATTTATTGTGATGTCACCCGTACCGGTGAATGTAGGCAGGCTGTTTACTGTTTTCATTACGCTATCTCTGTTGTTTACTTCTGCTCTATTCCTTAGTTCTAGGTATGCTTGCCTCATCGCTTCCAATTGTTGCTCTCTTCTAGCAAGTTCTTCGACCAGTTCGACAGGCGCTACTTGAGGCTGTCCTTCCGCCATTCTTCGTTGATCAAAAGCACGTTGTCTTCTTTGATTAATTTTGTACAATTATTGAAGCAGTTTTTACTGCTTTTGTGATGGTTCACTTTATTTCTTTGTAGTGTCTACTTTAAACTCTAAGTGTTCACTTCACTTTGGTGGTGTAGGCGTAAAACAAGTCTATTTAGCTTTCACTGCACACGAGTGGTTTTCACTTTGTTTTTATTTTGTAGTATCTACTTTGAATTAAAAAATGTTCACTTAAGTTTGATGGTGTTGGCTTTAAATTTTTGCTATTTAGCTTTTTAGCTTTCACTGCACCCAATTTTTGTTCTTATAATTGTAAAAAAAAATTTTTTATTTTTCTGAACGCGGTACGTATCACTAGATCCTTGAATTTAAACACTAGGATCCTACCGACTGCGCCAATTTTATTACTTGCCGACGTTCGAGGGTTTTTAAAAAATCTGGAGAAAACACGTTGTGATCAGTTTTGGTGGTCAGATCAGTCTGCCTGTTCGTTTATTTTCTTTTTATTCAACAACTTAAAATGTATTACAATTATGCTTGCTTAGCTTAAATTATATTCTGTTATTTTTATTTAATTTTTTAAAGAACTTCAAATGTATGTATGTATGTATTACAATTTTGCATACTTAGCTTAAATTACATTTATTGGTAAACCTTTTCATTTATACAAGTGTGTGAAGTTTTATTATTTTAATTATTGTTAACATTGTGCTGATTAATTACTTTGGAAATATTATGTCTTGTGCAATGCACCGGAAATATGAAATTGGGTTACTGCTTGGTTTTATTAATTTGATTTAAAAATTCCTCGAATTTATGTCAATATAGTTAGTTGTATATGTAACTCGCGTGCAGCGTATTTGTTGATCTTGCATATTCCCATCGACGGAACGGAGTTGATGATTTTGTAATTTCCCATCGAAATATTATAACGGCTCGTGTGGCTCCGGTTACTTTGCTGGAATTCGCTAGCATTGCTATTTTAAAGTTGACACGTTTATTGGCTGTTGTGTTTGTGCAAATATTTATAATTGTTGTTGTTGTTGTGGTTGCTACTGTGTTAGGTGGCTTGTGAAATAGTTGTTGCTACTGTGTTAACTTATATGCATTAGACACATATTCATTTTAACATAACTTTATCAAGCAATGGTAGGGCCTATTTGGGGAAATCCCCTAAGCAAAATTAAACAGGAGCAAACTATAAATAACAGTTCGGTAGAAATTAATAAACCACTGATACCAGAATATGTTGTAACATTGTTAGTAGTAGGAATTATATTATACATTGCTCATAAGATTAATCAATATTTTAAGAATTACGTAATTAAGCATAATGGTAGAAATAGTAATGCAATATTTGACGTGTAGAAATATGAAATATAAATATTTAATAAAATAACACTAATAAATTTCTTGTTCGATCAAAATATCTTTCATACAAAGTCCATTTAAAGTGAATTATGTAAAATAAAAATTGTAATTATAAAATAATCAAATGGAAAAAAATATTTCAGATTTAAAAGAATTATTAAGAATTTTAAAGAAGAGTCCAGGAAGGACATATACACAAAAGACGATAGAAAATAAATTAGAATATATAAAAGGTATAAAAGAACATTTCTTGATAGCTGAAATTGAGGAAGAAGACAAAGAAGCAGCAATAGCCCTCAAATTAGAATTCACTACCGTTTACGAAACAGTAAAACAAATATTAATTGAAAGTTCAAGAGAACCATTAGAAAAAAATAACGAAATGGCAGCATTTAATTTAGATACGGTTTCAAAATCTCTCCCACTATTTGCTGGCAACTACATAGAATTAGAAAGTTTCCTTATAACAGCAGAACTTATCAATAAGACTTTGTCAGAAACAGCAAAAGTAGATTTTCTACAATATGTCTATTATGCTAAACTAACTTCTAACGTTAGAACTGCAATAGGTTCATACACAAAACCAGAAAATTTTGAAACATTGAAAAACTTGCTAAGGCATAGATACAAAAATACAAAATCAATTCCAGAACTACAGGCTAAGTTGAGCATTTCATATCAAGGAAAATTGTCAGTACAGGCATACAAAGAAAAAATAACAAGTATGATAGATAATTTGAACATTTTAGGAATAGAAGAATTAGGAAATAGTGCTACAGAAGCAGAGAAAAATGTAATAATTAGACTAAACAACAAATTAGCGCTAGATACATTTAAAAAAGGGTTGAATGAAAACTTTAAATCGACCATATATGCTGCTCGACCAAACAACTTGCAAGAAGCATCTGACCTTGCATTAGAAATAGAGAATGAACAAAAAGTACCAAATAATTCAATTTTACATCTTAGAAAAGAACTACCACGGTATCAACAAAGAAATCACAACACATTCAATACTAACAGAAATAACTTCAATCAAAATTTGAACAGAAACAACAACTATAACAAAAATAATAACTTTAACAGAAACAACAATTATAACAATAGTAATAACTTCAACAGCAATTACAATAACAACAATAACATTAGAAATAATAGAAACAACAACTACAATAATAACACAAATAATACCTACAATAGGAACAACAATTTCCGACCAAACAATTATAACGCAAATAGCTATAGAAATAACGCTTATAATAGGAACCGAAACAATAACACTAGGCACATACACACAATACAAGATGCGGGAAACGCACTAGGCCAGGGATACTTGGATATCCCGGAGAGCCAAAATTAAAAATTCATAAAATATCCGACAACAACACAAACTTCATAATCACGAAATACAAAAACAGACAACTTACATTCCTTGTTGACACAGGCGCAGACATCTCACTCTGTCGCATGCAAAAAGAATTTGAAGGTGAACAATACAATCCAGAAGAAAAATGTAAATTAACGGGTATTACAACAGAAGAAATTTATTCTTTAGGTACAGTAGAACTAGAATTAACACTAACAGACGAAAAATTAGAACACACTTTCCACTTAGTAAAATCGGACTTTCCAATAGACACAGACGGAATAATAGGTAGAGATTTCTTAAAGCAATTTTTTTGTAAAATAGACTACGAAACATTTACAATTACATTACATACAAATGATAACGACATAACACTTCCAATGCAAACGAAAGCATACAATATCTCAAAAATAACTATACCACCAAGAACTGAAATGATTCATGCAATAAAATTAAACTTGACAGAAGACTCCGTAATATTTAACAATGAATTGCAAGACGGCATTTTTCTTAGTAATTCAATAGCACCAAAAAACGGAATGACACACGTTAAAATATTAAACACAACGAACGACACAGTAACTTTAAAAGGCATTCAACTCCAAACCGACAAACTAAAAAACTATGAGATATTAAATTACAACTATGAAAACAATAACAAACGTTTTGAGCAAATACTGGAAGACTTAAAAATAAACAACAAAGATGAATATGCAAAAACAGAACTAATTAAAATATTCAAGAAATATCAAAACGTATTCCACATAGAAGACAAAAAATTAACAGTAAACAATTTCTACAACCAAAAAATCACGACCTCAGACAACACACCAGTATACATCAAAAATTATAGACTACCACATGCACATACAGATATAATCAATGAACAGGTGCAGAAAATGCTCAATGATGACATAGTAGAACCATCAGTTAGCCCATACAATGCTCCACTTCTTTTGGTACCAAAAAAGGACTTGGAAGACAAGAGGAAATGGAGATTAGTAGTAGATTTTAGGAAGTTAAATAACAAAATTGTCAATGACAAATTTCCACTAACTAGACTAGAGGATATTTTAGATAAGCTAGGTAGAGCGAAATGGTTTTCTACACTTGACATGACTAGTTCATTTCATCAAATCAAATTAGACAAGGATTCCAGACCGTTAACAGCCTTTTCTACACCACAAGGACATTATCAATTTAAGAGATTACCTTTCGGACTAAAAATATCATCAAACAGCTTTCAAAGAATGCTCACAATAGCACTCTCAGGACTTGAATCAGAAGCATTCCTTTATGTAGATGACATAATCGTATATGGATGCAGTTTAGATCACCACAACCAAAACTTAGTTAAAGTATTAGATAGACTACAAAAATACAATCTGAAATTAAATCCCAAGAAGTGTTGTTTTTTAAGACCCGAAGAAGTTTATCTAGGTTAGGTTAGGTTCCATTGGCAGCCGTGATCAAGCACAGCTCACGTGGGTCCATCAATTAGTTCCCGTTGTGCTACCATGTTGTCCCGTCTTCCAAGGGTCCTATGTTATCTGGCTGCTGATATTCTCACGCAGCCACCCGGTTGATTCAATGAAGGAGTGGATCTTTTTTGAATCAATATTAGAGAGACAAGTTTTGTCCCCAAGGGTTCTTTGACCGAAAAGTTTAAGTCTTAGATCATCGAATGCCGGACAATGACAGAGAAGATGTTCCGTCGATTCTTCCTCTTCTTCATCGCCGCAACTTCTACATATGTCATTGTAATTGAGCCCCAACCTTTGGGCGTGCCTCCCAATAGGCCATTGTCCAGTTATTACCGCGATTAGGTTTCTGAGATGAGGTCTGGATAGCTGTAGTGCCCGCTTAGTCCTTTTTTCATCTATTATGGGCCAGATTTTTCTAGTTTCCCTACAGGTAGTTTCATCTAAGTAGTTTATCTAGGACATTTGATAACAAAAGACGGCGTAAAGACAGATCCAGCCAAACATGACGTAATAAAAAATTACCCAATACCAAAAAACGCGGACGGCACAAGACGATTCGTTGCATTCTGCAATTATTACAGAAAATTCATACCAAACTTTGCAGACATTGCCAAAAATTTAAACGCACTTTTAAGGAAAGATAAGAAATTCTTATGGACGGAAGAATGTCAACAATCTTTTGATACGTTAAAAGAAAAACTAATGAACCCACCTGTACTACAATATCCAAATTTTAACAAACCATTTATTCTGACAACTGATGCATCCAATTATGCATTAGGAGCAGTATTATTACAAGGAGACATAGGACAAGATTTACCAATTTCATACGCAAATAAATCACTACAAAAACACGACATAAATAAACCAGTAATTGAAAAAGAACTTTTAGCAATTCACTGGAGTATCAATTATTTTAGACCTTATCTATACGGCAGAAAATTCATAGTAGTAACAGACCATAGACCATTAATTTCACTTTTTACACATAAAAATCCTTCATCGAAAATGACAAGAATTAGACTAGACTTAAGTGATTATGATTTTACAATTATTTACAAAAAAGGAAAAATGAACACTAATGCTGACGCACTTTCCAGAATAGAAATAAATTCTGAAATACTAAAACAAATGATACCAAAGGATGATAACAAAATATTAATAACAACAAGGGCAATGAAAAATAAAAGTAATGAGGCAAATAACATAATTAACAATGAAGATAAGAATAATAAAAATAAACCGCGCGAGTTAAGGTCAGCCTCGTACACACCATAAGTAAAGTAAGATAATAAGTATATTTTCACAAATAAAAGAAGAAACTCTTGATAACAAATGTATTTTCATAAATAAAAGAAGAAACTCTTGATAACAAATGTATTTTCATAAATAAAAGAAGAAACTCTTGATAACAAATGTATTTTCATAAATAAAAGAAGAAACTCTTGATAACAAATGTATTTTCATAAATAAAGAAGTGACCTTTGATAATGAATGTATTGTTAGTAAATAAAGGAATATACATAAACCTTTAAAATGTATAGATTGTGAACATAAGATAAATACACTTTCACTTCAAGGTCAACTACAAAGAACCAAAAGATAAGACATATTAATTTTAAAAAAGAACATATTGTAAAAATAAGATAAGATTTAATAATTAAGAAAGTGACCTTTGTCATAATAGAAATTAGTAACCTATATATAAGAGCAGATATAATGAAATAGTTTTTAGTTTTAAAAATATAGTAAAATAAAAGAGACGCATAGTCGTCGGAAAAACATATTTTTTTACTCACCAAAATCAACTTGATTATTAATTGGCGATCCTGCCAGGAGGTATCATTAAATTCATACCTTTTTGGAGCGGACCACAAGAATCCTTTTGATGCAGCAAAAGGCCAATATAAAAAACACATAGTGTATAAAAATTCCTTATAAAAGGAATATAGTGTATAAAAATTCCTTATAAAAGGAATATAACGTATGAAAATTCCTTATAAAAAAGGAATTATAAATGATTAATTTTAAAAAACAAAAAAAAAAGAATTGAAATACGACGAAAACCGTGCAATGGCGACTAATGAGACACAATTAGCTAACTTGACAGCAAGACTTAGCGAGATGGAACGCTATTATCAAACACTAACAGAAAAAATAAGCAACATCAGAATCAATCCACTGCTGGATCAAGCCCCTATAGAAAGACTAAAGGATATATCAACAAGATATAATTCCGCGAATGATATTTCCCTAGAAGTTTTTAAAGCATTACCAACATTTGACGGGAAACAATCTGAATATAGAGCTTGGAGAGAGGATGCTTCCAGATTAATGAAAGACATCGATCAATTCAGGACACATAGTCGTTATTCAAAAGCTCTATCTATTATAAAATCGAAAATAAGAGGTCAAGCTTCAGACATACTAATAAATAATAACACACCATTTAAATTTGAAGCCATACGCAACAGATTGGACTATACGTATGCGGACATGCGCCCACTCTACGTATTACAGGACGAAATGAGGAGAATTACGCAGAATAGATCATCTCTGTCAGAATACCACGACAGGATAAACCAAGCCCTCAACCTCATCACATCAAAAATTGCGATGTCTGGTGAACAGCAAATCGCAATAGATGCTATGACCAGGAATGCGAAAGATGAAGCGGTACGTATATTTGTCGCAGGCATCACAAATGCGTTCGTAAGATCGACCCTATATGCTAATACCCTCGGTGACCTAGAACATGCATACGCTATAGCCAGGACTATAGAACATGACAACCAACACCAGAACCTACGGCTGTCATACGATTACGGGTACAACCACAGAAACCATCATGATACAAAAAGGGAACAACAACTCAACCACCATCCGCAACATAATAGACGTCCCAATTTTATTCAACAAAAACCACTGTTTCCAAGAAATCAGAATCAACAAACTAATTATCAACAAACTAATTATCAACAACCAAAACCCGTCCCTATGGAAACGGACTCAAGGCAAATCGTACAGGGGCATAGGAAAACCAATTCACCATACAACTCCCAAAATCAACCCTTTGCAAATAACCAGCCTTGGAAAAGAGAACACAGCGGCAACTATTACACGAACAAACAACAGCGGATCAACAACTTACAACAAGAAGACAACTCTAGCATGTATCCAGAACAGGAACAAACGGTAAACAATTTAAGATTAGACCATTTAAACTAAGAGATGGGTTGCCCTACCTTACATTAACTAGTGACTTATCAAAAAAAAATGAAATTTTAATTGACACAGGCGCAACCCATAATTATATAAGTGCAAAGTGTGATTCCTCACCTAGAATAAAAATAGAACAAATTAAAATTAAAACTATACACGGTTACTCGATGATAAATACTAAAAGAATCATTAAACTAATGAATAGGGAAATAACATTTTTTGAATTAGAAAACATTGAATCATTTTACATGATTTTAGGATTAGAAGGATTAAGAACACTAAATGCTGAAATAAACGTTAGGGACATGACTTTAACAACCATGAGTAGTGACAGTCAGCCTAAGTTGAACTACATTATAGGAGAAGAAAAATATAAGCAAGAAATAGACAGAATGATGAAAGAGAATAATGGCATAGGACCACCACCTTTCACAACTACCATAGAAGCTACTATTAGGACAAGAAACGAAGATCCAATATGGACAAAACAATACCCATACCCAATAGCTGACAACGAATTTGTCAATAAAGAAATAAAAAAACTTTTATACGAAGGAATAATACAAAAGAGTAATAGTCCATACAACTCTCCAATATGGACAGTCCCCAAAAAGGGTACGGACGAACAGGGGAAACCAAAGAAAAGAATGGTTATAGATTACCAGAAATTAAATAGTAACACAATCACAGATAGATACATTATCCCAGATGTTAACATGACGCTACAGAATCTAGGCAAAGCTAAGTATTTTACTACCTTAGATTTAGAATCAGGTTTTCACCAGATAAGAATCTCTGAGAAAGATAGGGGAAAAACAGCCTTTTGTGTTAACGGTGGCAAATATGAGTTTATCCGTATGCCCTTTGGTTTGAAAAATGCACCTTCAATCTTTCAAAGATGTGTAGATGATATACTAAGGGATTATGTAGGAAAATTTGCATACGTCTATATTGACGTTCTCATATATTCTTCTTCGCTGGAGGAACATATACAACACATCAAAATAATATTTGCGGCACTGAACAAAGCCACATTAAAAATTTCTGATGAAAAGTCTAAGTTCTTTCAAACAGAAGTAGAGTACCCAGACATAACCGAATTGCAACTAACCCCGAAAAAGTTGAGGCAATAAATAAGTATCCAACCCCGAAAACACTGAAAGACCTGAGAGGATTTCTTGGAATGACTGGATATTACAGGAAATTCATCAAGGGCTACGCAAGCATAGCCAAACCTTTGACTGTACACTTAAGAGACAATGGACAAGTAGGAAAAAATCAGAGTAAAAACACAACTGTAAACCTCGACGAACAGGCGTTAAGAGCCATAGACACCTTGAAAACTTGTTTGAGGGAACAGACAGATCTTTTTCAACCAGATTATTCTAAACCAACACTAAATTAATGAGGTGGAAGAATATAATCGAGGACTTCGGTGCAAAGCTAGTGTACAAACCCGGCCATTTAAATGTTGTAGCCGATGCCCTCTCAAGGCAGCAAATAAATTCTTCAACAATTAGTACTGTCCACTCAGCCGAAAGCTCACCCACTGAAATCTTTGATACAGTGTCACAACCATTCAATTCATATGCAACTCAGATCGAACTAATACCTAATACGAACATCAATGATACGATAACATACACTACATTCACAAACAAAACAAGACATAAGATACATTTTGCTGACGAAGAAAACCTAATCGAAGAATTAAAAAAGATACTTATACCGGGAAAAGTAACCGCGATACACACAAATGCTGAATCATTGTATGCATATGGTGAGAAAATAAAGAATACATTTAATGGAATAAGATTTGTTTATACACCTATAAAATTACAAGATATAATAAATTCAGAAAAACAAATAGAAATCATAAAAGAGACTCACGACAGAGCACATCGGGGATATAGGAATAATGTAAAGGAAATTTATGAGAAATATTACTGGCCGAATTTAAAAAGAGAATGCAAGGCGTACAACAAAAAATGTGTGGCATGTCTTTTCGGGAAATACGAGAGACAACCTACAAGAGAACCATTAAAAGACTCCGACATACCAACAGAACCAGGTGAATATATACATATGGACATATACTTCAACGAAAACAAAACCTTCTTGGTCGCTATTGACAAATTTTCGAAATACATAACGTTAAGAGAACTTGACTCAAAAGAACGAATGAGTGACAAGATAGAAGAAATACTCACAAACAACTACCCAGATTGTAAAAGACTAATGACTGATAACGAACGCTGTATGTCGACCCCAGCCATAAAAGCAATGTGTACAAAATACGGCATAAGAAAGATAGAAACACCAGTTTATAGATCGACATCGAACGGACAAGTCGAGAGAGCCCACAGCACTATATCAGAACTAGCCAGGATATTTAAAATACAGAACACAACAACAATAGCAGGCGAAATCTATAAAACAGTACGCGAATTAAATAACACAATCCATACAGTGACAGGATTCAGACCCAGAGATATCATTTTCAACAGGATAAAGTACGACAAGAGTGATATATTCGAAAAAATAAAGAAAGCATCGGAAAAAACATTGGAAAAATTGAACCAAGGCACCAAACACCGAACCTTCTCACCGAATGAACAAATCTTAGTGAAGATAAAAGGAGTAAGAAAAAAGAACGGCGCTAGATATATCAAATACATCGTGAAAGAAGACCGTGAGGACACTGTCTTAACTACGAGGGGTGTAACTGTACACAAGGATAATATCAAGAACTACACAATTAACGAAGATGAATTTCTTCCTGATATTACTCGCGGTGGTCGCACAAGCAATCAAAGCAGAAATAAAAATAGACAACCTACAAGGCAAGAAGTACATTCTAACAAAGACAGATGATGTATATATATTTGATGAATACACATACCTCTTCCATGTCACCAACATAACAAGAATACTTACTCCATATAGACAAATTGTCACGACAAACTACGAACCCACTACTCAAGAAACCATCTGGATAAGAAAAATTGAATTAATAACAGAACAACTCAACGCACATAAACGTCATACAAGAGCTTTGAACTTTCTGGGATCCGCACTCAAATTTATTACAGGAACACCAGACCATGACGACTTCATCAATACGGAAAAAGCTATAAATAAATTAATAGATAACAATGAAAAACAACGACATGTCAACTCAAGATTCGAAAGACTAATTGAAACAATGCGAGGCCAGACAATAGAAAATCACCTCATCATTGAACAGATACACGATGAATTATTATTACTCGTCAGGACAATTAATGCCGCTAAAAATGGCGAATACTTAACAGAATCCTTAAGCTTGAAAGACTTAGAAGAAGTCATACAACATGAACTAATTTCAGCCCCCATAATAAACATTTTAGAATACGCCGACATATACACAGCAGGGACAGGAGAAATATTCATAACTATTTACAAATACCCTATACTAAAAAAGGACTGTAAGCTTTTCAAAATAACGCCCATAAGTTTTAGGCATGGGAAGATACAGACAGATGACCAAATCGCCTTATGTGACACAGAATACGTTCGGGTAAACCAATGCAAGAATTTTTAGGTAGAAATATTTGCCAAACAAATAACGAAACAGATACATGTATACTTCCACTACTGAATAATAGGAAAAGCACATGTAACGTCATACAGGAATATAATAATGCACTACTTGTAATCGACGAAGGTTTTATATTACTAGACGGAAACCACACAGTCAACAATGTTACTACTACAGGTATAACTTTAGTCACATTCACAGATATTGTTGAAATAGACAACAAGACATACATATAGGAACCTTCACGATAGAATAAGACAAGCAATACACATGAACCACGACGAAGACTTTGCAATCATGAATATACTCACATCAGACAAAGACAATGCATTTAGCAATATCGACTCAATGAAAAAATTCAGCATTCCATTTGAACAGCATCCCATCAGATCAATTTTTTATACTATACTTTTTCTTACGACGCTATTACTAATTATCTTCCTTTTAATAAAAATTATGTCATGCATAAAAGAATACAGACGTATATCAGTAATCAATAATTTCAATAAGGCATATCAAATAGAATTACAACGAATTAGGAAAGATCGGGGCGATCTTGTTTAACATAGGAGGGAGTTAAGGTCAGCCTCATACACACCATAAGTAAAGTAAGATAATAAGTATATTTTCACAAATAAAAGAAGAAACTCTTGATAACAAATGTATTTTCATAAATAAAAGAAGAAACTCTTGATAACAAATGTATTTTCATAAATAAAAGAAGAAACTCTTGATAACAAATGTATTTTCATAAATAAAGAAGTGACCTTTGATAATGAATGTATTGTTAGTAAATAAAGGAATATACATAAACCTTTAAAATGTATAGATTGTGAACATAAGATAAATACACTTTCACTTCAAGGTCAACTACAAAGAACCTTAAGATAAGACATATTAATTTTAAAAAAGAACATATTGTAAAAATAAGATAAGATTTAATAATTAAGAAAGTGACCTTTGTCATAATAGAAATTAGTAACCTATATATAAGAGCAGATATTTTTTTTTTTTTTTTTTTTTTTTTTATTCTCAACTTTTATTTACAATCTATTTTACAATATTTAGCAAATTAGATGATTAAAATAAAAATATCACATGTGTTACTAAACTACATTAAGTTTAATAAACTATACATAAAAAATTTTACTGTGTTTAAAGCTTAATTCTGAGTTTTATTTTCTATATTGAAGATCTAACACATGAAACCTATTCAGTCTTCTAGTTTCATTTGTTTCATCTAATAAAGAAATAGCCAATGGGTTTTGATGGTTGCTTAACCTGTTTACGTACCTAGAACTAAATCTGTTTATTTCACTAAATATAAAGGGTACATTTAGATCCCTATGAATTTGAATATTGGTCATAAACCAAGGAGCGCCGGAAATATTCCTTAAAGTTTTGGACTGATAACGTTGTAATATTTCAATATTTGAATTGCTGGCTATTCCCCACAGCTCAATGCCATATGTCCATATGGGTTTTAAAATAACTTTATACAATTTAATTTTGTTCTCTAGACTAAGTTGTGACTTGCTTCCAAGTAACCAGTTCATTTTTTTGGTCTTCATATTGAGGTACTTTCTTTTATTTTTGATGTGATCTTTCCACGTAAGACGTTTGTCTACATACATTCCTAAATACTTCACGCAGTTAGACATCGGTAATTGCAAACCATTTATATATATTGGAGGGCAATCTTCCTTTCTTAAAGTAAATGTAACATGAGTACATTTTTCTACATTTATAGCAATTTTCCATATGTTTAACCATTGCTGCAACGTGTTTAATTCTGTTTGCATTACGGATGAGGCTTCAATGTGGCATTTATTGGTAGAGATTATGGCGGTGTCGTCCGCATAAGTCGCAACTTCGACATTATCAGATGCAGGCATATCAGAAGTATATATAGTGTATAATATTGGGCCTAAGACGCTGCCTTGGGGCACTCCGCTAAATATTTGGTATACACTTGATGCTTCGTCATCAACTTTCACATAAAAAGATCGATTGCGTATATATGACTTTAACATTGAAAAATGTGGGGCAGGTAGAATTTTCTTAAGTTTAAATAGTAGTCCTTCGTGCCACACTCTATCGAATGCCTGTTTAATGTCAAGAAATACTGCAGAGCAATACAGTTTTTTCTCTAGAGAGTCCGATATTACTCTTACTATTCTGTGGCACTGTTCTGGTGTTCCATGTTGTTGTCGAAATCCAAACTGGTGATCAGGTATAACTCTTTCTTTCTCTAAAATCGGTAAAAGCCTTGTTACAAACAGTTTCTCGAATATTTTCGAAAATGTAGTTAGTAGACTTATTGGTCTGTGGGATGAAATCTGGTTTTCTGGTTTATTTGGTTTTTGAATCATTATAATTTCCGCTCTTTTCCAAATGGTCGGAAAATATGAAAGTCTCATCATAGAGTTATATATTAGTGTTAAAAATACAATGCCTTTTTTTGAGAGTGATTTTGCAACTGTCGCGTCCATTTTATCATGTCCGGGAGACTTTTTGCTATTAAGTTTGGAAATGATGTTTTGTACTTCACTCGGAGAGGTAGGTTTTATTGGAAAGTCCATTTGGTATGGAGATTCCAAAAATGTAAAAACGTTTTTTTCGTGAACGGTATGTGTTGTAGGAAAAGGCTGATAAATTTGATTTAAGTATTCAGCGAAGGCTTCTGCTTTGCTCTTGCTGTTTCTACACCAGGTGCCATCCAATTTCATGATTGGTACATTTCTTTTAACTGGGTGTTTTAAGTATTTTGTCGCTTTATAAAGGCTATAATCTGTATCTTTTGAGGTGTCCAAATTTTTCAAAAAAGTAGATACTTCATCATTTCTTAATTCCGCAATCCTCTTTTTTAGATGGTTTGATGCTCTATTGAAATTAGTTTTGTCTATAGGGTTTCTACTTTGCTGCCAAATTCTGCGAAGCCTACGACGTTCTCGTATAAGTTGTCTTATTTCTGTAGATATAAACACTTTTTGGCCTGTTTGCGGTTGTATTGTAGGAGTAGATATATGAGCAGAATTTTTAATAACATTGCAGAATTTATCTATTGCTTTATCAATTTCGTTCTCGGTTTTTAAAGATATGTTTAGTTCTAAACTTTGATCCATCCAATGTTGAAAGGCGTTAACATCAGTTTTATGTGTGATAATTTTATACTTCTTTTCAATATTTGCTGTTAGAGTGCTGTAGCTTAGAATTAAAGGAGAATGATCAGAATTAAGGTCATCAGAATCTGTGACATCAAGAACAACATCCGGTATGCCTGAGTATATAAAAAAATCTAACAAATCTGGACTCTTATTTGGGTCAGTAGGCCAATACGTTGGACTTCCTGAAGACAATGTTTTGTACCCTAGTTTGGATATGCACTTAAAAAGTTCTTTCCCTTTAGGATTAGATAATCTTGAACCCCACCATGGATGTTTAGCATTAAAGTCTCCGCCGATAATAAACTTGCTACCAAGAGTTTTGAAAAACGTTTCATAATTTTGTGCACTTAAACTGTGTCGAGGTGGACAATAAATAGCATAAACCGAAACTTCGTAATTATCGCACTGAATTTTTACACCACAAGCCTGTATAGATGGTTTTGTTACGGGGCTTAGTGATTCATATTTAAGATTAGACTTAATTAAAACAGCTGATCCAGCGTGGGCTTTATTATCCGGATGATTGGCTTGAAATAGATCATAACCTTTAACGCTAAAGTATGTTTTAGATGTAAAATGTGTTTCAGATATGAGTAAAATATCTAAATGATTTGTTATAAGAAAAATCTCTATCTCTCTTGTGTGATTGGATGCTCCATTAGCATTCCATGTTGCGATTCGTAGGTTTATTTGCATAACTTTTCAATAATTCTTGACATCATATCAAACATTTTATCCATCATACGTTCCAATCTTTCTAAAAACCTCATTTCGGGACTGGTTGTATTACCTATAACAGCTTGAGCATACGTGATACCTTCAGTAGCGCTTTGGTTGTATGAAGTAGGGTTTGTTACAGAAGGTTGTACATAGCGGGTTTGCCCATATGTACGTTGTTGTGAATTGTTGCGTATTTGTTGCATTCTTTGGTAAAAAGGGCAGCCCTTATAATTTGCAGTATGATTTTGAAGACAGTTTGCACATTTTGGTGGAGTTTCTAAATTTTTTGTACATTCCGCAGTGGGATGGTCGAATCCGCACTTAACACACTTGAACGGTCTTTTACAGTAGGATTTAGTATGGCCAAACTGTTGACATCGGTGGCATTGTACTAAGTCGTCAGTTTTTCGTGGTGCCTCAATAGTGACGATTGCATTGTTAATATGTTTTATTTTAAAAATATCTTTATTTGTCGGACTTGGATCAAGGTCTACAAAGAACATTGGCAATGGCAACTTGGTAATCCTATTTCTGACATTAATAACATTTCTAACCAAATGACCTAACAATAAAAGTTCTGCTTTTATATCGCTCACTGGGGTAGAATGATGAATACCTTTTATAACTACTCTATAGGATCGCTCCTGTTTAAGTTGAAAGGTGTGGTAATTGATATTTTTTGACTCAAATAATTTTACAATTTTTCTGTAGGAATCAATACTTTTTATCATTAATCTAACTTCATTATCTCTCAAACACTTATAATTGAAGTCTTTTATTTCATCGCTTATAGTTTTAAGCATTTTAGTTACATTTGTAACACCAGGAATGTAAATTGGTGGAGGCTTCGGTGCTTTATTGTCTTCATCATCTTCTTCTTGGTCATCTTCACTTCCTATTTTTTCTTCAGCAGATTCATTTTCTCCAAGTAAATGGAATTTATTTACTCTTGTCTCATCGTTAGTATTAATTTTCTTATGTTGATGCATATTTGGAGATTTTGTTAAACGCCTTTTGTTTGATTTTGTACCTGGCACTTGCTGCCAAATATCATCAGATTCATCACTATCATCACTTAAATTTGTCATAGCGACAAATTGTTGTTATTTTTTATTTTTAATTTTGATGTTATTGTTTTTTTTTTACTTCTTAAATTACAATTGTTTTTTTTTTGTTTTTTTAAACGTTTGTGTTACAATTTTGATTTTTGTAATTGCATGCAATTGTTTTTGGGGATAAGAATTCTTGGAATTTTTATTAATCCCTTTGTTTTGAATAAATAAGTTTTGTTGTTGTTTACAAATTAACACTTGCGAGAGGTTTTTAACACGTCTTTTCTTTAAGAAAGTCAATGAAAAACTGAGAGCAGATATAATGAAATAGTTTTTAGTTTTAAAAATATAGTAAAATAAAAGAGACGCATAGTCGTCGGAAAAACATATTTTTTTACTCACCAAAATCAACTTGATTATTAATTCGCGCGAAAGATAATGTTATGGAAGAATGCAATTCTCAGAAGTCTGATCAACTACAAATATGGGAATGCATATCCATTAACGATATAAAAAATATGAAAAAATTGCAATTTAACAAAATAGATAATATCAAAGACAAAAAATTTGATATAAATGAAAATGAAATATTTATTGAGAATAATATTGTGCTCATAGGACGTGATGATAATTCTGCGAAACCAGTTTCGACTATGAAGAAATCACGCTCCAAAGATATAGATGAAAAAGAAAATGAAGAAAATAAGCATGCAGGAATCAGCGATAACTCAGCGAAACAAGATTCGATTCTGAGGAAGCTGATATCCAAATTAAAGAAAGAAAATATAAAAGAAGTAGCATTACGTAATGATGACAAAATATTTAAAATATATGAAAAAGATGAATTTAAAAAAGCATATGCCAAAATAAAAATAAATAATAAAAGTCCTCAACTAAAAATACTAATATATAATGCCCCAAAAAAAATTACGGATGACATTTTAAAATATAAACTAATAAACGATTTCCACAATACCACACACGCAGGCCACTTAGGAATACGAAAAACAATTATCAAACTAAAACAACGATACATTTGGAAAAATATGAATAAGATGGTAAAGAAATTTGTATCATGCTGTGACAAATGTAAAATAAATAAGCAAACAAAACACACAAAAGAACCACTTACATTAACAAATACACCAAACAACAGTTTTGAAGTGATTTCAATAGATACCGTAGGTCCTCTTAGAATATCAAATAACTACCGATACATTCTAACAATGCAATGTGAACTGACAAAATTTGTCGTTGCACACCCAATGCCAACAAAAGATGCAATAACAACAGCAAAGACACTAGTAGAACAGTTTATTTTGAAATATGGTCAATTTAAAGTACTTAAGTCCGATAGAGGGACAGAATTTACGAATGAAGTTA
Organism: Gymnocheta viridis; assembly: GCA_956483585.1. Lineage (NCBI taxonomy): Eukaryota > Metazoa > Arthropoda > Insecta > Diptera > Tachinidae > Gymnocheta > Gymnocheta viridis. Next base: position 39,800,318 of record OY101444.1, read on the forward strand.
TGCGTAACATATGCTCATTATTACAAATTAAACAAATATTCTCAACCCCTTATCATCACGAGACGCTAGGAGCAATTGAAAGGAATCATAGGGTTCTAAATGAGTTTTTGTTAACCACAGCAAACGATTCTGAATGGGACAGATGGATCCCATATTTTACTTTTGCATACAATACGGCACCACATATAGATACGGGTTACACACCTTTTGAGTTAGTGTACGGAAAATTGCCATGCTTACCATCTGATACTATAAATAATAAAATGAAAATTTATAATTATGACGACTACGTACAAGAGTTAAGAGTCAAATTACAATTTGCTTTAAGAAGAGCGAAAGAATTAATAATAAAAACAAAAGAAAGTAGAATTTTAAATGATAATTGTAAAAATAAAGTTAATTTCAATGTAGGAGATTCAGTTTCAGTAAAGGTACAAAATAGAAAAAAGGGCCAAAGTCCATACAAAGGACCATTTAAAATAATGAGTAGAGATGGTGTAAACACCACGATAGATTATAACGGACTAGAAAAAACATACCATAATAATAATTTAAAACTGTATAAAACATTATAAAACAAAGCTTAACATAATTTCTTATATATATGGGAATAAGTAAAAATAAGATGTAAAGGGTGGTTAAATTTCAAGGGCCGATGTTAATTTTGAATAAAACACAAACTATTTAGGAAATTATTGTAATTTTATTTTATTATGATGTATTGGTATTACTCAATTATGTATGGAACAAAATATCGGCCAAATGGGCGCCGCGACCTCGGCGGCACACCTCCATCCGATGGTCCAAATTTTCGATGACGCTGAGGCATAATTGAGGTTCTATGCCGTTAATGTGCCGAATTATCTGATCCTTTAGGTCTTGAATTGTTGCTGGCTTATCGACGTGCACCTTTTCTTTCAAATAACCCCAAAGAAAAAAGTCCAACGGTGTCAAATCACATGATCTTGGCGGCCAATTGACATCGCCATTACGTGAGATAACACGGCCATTGAATTTGTTGCGCAAAAGAGCCATTGTTTCGTTAGCTGTGTGGCAAGTGGCACTGTCTTGATGAAACCACATATCGTTCACATCCATATCTTCCAATTCGGGCCATAAAAAGTTCGTTATCATCTCACGATAGCGAACACCATTCACAGTAACTGCCTGACCGGCCTCATTTTGGAAAAATGCGAACAGCAGCAATATTTTCTGCAGTACGAGCTGTACGAGCATGCACTGGTGTTTTCACATCTTCTACAGACCCGGTTTGCTCGAATTTTTCCACGATTTTTGCGATTGTACGCACATTTGGACGATTAAATTGACCAAAAAAATTACGAAGTGCACGATTTGCATTTTGATTTGAACGCCCATTTTCATAATAAGTCTGGATAACTTTAACACGTTCTTGGATTGTGTATCTCTCCATGGTTCAAATTGAGTAAGTCTGAAATAGAGAAATGTCAAATAAAATTCGGAAAAAAACTTGGCGTTTAGGTGTGGTTCACATTCAACATCGGCCCTTACAATTTAACCACCCTTTATATAAAAATTCACAAATTAACCTTGTCTATAAAAAAAAAAAAAAAAATTTAACGGTACTATGGAAACAGTAAGAAAAATCATCATAATTTTTCTCTTAAGGGTGAGGGTGTAGTGTACCTCACATATGCATAATGCATACCCATTATACAAGGTTCACTACAACACATTAACAACACGTGTTGAACCATAATTGAGTGACATACATTTGAGTAATATTAATATCAAATAGAATATCACATTTGATTGGTTATTGCAATTAAATATGTAATAAGAAACCCTACTATTTTCATAGTACGAGAAAGAATGAAAGAATCCAATGTATAGAATAATTAAAATAAGTTAGAAAGGTTAAGATTAATTTTCATGAGTAGTATATAAACTGTGTTAAAATTAAATAAAATCAGACTTTGATTCTTCAAGCTAAATCGGCAACATCTGCCTTAGTTTCATTTCAAGTCTCCTTTTGCCCTTGTCTCACGATAAGATCGGCAAAACGAAATAGCCCTGACCAGTGGCACACTCTGCCGGTCAGAAAAACACCAATAGGACTTATAGTCATTACACTACGTATGGTAACAAACACTTTAGAGGATAAACTATCATTGTGGGGTCCAAAAGATAACTTGTCATCAATAATGACACCAAGACACTTTAAACTGCTGACAATTTCAACTACCGAATCGGAGATCTTCAATTTGAAGTTCTGACGGTCCACACTCCGAAAATCAAAGCCTTGGTTTTATCAGGATTTACATGAAGATTATTCCCAGTCATCCATTCGTTGGCAGCAGACAGCTCATGATTTAGTGTGTGTTGACAAGTCTCAGAATTTAGAGTGGCCCATTCCAAAGCAGTTGTATATTATCAGCGAAAGCCAACGCTCTACAATTAAATCCATTTAAATAATCAAAAAAGTCGTTAAGAAACATAGTGAATAAGATCGGACCAAGCACCGAACCCTGAGGAACACCAGACCTGACATATTTTAGATTCGACATCTTATTATTGACAGAGACGTATTGTTTACGATGGCTCAGATAAGACCTGATAAAGATTCACGCAGTTTTTGAGAATCTGTAAATTGTGTTTAGTTTATTCACAAGTCGTGAGCGCTTAACCTGATCAAAAGCCTTCGATAGGTCAACTGAGACTAGTACACTCACATTTCCTCTATTCAAGTCATCTCTGATCAAACCAGTCGGTTCAGTCAGCAAATAGCTAGTAGTTCGTCCTGTACGGAAACCGTACTGGAACTCGCTTATAAATTTATTAGTGTCCAAGAATCTCAACATCTGTACCTTCATAACGTTTTCAACCACCTTAGAAAAAATGGACAAAATACTAATCGGCCTCAAATTGTCTATGGTCATAAGACCTCTTTTCTTGGGAATAGGAACAATGCGAGATATTTTCCAGTCAGATGGAAAGACGGAAAAAGTTAAAATATTATTGACCCAATACAAGAGATGCCTACTTAAGTAACAGCAGTAGATTTAACACAACGTAAAGAGTCAAATAGCTCACATTTGGTGATATTGTGAAAGGAAAAGCTATCTGAAACCCTGAATCCGTTAGTGAAAATGGGTTCATTATCCGCTACACTCAATTGATTGCTAATAAAGTAATCATTAATGACGATATCATTTGTATTGCAACCTTGAAATATTCGCCTACCGTATTCAGATTTCAGCTTTCTGATTAAGGATTTAGTTCGATTTCGTAGCCGACGATAAATTTCCCACTTGTCGTCATTTCATTCTCTATAATAATTTCTCAAAGCAATACCTGGAAGGGATCTGTAATAGTTTGTATAATTAGAAAATCTAAGTGTCTTTAACTTTTTAGGCTGAGTAACAATTTTCAGCGGAACAAACTGCAGTAAGTCATTGAAAATACAATTAAAAAAGTTTAGAATTTCATTAGCATTATTGGTTTGGTAAAGTAAAGTAACGTCAACCTGCATCAGATAGTTTTCAATCCCTGCCCTGTCAATATTCCTATAGACCCTGATATATCTAGCGCAGTTTTGGCGTGTTGAGTTCATGGGGAAGGAAGCACATATCAATGAATGATGCGAGGTAAAAGGAAGCTGGAATTGTACCGAAGTAAGAGTCCTTATATTCTGACTCATTAAAGAGTAGTCAATAAGAGATGTAGAATTATGGTACAAGTTATAATGTGTTGGAATACAATTGTGATGGCAAGTTAGATCAAGACGCCTACATAACGTGTAAACCCTATCGGATTTAGCAAGATCAAATAAGTCATTAAAATCACCGACAACAATAACATCAATGTAGCGCACAAATAAATCACTAAGTGATTGATTAAAAGCATCCAAATCTCCTCTAGGAAGATAGACGACACCAATTAGTATAGTATTTGGGCCGGAAACAATTTCCAAAAATAGTCTTTCACACGCAGGATGTTCTGTACATTTATAAACACACCTAAAACTAATTCCCCCCTTAATAAACATTGCACCCCCCCCCCCACTCTGGCGCCAGATTGTCGATCACTTTTACAATGCGCTTAGTGATATTACCATCCAGCCACGATTCAGTGATACAGAGAATGTCAACTGGTGGTTTATTCCTAAGAATTGCATGAAATTCGTCAAGTTTGTGAGATCTGTTTGACGGACGAAGACTGATCGTTAACGTGAGCGATCTTTAAATTATGCAAGTCATTTTGGAAAGCATCATCAATACAGCTGTCACTAATAATAGGACCTAAATTAATATTTGAATTCATATTATTTGATTATTAATTAAAAAGCTTTAAGAATTTTATAACTGTATGCATAATAACAGATTTAAATAATTAACAGATATAGTTAATCTTTTCTTGAAATACTATAAATAAGTCTGAAGCAGTCTGCCAAAATTAATTTGCACATAGAATGAATAACGTTACACTACGTTTGCAGCCGTAAATGCTGCCATGGCAATAAAGAACACGAATTACAGTGCCGAAAAATTTGATCTCCAATACAAGGATTACGAGTTAAAAAACATACCTGTAGAAAAGTTAACGTCAGAACAGCACCTACGTATGCAAACGCAGTTAAACAAGATAGGTGTATAAATGTATATAAAACAAAGAATTATTATTTCATGCAAAAAAGAAAATACCAGAACTACTGAAAGATACCAGATAACAATTACATTTCACACAATTTAGTACATTACACATGGTCCAGCAGCTGTTCTTTTCTATTTGGCAGCTTGATTTTCGCTTTGGGGACATCTCTGTTCATTATCCTAAACCACAGAATTTTGTTACTTTTCCGTAGTGAGCGACATAGCGTTTGTAGTTTAATAGCAGCTGTTGTGAGGTTGTCGTTCAGATACACTCGAGCAGTAATGTCAGTCTTGAGGACATTGTACAACTGAAGTTTTGGTTCCTTAAAGTAGGCTCTCATGAGCTGATCTCTCACGAACACATTACCAAATTTTATTAACACAGATTTACCTTGCTGCAAGTACAGGCAATGACAGATGTCCTTTTTATCTGCGTTGATTTTGTAATGTGCGGAAATCGCCATGCCAGGATCCAGTAGACAATTTATACCAGAGGGCAATCCTGAAATGATAATATCTGCCCGATATATTCTCCGTTCTAGTTTGTTGACATCTAGACCAAGTTTTAAAATTTATCCACACCACTCTTCTCAACGTTTATAATATTTTTTTTAACGGATTTAATATTATTTTGAAAATCATTCGTGGCCGTCGTTAGTTCCGCACGCGGTTTAAATACCGACGTTTCAATTAGGGATCTCAGTGCCTGCTGTTCAGATCGCAACTCAACAACAAACAAGCTGAACCTATTTTCGAACTTTCTGTCAATTATGTAGCTCCACATATTTTTTAAAAGTGGACTCATCCTCCTTAGCGGGGCTATTTTGGCAACGTTGGCAATTAAATTTAATGCAGTCACTCCCTCCCATAAGGTCGTGTAACTCATACGATATATTCGCACACATCGTGTGTACCCAAGTATTACACGCATCACATTCAGCCGCCTTTTCGGCCTTTGTAACATTCTTAGTGCAAACACCACATTTAGCAGCGGGCGGCATTGTGTACACAATACGACCAAGAAATTCCTCACAAGTGCGAGTGTATGCGCAAGTAGCCGAGGTGTTCTGTTAAAGGAATATGGTAGCAAAAGGATGACAGTACCAATTGTTTTCAGTATGTTTTCGTTTGATTATAAATTGTTAAAAGCACTTTCAGGTTATGTATGCATCACGCATGTACATACCAGGTATACTTATAATAGTAAAGAGAAACAATCAGTATCACATAGAATTATTAATGCCCGAGTGAGTGTGTTACTGGTTATAATAGATATTAAAAATTTTAATACACTGTTGAATTTATTTATTAAATTTATTTATTAAAAAAGTAGAAAAAGTGCGCAAAATTTAGCAGACTGTCAAAATGGCTTTACTTGTTCATGGCGTTGCCAGAAAATAGGTACATATGTATGTATATACATATGTATGTATACATACAAGGGTAAAATTTACCTTTGAAAGTGTTTTTTGGTAACAATTACAAGAAGTGCCAATAAGCATCGATTGAAATGTATGTGCGTAAGTTACATCCTTATTATTATTAATATTATTATAAGAACATATGCTTCCCTATTATAATTAGTCATAAGTAGATAAGACCAATAAAAATTTTTAAACTAATAACAACCCTAAATAAATAATAAAACAAGATTACCGCAGAAACTAAGAATAGAATATATACATAAGCACATAAAACTATCTAAACATAAGTAGTTAAACAAACACATTAAGTATTACTTACCAAATGATAAGTAATGTTAACAAAGAATAGACTCAGAAATATTTATTAAGAGAGATAACGTTTATGTAAACAAACACAAGAAACAATTTGAAGATCATTTGTTATAAATAGACGCTAAGTTGTATTTTTGAGTCAGTCTTAAGATTCAATTCATAATAAAAATAAGTAAACCATACTGTGTTGTGTTTTACTTATAACTCGTATGTACATTAGGCGAGCACTTTACTTTAGTGAGAAATTTTTATAATAACTACCTACTATGAAACAATTTTATAATATATTTTGCATGCATATGGGTAATTCCATGTATAATCGACCAGTAGTTAGCCCGACCCCTTTCTATTTTGATGAAATTTGGTCAGATGTTTTCTTTCATCCTACCTACCTATAACGATATTATGCCAACCGAAAGTTACGACATATTCAAAATGACATACATAATTTCTTTTTACTTTAAAGTGATTATTTTTCGAACAAATTGGTTGTTAGTAGTTTTTAATCCAAAGTGATTATTATTTTTGTCTAATGTTCATAACATTTTTAGTCAGAAAGAATTGGACATTAGACAATATACCAAAGGAACAAGGGAAAATTTTAACACTAACTAATTTCATATTACACGGCAGAGCAAAACGGTATACTGAATGTGTTGAGTTTAGTTTTTAAATATCTGGATGAATTTTATGCCATTTTGAAGAGAATATTTAGGGAAAAATTACTTATCTATAAAGTTTAAAAACTTTGAACACTGACTAAATCAAAAACCTATATTTTTTATCGGCTGAATTTTATTTATATAATATGTCTAAATGTCCTTTAAAAATCCTGAAATTTTCAAAGTGTTTTTCCCTTTTTAGGACTTTGATTTTTTTCCTTTTCACAATCTTTAGAAAAATAGTAAGCAAACGTGATTTATTTCTTAAATTAGTCTAAAAAGAGTATAGCGCAACGTTTTATAATTGATATTTGAGCGAGTGTTTGAAAATTTACCTTATAGAATGTACTTTAGTGTTCTGTATGGGAATTTGTAAATTAGGTAAATGCGTACATACATATGTATGTACGTAATATAATATGATTGTTATTTATTGTGGCATTTACCCATTTTTTGCAATCAACTAGTTTTTATGTGCACGCAGATTTTCAAATAATCATCTATGTGGTTTTTTATGAGTTTAGGTTTTTCCTAGTATATGTCATGGTTTTCTGAAAGTTAATACGATCATAAAAAATAATTTATTTGTAACAGTGTAAAATTTTTAAATGATGTTATTTTTAATAGAGTTTCACCACCACAAAATATTGAAATTATCCTTAAATTATACATGAATATTTTCATTAAAGCAAATTTCATGTACCAGGAAGTTTTCAAGAACTTCGGCAACAGGGAATTAATTGAAAATTTAGATCATCAAAATCATCAAAAATTTTTAATATTATTCAAAGATTTATATGCAATGTTTACAATTTCCCTAATGTAATTGGTTTTGATGCACCTAGACTTCAAATGGTCACCTTACTTATGAGAATCATCAAATATGGTTGAAATAGTTAAAATATCAGTTACTAAAAATTGCATACATTTCACTACTGATTAATTTTACTATATCTTTTATATTCGTGTTGTTTCTGAGAAATTCTAAGATATTAACCTGAATAAATTATTTTGAAAACTGTAAAGAATGCAATTTTAAGCATAGGTATTACCTATAGTAAAAAAATTAAGTTATTATTCAAATACCTATGCACTTAAAATAACATAATGGGTCCAAAAACTGTGTTAAGGAGGTACTTATTTGTATCATGTAAACAGGGTTAAAGACTTTAAAATCTATAAAAGAAATAGCCTCAGAAATTTTAAAACTTGTTTTTCAAAGAAATGGGACCTCCCTAATACATGTACATAATATATGCACGTACATACATATATGCACGAACTTCATTGTCTTACAGCCCTTATAAATATCTACCTACATATGTATGTATGTAAGTGCGCACTTATAATTGTCACTACTATTAATATGTAACTAAATCTGTCACGATCAACATACATAACCACACATATGCAAAAAGCACAACATGCCGAATTATAATTTTTGCAACAATTTTTCTTTTAAATTCGTTTGGGTTTGTTTTGTATTCGTTTGCCACAATTCTAAAGATTTTGTGAAAGGAATTTTATTATTTATTCTTTATATTTTTAACTCTCCTCGCAAACGAAAAAAATAACCAAAAGCAGATTTCATTCTTTCGCGAGGAGAATTAAAAAAGCCAAGAATAAAAAATAAAATTCTTTTCGCGAATTCTATTTTTAAATTTGCGAAAACAAATTTTAAAACGAAAGAATAAAATTTTATTAGCGAGCAGATTTTTTTCCTACCCTGATTTTTAGCATTTGCAGTGGTGTCAACTTTATGAGTCTTTTATTCCTTTAATACTGACCCGATTCAAATAATATATAGTCGGGTCACTAAAGCTCAACAATGTTTACCAGTTAATAAAAGAATGAAGAAAATAGGATGGAAAACAAAGGAGAAAAAGGGATCTAAAAATTTGTCTTTGCCTATTTATATATAGATACATAGGTATATATAATATAATAATAATACTTATACTCCCTAATCCGGTGTACTCTGCCGGGTTGGCTTCATCGGTGTTAACATGTAGGTGGATTGTTTGCTACTGGGTCCAGCAGTTTTAAATTGTTGTGTGTATATATTTTCTGTAGTTTATGGGTTTAAATAATGTCTTTTTATATTATCTTTTTGTTTATAGCATAGCTTTAATTTTTGGTTTCTGTTTGTTTAAATATTCTCCTTAGTTGTAGATTTCACGTTACGTTTTGTATTTACATACATACATGTTTCCTTTAGCTTGCGAGTTAGTTTAAAGTCTTTCCTCCTTTTTTCTTTTATTTGTAGTGTAGTTTTAAATTTTGTTTCTTAAACATTTTAGGTTTAGTTTCAAGTTGTGTTCTTCTTACGCTTTATTTAGTTCATACATTTAGTTTTTTTTTAATTTAGTTCTTTATGGTTTCCTTTAGGTAGCAAATTTTGTTTTTATTTTTAGTTCCTTACAGATTTAGTTTTAAATTTTTTTTTGTAGATTTCTTTTAGTTTGCATGTTATTAAATTAGTTTAGTTTAAGAATTTAGTTTCTTCCATTTTATTTCTGTAGGTGTAGTTTACAGATATTTTGTTCTTTAAATTTTTAATTTACATACATGTTATTAAATCTGTTTAGTTTAAGGTGTAGTATAGATTTTTTGTTCTTTAAACTTTTAGTGTACACGGTTTTTCCTTTTTTTAAATTTTAGTTTACAAGATTCCTTTTTCTTTTAAATTTTTAGTTTACGAAATTCCTTTTTATTTTAAATTTTTAGTTATTTTAAGTTGTTTTTCTTTAAATTTTTATTTGTTTTTTCGTTTCATTTTCTTACTGTGAGTATAATTAGTTTTGAATTTTGTCTTACATTTTTACTCCAGTTTGTAAATTTATGTTAGCTTTTGTTATTTAGGAAATTTCTTTGGTTTATGGATTCACCTGTATCAATGTTATGTTCAACATGGTGTGTGCAACCAAGTCCTAATTGTTCGTATGCATGAAATTTCGGGGATTATTTGGGGTGCAAGTGAATAAGTCGCCCAAAAATGCACACCTAAGTAACTCTTTTGCGATAAGGACGGAGCTACGCAGAAAACACCCGTTGTTTGTTGCTCCTCTCAATGTAACTGGCAGTGAACAGAAACCCAAAATTTCATTTTTCGATCCACCTGCAGTTATAATATTCGATCTAAATCTCGTCAACTGAACATTTTTATCTATAAAATCTAAACTATTCTTTCCCAAGAAGGAAACGTTAGCTCCAGAGTCTAAAAGGAATGTTGATTTCACATCAAAAAATTTGATTTTAGCAAACGGTCTGCCATCATCAGCATTTGATAAGCAAGAAGCCTAAATTTGTTTCTGAATCCTTTTCGTGCCTCATATCTACAGTCAAAATATTCTGTACGTAAAATTAACTGAAATTGTAATTTAAAATAAATGAAAGTTCACTTAAAAACCGGCTTACTCATTTTTGATTTAAATGGAGCCAAAAGTTCATTTAATTTTTAATGTTAAAAAATTAATTGACTTAAGCCCGTAAAAATAAAAGATTTTTCTTTGTTTGTGTAGGGGAGGAAATCTCAAACAAATCAAATAAAGCAAGCAAAGAAAAAAAAAACAGTACTTGAAAACAACGGACAATATTGAATGTAACCGAAAACCCGTATTAATATGTCCCTGGTTTTTTGAATGAATGTTAGAATCAGTTAAAAATGAAATTGCTTACAATTTTAAATGGTTATTCTTTTAAAAATGACTGAACGGATTACTTATTGAATAACGTACAGTCCGTTAATGTAATAATATTGTGAGTGTACACTTAAAAATTTGTAAGGAAGGTTTGCAATCAGTTAACTTTCTTCGTTCGAGGAAATAAGTTTGTCTACGATTGTGTAAGGAAAGGTTTAGTATATATAAGACTTGAAAGTTTGTAGGTTGTAAAACTTCCTTTGAGAGTCGTCGATCACTATCCATTAAGACTTCGGGGCTTACTTCGAGGAACGAGCATCCCCGACTACCCACTCGCTCCTTTTGCTGTTTTCCGAATGTGGGCTACTGCATTTGGGCGTAGTGACACCTCTGTCCATATTTGAAACAGAAAACGTATCGTTGTTGAATAGTAGTGAGGTATTCATTTCTCCACTTAACCTAAAAATCTTTCCTTAACTTCTGAATCAACTTCCATCTATTTAACGAGCTTATATGGTCCTCTTTCACGTATTCAGGGCAGTCATTTAATGATCTACCTATTAAAATATTACCAGGAGTCAACACATCCGTCTGGCTAACATCACCTTCACTGATGCCAACTAGAGGTCTAGAGTTTAACACTGCTTCAATTTGAACCAGCAGTGTACTCATTTCTTCATAAGTTAATTTAGCCTCACCAATCGTTCTTTTCAAATGAAACTTAACTGATTTCACACCCGCTGTTCTTCCTATGAGATGGTGTAGCGACCTCGAAATCAGTACTGATCCGTTATGCTAGTCTGATGAATTAATTGTTTCAAATAAAAAGTACTCTCTTAATAAAAATAATGAATTTATCCAAAAATAATTTTTTAATTAAGAAGATATGGGTAAATTCAGATTTGAACTCCAGCCATAAAAATCTGATTTCAATATATAACTTAAAATATATATTTAAAAAAATTTATACATATTCTTAAAAAAAACATTTTTAATTACTTAAATACAATTGTTCATACTGTTGTAATCTATTATAGGTTATGTCAGATGAAACCAAAAACTCAAGTGTAAAAGCCAAAATTATAAACCGTCCGTAAATGTAAAATTTTGACAAACATGCGCAAATACAGATGCATTTTCAAGCTGACAAACACACTGGCGGTATTCAGTGTTTGGTGCAAATGCTCTTGCGAAAGTGCAAATGCAAAATATCGTAGCTTTTTTATGAAATTTAACGGCAACTCTGTGTATTTTGTTGTTGGATTTTACAAAAAAGCTACGATATTTTGCATTTGCTTTTCCGCAAGAGCATTTGCACCAAACACTGAATACCGCCACTGTAAAATAAGTACATAGTGTGTAAAGGCAGCATTAGACAAGCATTTATGAGTACAAGATTAGTATTAAGATTTTCCTTCTTAGTATTTAAGCAGATATATTTTTTTAAAAATAAAGCAGGGTCTTACAAACATTCAAATTAATTGTTGCTCTTTAATAAGAAAGATTAACAACGAGTGCGTGCATGAACGTGAGTACAAAGAAATTGAGCGTACATAAGTAGATTTTTGGCGTGATTGCTTCGTGATTTTTTCAATATTATTATTTTTGCTTATAATTTTTTAATTAATCACCCTTATTCCAGTTGTCAACATCGACGTCACGTCAATATAATACCAAAAAATTTAGGCTTGTCCAGTCACGCTCACGCGAGTGGAAAAAAGTTAGTCACAATCACGAAAACATACGCTCACGAAATACTCACGAAAAAACACAAGCTATAAGTATTTATACATTAAAATTTCTGAATGCAAATAGAAAAATCTAATGTACAATTAAAAAATTCTGCAATAAAAGAGGAAAATTATGTTTAACTGAGAAATATACTTTTCTAAAACAATTTGTTAGTTTTGAAAAACAATTTTCCGATTTTGATATATGGATAAAATCCTAGAAACAGTCCACCAAATAAAATTTTTTGAAAGTGATCCAACTTATTTTTTATGGAATATTAGACTAGATATATAATTTTATAAAAAATAAATAATAAATAAATAATAATAAATTTTATGAATAAATGTATTTCGACGATCACTTATGCACAAATTATTATCAAATCCTACTCAACCTCAGATCTAATTTCGTACTAGAAATTAACAATTTATTCTAAATTAACAATGTATTCGTATCATTACTTTATTGTTAATGAAGAAGTCCCGATCAAAAACCATTTTTGTAAAAAATTTTGTGTTTACTATTTCCGAAATTAGGTATGAAATTTCAGAATAGAAATATAATAGAAAAACGTAATGTGACTCACGTAGGGTGCGTCACAAACGGTTTATGTCTGCTGGCAAAAAACGACAAAATTTTTTTAGTAGTTTTTTAATCCAAAGTGATTATTATTTTTTGGCTAATGTTCGTAAACGTTTTTAGTCAGAAAGAGTTGGACATGAGACAATATTCCAAAGGAACAAGGGAAAATTTTAACATTAATTAATTTCAACTTACACGGCAGAACAGAAAACAATGTTGTTTTTCGAGAGCCGCTACACTCCCATCATCAGTGTTCATGTGTGTTTCCATGTATCCGCCACTGTTTAGGTGGCTCGGTTGAATGTGATTTCAAATTTGTATTTATACAAATAATGTCTAGAAAAAGCATACGACAGTTATTTGTATTATTAGTTGTTATTACAGTAAAGACTGCTTTACCACTGTCATTATTCAAATTTTACCATCACTAATTAACGTTAAATTAACCCATTGTTACACATTGGTTTTTATCTCATGTACCATTTTTTCTTTCTAATTTTTCTTTTTACTTAAGACAAACTTTTATGGTTTGATTAATACTTAAGTATTTTTTTGTTTTTTGCCAACTAGTTCAGTTTTTTGATTTATTTGATAAATTTTAACTAGTTATGTGACAGCAAACATTGCAAGGCTCTAGCCAGTAGCTAATTGTTTTTATTTAAAGTGATTATTTTTCGAACAAATTGATTGTTAGTAGTTCTTTAATCCAAAGTGATTATTATTTTTTGGCTAATGTTCGTAACGTTTTTAGTCAGAAACAATTGGACATGAGACAATATTCCAAAGGAACAAGGGAAAATTTTAACATTAATTAATTTCAACTTACACGGCAGAACAGAAAGAACGTTGTTTTTCGAGAGCCGCTACACTCCCATCATCAGTGTTCATGTGTGTTCCCATGTATACGCCACTGTTTAGGTGGCTCGGTTGAATGTGATTTCAAATTTATATTTGTATATAATAAAAATAATGTCTAGAAAAAGGCTGCGAATAAGTTAATTTTAGAATTTTCTTATATTCACCTTTCTTTTAGGAACTATACTTTGTGTGCTTTATTATGTAAAATTCGCCAAAGAAAATTTCGAAAACACACTTTAACTTTCAAAGTTACTTCAGTTTTTTCTATTGTGCGGAACAAAATTTTATTATTAATTATTTCGCAACAAATACCTGCAAAAAAATTATAACTTAAGCCATTTGAAAGTACACTTATATCCTACTAAACACCGTGCATAAGTCAAAGGTACCTCTTTTGAAAGACCAACAATTTTTTATATATTAATGTGAAAACGCGTACGAATTTAGGGCTCTCACGCATTATTTACACATATGTATGTATGTACATATGTATCATACGATTTCGAACTTTGTAGTTAAAATTAAATTTAAAAATTGAATACAATTGAAAATTCTTCAAGAAAATATAAATTTTCTTTTATTTTGAAGTTTTGAAGAGAAATTTAAAATTATGTACATACTTATTTAAAATAATTTGATTAAAATCATTAATTTTCTTGCTCATAATCTGTGTAAAATATTAAGATTAAGTGGGATCTTGTACTTTAGCGTTAATAGATAATAGGTAAATATGCAGATATAAAATTTTGTCAACATTTTTCCCGAGAAGTCTGTTTCACATACCTTCAAGTATTCTTCCTGGCATTGAAAAAACTCCTTGGCTTGTAGCTGAGCTGGATGGTACACGCAGTATTTGTTTAGCCAATTTTTGCAGAATTGGAAGATCCTTAGCTTTTTTCATAAAACTTAAAATTTCTATAAATTGAATTTCGATAAATTGAAATTATTTCTGTTTTTACACTGTAGATTAATTCAACGTATAAAAAATTACATTGATCGTATGTAAAAATAGGTGATTTTTTACTTATATCTTAAACCTATTAAAATTAGTGAAGATACTGCAACAAGAATTTTTAATCATGTTTATTTTATTAAATCACATATCGTCATATAAAATCATGTACTATTTTCGATTTTATAGGAGAGGGGAAAAAATATTTAAGTAAGCAACCAGAAATATGTTTCTTCAAAACTTGCATAAAATAACGGATTCATCTACATTTTGACAAAATATTATACAGGGTGTCCGCCTGAAAGGTATACTACTTTGTTTTACCGCCATTTTGATAAACATTAGTCTTGACAGTGAAGTAGACACGTGGCAAATTTATTATGGAAAAATATTCGATAAACCAACGTGTTTTAATCGTTAAAACATTTTATCAAAATCTATCATCGATTACTGTGACAATGAGAAAGTTACGTGAAATTTTTAGGAGAAACAACGTCCCAACAAAACGCACTATTTATTGTGTAGTGAATGATTTCTAAGAAAGATGGTCTGTAGGTGATAGGCCCAAGCATGGACTACAACGTACTGCAAGATCGGCTGAAAACATTACTGCTGCTCAAGAAAGTGTTCAAAACAATCCATCAACATGAATTCGACGCCGTGCTCAGGAGCTTGTTCTTCAAAGAACAACTTTGGTCACAATTTTGCGCAATGATTTTCATTTAAGATTCAGCTGACACAAAAGCTTCTTCCACAAGACAATTTACGTCGCCGTACATATGCCAATAGGATGTTACAGCTCGCCCATGACAACCCCGATTTTCATGAAAAAATCATAATGACTGACGAGGCACATTTTCATTTGAATGGATATGTGAATAAACAGAATAGTTGGTTCTGGGCAATAGAAAACCCACAAATTATTCATCATGTTGCGGGGTGGTTGAATCGGGTCTAAAGAAAATACCAGGCTGGTGCACGGTGGGCTCTGACTGGCTTCACTGCAAGGTTATGTTGGCCAATAGTCAGATTGGTAGTATTTATTATTTAATAAATTGTAGGCGGTGGAGTGAATTATTGTTTGGTTTCTGGTTTTTCTTATTTTTAGTAGTTTTTAGTGGTTTTTCTCTCCGGATTTTTTTTGGTGTGTTGTATGTTTATGTATTTGATCAATGTGTTTTTGCATACTAGTAGCTTTCAAATGTATAGGCCGGTTGTACACAAGCTGTGTGCAGTGGGTATATTGATGACAGGGTGTTCCCGAAAGACTTTATAAAGTAGCCGAGAGGGGCTAAGAAATTTTCTCTTGAGGTTTTGAGATCCTGGAATATATAGTAATTTATAGCAACAAAAAAAGATCAAGGCCAGAGGTCAATTACACCAACCTCAACTATATAGAATGTAAAACTTGTTTATTGTACTTGTAGTAGTGTTAACTGTGCCGATTTTTACTGTCGAAAATTTTGGTGAAGTTTAGGAAATGGTATAGAGAATTCATTCTAACAGAAACAAGTGAAAGGAACAGAAGTGTTGTGCGTGTTAAATCGTTGTTTTTTTTACTTCATTGTGAATTTAAACTTGAGAAATTTTGAAGGAGCACTATAACAAGTACTAGTAAGAATATAAAATCCTTGATATTAAATAATAAATTAAATAAAATTAAAGTGAATTGTGCCTGGTTCTGTGTCCGGTAAGTGTTTCATAAGTTTTGTGTGTAGGTAATTTGGATGCATTTTTTATGCAGTGTTGCCTGTCTAGAGGACCCAGGAAAAAGGATTAAATTAGCAAGTTTAAAGGACAAGCAAAAGTTGGCCTGGGAGAAATTTAGAGTAATTGAGGCAACTATACGAACATTTATAAGCGCCAGACCAGGTAACAAAGTATTTACTAAAGCCTAAGAGCAAAAGGAAGTCACTTATATAGAAGAACTAAAAAGGAAGTCAAAGAACACCCTCATTAGTGAGAAATAGCACCGAAAAACAGGAGTGTCATATTTTGGTAATGGCCAAAACTATTTTTGGCTGAAGTAAAGTTCCGACCCATCTGTTTCTATAAGAGTGTAATTATAGCTTAATTTCAATAGGGCTGTCCTCATGGTTAGATAGGTTATAGTATCTAAGTTAGATTTACCAAAAATATTAGTAATGGTAATGGTAGTAATGGTAAAGTAAGAAAACAAAAACAATTGGTTGATTATTGAGTTCTTGTTACAACTTTGATATTGTTTAAACTTTTCATTTGTTTTAATGAAAATTTAATATAATATCTCCAGTTGTTCTAAGAAATATTTGGGTAAAGTTCCCTGATGATCTGCATTAGCAACAGTGAAATGCGCATAGGAACAAGCTATACCCCTCAATAATCAATTGCAATTAGTTTTTTAACAAAATTGTTAACGTTTTACTGAATAAGTAAAATATTAATATTGGGAGAAATAGTGCGAATAAAAATTCTAAATTCTAAAATTTTGCGATTCCCATAAAACAGCACCAATTATTAACTTGACAGCACCCGGTCACAAAAATTTTGTTTGGCATCACTCTATACAAATGTATAGCAGTTGTTGTTTGTACATTTTCTACAAACCTCTTACAACTACAATTAGAGTTGAAAAAAAGTCAACCTAGGTAGTAATGGTAAAGTAAGAAAACAAAAACAATTGGTTGATTATTGAGTTCTTGTTACAACTTTGATATTGTTTAAACTTTTCATTTGTTTTAATGAAAATTTAATATAATATCTCCAGTTGTTCTAAGAAATATTTGGGTAAAGTTCCCTGATGATCTGCATTAGCAACAGTGAAATGCGCATAGGAACAAGCTATACCCCTCAATAATCAATTGCAATTAGTTTTTTAACAAAATTGTTAACGTTTTACTGAATAAGTAAAATATTAATATTGGGAGAAATAGTGCGAATAAAAATTCTAAATTCTAAAATTTTGCGATTCCCATAAAACAGCACCAATTATTAACTTGACAGCACCCGGTCACAAAAATTTTGTTTGGCATCACTCTATACAAATGTATAGCAGTTGTTGTTTGTACATTTTCTACAAACCTCTTACAACTACAATTAGAGTTGAAAAAAAGTCAACCTAGGTAGTAATGGTAAAGTAAGAAAACAAAAACAATTGGTTGATTATTGAGTTCTTGTTACAACTTTGATATTGTTTAAACTTTTCATTTGTTTTAATGAAAATTTAATATAATATCTCCAGTTGTTCTAAGAAATATTTGGGTAAAGTTCCCTGATGATCTGCATTAGCAACAGTGAAATGCGCATAGGAACAAGCTATACCCCTCAATAATCAATTGCAATTAGTTTTTTAACAAAATTGTTAACGTTTTACTGAATAAGTAAAATATTAATATTGGGAGAAATAGTGCGAATAAAAATTCTAAATTCTAAAATTTTGCGATTCCCATAAAACAGCACCAATTATTAACTTGACAGCACCCGGTCACAAAAATTTTGTTTGGCATCACTCTATACAAATGTATAGCAGTTGTTGTTTGTACATTTTCTACAAACCTCTTACAACTACAATTAGAGTTGAAAAAAAGTCAACCTAGGTAGTAATGGTAAAGTAAGAAAACAAAAA
The DNA here is from genome assembly GCA_956483585.1 of Gymnocheta viridis. Classification (NCBI taxonomy): domain Eukaryota; kingdom Metazoa; phylum Arthropoda; class Insecta; order Diptera; family Tachinidae; genus Gymnocheta; species Gymnocheta viridis. The sequence goes on from OY101444.1 coordinate 39,818,715, forward strand.
CAATTGGTTGATTATTGAGTTCTTGTTACAACTTTGATATTGTTTAAACTTTTCATTTGTTTTAATGAAAATTTAATATAATATCTCCAGTTGTTCTAAGAAATATTTGGGTAAAGTTCCCTGATGATCTGCATTAGCAACAGTGAAATGCGCATAGGAACAAGCTATACCCCTCAATAATCAATTGCAATTAGTTTTTTAACAAAATTGTTAACGTTTTACTGAATAAGTAAAATATTAATATTGGGAGAAATAGTGCGAATAAAAATTCTAAATTCTAAAATTTTGCGATTCCCATAAAACAGCACCAATTATTAACTTGACAGCACCCGGTCACAAAAATTTTGTTTGGCATCACTCTATACAAATGTATAGCAGTTGTTGTTTGTACATTTTCTACAAACCTCTTACAACTACAATTAGAGTTGAAAAAAAGTCAACCTAGGTAGTAATGGTAAAGTAAGAAAACAAAAACAATTGGTTGATTATTGAGTTCTTGTTACAACTTTGATATTGTTTAAACTTTTCATTTGTTTTAATGAAAATTTAATATAATATCTCCAGTTGTTCTAAGAAATATTTGGGTAAAGTTCCCTGATGATCTGCATTAGCAACAGTGAAATGCGCATAGGAACAAGCTATACCCCTCAATAATCAATTGCAATTAGTTTTTTAACAAAATTGTTAACGTTTTACTGAATAAGTAAAATATTAATATTGGGAGAAATAGTGCGAATAAAAATTCTAAATTCTAAAATTTTGCGATTCCCATAAAACAGCACCAATTATTAACTTGACAGCACCCGGTCACAAAAATTTTGTTTGGCATCACTCTATACAAATGTATAGCAGTTGTTGTTTGTACATTTTCTACAAACCTCTTACAACTACAATTAGAGTTGAAAAAAAGTCAACCTAGGTAGTAATGGTAAAGTAAGAAAACAAAAACAATTGGTTGATTATTGAGTTCTTGTTACAACTTTGATATTGTTTAAACTTTTCATTTGTTTTAATGAAAATTTAATATAATATCTCCAGTTGTTCTAAGAAATATTTGGGTAAAGTTCCCTGATGATCTGCATTAGCAACAGTGAAATGCGTATAGGAACAAGCTATACCCCTCAATAATCAATTGCAATTAGTTTTTTAACAAAATTGTTAACGTTTTACTGAATAAGTAAAATATTAATATTGGGAGAAATAGTGCGAATAAAAATTCTAAATTCTAAAATTTTGCGATTCCCATAAAACAGCACCAATTATTAACTTGACAGCACCCGGTCACAAAAATTTTGTTTGGCATCACTCTATACAAATGTATAGCAGTTGTTGTTTGTACATTTTCTACAAACCTCTTACAACTACAATTAGAGTTGAAAAAAAGTCAACCTAGGTAATAATGGTAAAGTAAGAAAACAAAAACAATTGGTTGATTATTGAGTTCTTGTTACAACTTTGATATTGTTTAAACTTTTCATTTGTTTTTAATGAAAATTTAATATAATATCTCCAGTTGTTCTAAGAAATATTTGGGTAAAGTTCCCTGATGATCTGCATTAGCAACAGTGAAATGCGCATAGGAACAAGCTATACCCCTCAATAATCAATTGCAATTAGTTTTTTAACAAAATTGTTAACGTTTTACTGAATAAGTAAAATATTAATATTGGGAGAAATAGTGCGAATAAAAATTCTAAATTCTAAAATTTTGCGATTCCCATAAAACAGCACCAATTATTAACTTGACAGCACCCGGTCACAAAAATTTTGTTTGGCATCACTCTATACAAATGTATAGCAGTTGTTGTTTGTACATTTTCTACAAACCTCTTACAACTACAATTAGAGTTGAAAAAAAGTCAACCTAGGTAGTAATGGTAAAGTAAGAAAACAAAAACAATTGGTTGATTATTGAGTTCTTGTTACAACTTTGATATTGTTTAAACTTTTCATTTGTTTTAATGAAAATTTAATATAATATCTCCAGTTGTTCTAAGAAATATTTGGGTAAAGTTCCCTGATGATCTGCATTAGCAACAGTGAAATGCGCATAGGAACAAGCTATACCCCTCAATAATCAATTGCAATTAGTTTTTTAACAAAATTGTTAACGTTTTACTGAATAAGTAAAATATTAATATTGGGAGAAATAGTGCGAATAAAAATTCTAAATTCTAAAATTTTGCGATTCCCATAAAACAGCACCAATTATTAACTTGACAGCACCCGGTCACAAAAATTTTGTTTGGCATCACTCTATACAAATGTATAGCAGTTGTTGTTTGTACATTTTCTACAAACCTCTTACAACTACAATTAGAGTTGAAAAAAAGTCAACCTAGGTAGTAATGGTAAAGTAAGAAAACAAAAACAATTGGTTGATTATTGAGTTCTTGTTACAACTTTGATATTGTTTAAACTTTTCATTTGTTTTAATGAAAATTTAATATAATATCTCCAGTTGTTCTAAGAAATATTTGGGTAAAGTTCCCTGATGATCTGCATTAGCAACAGTGAAATGCGCATAGGAACAAGCTATACCCCTCAATAATCAATTGCAATTAGTTTTTTAACAAAATTGTTAACGTTTTAATGAATAAGTAAAATATTAATATTGGGAGAAATAGTGCGAATAAAAATTCTAAATTCTAAAATTTTGCGATTCCCATAAAACAGCACCAATTATTAACTTGACAGCACCCGGTCACAAAAATTTTGTTTGGCATCACTCTATACAAATGTATAGCAGTTGTTGTTTGTACATTTTCTACAAACCTCTTACAACTACAATTAGAGTTGAAAAAAAGTCAACCTAGGTAGTAATGGTAAAGTAAGAAAACAAAAACAATTGGTTGATTATTGAGTTCTTGTTACAACTTTGATATTGTTTAAACTTTTCATTTGTTTTAATGAAAATTTAATATAATATCTCCAGTTGTTCTAAGAAATATTTGGGTAAAGTTCCCTGATGATCTGCATTAGCAACAGTGAAATGCGCATAGGAACAAGCTATACCCCTCAATAATCAATTGCAATTAGTTTTTTAACAAAATTGTTAACGTTTTACTGAATAAGTAAAATATTAATATTGGGAGAAATAGTGCGAATAAAAATTCTAAATTCTAAAATTTTGCGATTCCCATAAAACAGCACCAATTATTAACTTGACAGCACCCGGTCACAAAAATTTTGTTTGGCATCACTCTATACAAATGTATAGCAGTTGTTGTTTGTACATTTTCTACAAACCTCTTACAACTACAATTAGAGTTGAAAAAAAGTCAACCTAGGTAGTAATGGTAAAGTAAGAAAACAAAAACAATTGGTTGATTATTGAGTTCTTGTTACAACTTTGATATTGTTTAAACTTTTCATTTGTTTTAATGAAAATTTAATATAATATCTCCAGTTGTTCTAAGAAATATTTGGGTAAAGTTCCCTGATGATCTGCATTAGCAACAGTGAAATGCGCATAGGAACAAGCTATACCCCTCAATAATCAATTGCAATTAGTTTTTTAACAAAATTGTTAACGTTTTACTGAATAAGTAAAATATTAATATTGGGAGAAATAGTGCGAATAAAAATTCTAAATTCTAAAATTTTGCGATTCCCATAAAACAGCACCAATTATTAACTTGACAGCACCCGGTCACAAAAATTTTGTTTGGCATCACTCTATACAAATGTATAGCAGTTGTTGTTTGTACATTTTCTACAAACCTCTTACAACTACAATTAGAGTTGAAAAAAAGTCAACCTAGGTAGTAATGGTAAAGTAAGAAAACAAAAACAATTGGTTGATTATTGAGTTCTTGTTACAACTTTGATATTGTTTAAACTTTTCATTTGTTTTAATGAAAATTTAATATAATATCTCCAGTTGTTCTAAGAAATATTTGGGTAAAGTTCCCTGATGATCTGCATTAGCAACAGTGAAATGCGCATAGGAACAAGCTATACCCCTCAATAATCAATTGCAATTAGTTTTTTAACAAAATTGTTAACGTTTTACTGAATAAGTAAAATATTAATATTGGGAGAAATAGTGCGAATAAAAATTCTAAATTCTAAAATTTTGCGATTCCCATAAAACAGCACCAATTCTTAACTTGACAGCACCCGGTCACAAAAATTTTGTTTGGCATCACTCTATACAAATGTATAGCAGTTGTTGTTTGTACATTTTCTACAAACCTCTTACAACTACAATTAGAGTTGAAAAAAAGTCAACCTAGGTAGTAATGGTAAAGTAAGAAAACAAAAACAATTGGTTGATTATTGAGTTCTTGTTACAACTTTGATATTGTTTAAACTTTTCATTTGTTTTAATGAAAATTTAATATAATATCTCCAGTTGTTCTAAGAAATATTTGGGTAAAGTTCCCTGATGATCTGCATTAGCAACAGTGAAATGCGCATAGGAACAAGCTATACCCCTCAATAATCAATTGCAATTAGTTTTTTAACAAAATTGTTAACGTTTTACTGAATAAGTAAAATATTAATATTGGGAGAAATAGTGCGAATAAAAATTCTAAATTCTAAAATTTTGCGATTCCCATAAAACAGCACCAATTATTAACTTGACAGCACCCGGTCACAAAAATTTTGTTTGGCATCACTCTATACAAATGTATAGCAGTTGTTGTTTGTACATTTTCTACAAACCTCTTACAACTACAATTAGAGTTGAAAAAAAGTCAACCTAGGTAGTAATGGTAAAGTAAGAAAACAAAAACAATTGGTTGATTATTGAGTTCTTGTTACAACTTTGATATTGTTTAAACTTTTCATTTGTTTTAATGAAAATTTAATATAATATCTCCAGTTGTTCTAAGAAATATTTGGGTAAAGTTCCCTGATGATCTGCATTAGCAACAGTGAAATGCGTATAGGAACAAGCTATACCCCTCAATAATCAATTGCAATTAGTTTTTTAACAAAATTGTTAACGTTTTACTGAATAAGTAAAATATTAATATTGGGAGAAATAGTGCGAATAAAAATTCTAAATTCTAAAATTTTGCGATTCCCATAAAACAGCACCAATTATTAACTTGACAGCACCCGGTCACAAAAATTTTGTTTGGCATCACTCTATACAAATGTATAGCAGTTGTTGTTTGTACATTTTCTACAAACCTCTTACAACTACAATTAGAGTTGAAAAAAAGTCAACCTAGGTAGTAATGGTAAAGTAAGAAAACAAAAACAATTGGTTGATTATTGAGTTCTTGTTACAACTTTGATATTGTTTAAACTTTTCATTTGTTTTTAATGAAAATTTAATATAATATCTCCAGTTGTTCTAAGAAATATTTGGGTAAAGTTCCCTGATGATCTGCATTAGCAACAGTGAAATGCGCATAGGAACAAGCTATACCCCTCAATAATCAATTGCAATTAGTTTTTTAACAAAATTGTTAACGTTTTACTGAATAAGTAAAATATTAATATTGGGAGAAATAGTGCGAATAAAAATTCTAAATTCTAAAATTTTGCGATTCCCATAAAACAGCACCAATTATTAACTTGACAGCACCCGGTCACAAAAATTTTGTTTGGCATCACTCTATACAAATGTATAGCAGTTGTTGTTTGTACATTTTCTACAAACCTCTTACAACTACAATTAGAGTTGAAAAAAAGTCAACCTAGGTAGTAATGGTAAAGTAAGAAAACAAAAACAATTGGTTGATTATTGAGTTCTTGTTACAACTTTGATATTGTTTAAACTTTTCATTTGTTTTAATGAAAATTTAATATAATATCTCCAGTTGTTCTAAGAAATATTTGGGTAAAGTTCCCTGATGATCTGCATTAGCAACAGTGAAATGCGCATAGGAACAAGCTATACCCCTCAATAATCAATTGCAATTAGTTTTTTAACAAAATTGTTAACGTTTTACTGAATAAGTAAAATATTAATATTGGGAGAAATAGTGCGAATAAAAATTCTAAATTCTAAAATTTTGCGATTCCCATAAAACAGCACCAATTATTAACTTGACAGCACCCGGTCACAAAAATTTTGTTTGGCATCACTCTATACAAATGTATAGCAGTTGTTGTTTGTACATTTTCTACAAACCTCTTACAACTACAATTAGAGTTGAAAAAAAGTCAACCTAGGTAGTAATGGTAAAGTAAGAAAACAAAAACAATTGGTTGATTATTGAGTTCTTGTTACAACTTTGATATTGTTTAAACTTTTCATTTGTTTTAATGAAAATTTAATATAATATCTCCAGTTGTTCTAAGAAATATTTGGGTAAAGTTCCCTGATGATCTGCATTAGCAACAGTGAAATGCGCATAGGAACAAGCTATACCCCTCAATAATCAATTGCAATTAGTTTTTTAACAAAATTGTTAACGTTTTACTGAATAAGTAAAATATTAATATTGGGAGAAATAGTGCGAATAAAAATTCTAAATTCTAAAATTTTGCGATTCCCATAAAACAGCACCAATTATTAACTTGACAGCACCCGGTCACAAAAATTTTGTTTGGCATCACTCTATACAAATGTATAGCAGTTGTTGTTTGTACATTTTCTACAAACCTCTTACAACTACAATTAGAGTTGAAAAAAAGTCAACCTAGGTAGTAATGGTAAAGTAAGAAAACAAAAACAATTGGTTGATTATTGAGTTCTTGTTACAACTTTGATATTGTTTAAACTTTTCATTTGTTTTAATGAAAATTTAATATAATATCTCCAGTTGTTCTAAGAAATATTTGGGTAAAGTTCCCTGATGATCTGCATTAGCAACAGTGAAATGCGCATAGGAACAAGCTATACCCCTCAATAATCAATTGCAATTAGTTTTTTAACAAAATTGTTAACGTTTTACTGAATAAGTAAAATATTAATATTGGGAGAAATAGTGCGAATAAAAATTCTAAATTCTAAAATTTTGCGATTCCCATAAAACAGCAACAATTATTAACTTGACAGCACCCGGTCACAAAAATTTTGTTTGGCATCACTCTATACAAATGTATAGCAGTTGTTGTTTGTACATTTTCTACAAACCTCTTACAACTACAATTAGAGTTGAAAAAAAGTCAACCTAGGTAGTAATGGTAAAGTAAGAAAACAAAAACCATTGGTTGATTATTGAGTTCTTGTTACAACTTTGATATTGTTTAAACTTTTCATTTGTTTTAATGAAAATTTAATATAATATCTCCAGTTGTTCTAAGAAATATTTGGGTAAAGTTCCCTGATGATCTGCATTAGCAACAGTGAAATGCGCATAGGAACAAGCTATACCCCTCAATAATCAATTGCAATTAGTTTTTTAACAAAATTGTTAACGTTTTACTGAATAAGTAAAATATTAATATTGGGAGAAATAGTGCGAATAAAAATTCTAAATTCTAAAATTTTGCGATTCCCATAAAACAGCACCAATTATTAACTTGACAGCACCCGGTCACAAAAATTTTGTTTGGCATCACTCTATACAAATGTATAGCAGTTGTTGTTTGTACATTTTCTACAAACCTCTTACAACTACAATTAGAGTTGAAAAAAAGTCAACCTAGGTAGTAATGGTAAAGTAAGAAAACAAAAACAATTGGTTGATTATTGAGTTCTTGTTACAACTTTGATATTGTTTAAACTTTTCATTTGTTTTAATGAAAATTTAATATAATATCTCCAGTTGTTCTAAGAAATATTTGGGTAAAGTTCCCTGATGATCTGCATTAGCAACAGTGAAATGCGCATAGGAACAAGCTATACCCCTCAATAATCAATTGCAATTAGTTTTTTAACAAAATTGTTAACGTTTTACTGAATAAGTAAAATATTAATATTGGGAGAAATAGTGCGAATAAAAATTCTAAATTCTAAAATTTTGCGATTCCCATAAAACAGCACCAATTATTAACTTGACAGCACCCGGTCACAAAAATTTTGTTTGGCATCACTCTATACAAATGTATAGCAGTTGTTGTTTGTACATTTTCTACAAACCTCTTACAACTACAATTAGAGTTGAAAAAAAGTCAACCTAGGTAGTAATGGTAAAGTAAGAAAACAAAAACAATTGGTTGATTATTGAGTTCTTGTTACAACTTTGATATTGTTTAAACTTTTCATTTGTTTTAATGAAAATTTAATATAATATCTCCAGTTGTTCTAAGAAATATTTGGGTAAAGTTCCCTGATGATCTGCATTAGCAACAGTGAAATGCGCATAGGAACAAGCTATACCCCTCAATAATCAATTGCAATTAGTTTTTTAACAAAATTGTTAACGTTTTACTGAATAAGTAAAATATTAATATTGGGAGAAATAGTGCGAATAAAAATTCTAAATTCTAAAATTTTGCGATTCCCATAAAACAGCACCAATTATTAACTTGACAGCACCCGGTCACAAAAATTTTGTTTGGCATCACTCTATACAAATGTATAGCAGTTGTTGTTTGTACATTTTCTACAAACCTCTTACAACTACAATTAGAGTTGAAAAAAAGTCAACCTAGGTAGTAATGGTAAAGTAAGAAAACAAAAACAATTGGTTGATTATTGAGTTCTTGTTACAACTTTGATATTGTTTAAACTTTTCATTTGTTTTTAATGAAAATTTAATATAATATCTCCAGTTGTTCTAAGAAATATTTGGGTAAAGTTCCCTGATGATCTGCATTAGCAACAGTGAAATGCGCATAGGAACAAGCTATACCCCTCAATAATCAATTGCAATTAGTTTTTTAACAAAATTGTTAACGTTTTACTGAATAAGTAAAATATTAATATTGGGAGAAATAGTGCGAATAAAAATTCTAAATTCTAAAATTTTGCGATTCCCATAAAACAGCACCAATTATTAACTTGACAGCACCCGGTCACAAAAATTTTGTTTGGCATCACTCTATACAAATGTATAGCAGTTGTTGTTTGTACATTTTCTACAAACCTCTTACAACTACAATTAGAGTTGAAAAAAAGTCAACCTAGGTAGTAATGGTAAAGTAAGAAAACAAAAACAATTGGTTGATTATTGAGTTCTTGTTACAACTTTGATATTGTTTAAACTTTTCATTTGTTTTAATGAAAATTTAATATAATATCTCCAGTTGTTCTAAGAAATATTTGGGTAAAGTTCCCTGATGATCTGCATTAGCAACAGTGAAATGCGCATAGGAACAAGCTATACCCCTCAATAATCAATTGCAATTAGTTTTTTAACAAAATTGTTAACGTTTTACTGAATAAGTAAAATATTAATATTGGGAGAAATAGTGCGAATAAAAATTCTAAATTCTAAAATTTTGCGATTCCCATAAAACAGCACCAATTATTAACTTGACAGCACCCGGTCACAAAAATTTTGTTTGGCATCACTCTATACAAATGTATAGCAGTTGTTGTTTGTACATTTTCTACAAACCTCTTACAACTACAATTAGAGTTGAAAAAAAGTCAACCTAGGTAGTAATGGTAAAGTAAGAAAACAAAAACAATTGGTTGATTATTGAGTTCTTGTTACAACTTTGATATTGTTTAAACTTTTCATTTGTTTTAATGAAAATTTAATATAATATCTCCAGTTGTTCTAAGAAATATTTGGGTAAAGTTCCCTGATGATCTGCATTAGCAACAGTGAAATGCGCATAGGAACAAGCTATACCCCTCAATAATCAATTGCAATTAGTTTTTTAACAAAATTGTTAACGTTTTACTGAATAAGTAAAATATTAATATTGGGAGAAATAGTGCGAATAAAAATTCTAAATTCTAAAATTTTGCGATTCCCATAAAACAGCACCAATTATTAACTTGACAGCACCCGGTCACAAAAATTTTGTTTGGCATCACTCTATACAAATGTATAGCAGTTGTTGTTTGTACATTTTCTACAAACCTCTTACAACTACAATTAGAGTTGAAAAAAAGTCAACCTAGGTAGTAATGGTAAAGTAAGAAAACAAAAACAATTGGTTGATTATTGAGTTCTTGTTACAACTTTGATATTGTTTAAACTTTTCATTTGTTTTAATGAAAATTTAATATAATATCTCCAGTTGTTCTAAGAAATATTTGGGTAAAGTTCCCTGATGATCTGCATTAGCAACAGTGAAATGCGCATAGGAACAAGCTATACCCCTCAATAATCAATTGCAATTAGTTTTTTAACAAAATTGTTAACGTTTTACTGAATAAGTAAAATATTAATATTGGGAGAAATAGTGCGAATAAAAATTCTAAATTCTAAAATTTTGCGATTCCCATAAAACAGCACCAATTATTAACTTGACAGCACCCGGTCACAAAAATTTTGTTTGGCATCACTCTATACAAATGTATAGCAGTTGTTGTTTGTACATTTTCTACAAACCTCTTACAACTACAATTAGAGTTGAAAAAAAGTCAACCTAGGTAGTAATGGTAAAGTAAGAAAACAAAAACAATTGGTTGATTATTGAGTTCTTGTTACAACTTTGATATTGTTTAAACTTTTCATTTGTTTTAATGAAAATTTAATATAATATCTCCAGTTGTTCTAAGAAATATTTGGGTAAAGTTCCCTGATGATCTGCATTAGCAACAGTGAAATGCGCATAGGAACAAGCTATACCCCTCAATAATCAATTGCAATTAGTTTTTTAACAAAATTGTTAACGTTTTACTGAATAAGTAAAATATTAATATTGGGAGAAATAGTGCGAATAAAAATTCTAAATTCTAAAATTTTGCGATTCCCATAAAACAGCACCAAAAATATTAGTTTTTTTTATATAAGTGGTAATTGTGTGTGTATGTGTTAGAAATAAGGATACAGTTAGTGCCTAAATTCTTAAAATAAATTGATAGCGTGAGTTTTTATTAGTACGTTTTTTTTTTGGTATCGCCATAATTTCTATTGTTTCTTTTTATTATCATTGAATTTATGTCTTGAGTTTTTTTTGTGACCCAGTATTAAAGGGACATACAGACCCCCTAAAAGAGCTCATTTAGGTAGGGTATTAGAGTACAAGTTAGAAGAGTTTTTTTTTTTGATAAATAGATTTTTGGATTGAATTCAATTGTAATTGAAAGAAGTGTCGTAGAAAAAGTGGTTTGGCAGATTGCTTAATTTTAATGGTGTGTTCTATGAACCTATCAATGATTTCAGTAATTTAGGCATCAACTACTATTTTTAGTTTAAGTTATTATTGAGGCATTATTTTGTTAATTTTGAGTCAGTTTGTACTAGTTTTTTTTTTGTCGATTGTTTTAGATTTTAAGAAGAAACAAAAAAATTTTATTTATTTTTTATTTATTTTATTTTTATTGGCTTAGTTTTTATTTAGCTTAATTTGAAAATTTTTTTTGATTTTTGCATAAATATTTTTTTTTGATAATATAGTGAGTTGTTTTAGTTTTTTTTTTAATTTTTAGCTTTTACAAATTTATTAATAAAAATATGTAATTTTGATTAAAATAACGAATATGTTCGTGTTTTAAATTAATTCGTTCGGGTGAGGAAATATGAGTTAGTGTCGTGAAGTGAGTGTGTGTGGATTGTGGGGGACCAAAATTTAATGTGCGTTAGGAGTGTTGGGTCCCAGGTAGGGAGGGCTAGTAGAGGACGTCCAACTTGTCCACTCTCCCAATTGTTTCCTGTTTTGTGTAGTACTTTGAGATATAGTTTGTCAGTTTTTTTTTAAATTTAATTGTTCGTGTCTCGGTCGTGTTTGTGGGTTGGAACCTGCCCTATAATGTCAAATGTGTGTTGTTTTTGAGCTGGCTGGCATCACGAGCACGGCGAAACGACGGCACGTAACAATATGGCGCCCAAACTAATGAATATTATATTTGAGATTTTAGAGTACATAATAGCTAATTACTCACAATAGATAGTTTTATAGTAGTTTTAGGAAATAGCCCAAAGATATACCATAGTACCTGATACGTTTAAGAATTTTTATAGTTTGTTACCCTATAGGATATATTCTTGTAGGCCGCAAACACTAGTATAAGTTAGTGTTTGCTGAGCAGATTTTAAATGTTTTGTACGTTTCAGTCTACATTTTGGTGTGTCAATTAGTTCAAGTAACACTGTTAAATGTTAGCTTATGGGTTATTGTGAAATAAAAACATCATATTGGACGTTTTAAGTGTGATATTTGTATAGTTTTTGTTGTAGTAGTTTCAGCCTGTACTCTTACTTTGGGAGTGAAAATCCCCAATTGTGATTATTATAGCCGTTCTGATATGATCAGGGGCCTGTAGTATAATAATCATAACAGAGGTTCAGCATTTCTTTTGGTCCAGGGCTCGAAACTGAAGTTTTAAGATCCGATCAGTTGCGTGAAATACTTTAAGGATTAGGTTTTGGCTCTAGTATTAGCCTAAAGTATATGCCAATTGCATTTTTGATAAATTTGTCTAGGGAACAATTTAGGAGACCCTGTTAAGGGTACTTAAAATTAAAATGAATTAAAAAGTAAAACCACACACACACGCGATTACTGCTCCTAATATCCAAACCCGAGTATTCTAAATAAATAATTGTTTTTGGCAAGTTAATATATTTACATTAATAAATAAAATTAAAATTTATTTGTATTTTTAATAGTATTTACTGTAGTTTGTTTTGTAAAATCATTATTAGTAGTGATAACATCTCATTGAAAATTAATAACTTTCATAGAGTATAATTTGTCCGGAAGTATTAGTGTTAAAGTATTTGGTAGAAATAGTGTTAATTTAGTAATAACATCTGTTTACTTTGTGTTTAGTTACTATAGTACATAAGTGTTTTATTTATTATATTTCTCATTGTTGTGTAGTCGTTGATCCTAAGAAGTGTCAGTGTTGCCAGGAATTTTGTTTGTAATATTTTGCTCTTTAATTGAGATTTTTATTTAGATAGATTAAATTCGGATAACTGTGTTTATAGAAAATGTGAGCATTTAGCAATTTTATTTGCATATTCAAGTATTCACAATCATTTTTGTCAAAGCGGTTTGTTTTTAAATTTTTATGGCCGAACCTTATGGTAGCGACGGTAAAGATAATTTTAGAAAAACGGATAGAGCAAAAAGAAAACTTGAAAGAAATTTATCGTTTGATTTGAATAGATCCTCGCCACAAGTAAAGGAAAAATATTTAAAAGACAATAGATTTGTCAAAATGGCTACGGCCCCCACAATAAAAGATTTATCCGGGACACTTAATGCTCAAGCCTCCAATACAGGAGCAATCCCAAAAACCCAGGGCAATATAACAGAAAATCAGGAACATCAGCATGAGTTAACTCCATCTGTTAGGGAAATGGTTCAGGAAAGCGTGGGGGAAATGAAAGCTAATCTGGACCGAGCGATCGGAAAATTTGTTGAGGAAAAGATTAACTACGAAATGAGAAAAGTCAACGAAAATATATCTCAACTTTCCGTAGCCATTAAAACCCTAAATGAACGGGAAAGAAATCGCCCAGAAATCGGGACACATGTAGGTCAACCAGATGTTAGAAATAGGCCTATTCCGAACCAACAGCCGCCCAGATACGATTTTCAACCGCCACCAGTGCCAAACCCTGCTCATGAAATCAAGGTGGGCGTGACCAGTTGTCCATTGAAGAATTTATTTTTAGACTCGAACATATGCAAAGGCAATACAATATCCCTTAGCAAGAAATCCTTCGAGATTTTCATCTCTTGATTTCAGGAACAGTGCAACAATGGTACTGGGCATTACTCCAGACAACTTTTATTACGGACTGGAGCACCCTGCGTTTAGCTTTGCTTAATAGATTTAGAACCGTTAGATCAAACTGGGAACGCATGCAAGAGCTTGTAGAGCGAAAACGAATGCCCGGCAAATCGGTAGACGATTTTTTTCATAGCCTGAACATATTACGGGCAAGATTAGAAGTCCCTGTTTTAGAAGGCGAAATGATAAAAATAGCCAAGCGCAATCTACGGGAGGGAATAGCCCGAATTGTATATCCTATGAGCGTGAGTTCCGTAGAAAATCTCCGCATGGAATGTATTGAGGCGGAAAGAACTTTTTCGCGAAACGTACCTCGGACTAATCCACCACAGCCCATTAGAGCGCCGCGTTTTGTCAGCGAGGTCATCTTAGATGCAGATGAAAACGAGGCAGAGAAGGTGCAAGAAATTGCAGCAATTAACACCCAAATAATCTGTTGGAATTGCCAAGAAAAAGTTCGCACGTTTAAACAATGTCTATCAACTCAAAGAGCTTTGTTTTGTTATAAGTGCGGTAGACCTGACACTATTACACGCAAATGTACACAGTGTTCACGAGAACTGGGAAAGGCATGGAGGGGCGCGGCTATCAACGGGGAGTCGCGGTCCAGCAAAGTAACCCCGAAATAATTGAAGAAAAATCTCCAAAATCACCCGAGTTTTCAAAAATTCGACATTTTCTACCACTTCTTGTAAGGGAAGAAAATTATCAGAAAGTCCGCGAACGCATTTTTGACGAATCAAGCAACATTCTTTGCTCGAATAATTCGTCAGGAAATAAAAACACCAGTCACGGTCAAGACTTAAAAATTCCAAACAAAACAAAGAATACACATATACTAAGGGAAAATTCCGCCCCAAATCTAACAAAGTGGCAACACATTTTAAAATTGCGATCAGATTATATAGATAGGACAACAGTGTTACGAAAGCCAGGCAAAAATCGCTTCTGTCTTGATGCGCGAAAATTAAACGCGGTCACAATAAAAGACGCGTATCCGTTGCAAAACATAGACGCAATTCTGAGTCGCGTAGATCAAACACATTACATAAGTAGCGTCGACCTGAAGTATGCATTCTGGCAAATTGAGCTGGAAGAAGACGCAAAGCCATATACAGCTTTTACAGTTCCAGGTGGACCGCTGTATCAGTTCCGCGTAATGCCGTTTGGTCTATGCAACGCGGCGCAACGTCTATGCCGGCTGATGGACAGAGTGATACCTGCGAGGCTAAAACCAAATGTATTTATTTATTTGGATGATCTCCTGATAATTTCAGAAGAGTTTTCAACACATATAAAATTGCTGGAGCAAGTTGCCGAGTGTCTACAAAAGGCCAATTTAACGATAGGCTTAAAAAAATCAATGTTTTGTTTTAAGGAACTAAGATACCTAGGGTTTATCATAGGAGGTGGCATATTGAGGACTGATTTAGCAGATATCATTGCCAAAATCGCCCAGGGATGTTAGAAGTTTTTCAGGGACGGCTGGGTGGTACAGGCGCTTCATAAAAGATTTTGCCTCCAGCTCTGCAGCCCTAACAGATACGCTAAAAAAGGATAAAAAGTTTGAAATGACAGCTGGTGCGATCGAAGCATTCGAAACTTTGAAAATATCATTAACAACTGCACCTGTGCTACGCCACCCTGATTTTAGTTTGCCGTTTTTTATTCAATGCGATGCGTCAGAATACGTGGTAGGGGCTGTTTTATTTCAGAAGAATTCTGCAGGGGAAGAGAACCCGATTGCATTCTATAGCCAGAAACTTACGGCGTGTCAAAAGAATTATTCGGTCAATGAAAAGGAGTGCCTTGCGGCTGTATTGGCAGTAAAGCGTTTGAGGCCTTATGTCGAAATGATGAATTTCACTGTTATAACAGACCACGCTAGCCTGAAATGGTTCATGTCGCTGAAAGACCTTAGTGGACGTCTAGCCAGGTGGTCATTGCAGCTGCAGGCCTACGATTTTGTGATCGAACACCAAAAAGGGGCTGAAAATGTAGTGGCGGACATGCTTTCCCGCAATCCGATTGAAGTGGCCGAAATAGTAGATGAAAGTTTTTTCGACTTTGAGACAACAGCTTTTGAGAGCGAAGACTATATAGATTTGATCAAAAACATTGAACGAAACCAGGCAAATTTGCCTGATATACGTGTGGATGGTAAGAAGATATACAAAAAAGTAATGTTTGATACTAGCGACCACTTAAACGAATCAGTATGGAAATTGTGGATTCCACAAGATATCACACATGTTTTAATAGAAAAAGCCCATGACAGCACTACCGCAGCCCATGGTGGCATGCGAAAAACATTAGAGAGGCTCAAGCGTTTTTATTATTGGCCCAGAATGGCAGCTCAAGTCCAAGATTATGTCAGGAATTGCAAAACTTGCAAAGAAACAAAATCGATAAATCAACATAGAATGCCGACTATAAGGGCCGAGGTCCAAACAGACATACCGTTTCAAAAAATATACATAGATTTTCTTGGTAAATACCCGCGATCTAAAACCGGAAACGCCTATATTTTTATCGTAGTAGACCATTTCTCCAAATTTTGTTTTTTAAAAGCCATGAAAGAAGCAACTGCTAGAAATGTGGTACAATTCCTTGTTCAGGAAGTGTTCCATAAATTTGGAGTACCAGAAGTGCTTCACAGCGATAATGGACAACAATTCATTTCCGCTGCTTTTACGGAAATGATAAATACGTATGGTATAACACACCTGAAAACTGCTTTTTATTCACCTCAGGCCAATGCGGCGGAACGAGTAAATCAATCTGTGTTATCTGCTATTAGGGCCTATCTTGAAAAGGATCAAAGAGATTGGGACTTGTACCTTAATGAAATAGAATGTGCATTGCGAACGTCCATACACGCCGCGACAGGAGTTTCTCCATTTTTTGCTCTATTCGGACACAATATCTTTTCGAACGGAGCAGACTACAGGTTGGCCAGAAAGTTAAAATCGCTGTCAGAACATCAGATAGTAAATCTGGACAAAAATTATAAGCTAAGCTTGATCCGCGACAAGATCAAAAATAATCTCACCCAAGCCTACGAGAAAAGTGCACGCAGGTACAACGATAGAGCGCGATTAATAAAGTTCAATCCTGGACAAGAAGTATACAGGAAAAATTTTGCACTATCCGATTTTAAAAACAACATAAATGCGAAATTTTGTCGCAAGTATCTCAAATGTCGCATTAAGAGACCAATAGGTAACAATATGTATGAGTTGGAGTCACTCCAAGGTAGACCAGTTGGAATCTTTCATGCGAAAGACATTAAAATGTGATATAAAGTGCAATAAGTTTTCCTATCTGTGATACTTAGGTTAGGACAATTATAGGTAATATTTTTTTATTATTATTTTTCTTATAGGGTGCAATGTAGGTAGTTAGGTGTTCGTGTCTGTCCAGTTTATTTATTTTAAAAAAAGGTACCTGTTTAGAGCTAGTTAGGTAGGTATTTATATACAAAACTAGACATATGTAATAAGTAAAAATTACAAGTTTGCCAGACTCTGTGATGAAAGCTGATACTAGGGGTAGGTTGGTATAGTGGCAATAGTAGATGTAAGGATCCGCAATGTAGATGACCGGAGGTCTGTAATACAACAGCTGTGATATTAGAATGTAAGCTGTGGTGTCCCTTTATTGGTGTTTTAGGGTTACAAATCCCAGACAGTAATCCTGAAAAGTAAAATGAAGTGGACCACAAAGTAAAGATTCTTTTATCATGGTGTTGGTAAAATATACTTCCCGTGATCATGTGATGTTTTTTTTGTGTTGAGACATATACCATCTCCAAGGCTTTAAGTATGAAGGTTTCTGGAGAGGGATAACCAATGCAGGACAGGCAATATCCCGGAAAAAGATTTGAGGTGTAACCCGTAATTATAAGGCGTTCGAGGTTAAGAATTTAATTTTTTTTCTTAATGTTTAGGAGCATTATTTATTTTTGCCTATCAAGGCGTTCGTTCGATGCATAAAATGCAAATACAGGTACTTATGTTGATCATAGTACCCTACCAACTAAGCTTTGGTACCAAGAAAATATTTTTGTAAGTTTTTTTGCCTAATAATAAGGGTTGCCTCTGAGCTCTTTTTCTATGGAAAAGAGGGTCAAGAGAGCATCTGTCCCCATTGGTTGTATACATGTCTGAAAAAAAAAATATATAAGGGAATGTAAACAGAGTTTACAACATACATACATTGTATACATTCGCGATTACGTGAATATTTACAGATTGCCCGGCTGGCTCAAAGTAGAGTATGAGACTCGGATTTCAGGGTCATGGGAGTTCCTCACGTAGGCTTCACACCCATCACAGCTCGCACACCGTTTCCTCCGTCCAAGGTTGGAGAACCCGGAGTTTTGTTGCGGGGTGGTTGAATCGGGTCTAAAGAACATACCAGGCTGGTGCACGGTGGGCTCTGACTGGCTTCACTGCAAGGTTATGTTGGCCAATAGTCAGATTGGTAGTATTTATTATTTAATAAATTGTAGGCGGTGGAGTGAATTATTGTTTGGTTTCTGGTTTTTCTTATTTTTAGTAGTTTTTAGTGGTTTTTCTCTCCGGATTTTTTTTGGTGTGTTGTATGTTTATGTATTTGATCAATGTGTTTTTGCATACTAGTAGCTTTCAAATGTATAGGCCGGTTGTACACAAGCTGTGTGCAGTGGGTATATTGATGACAGGGTGTTCCCGAAAGACTTTATAAAGTAGCCGAGAGGGGCTAAGAAATTTTCTCTTGAGGTTTTGAGATCCTGGAATATATAGTAATTTATAGCAACAAAAAAAGATCAAGGCCAGAGGTCAATTACACCAACCTCAACTATATAGAATGTAAAACTTGTTTATTGTACTTGTAGTAGTGTTAACTGTGCCGATTTTTACTGTCGAAAATTTTGGTGAAGTTTAGGAAATGGTATAGAGAATTCATTCTAACAGAAACAAGTGAAAGGAACAGAAGTGTTGTGCGTGTTAAATCGTTGTTTTTTTTACTTCATTTGTGAATTTAAACTTGAGAAATTTTGAAGGAGCACTATAACAAGTACTAGTAAGAATATAAAATCCTTGATATTAAATAATAAATTAAATAAAATTAAAGTGAATTGTGCCTGGTTCTGTGTCCGGTAAGTGTTTCATAAGTTTTGTGTGTAGGTAATTTGGATGCATTTTTTATGCAGTGTTGCCTGTCTAGAGGACCCAGGAAAAAGGATTAAATTAGCAAGTTTAAAGGACAAGCAAAAGTTGGCCTGGGAGAAATTTAGAGTAATTGAGGCAACTATACGAACATTTATAAGCGCCAGACCAGGTAACAAAGTATTTACTAAAGCCTAAGAGCAAAAGGAAGTCACTTATATAGAAGAACTAAAAAGGAAGTCAAAGAACACCCTCATTAGTGAGAAATAGCACCGAAAAACAGGAGTGTCATATTTTGGTAATGGCCAAAACTATTTTTGGCTGAAGTAAAGTTCCGACCCATCTGTTTCTATAAGAGTGTAATTATAGCTTAATTTCAATAGGGCTGTCCTCATGGTTAGATAGGTTATAGTATCTAAGTTAGATTTACCAAAAATATTAGTTTTTTTTATATAAGTGGTAATTGTGTAATTTTGTGTGTATGTGTTAGAAATAAGGATACAGTTAGTGCCTAAATTCTTAAAATAAATTGATAGCGTGAGTTTTTATTAGTACGTTTTTTTTGGTATCGCCATAATTTCTATTGTTTCTTTTTATTATCATTGAATTTGTGTCTTGAGTTTTTTTGTGACCCAGTATTAAAGGGACGTACAGACCCCCTAAAAGAGCTCATTTAGGTAGGGTATTAGAGTACAAGTTAGAAGAGTTTTTTTTTTTTGATAAATAGATTTTTGGATTGAATTCAATTGTAATTGAAAGAAGTGTCGTAGAAAAAGTGGTTTGGCAGATTGCTTAATTTTAATGGTGTGTTCTATGAACCTATCAATGATTTCAGTAATTTAGGCATCAACTACTATTTTTAGTTTAAGTTATTATTGAGGCATTATTTCGTTAATTTTGAGTCAGTTTGTACTAGTTTTTTTTTTGTCGAGTGTTTTAGATTTTAAGAAGAAACAAAAAAATTTTATTTATTTTTTATTTATTTTATTTTTATTGGCTTAGTTTTTATTTAGCTTAATTTGAAAATTTTTTTTGATTTTTGCATAAATATTTTTTTTTGATAATATAGTGAGTTGTTTTAGTTTTTTTTTTAATTTTTAGCTTTTACAAATTTATTAATAAAAATATGTAATTTTGTTTAAAATAACGAATATGTTCGTGTTCTAAATTAATTCGTTCGGGTGAGGAAATATGAGTTAGTGTCGTGAAGTGAGTGTGTGTGGATTGTGGGGGACCAAAATTTAATGTGCGTTAGGAGTGTTGGGTCCCAGGTAGGGAGGGCTAGTAGAGGACGTCCAACTTGTCCACTCTCCCAATTGTTTCCTGTTTTGTGTAGTACTTTGAGATATAGTTTGTCAGTTTTTTTTTAAATTTAGTTGTTCGTGTCTCGGTCGTGTTTGTGTGTTGGAACCTGCCCTATGATGTCAAATGTGTGTTGTTTTTGAGCTGGCTGGCATCACGAGCACGGCGAAACGACGGCACGTAAAAATCAGTCACCTTTGTATCCATTAAAAGTGACAGTCTGGTGTTCAATTTGGTCAGGAGGAATCATTGGACATTGCTTCTTTGAAAATGAAAACGGCGTAACGGTAACTGTGAATGGGGAGCTATCGTGATAAATTGAATACTTGTTAACGTCACAACTGCATGTTTTGGGCTTGATTAACATGTGGTATCAACAAGACGGTGCCACATCACATACAGCCAGGATTACAATGGAATTACTGAGAGACCTCTTTCCACAACAAGTTATTTCAAGAAATGATGATGTTGATTGGCCTCCATGGTCGCCTGATTTAACTGCTCCGAACTTCTTTTTGTTTGGATATCTGAAAAGCAAGGCTTATGCAAACAAACCAGAAATGCTGGAGCAACTCAAACAAAATATTCGTGATGAAATTAATGAAATACCGCGTGAAATGTGTGAGAATGTAATGAAAAATGTGCTCAAAAGGGCTCGCATTTGTGAGGCTAACAGAGGCGGACATTTATCTGATATTGTATTCCATACATAATTGCCGGCATTAAGTAAAACATTTTTCAATATAAGATCCATTCTCTTTCATATAATTAAAAATCAGACGGGCACCCTGTAGTTTTACGAAAGTGCATATTCACATGGTACACAATATTCAATAAAAAAAACCAATTTTGAAATTTGAAAAAGAAATTCTTCTAAATTTGTGCTATTTACAGTTGCTCTGATACACAAAATAAAACGAAAGAGAAAGAAGTATGTACATATTGTCTTTGTGCTTTTTCTTAGTTTCGTATGGTTTATAGCTGTGTATTTTTTATTTAAGTATATACCTATGTTGTGTTATTTTGAATCGTGGTAAAAGGAATAAAATCGTATAAAAAAAATAAAAATTTTTTTTTCAAACCGCATCAAATCAAACCCGTGTATTAATAGAATCGGGTGTACCTATTATTAAATTTTTATTTGAAATCAAAAATCATGTATTCGTATGTATGTATGTATAAAAAGGAACATAAAATTAAAATTCATTTTTTAAATTTATTTTTAGAGGTTAACAAAACATCAATTAAAATTATTATTATTATTTATTTAGTAGTATTTCAAATACTTTTTAAGTAACAATTATAAATTTTTATATAAAAATTTTTTATTATTTTTTTACAGTAGAAAATACTAAAAAAAGAAAAAAAAAGCCTCTAATTTATGTTATTTCTTATAAAATTTAAAATTTTTTTCTAAAAACATTAATATTTATTTGGTTTTTTATATGTGTAGGAAGCATTATGTACAGATTAAGTCCGTTATGCAAAAGAGACCGATGCATAGCAGTTGTTGTTATCCTAGGCAGCCTGAAGTTGTTAGCATGGTTGTACTTCTCCAACATAGTTTAGTTGATCTATTAGGTATTCTGGTGCGTTTCCGATTTTCATATTTTGAATGAAGTATAGAGTATTAATTTCGATTCTTTGTTTTATGTTTAGCCATTTTAACGTATTCAGCATAAATCCTATTGGTGTATAAATATTACATTTTAATATTGATCTCACACCTTTGTTTTGTAGTTTCTGAAGCCTCTCTATTTGTGTTAACGTGCAGCAAGTATATAATATTGTTGATACAAATTCGAAATGTGGTTTTATTATTACGTTATATATATTTATAGCCGTTATTATTGATATCTTGTTACGTATTCTTTTAAAGAAACCTATTTTTTACCATTTTTTTGCATATGTATTCTAATGTTTATTGAATTTTAGTTTTTTGTCTATTATAAAGCCAAGGTATTTAATTTTATCTTCTTTTTCTATTATTTGGCTGTTAATTTCGAATGCTGATTCACTATTCATATTTATTTGCATTAGTTTTGTTTTAGTTTCGTTTAGTTTTAATTTATTCAACAGCATTAACACAACACATACTGGAAACTGGACATATACCAGACTTTGAAAATATCAAAATATTAGATAGGGAAAACAAAAGGTACGCGATAGAAAGTTTACGGATACAACAAAACATAAACAGAACCATGAACTTAAAAGAAGACACAGACAATATAAGTACGAGTTACAGAGTAGCTTTATACAAGTAATTATTTAAGCTTTTGTTTTGTTTTTAAAATTAATGTAATCAATATTTTAATTTAAAATTGTAAGTATATATAACATATTATTTTGAAAAAGTCAACATAAAATTGACGAAACGTTGGGTAAATATGTAATAAAAGTTTTTTATTGACATAGAAAGAGTTAGGTCAAAATCAACTAAAGACTTATAGTCAACAACACTTCTAAAATCTCAGAGTGGCCAAATATTAACATAAAAAAAATATAATTTATTCATCTTTAACCATTTATTTACATTATTCATATCGTTTGTCATGTTGTCTTGGCATTGTTGATCTGTATATCCTTCCGTAAAAATTAGTGTATCATCCGCATATAAAACTGTTTCACATTTTTTAACACCTTTGGCATATCGTTTATATATAATAAAAAGAAGTGGTCCTAAAATGGACTCTTGTGGAACTCCTTATTAATTTTTCATACTTTCAGATCTTACATTATTAACTTTCACCGTTTGCTTTCTGCCCGTTAAATATGATTTAAAACATTTTAATTCAGTTCCTTGTATTCCATACATGTAAAGTTTTTGAACTAAAATCTTTCTGTCTATTGTTTCGAAAGCTCTTTTAAAGTCTAAGAACACTGCCACAATTCGTTTATCTCTTTCCACATATTTCCATCTATTAATAACATAGTTCACTGTTGTTTCAAAAGAAATTTTTTTTCTAAAACCTGATTGGTATTTTGAAATTATATTGTTTTGCTCAAAATAGTTTTCTAGTTGTTTCTTTACAACTTTTTCAATTATTTTTTCTAAAGTTTTTAGCGTATTTATTGGCCTAAATTCTTCACATTTTGTTGTTTTTGCAACTTTTTCTATTGGAGTTATTGACGATAGCTTCCAGCTTTTCGGGAATTCTCCCAATTCATGGGATTTATTTACAATTTTTAAAATCAGGCTTATTTTTGATATCTTTACATATAAGTTTAAACTCTTGTAAATTAATTGCACGAAAGTTAAATTTGGTTTACATATTGCACTGGTTCCATAGAATTTCTAATTGTTTTAATGCTATTAACAAAGTATTTATTAAATTGATTAGATAAATAGTGGGAAAAAAATGGTAAGGGGAAGGTGAAAGGTTAAATGGGGTTAAATGTTTTTTTTTGTGGAAGAAAATAAAAAGGAAAGTAAGCTGCAGGATAGCCGAAGGCGATCACGCCTCCTTTTTTTTGCGACTGATGAAAAAACAAAAAGGCGGTTGATGATAGAGTGATCAGTTATTAGTTTGGTGTGAGAGAAGACGGTTGAGTGGCGTTAGTTTTTTTATTAAATAAATTAATGGATTTTTTTTTAAATAAATTATTTAAATATATTGAAGAAACAAAAAAGGTGTGTGTATATTGTGGAAAAGATAACCAATTTAAAATTATAAAAAAAGGAGTATATTATTTCAGGAATAAAAAGACAAAACGGAAACTAAATTCCTGAAGGTGAAATATAAGCTTGTATTGAATTGAAATAGAGCCATTTGATAGACAAGTCACACAAGTTCAACAAACAACAAAATAATAAAGTAATTAAATAAAAGTACATGTAATCAACCAAAACACATACGCTAAACAATCAAACACTCATATAAAAACTGAAACGAAGTTACAAAAAAAAACATTTAAACATCCAAAATACTCGTCAGCCACTACAACCATAAAGCCGTACCACGTCATCACACCCAACGAGGGAACATAAAAAACCCCAGCAGAAGCCCGTAAAAAAAAAAAAAATCCTGCCCGGAATACAGAAAAAATTGTGACAGTCCGAGAAGCCAGCAAAAACCGCGCCACAGACGGTTTTTTCCTTGTAGCTGAACAACAACGACAAAATATTATAAATCAAATATATGTATGTATGTATAAATATGTAGAGTTTGTAGAATTTAATTAAATAGTTACATTTAAATAAATAAGTTTTTTTGAATATATTTGTTTTAGTAAAAAGCTAATTAATATTTGTAGGTTAGGGAAACAGACAGTGCCTCGGTATTAATCATTCCCTTTTGCAATAAGGCAAAGGTGCGCGAGTAGACAGGGGGGGTTGAGCTCAAGCCTTCAGGTCATCGTAATTATTGTGGTCAGTGGTTACCTTCAGAGGTAAGGGTATGTTTGCCTAACCAGTTGAGTACAATGAAAGCATAATTTACAACATACATATTTATAGATAGATCTATTTTGTTCATTTCATTTTATTAGTTTATTTTGTTGCTATTGTGCATTTACTAATAGTATAGGATGTAATCTACATGTAATTTTTTTTATAGTTAAATAGCTGAAATTTTAATGTAAGGAATACTTACTAAATATGCAAAAATAAAACCTAATATTTTGTTTATAACGTTTATTGAAAACAAAACAATTACAGTATGTGAAGGAAAGTTTATTTAATATGGCATAAATAATAAAAGGTAGGTGATTGGATGTAGGGTGGTGATAAGTTCCATCGAGGTGAATTTAGGGGCAACAATTGTTCTCCTAGTATTAATTGTAAATCAGTAGTTCCTAATGTTTCTTTAAAGTCATTTGTAATGCCACTCAATCGGCAAATGTTGTCAGTATTCTTGTAATAGTTGTATATTACGTTTTCTTTATAGAGTGATATCTCTGAGCCTGTGTCTATTAAAAATGTTAATTGAGAGTTGATGTTTTTTACTGATAGAAAAAGAAAATTTGATGTTCCAATATTTAGTGTATATACTCTTAGTTTTCCCTGTCCGGAGATTCGTAATGAGTTTCCAGGGTTTGTACGTTTCCCTGTTGTTGTATAGCATGAACATTGGAGTAGCCTCTTCCTCTTGTGTTATTATTGTATCTATTACCTCTGTTGTTGTCATAGCTATTGTCATTGTTGTAGTGTCTGTTATTGTTGTTATGGTTTCTGTTACTACTGTTAGAGTTTCTGTTGTTATTGTTAGAGTTTCTGCTATTGTTATAATTTCTGTTATTGTTATAATTTCTGTTATTATTGAAGTTCCTATCCATCCGTGGATTGAGATAACTTGTATTTCTGTTATTTCTAAAACCTGAGTTGTTTCTATTTGTGTTATTGTAATAGTTTCGTCTATTATTATTTATTTGTAAAGTTTTAAATGTGTCTGATAGTTGTAGTGATCTTTCCTGTGTACTTGCAATATCAAAGGCTTCTGCCAAGGTCTTGGGTTGTGCGGCTATTCTTATATCTTTATATAAACCTTCTTGAAAAATTTCTAAAGCTAGTTTTTCATTCATAGTTTTTATCGTAGATCGAGCTACTTGATTTGAATTGTCCTCGAGCTCCGAAATTTGTACTAATGTCAAGTCCGCTATTAAAGTGTTAATCCGTTCTTTGTAATTAAGTATATTTCCTTTTTGTTTTGTATTTCTTAATTCATAATGTATGCTGCTTGCCGTTTTTGTTGATTTGAAATGTTGTGCCAAAACTGTCTTCAGCTCCTCAAAAGTTTCAGGCGTGTTTTGTATAATCAAAATGTCCCTAACTTTGTCTACTAACTTTATTGCTAATACATATTTTATCAGGTTCTTTCTTCCTTGCTCATTTAGTTCAGAATGTACCATTTCTATCATTGAAAGGAAAATATCAACATGTTTAGGCTTTCCGTCGAAAATTGGTATTATTTCCGCAGCCTTTTTACTGTCAAAGTTCGACATGATGTCAAGATTTTCAAATTTTTCCTCTATGTTCAAATTTTCTTCTTTATGTTCTTTCAATAGCTGAATTGCTTTTTCTCTCAAGTCTCTAAATTTAATAATCTTTTCGTCTCTTAAGGGATTTGCTAAGTGTCCTATAAGTTTTTCGAATTTTTCACTTAAATGTTCTATTGACATTAGTTTTTCTTGTATAGTTTCTTTTGTATATTTTTTTGTTATTGATTTCCAGCGTTCACAATTAATTTTTCTAATTCTTCAAAGATCTGTTCCATTGTTTTATATATTCTTTATATTTAAAAAATTTTTTTTTTATTTATGCATTTTGTACAGAGTTTCTTACAATTTGTTTTTTTTTATATAGTGTTGTAGAAACTTGAATATGACAACTATTACGAAAATTACTAATAGAATTATTATTATTTCTAGGTCTATTGTTATTTTATTTGTAGCGTTTGCAATCGCATGGCCTTCTATTTTCGTATCTGCGATACCCATTTTTATCTGTTCTAAAGTATATTCTATTCTATCTTTTTCTGTTATTTTAAAAGTATCTAGTTGTATTACCTATATATATAAAAGTCTTATTTTATACATTTTAAGAAAAATTTAATTTATATTTAATTATATTTATGAATTCAATGTATTAGTGGTAGATTAATAGTTTCTCCAACCGGCTTTTCTCATTTCTATTAGTTGTTGTATTAATTTTTGTTTCTGCTTTCCTTCGCTAATGCTAATTACTCGTTGTAGTCTTTGCAGGCTTTTTGAAATTTTAATTTTTTTCCTCCTTTCTTCTTCTTATTTGGTACCTGATTTCTAAAGTTTTGTAGTTGTTGTTTGTTATTCCTCTGCCTAGCCTGATATTGTTCTATGGTGATTGGCTTAGGGCCAGCAGACTGTGGTGTAGGTGTGTATGTTGGTGGTTCTTCAGTTGTTGTTCCTTCTGGAACGTATTCTTCATCTAAAAATTTCTGCCACTTTTTAAAAATTTCGTCCACTTCTTGTTGAGTCATTTGTGGTTTTTTCAAATATGTATTTAAATTTAGGATTTTTTTTTCAAATAAAAACTTTGGAAGGAAAAAATAAAAAATTCGGCAGGACCTCTCAAATAAGATTTGGCAGGATGATTTTTCAAATAAAAATTTTTTTCTTGAAACAAAATTTTGGCAGGATTTAAAAAAAAAAAATAAAAATTATTTTTATTATCCAGATTCTTTTTAGATTTGCAGGATTGATTTGGTCAGAATCTAAAGTCCGTTTGCAGGATCGCCAAACTGCTAAAAATAAAGCTTCTTTAAATTTTTCAATTGAAATCGGCACTGTTTGGTGCTGAAGAAAAACGGCTGCAGAGCTTAGCAAATACTGAACAATTTTTTAATCTACACCCTAAATTTTATTAAATTTACCACATGGCGATCCTTCCATGCGAATCATACAATATCATAAAATACGAACATTATTTTCACTACACCTCAATAAACAAATAGTCACCACTTCCGATAGTTTGATTGAAAACTTTTAAGTACCGAATTGTTTTTAATACATGAACCTTAACGCCCGTATTCATAAAAAATAATTTGTATTTGAAATGTATTTTAAGACAAATTTTCCTTAAAATAGATTTCAAACTTTATTTAATTTTTTTTGAATACGGCAATAAGAATTAAGAAAATTTGCCATTATTTTGCACAGACGCATTCTTTAAAAATACCCGCTATTTTAAATTAAAACTGCAATTATATAGAGATATTTATAGCACATGTATAGTTAACATGATATTCCGTTGTCATCGGTGTTTTGTCAACATAACTCTAAGCCGATTGCTTAACAAGCGCAGCTTAGTCGTCGTAGTTACGCCAGTCACACCTACCATCAAACCAGAAAGCATATAGAGGTGACAGAAGGGGAGAACTATATAACCTTATTTTCCGACTCCCTCTATACGCACAAGCAACGAAAAAGAAATTGAAAAAATATTTTAATTCTATGTGGTTTTATTTTCTGTATTAACGTATTTTACACAAACTGCTTTGTGGTATTTTATCTAGAAAGCTTCTTCCAACATGGAATGATTGATTTTTACATTTCCCACAAACTAATAAGCATATTGGAGCTAATAACTTGCTATTCACAAAACACAAACCACAATTTTTCCAAAATTTTATTACAATTTGAAATTTTTATTTATATTCCCTTCTTCGCAGCATTAAAATGATCTTCAACCAGCAGCAATTTAGCTGATTTGGACCATTTGCAAATGTCATTTTTTTACATGCCTGTTAGAAGCATGTGATCAAACTATTTTTCACTTGTTCTGCGTTTACACACTTCATGTGTTATTTTTATAAATGCTACTTTATAGGTGAGAGTCAAGAATGATGATTTCTATCATTCTTGGGTGAGAGTGGCGATGGGAAAAGAAACGAATACTCATTTGCATGTACTGTCATTACGTTTTATTTTCTCATTTGTAATTTTAAGCCGAAGGCATTTGCAAGCAAATTCCGTCAATATGACATGACTTGTGTGAATAACAATGAAAGTGCAAAGAAAAAAAGTAAGAATCATGTCACTAAGCCATGAGCCATAAGCGCAGGTGTATTTAACTAAGTGGCATTATTAGTAAAATAATTACAATAATAAAAGAACAACATGTACTTTTGTTTGTGTAGTTTCATTGCGTGTGTCGAAAACATAACCCATATAACAAAGAAAACAGATACAAACAAAATTTAAAAAGACAAAAATATTTGTATGTATTTTGACATTCGCAACGTAAAACATACGCAAAGCAAAGAAAAGGTCAGCTGCTGCTGCCACCTAGTTAAATATACCTTGACACTAGCGTTGTCAACTTTTTATAACCAAAATTCGCCATACACCTTCTCAAAACAATTTAAATTATGACGTTATCAGATATTTGTAACCAAAACACGCTCTTCCCAAACAACAGACTACTAACCAGATATGGCAACCTTGACATTTGGAAAATGGCCATATCATGCGAGGTTAACCCCATATTGTGAAGAGTAAAATTATATATGGCATTCTCAAAAACAATGAGTGAGTGGCAACAAATATACATTACCTTAATTGTATAAAAAATGTAAACAAAGAAAATTAATAAAAAGTTTGTTTGCAATAAATTTTCATTTATTTATCTGAAAAATATAAAAATGTTCATTTTAAATAAAATTGCTGCTCTCAATCTCATCAACAAATGGTAATTATAAGCTGAAAAGAAAATATAATACATTATAGTTGGTGTTTGAAGTGTAATTTGTTTGTTAACTTACAGACAAACTGGAAAGTGGTTGAAGACAAATCCGTGTACAACAACTTGTAGCAGCAGCCAAATTTCTGGGAAATAAATAAAACAGTAAGTAAAATGTAATTAAATATGTGAAAACAATTATAAAAATTAAAATTATTTTGTAAGCATTAAATCTTGGAGAAGTACTCACCTGCTTCTAAGATTGCCTCGATGGAACAAATTGCCCTGGTAAACAAAAGTGGACGGAAGTGTTGAAGACTCCCACAACAGTTTGGCGGCGGCGAAAACATCACAATTGATGGTAAGTAATTTTCATGCATGTAAAGATAAAGAACACAATATTAATGTTTGATTTCTTTAAATACATTTTTAAGCATACCATTTGAGTCAAAAGTGGACGGACATTCTGGTCGATTCCAGGACTTTTTGGTGGTCGAAAGAGTAACCTTCTAAGCGGTGCGTTTTCTTAGCTAGCTGAAAATATAAAAATGGATTATTATAATTAATATTTATGATTTTTATAACGTTTTAGCCTGCCATTTTTGTCAAGTGACAAACACCAGTGAATTTTTTAACACTTTTTTGCCAAAAGTGGAGGGATATTCTGGTCGATTCCAGGACTGTTTGGTGGTCGAAAGAGTAACCTTCTAAGCTGTGCGTTTTCTTAGCTACCTGAAAATATAAAAATTTAACATTATAATTATTTCTGCTTTTTACGATAACGTTTTAGCCTACCATTTTGGTCAACAAACAAAAGTGTTCGCATCCAGTGAAGACTCACAACGATTTGGTGACAGAAATTGTATGCTGTAATTATATATAATGAAATAATTATTGAAATGTAGAAAATTTTTTAATAATTTTTTTTAACTCTTATTAAAACACAATAAGCTTTTTAAAAATTAATAGTAAATTCAAAATTCCATTGAATTTAGATACGTTTTTTCAATTTTAACACTTTTTCAACTTATTTTTACAAAATAACTAACACATTTCACACAAAAAAGGGAAAAATACTAAGTTTAAATCGGTCAAACCGATTGGAAGCCACGGACATCAAGACACAGCTAGAAAATATTACTTCCAAACAGCTGGACCAATTTTCAAAAGCGGTTGTCTTACAAACAAAAACGAAAAACACAACTAAACACAAACACTCACTAATAATTATTTTACCACTATTGGTAACTTGATTGTATCAATTGGAAATAAAACAGGAAACAGTTACTTGTGATGCAGACAATTTTTGATTTTGGACAGAATATATTCTTTTCAAAACCAAAAACTTTTCAAAAGTTTCCTGTTTTAATTTTGCACTTCTTAATTAACACTTCTTATATAAACTTATCAGATTTCTCGGAAAACGATGTAGCGTCTCTTCTTTTGAACAGCCCATGATGCATTTACGACTCCTGAAAAGGTATGGAAATTTAATATTTATTTAAAAAAAAACCACAAAAAATACATGTTGATTCTTGATAACTTGTTTGTTCGCAGGTTTTATTGCTGAACACAAACAGCAAACCTTTTTGCTAACACCCACTTCAACTTCTTCACTTCTTGTGTATAAAAAAAAAATTCTGTCAAAAAGTACGCCTAAATCAGAATTTCCAATTTTTTTCCGCCAATTTTGTGAAAATTTAACACAAAAATGTAAATAAAGTTAACCCGTTCAAATAAAAGAGATAGACATATCCAAAACAAACATTTGCTGTCCTTTAATGCCATTTTGACAGATTTTAGTGCAAATACCAACCACCAGGTGGCCGTGTCCCATCTGGTTAGTTATCTGTGTCCCAAACGCGCTACGTTAAATTTTGATGAAAGTCGTCGCATATATTAAAAAAAAGATCCAACATTTATTGAAACAAAATAATAACTATCAAGTAGAAAGCTTAAAACGATAGCAAAACTTAAAATATGCTTTTGGTATATGAATACAAATTTAAATTGTTTAAGCATTATATAAAACTATACGTGGTAAAGTTGAAAAGATTAAATCAATAGGTCAGTCTTGTTTTATTTAATATTAAATAATTAAATGTTTATTAAAGGTGTATGAAACAGTTTTACATCACGAGCAACATCCCACGCCAAGATGGAAATTCTAAAATATGCAGAGCATGTAATGAATATATAATGGGTAGCATCATAGTACACATTAAGTGCCATGCATCGTGTGACAGCCACAAGAAAAAAAAGTTTAGAAAACAACATTAAAAATTAGCGATTTTATAAAAAGCACAGATTGAACTGCAGAACAGTCAGCAAAAACATTTGCAGTTAAGTTGACTATATTTGTTGCGCAGTAGAAGAATGCATTCCAAATATTGGACCACTTAAAAATAAACTGAATTGATATAATATAAATATATAAAGTTAGTTATTATCAAAATTGTAATTGTGATCTTGAAATCGATTTAAAAGTACCATGATTTTCCTTATATGTAAATAGTTTATACATTGTCCATACTGAACTGTTTTTTGTTATAAGTATCATAGTACAAATAAAATTTAATGCGTATTTTTCACTATAAAAACAATATAAATTAAAGAAATGGATTTAAGTGCAGTTAAGTTTCAAAAAGTACAATTTTCAAGCTGTTTGTTATAATTTTTAAAATTCCTGATGCCATCCCTGGTGTTCTTATCAAGTTAGAAACCATGGTAGTATAATACAGGTAGTGTCGAAGCGTTAACGGCCTTATTAGGGTTCGGGTCTGTCAAAATTTTTTTATGTATTAGTAAAACACACCAACACTACTAAAAAAGAACACTAACATTTGTTTCAAATGCAAATGAGAAAAGGAAAAGAAATAAAATTCTTTACAGAACAGAAAATGCAACCATTTTGCTATTTTTCTTTTTGTGCTTTTTGACAGCTTCGATCCTAAAAGCAGTGTTGTAGCTTCGATACTACGTGTATTATTCTTCCATGTTATTCTGGATACACACATTGCAACGTGTTTATGCAACCAAACTTGTTTCATTGTAGGTTACATACTCTGTAGTCGTTTTTATGGTTTCATTTCATGTTGCATTCGAGGTTTCATACACATCAATATGTTTTGATATTTTCTTGTTGCATTGATGTTGGTTGCATAGTGTGTAGGGTTGTTTATTCTTTTTACTGGGATAATTCTTTGAAAACCAGCAAGGTGTGCATATGTTTGTGTTTTAGGTCAACCACGGAAAAAATGAATAAAGTAGCTTTGCAATTTTGTAGTTTATCATGTCTAATAATTTAAGGAAAGTTTTTTTCGCACATAATTTCTGTAATCTTTTCGGTCATTTTCTTTGAACTCTTTCAACAGTCTTTCATATGAAAACTCTCCTTTTTTTGTTAATACCATTTTTAAACCTATCCTTTTTTTAAAATACCAATTTTTTTAATCATATTTTTTTTGTTTGTACCGCATTTTCCTCCTCTTCATAAAACAATTCATCAATTGCCGCTGTTTCACTTACATAGCTCACGGTTCATTTTTTCAACTATGTGTCTTTCTTGCGCTATATTCAATGCGAATACAAAATAAAGAAATGATGTTGGGTTCATGGTTTCATTCTTGGTTGCAGTGTCTGTATCAAAATATGAAACTTGAATGATAAACGTGTTGCATAAATACGTTGCACTGTCTGTAGCCAGCATTAGTTACCAAATTTTGATATCATGAAAATTAAGTGAGCAGCCGTCATCAGGTCTTAGTGAGAAAACATCGATAGTACAATGGAAATATAACTATCGATAATACTATCTATTGTTTGCCAGCTCTAATGTGAATGCAAACATAGTTGCGAGCAAGCAAACATAATGTCACAAAAAAATATAACGTGAGAATATAAATATATTATAATTATTTATATATGTAAAGCTCTAAATTTCAGATCCTTTTTTAAACCAAAAGTGCAGAAAGTCTTTGAAACCACTGATTTGGAAACTGTGCACTCGTAAGTATTATTTTTTTATTGCTATGTATTTAGGTATAAGTTTTCTTGTTCAAAGGAAACCAGAAAGCGTGGAATCTGATGAAAAAGCGTCCGAAAGTAATAATGTTGGCGCTATCAAAAGACAATCTGATGAAGAATTGAACAATACTTCAAAAATTATTAAATTGGAGCAAACATCGAGTAACACTTCAAAAAATGAATCAAACATCAAAAAACACCCGGAGAAGATTATGTCTCTAAAACTAAATGAAAGAGAAAATTCAGCAATAAGTACGGAATACGATCCCGCTAAATTGAACTATCACCCCATAAATGATGCCTTTTGGGATAAACATCAGAAGTGAGTTATATATTATAAGCAACAAATTTAAAATTAATTAATGTTGACTTGCGCACAAAACAAATTTCGATGATTTTTTAAACAAACGCATAACATAAAAATGCTTTGGACGACCGGTATTTATTACCGGTAAGTAATTTGAATTTTTCGTTTTCTAAAAGATCATTTATTAAATTTTTGTTGTTTTTTAAACTCAATTGGGAACAAGTCTAGTTTAGTAACACAGCTAAAAAAAAAAAAAAAAATAAAAAAATATATAGGGGTGTAGAAAACGGTGAAATAAGAAGAAAATGTAAAATAAAAAATTGGGGGAAACGATAGTTCCCGAGTTATGGGCCTCTGAAGTTTTTCTGGTTTTCTCCTCCATGTATAACGAACACTGGCTTCGCTAATTAATCATTTTCGCATACATTTTGTATATTCTAAAAGAACTCTTCAAAAGCTTTAAAATGATATCAATATTGGCCATATACGTTTATAAATGCAGTGGAAAATCACATATATATATATGGAAACTTCAGAGACCCATAACTCGGGAACTATACGTTTCCCCCAATTTTTTATTTAACATTTTCTGTTTTCACCATTTTCTACACCCCTATATATATTTTTTTCTTTTTGGAGCTGTGTCACTAAACTAGACTTAAGCCTTCAATTGTTTTACGAAATTAAGATCTCATTAAAATTATATATTAAACTAATTTCCAAGGCGAATTTTAGCTTAAATCTAGTTTAACATCGCACCTATGAGGAGAAACTTTAGTTACCGAAGTCGGTGTTTGTTTTTTAGATTTTTATTATACTTATTTGAATAAACTACATATTTATATCGCGCATATTTATATTTCATGTATACGAAAACTTTGAAAACAGCGTTTCCGACACTTTTTCCATTTAATCACCCCTATTCTGAGTTTCGATTACGTATTACGTTACCGCATTCAGTTACGTTCTAATCGAAAAATGGTATCCAAAAAAAAATTAATCAAAAGAAAAAGAACAGTATGTTTAAATTAGTTGCTATGAAACGTATGAAAAATTAACGGAAAAAATAAGCAGTTTTGTAAAAATTTTAATTTTTAAATTGTAAAAAGATAAATTTATTGCAAATATAGGGGTAAATATAAAAAAAATAAATCTTGTGGCTGCTGAAGAATTTTGCAGCGCCGGAGGCGATATTTTCATTTGCTATGCATCATTTGGAACTTCATTCAAAATGCCTGCACTTCTTTGGGAGGCTTCTAATATCCACACGCAATACCATCCTTGTGTTGTGTTTTTCGACATTCAATAAATTAATAAAATTATTTTGTAAACTTTTGTTTGTTGGGGGTTTTTTCATTGAGTTTTTAAAAGCTTTTGTATAAGATAAGAGGTTTGAAACTTTTCAAAAATATGGTTTAAGGTCTACTGATTATTTGGCATTAGCATTAATGAAATGCATGTATATGGACTAGCTAAAAACCCAATTACAATATAATTTTATAGTTACATTTCATTTAATTATACACTTTTTTCAACTACGAAAACTAAAATCGAAGAACTTTTCGTTAGTAGTCAAAGCACTTGTATAAACGTAGCTACGATCGTAATGCAGAAATCGAAAAAAAATCGGAATGATATGGGGAACGGAATGCAGAATACCAAATTTGAAAAAACGAGAACACTTCGACTCTAATCGAAACGCAGAATAGGGGTGAATGATTTCTTCTTATTTTCCAATTTTCTATCACCCTATGTAATTCTTTTTATTTGGAGGTGCGTTGGTAAACTAGATTTGTTCCTTAGTTTTACGCATTTGCCCAATTACTATAAAAAATTTTTGTAAATTTAGTATACCCGTTGAAAAATTAGCGGTGGTTTGTGATCAAGTTCCTTTAATTTGACATCTGCACTCTACAAGAACAGTGACTGTCATTTGGCTGATAATATCACTGGCTTTGCTGATAGAAATATCGGTCATCACCTAGAACAAAGTTTATATAATTTTCTTAAGGCCAATATGAAAAAAAAATTATGGAAACTTTTCTGTACATGTGATCTTGCATCTCTATCTAACTACAAAATTTTATCGTATACAGAACATATGTCTGAACTGCTCACTCTTATGTTTTTGACTGATCAGCGTTGATAAAAATATTAGTCACATACTTATTATACACATACTACTCAACCTTGATGTACATATCGGTCACGGCTGACTTGTCAAACTTGACGGACATATTGGTCACCGCTGACTTCTAACTATATGAATTCATTCACCACTGTTGATTGACATTTCTGTTACAATAAAACGTGATTTTTTTTTAGTTCACTTGTTACATTATAACTATATGTCTAAGAAAATAATATGTGCAATAGTGTAAATAATATGTACAATAATAGTGTGTTTTTAAAAATTCAAATGTGAAAATAACTAAAATGCATTCAACTTTAGTGCCATGATAACAAAACCCATAACTTGAGCACCACCATGCGATTAAAATTTCAGTGGGGTTTGTAAAAAGTCCAAAATTTTTTCACCAAATTGCTTGCGATACTTCTCACGCGTCGAGCGCATAGAGGAAAGGGACTGAAAGTGTATTAATTTTGGATAACGTTAATTTTGTTTATATGTAGCTAAACAACTTACGAGGGCGGATTGGAGTTTAATGCCCTGTAAAGTTATTTCTTCATTTGTTGTGTTTAACATTTTTAAGTATGTCATGCCGCTTTTGGGGGCTATTGAATTACTTAGAAATACACCTGGCTTCAATTCATTAAAAATTACGCTGTCTTCAATTAAATTTAATTTTAATGCTTGTATAATTTCTGTTCTTGGAGGTATTTTTATTTGTAATGACGAAATTGTTTTTGTATGAATTGGAAGGGTTATAGCATTATTATTAACAAAAAAAGATATTGTAAATGTTTCATAATCTATTTTACACAAGTACCACCTGTTAGTAGACTACTGTCAAATTTTGAGCAAGTGTCGTCATTTGCTTTGCGTTTAACAGCTTTTCAAAATTGAGTGGTTTTTCACTCACGCTCACGATAAAAAAAATTTCACTCATGCACGCTCACGTGAGTGAAAAAAAAGTTAGTCACAATCACGAAAACTCACGCTCTTATTAGACGCGTTAAACACTACTCGCAATTTCGTAGTTTTTCGATCTGGCTTAATTACGGGATGGTGAGGAAGATAACAGGAAAATAATGGATTGAAGAAATCATTCAAGACTGGCCTCATATTATTTAATGTCAAATATTCGCTTAAAACATCATCATATAATACCTTGACTTCAGGTTTGCTAAGAAGAAGCGAAGACTCATTTCGTAAAAACTGAGCGATAACATTATGCCGAGATACACTCAAATGAGGAAATTCATATTTAAACGGCAGGGTCAACTCATGGCGGCCCTCGGGGTCGCGTCGAGTAGTATTCTTATAATTTTCCTCGCAAAATTTATCAAAAGAAGTAAATATTTTCCTTTTGGGGGTCTCCTCTAATTCCCAAAATCGAAGTAAATTTTGGTTCAAATTATCTTCTTCAGAAAATTCATCCCTAGTGGAATAAACCTGCAATGAAGTTTTTTGCACAGGGCCTGTAATAAAAGTAAAATTGTGGGTCTGCTAAACGCAAATTTGATAAATCTCTACAAAGCTCGTCCTTTATTGTAACGAATGGTAAATTACCAGAAATATGAGCTAAAACCAATGCCGTAGTCTCCAGACTAATTGAAGAATGCAGGGGAGAGCCAATTTCGAACGAGCAAAGTTTTCTCGAATTAGCAGAGACCGTCTGATTTACACCAGAAATTTGAGTATTCGTCGAATGCGCCGAAATCTTTAAACGATTCTGCAATCGTTCCGAAAGGAAAGAAGTTTCAGAAGCTGGATCAATTAGAGCACGAGCGGGATACTTCATACTCTGGTGACGAATATTCACCATTGCCATGCCTAATGAAAAGTTTGACGATTCAAGGGGACCGACGAACTAATACCACGACAGGTAGAAGGTAAAGATGAATCTACTGTGCTAGGGTAACCTGATTGGGAAACAACACCCGAACTAACAACCGCACCAGATGTTGAAAAATTTCGAATGTAATCTTCCGAATGAGGTATATTCCTATGCAACAAAGTATGATGCTTTTTATTACAATGTGAACAACTATGAACACTATTACAATCTTTCATTTCATGTGTACGCGACAAACAATTAACACAGCAATGAAATTTCTTGACTGTCGAAAATCTTTCCGATACTGAAAGATTCTTAAATCGTTTGCAATCTCGCAAAAAATTACTCGGACTTTTACAAAGGATACAAGAATGCGAAGAAGATGAACTGACATGATGTGCTTTGACCTTTTGAACCCGATTTCTTTTTGTCATGAGGCAATTCTCTTATATCACGCAAGCATTCCAGAGTTTGAATCCTTTCTGTCAGAAAAGAGTCCAAATCTTTCCACTCAGACAAAACCAATTTGTCCTTTATGTTTTGTTCCCATAAGGTAACAGTGAAATCTGGAAGTCTCTGAATGCAAATAAACACAATTATCGTAGGTAGACAGAGTAGAAAGGCAACTATTTATACCCCTTTGCATTGATTTAAGACCGGTATAAATCTCTTTATCTTTATCAGGGAGCCCCGTAGAGTAGTAGATAGCGATCTAGACTATTAGTCGAGGGGTCGCAGGTTCCATTCCTGCCTAGACCCTGGGTGTTTCTGTAGACAAGCCAAAATGGCTTCGCGGTTTGTGTTTAAAAAAAATCTAACACTAGAAGACCAAAAAGTTCCCTAAGTTGGTTTACTAACATACGAGGGTTCCCATAAGCCTCTCTGAGATTTTTCCACGCTATGTCGAAACCAAGATTGGAAAGAGGACTTTTTGGCCTCACCACTAGTTTTTCGTAACAAGTGACACAGCCGCTCAATATTGCTAAGTCGAGAGCTGTTCACGTACAAAGACGCAAACAAATCTCTAGAAGTAGGCCAGGACAGATAGTCCCCATCAAAAACATAAACATCGCAAGCGGTTAATGTCAAATTATGATGATTATTACTTTTTTCATCTAACTCAATCTCCTGTTTCCTTTTATTTATATTTCCTAAACACGTTACATATGCACTGTACGTAGCATGATATCTAATAGTAACGATAGCGACTTCCGGATTTTCTGTGCCTGTCCCTTTCGAAGGTTTCAAAGAGTCTAAACACTTCTCATGTGCTAACTTAACTTTCCACCATAAAATTCTCAACTCTTCGCCACGAAGCTCTAGCGTGAAAACCGTATGAGTTTCATCATTTATCTCGTTAAAGCAAGCCTGAAATCCGACTAGAGCATCCGTAGCTCTAATACATTTGTCTAACACTGAGACCACATTTTTCTAATTACTGGCAAAAAATAAAAAAAATTATAATTTCAATTTGACCAACGTATCTTTTGGTTGAACAAGAATAAAATTATTTCTAAACTTCAAAAGATTTATATTAAAAAAATATACAAATAGCCTTTTATTTAAATTTTAAGTCTATTGAAGGCGGAAAAAATTCTATTATAACCGCACAAACTCGTTGATAGTGAAACTGACCGAGCGTAGGGTGACTACAATGCAAGCAACAAAAAAAACAGAAAAAAGGAAAATGAAAATACAATTTGGTCAATATATGAATATATACACACACACTTAATACAAGAACAAATTATATTTGTACACAGTATAAAAAGATATGTATGTATATAAAGTGGCGTTTATTTATTTTATTTTAGCACAAAAAATTAAATAACTATTTAATTTATGAAACACTTTAACTTTGATAAATAAAAGAATTGAAAAAGTAATTTCAATTCCGTCCGTCCACGTAAACAAACGCACAGTAGATTTTTTTGTACCGGAAGAAAATAAATAAAAACAAATGTCAAAAGGGGTTGTAAAACGATCAATCACGATAGAGGTAATATTTATTCACAAACAAATTTTGTGTTCACTTTTTCTCTTAACCTTTACACTTTATGTATATGAATGTGTTTATTTCTTTTTTATATTTATTTTCACTTTTATTTAATTTTTAACTTTAAGTAAATTGTACGGACCTTTTCAAATAAAATTTTCCACAAAAAATATGGTGATAGAATTTGGAATTTCGGTGGTATGAAGTGAAGATGGCGGATCTTAAATACAAAAACCACAAACTTAATTAAAGGCTCCACAATCCGGCTCGAAGGACCAAATGTTTGCGTGTAAAGGCAGATGAAAATAAATAAAATTAAAACAAAATTGTTTTGGGCTAATTTGCAATAATAAAGGGTGAAACTTTATTGAAATATGTACTCGTATATTACCTAATCGAAAGATATGAAGTACTTCGCTCAAGTTGTCCAAGATGAGTAATT
Source organism: Gymnocheta viridis (assembly GCA_956483585.1). Lineage (NCBI taxonomy): Eukaryota > Metazoa > Arthropoda > Insecta > Diptera > Tachinidae > Gymnocheta > Gymnocheta viridis. Next base: position 39,858,780 of record OY101444.1, read on the forward strand.
TTATTACAAAAAGTTGAAGATGCCGAAGGCAAGTTTTAATTGACCGTTAGCGATTTTACTCGTTAGAATCTAACTAATGACTCCGAAATACAAAGTTGTTAGAAACAGGAGTAAAGTTTAGGTCCTAACAGAGTAGTTTATTTACAAAAAGAAAGCTGAAGACTAAAAATTAAAATAAGTAAATTTCAAATTAAACAATGTTGTTTTGCCATATCCAATCAGTAGAAATTTGAGAGAAGTGTGAGAGAAATTACATAGTTCTTGTTCTTCCTCGTCATATTTTTTTTCGTGTTATTATTTTAAAACAATTGAAACTGCAAATTTTGACTCAGAATACTTAAATCTATTAAAAAATTGTATGTGCTTGTATATCAAGTGTTTTATATTATTGAGGGCTTAAGTATTGTTATTAAAAAAACACGTTTTGTTTCGTTTCATATACTAAATTATAATTGGCCAGTGAATGGGCCCGACCCTCCGAATCCCCAGTGGTTCCTAAACAATCATAAGTTTAATCTAGACACAGTTACGAAAATACATGGTTTACGGCATTTAAAATACAAAATATTTTCTGGTCATGTATTTAAAATACAAAATTCTTCCATTTATTGTATGTACGTATTTCAAATACAAAATACTTCCAGGTCATGTATGTATTTAAAATACAAAATACACAATTTTTATTCAAACCAAAAAATACATAAGATATTTATAACTAAAAACAATTGTTTCCTTTCATAAATATCAGATTTTTGAATGTAGCATCACACAAACTTTTTCTTGTTGGAGAATAAATAAAACCTGCTGAAGAAAATAATCTTTCTAAAGGTCCTGATGAGCACAAACTTGTATTAAATTCTATGAATACTCTTTTTATATTTGGATAGATTTCAAGTTAGATTAGAGGCAAATAAACGTGAAAGGCATTTAAGCGTGGGGTAATTATCCGTGGATTACTGTACTTATATGTTTTTAGTCAATACCCGTAGTCAAATTTAGCTATCGGTGTATACCGATATACTTCAAATACTGATACCGAAATAAAAAGAGAATCAATACTGGTACCGGTATCTATATTCGCTTCGGTTGCCAACCTTGGAAAATATGTATTTTATGCAATGAAGTTAATGTGTGCTGGTAATGAATTTGCCTTGTTTTCATTTTGTGTTATTTGTAGCGGCGGCTTGTTAATATTATTGCCGGCTCGAATAAGGAGTTACAGCTGCTCGACTAAGATTTCTACTGTTATTTTATGACAAACCAAAAACATACCTTAAAAAGTCTTATTATTTTATGACTTTTTTGCTTGAAGCACAACAACAACTTTTTTAAACCATTGTAAAATAATAAGACATTATGACAATATGACTGATATGACCACAGTGTGAACACCCCAATTGTATAAACACAAAAATCGTATGCTAACTATTATGTTGACATTTCATTTGCTGACATATGCTGATATTAAAAAATTTGCTACTTTCATCATATAATGTAGACGCCAAAAATATTAAATATGCTGATAGAGAGCATTTGTTATTATTTTAAAGCATATGAGTGTTAGCATACATATGCTGATTCAACATACCGTCTAGACCAAGTTATATATTAAAAATTATTATTAAATAGATAAAAAATAATATATTTAAAACGCACAATGATAACAAAACACACTTCAACTTCGAAACGGCCGGTTCTCAAAAGAGCCTGATCCAAATCATCACGTCTATCGGTGGCACCGAAAACTATAACTGCAGCATTTTGAGGAATCCATCTATTTCGGATAAAAGCTGGTTGATGGTTTGATTAGCATAAGGATGTAACACGGAATTAGTACGCTTGGCGCATACTGAATCAATTTCATCGATAAAAATTAAACAAGGGTAATTAAAAAATACAATAAAGTTTCCCAAAAATTTTTTTATTAACAACTTACTAAACAAATCGCGTACTCGTCTACTTCTCTGGCCCTCTAACCCTTCATTAAACTCAGGTCCTGCGGCATAGAAAAATGTTACATTTGCTTCTCCAACCACAGCTCTGGCTAATAATATTTTGTCTGTGCCAGGAGGACCAACCAACAAAATACCTTTCGGTAGTTTATCACCTAAATTATAAAACTTTTCTGAATTTTTAAGGAATTCTACAACTTCTTTTAACTCCTGCTTGGCCTCATCGCAAACTTTGACATCGTTAAAAGTTACATGTATTTCTTCAGGATCTACTTCCACCTGATTGCCCCACTGTATGCTTTTATGAGAAAAATAATTATTTATGTATTTAATATAAGAAATTAAAATGTGTATAATCATGCATTCTTACCGAAACATGGATCCATTTGAGGAAGAGAATAAATAAGCTTATGAATATGCCAATAAATACCACAATTATTAACTATTGCTGAAGGACCTAATTTAATACCCGGTTAGCTTCTAAAATCATACAAACCTCAAAATATTTCGTCGTTTTGCTAGACTTGGGATGATCTTCTGAATTTGCGTCAGACAAGTAACCCTCAGCAAATGCTATTTTCAACTAGTTCTCCTATAAAATTCATGTCATAAGTAATGTATTCTGTCACAACGATATATTCCTACTACCTGCATTCTGCCATTATCACTCTCAGAAGTTTTCTGCAGTAGTTTTTTTAAGGTTTCGTTCGGAACTACTTATTATTTCACTTTTGAGTTTTTGTGGATTGTCACTAAAAGCAGCTCTTAAGCGTGAAGTCATGGTAGGATTCCCTTTAATTCAGCAGCTATGGAACAATCTGTCTTTAAGCTACGAACAAATTTTCTAAAAAAAAAGTATAAACATATAGATATTTTTATTTTCTCAACATCCTGTGTCTTGCTCGTGCACATTAGTGTGTACTTGCAATTGGTGTTGAGGTATAAAAGATTGCAATTTGAAGGAGGCATACTCTTAGCCATTGACATTGTTAAACGTCAATGCTATTAAATGACTTGACTTTTTGATCTTCACTCTCCTCACTTTAACAGTTTGCAACTGCAGCAGATGCGTGTCCAACATCGATTTTGCTTTGTTTAACATATAATTTAGTCTCTCTTCCTCGAAAAAGTTGTTAGCGGTGCCATTACGAGTATATTCACTAACAAAGTGACGCAAGTTTTGCGGTACTCTGATCATATTTTGGGCCGACATAGCAATCTCCGCGATCGGCGCCAATTGCGTCGATGAACTTTGCTTTCGTTTGTTCTCCTTGCTGCATGTGTACCACTTTTAAGTTAAATTTTTTCACTTATGAAAATTTTCAACTTGAATGTAAACAAAAGAAATAAATAAATTCTGACATCCAAGCATGTATTCGCCTTGAATAAAACTAAAAAAAGTTATCAGCTGCGCTATCAAGTTCACCTATATGAATTCGCCTTGGGCAAAAGTCTACATGTAGCGAAAAAAAACAAAAATAAAGTAGCTGTAAAATACCGCTATTTAAAATTATTGGTATACATACGAGTATTCATAGTAGTTATTATATGCAATATTTTAGTTTATGTTTTGTTAATGTGCTGATCAAACGTGGACAAAAAAGGCACCTAGAAAAGAAATAGTGACTGCCATAAGAAAATAAATCGTATTCTGAAATTGCCAAAATATTAAATTTAAGCCGCGCAACACTACAAAGAATTATTGAGAACTACAACAAAACTGGTTCCTTTGAATCCCCGAATCAGCGCTCCAAAATTACCCGATCATATCGCCCATGTCTCCAATAAGAGTGTCGATCCAAGAACTGTCAAAAGGGATCTGAATGACAATGGATTTTTATAATATAAGAAAAATCTGCCTTCTTCGACATGATTTTGCACATGCGCATATTGACAAAGGAATTAATTTCTGGTCTAAGGTTTTATTTACAGACGAATCAAAGTTCAAAATATTCGGGAGTGATGGCAGAGCTAAAATATCGAGAAAAAGAAATTCGGCTATGCAGCTGGAAAACTTAATACCAACTGTGAAGCAGTTATGGACCGATACCAATATAAAAGTATATTGGAAGAAAAATTGTTAAGGAATGGCTTCTATATTACGCGCCCTGGCAACTCAATACCCCTTCGGTCGAGATTTAAATATTATAGAGCACGTTTTTGAGCTTTTGGAGCGCAATATTCGACAAACTCAAAGTACAGATGCCAAATCATCAAAAAAGCATTAACGAAGGCATGGAGCAAAGTGACTCTGGAAGAGATGACCAATTTCGTTTTATAAATTCCACGTCGCCTGCAAGCAGTAATTACGGTGGTGGACCAACTAAATACTAAACTATCATAACATATTTTAGTTATTTTTTGTTTTTTTTTTGTTAAGGGACAAGTGAATTAATTTAACTTTTATTTTTTTGTGGATAAAGATGATTTTATTAACGAAGGCATATTTCTGGTCACTGAACAGTACCGGCAGCATTTATACTGTTCTACTTTGTCTACTTTCGATTCTTATTATAAATTGTATTAATTACGTAATGTTAACGTTTACATTTATACTAACTCAATGTTTAATTATTTCTCAAAAATGCTATAATTTTTCTATTAAAAATATTAATATTTCTCTAATTTTTTACATCATTGGGTAGCATATTATACACGCTCAATCCCTTTGTAGAATAATGATCGCTGCATTGCGTTTGTTGAATCTGTGAAGTCTAAAGTTTTGCGAATTTCTAGGGCCTTATATCCTTTGTTTTATATTTAATCATTTCAGTGTGTAGATTTCAAATTAGGTTGGCGTATATCTATTACATTTTAAAATTGATCTCGTTGCTTTATAACAAAAAGCAATAATACATAAGAATTAATCAAACCAAAAGAGTTTGTCTCAAACAAAAATTAAAAAGAAAAATGGTACATGAGATAAAAACAACGTGTAGCAATGAGTTAATTTAACGTTAATTAGTGGTGGTAAAATTTGAATATTGATCGTGGTGAAGTTGTGTTTGCTTTAAAAACAACGAATAGTACCTTACACAATACAAATAACTCTCTTATCCTTTTTCGAGTCATAATTTGTATAAATACAAATTTGAAATTACATTCAACCGAGCCACCTAAGCAGTGTCGGATACATGGAAACACACACATATGAACACTGATGAAGGGGGTGTAGCGGCTCCCGAAAAACAACGTTTTTATTCTGCCGTGAAAGTTGAAATTAATTAATGTTAAAATTTTCTCTTGTTCCTTTGTAATATTGTCTCATGTACAATTCTTTCTGATTAAAAAATGTTACTAACTTTAGCCAAAATAATAATCACTTTGGACTAAAAACCACTTGAAATCGATTATAGTTCTTGTATTTCCTGTTACTATGGTTTATTCTTCAACTACTTGTTTTAATCCATTATCATATTTTCTAGTCAATTTCCCGACTAATATATGTTAAAATCTCCTATTATTTCATTTCACTGTTATATTCACCAAGTTCTTTGATAATTTTTTTTTTCGAAATATTTACGAAATTCAGCTTCAATGTAAGATGGTGATCTATTACAAAATAATTGTTTTTATTTTAATAGTTCACTTACCCAGTATTTTAAATTCTCTACTTTTTCAATTTTTTTTTTTATTAAAATCTTTTATTCACGAATCTTATAAACTAAATAAGGTGCAATGTTATGAGATTTTACTTACGTACTACAACAATAAATCTTATAATTTAATAAGGAAACTATTAATAATACTGTCTTGAGGAAAATTTGTCACAAAAACCTCCTTTAAACTTTGAAAATATTATAATGAAATTTGGTAAAACAATCGCTAGTAAGATTCCTTTTAACAAGAGAATCTCAGCGACCGTTTAGTAAATTTCTTATTGTTTCAAAATTACACAATCTGCATTTTTCATTAAATGACAGCGTCAGATCATTGGCAAACGCGTTTAACTTTTTATGTTTAAATCTATTGTGCAGTAAGTCGGTGGGGAATCTAGGGGGAAGATTATGAATTATTTTTAAATTTTTGTTCTGGATAATCTTAGCAGTTTTGTGAAACCATGCTGGACTGCCGTAAGTCAGTATCGGCCTAATACACATATTGCACAACAATATTTTATTTTTGAGGTTGAGCTTAGACCTCCTATTAATTATGGGGTATAGAGCACGTCCACACTTTAAAGCTTTATCACAAATGTAATTCACATGTTTAAATTTGAGTTTTTTATCTAAAGTGATACCTAGATATTTAATAATATCATCTTTGATGGGGATCACGTTCCCCGACAGTACAAAATTTTAGTAGGAATACGTTTTGGTGATTTATTATATGGGAATATAATAGCCTGCACGTAAAAGCACTGTCATCAGCATAAAATGCTGCTTCCTGATTTCTGTGCACCTCAACATCAGATGTATACAATGAGTAGAGTTTAGGTGATAGTACTGACCCTTGTGGCAATCCCGCTGGGATTGTTCTTTCTGTTGAGAAGTCCCCGTCAACACACACAACAAATGTACGGTTCTTAAGGAAACTTTGTATAATTTTTTGTAAATATAAAGGGAAACTTAATGCATTGAGTTTGTATAACATCCCATTGTGCCAGATGGTATCAAAAGCTTTTTCTATATCGAGAAAAACAACGCCAGTACTCTTGCGATTTCTTATGTTATCTTCGATATAATTTACAACTCGCTTTATTTGGTGTACGGTATAGTGTTCTTTACGGAATCCAAACTGTTGGTGGTTAATAATATTATTTTGATCTGCAAAATCAACTAATCTTTTATGAATGATTTTTTCAAATACCTTATCCAGTAAACTTAAAATGCTTATCGGCCTATAGCTGGTGGGTAGTTTGGGATCTTTTCCCTTTTTATGAATCGGTATTACTTTTGATTTTTTGAAAGTACGGGGAAAGAAGCCATTAATTAAACAACAATTGAATATTTTACTTAGAATTTCATAAAAGTAGTCTGGCATATTTTTTAGCATAATACTATTTATGCCATCTAACCCCGGGGCTTTATTATTTTTTAACTGCATAGTAAATGTCTTAACCTCAGTGGCATTTGTACGTTCAATATTATTGCTACCAATAGGAGAATCATTTATCGAGACAATTAACAAAATCAGATACATAGTTATCCAAAGGCGATTGATTGGTTATTGATAGTAATAGTGTGTGAGCTACCAAAATCATCGGCAATTGCATTAGCTTTTTCTGCATTAGTTTTTAAAACTTCATCATTGCAGTTAAGATCTGAGCAAAACGAGTTCTTTCCCTTTAATGCTTTTGTTAATTTCCAGAATTTTTTGGATCCCGGGGGTAGTTTCGAAATAAATCTCGACCACGACTCGATTCTATCCTTGTTAAGGTGGAATTCAATTAGATTACTTAACTGCCTTAAGACACCGTTTAAGTGGGCTCTGTAAATCGGATCCCTACATCTCTGCAATCTACGTTTGAATTTATTTCTTTGAGCAATAAGCATCTTAGATGTACTTGAGATTTCTCTCTGCCACGAGTTTTTTCTTTCTACGGGAATCTTGCTAAATGCACCGTTAACAATTGAAATTAATTTATTTAGCAATAAATCTACATTGCTAGCAATACACTCTGGTCAATGTTTTGTCGTCTAATTTCACTTTCAAATCAAACTCTAATTGCTGTCCAGTCTGCACGATTATACAAGGCTACTGTATTTAATTTATTTTGGAACTGTCCATAAATGGAACAGGAAATCGGAACATGATCTGACTGTAAAATATTTGGGTGTGTCTCTAAGTTTGAAAAAGGGATATTGGAATTAGATAGTAAAATGTCTACTGTAGAGGACTGGACTTGGGTTAAGTTTTGACCGAATCGGGTAAAAGAAAATGGAAAATAAATGTAATAGTTTGCAAGCAAACAATGTCTGTAAAGCTCATTACCGGCTGTGTTATTAGATACACAGTTTCAATGTGTGTGATGTGCATTGAAATCACCAAAAATGAAAAAGTCACAAGAGAAGTTTGTGAGTAAGTCTAAGTCCGCCTTAAAATCCACAGTATAATTTGGATTATAAGCAGCAGTAAAAACTACAGGACGACTATTAATAGTAACCTGTATAGAAATATTTTCAATGATTTTTGTGTTAATTTTGGGTAATAACTTATGAACTATGTTAGTTTTTACCGCAATGAATACTCCTCCGCCATGTGATTGCCGGTCTTCACGATAAATTTTGTAGCTTCCTAGTTGGAGCTTGTGATGCGGTTTTAAAAACGTCTCGTTGAGCAACAGTATATCAACTTGTTTGTCGTGGAGGACTTGCTCGAGCTGTGCAGCTGCTGACTCGGTTGTTATGCCTTGAGCGTTCCAGTGCATAACATGGACATTGTGTACAACAAATGTTTTATATGGCATGTTTAAGCATCATACCTAAGACTCTCAATTTGTCAAACTTTGTTTGACATTTTTCCAATGCATCTACTGCATTAAAAAATATTTCCAATAGTTTATCATTGGATAACTCGTTGTTGTTGTCCCGTGTTTTGCTTTTAGTCACTTCAGAAAACATATTTTTCCCTTGGAACCGGGAGTCTTGTGCAATACCATGATGTTTTTGGCTCGATAGTTGTGGGAAATCACTCTCGTCTATTACATAACTACTGTTATGTCTTATACTAGTCATTCTAGTTTTTGCGGTGAGTCTTTGTCGTATTTCTAAGTATTCTTTACGACACGGGCATTTAGGGTCATCTGCCCTGTGGTTTGCATTTCTGTAATTTTTATTTGTACAGTTATGACATTTGTACACTATACTGCCATCAGGTGAGCTTTTGTTTAGTGAACATGTACATACCTTGACTCTGTTCCAATTTTTGGCTCCATGACCGTACATCGAACACTTAGTACGTTGTGTAGGACCTTTATTACTCTTAAAAGGTTTTCTCCAGCAAACAGCAATGTTACAGAAAAATCTGATTTTTAAAATTTCACGCTTTGAAACGTGTTGCCTATCGAATTCGATCAGATACAGTGTGTCATCTTCGTTTGATCTTTTTGTAATAATTTCTTTAACGCTTACAGGAGTAATGCTGTGCGTACTTTTAAATTCCTCCATTATAGCTGTTGTCGTCTGTCGGGGAAGACCAAACAGCACCATCTTGAAATTTTTACTATCTCTTACCTCGTGTGTGTAGAAATGCATGTTGTTGTTTTTTAGCGTTTTCAAAGCCTCTTCATACAGCGCCATGGTGGTTGAAATTATTTTAGTTCCAATCGACATCCTTTTGAGCATAAATTTCTCACCGATTAATCCTAGCACTTTGGAAAAACTCACGTTGGAATCCACAATTATCGGTGGAATTTTCTCCTTTTTTAATAAATCGTCTTCTTCATCTTCGGACAGCAGATGAAACCTGTTGCTGGTACTCGGCCCGTCGTTTATCTTGGGCATCTTGTATTTGGGGCAATTGCCCCAAAACTTCCTTCTTTTTTGACCATTCATAGTCGGGCAAAAAAAAAAATTATTTAAAATGAAATAAAAATTAATTATTAATCCGCGAGCAAAAGTACAAGTTGTTTACAACTCAAGGCAGTGTTGCCGGATGGATTTTTCAAAAGTTTTCCAAATTCCAAGAACCCTGGCTTTTGCAGATTCTGAAAATGTGATTTGTCCATATTCTTCCAATGAGATTTCATCTTGATTCATTTCGACTTTTGTTACGTGGGTTTCTGGGAGCTCTATAATCAGGATCCTCATTATTAACCATACTTTCCACTAGATTATAATTATTCATTAATCCATGAACATTTGTTTAAATGTCACACGCTATATTCTTTGATTGTTTAAAATTTATTCCAATTCTTCTTTGTTTAGTGCTCAGTTTTCTATTTTTGTAAACCGTTCACTCACGATTCATCGTATGGTGATTTTCGTCTAGTCCAAGATTAATAGTTTTATTTATTCGTTCACAATTAATAATTTTTTTTATTATTTCCTGATCACATTCTTTTATGATTTCCGCGACATTTTACACATAAGTTTATTTATTTATAATTAATGTTTGTAAGTAACTCAAATTTGAACTTGAGCCAAAAACAAAAAATTCGTTTCAATATACAAATATATAAGTTCGATAAATTACTTACAAATATTAATTATTAATAACGATGGCTCGCGTCAAAAAATCTCCATGTTGACGTGGTCATTGTTGGTTGAATACTAAAGAAATTCAACTACAAAAGAAAAAAAAATGTAACATCATTAAAAAACAGCTTAATTCTCAGGAAATTGATTTAACGTGTAAAAACGAATATGTTTATTTATTTATTTCAGTTCCGTCGAAAACTAAATTTTTTCCACCCAATATATCGTTAGTCTAATATTTTCCATACATCAGAAAAACGAATTTTAAAATATATGTATTTCTTTGCTTGGGGTGTACTTTATAACTCTAATATCTGTAACTTTACTATCACCTTTATTACGCCCAGGTCTGATACTCTTAAGAAATTGAACGTTATCAAATGTTTTGAAAAAGTTATAATCTAAATACATAACATCATAGGGTCTCGAAAAAACCGAGCATCTATACAATCATCTACATATGTATTCTGAAGGTACGTTAATTTATTCTTTTTTTCATAGCTCTTCATATTGTGGAAACATCGTATTTACATACAGTTTTTTTCGCTCCAACTAATTTTCCAAAATTTTTTCTCCTATTTGCCTCAGCGGTCTCTGTGCACGTAAAAGCAGAATTTTCTTTACAGTAGCAGCTCTTCTTTAATGTCCTTAATTTTTTTGTTCTTTATAATTTCAACCACTGCCTGTATTCTCTTTTCCAAAATCACTTACCTTCGCTTTTTATTTCTAACTGAATTCCAAGATGGGTTTTCTAAGCGAAACCTCTTTCTACGAGTTCTCGGACGAAATTCGAAAGAATCGTCAGAGTCCGTATTAAATCCATATGGAACTAGTGCCACAACACCGTCGTCTGCTTCAATTCCATAGTTTTGCGAAGAATCCATACCAATTTCTTCAAAATACAAACTAAAATTATTGTAAATTACATTAGGTTAGGTTCCATTGGCAGCCGTGATCAAGCACAGCTCACGTGGGTCCATTAATTAGTTCCCGTTGTGCTACCATGTTGCCCCGTCTCCCAAGGGTCCTATGTTATCTGGCTGCAGATATTCTCACGCAGCCACCCGGTTGATTCAATGAAGGAGTGGATCCTGTTGAAATCAATATTAGAGAGACAAGTTTTTAAGGGTTCTATGACCGAATAGTTAAAGTCTTAGATTTCGAATGCCGGACAATGACATAGAAGATGTTCCTTCGACTCTTCCTCTTCTTCATCGCCGCAACTTCTACATATGTCATTGTAATTGAGCCTTAACCTTTGGGCGTGCCTCCCAATAGGCCAGTACCCAGTTATTACCGCGATTAGGTTTCTGAGATGATGTCTGGATAGCTGTAGTGCCCGCCTAGTCCTTTTTTCATCTATTATGGGCCAGACTTTCCTAGTTTCGCTACAGGTAGTTTCATCTAACTGACGCCGCTTTAGAGTGATGAAGGTTAATTTGTGTGACCTTCATCACAGTTCATCACTATGGACAACTGCAACCTCCATCCTGCCAAAGAAGTCACCCACGAATCCTGTGATCGACTGGGTGTCCTCGCTGGCCGATGAAGCAGCGGAATCGTCCTCCATAGTTGGCATATTAGCTGTAGTGACCGGAGCTTGAGGCTTCTCCTTGTTATCACCTTTGTAGATGCGGAGGAAGATAGTTCCAAAGCCATAGAATATTTTCCCCTGCGTCTCCCGAAGTGACGCCAAAGAGTCAATGTTAATTATAACAGTTGCCTTCCTGTTTTCATCAACAGCGTCTGTAACCCGCACTATTTTCCAGTCTTGTGTGGGTAGCTTTGGGTTACTGACCTGCATGATTTCCCTGATCTCCTTGGAGTCGGATGGCTCAGCGGGGATCTTGGCAACACATCTGGGCCTTTGCGGTACATCGGCCAGAGGTATTGCCTCAATCTTAGCGCCTCGCCAGATTTCCCCCAGGGACTCCACGGCATCTTTGTACAGCAGCGACGACCGCTCATCTGTGCACGCTATTAATTTGATGTGCCCCTGATACCAGCCGGCATCATCACATTCGGGTGGTGGTCCAGGGTTACCTCTTAAAACCTTGAGGAACGCCTTGGAGAGTGCGACGACAACCAGTTTCCAGTTTTTGGAAGAAATGGTGCCGTCACTGTTGTTGCGGTCAATGATCGCCCAAATTAGGTGATCTTTTGCCACCTCCTTGTACGATCTAATTAAAGGCCGTTGAGGGATATTTATAAATTACATTAAATATTATTTTTAAATAAAATAAAAAATCTAAATATTTACCTTTTTAAAAAGACGCTTAGTATTTATTTTTCGTTTTAGATCCTCAATTTTCATGGCTTTAGAAAAAATAGAACAGAAAACACAAAATTCAATTGAATAAATTAATATTCGTGGAGTTAGCACGTGCTTTTAATATTTTTCGTAGTTTTGTGGACTTAGCGTTTTTGTAAACAGCAAAATTACAACAACTTTTAACTACATAATGACATTTTTTGTTGTCGTAAAATATGTGTTTTGTATAGTATTACCGTTTTTCATTAAAATCCCAATTTTGGAAAATAGTGGACTTAGGGTCTTTGCGAATTATACTAACGATATACTTTTTGGTCTTCCATTAACTTACTTTTGCACTATAAATTGTTTTGCTATTATTTTTAACACTGTACAATCTATATATTTTAATTTTCTTTCTCGAAAAATTCGATTTTGTTTCTTCAAGTTATGTTAACACTCATTTCTATTGGGTTGGGCAACTTAATTTCATATCCTTCACTCATTTGATCTTGTATATCCACTTTTATTTCTTTTCTTTCTTCATCATTATCTGTTTGTATTATTAAAGTTCCATTTCTTCTATTTTCGACATTAGTTGTTCTTAAGTTTATCGGCTTTACATTCTTTAATTCTTCTTTAGTTTTTACAATTCCTTCTTTTTCCTTAAGATTATTTATTGAAGACACTTTTTTAATTATTCTGTATTTACACACGTCATGTCTTATTGACATGATTGCTACTTTATAGGCGAGAGAGGGAAGGGTAAAAGAAGCGAGTACTCAGATGCATGTACTGTCATTACGTTTTGTTTTCTCATTTGTAATTTTAATCCTGAAGGTATTTGCCAGTAAATGTCGTCAACATGACATGACTTGTGTGGACAACACTGAAAGTTCAAAGAAGAAAACGTAAGAGTCATGTCAATATGACATGACGTGTCTAAACGCAGACTTACATCAGTTATCACTGTTTTGTTTTTTCTATATCTGTACTTCTTTTTGTGTAACTTTAACAGTTTCATATATCTTTTGCACTTGTAAATTCATATCAAACATTTTTTGAGCATTACTTACTATTATTATTACTTATACTTTTTTGTTTTCTTTTAAAACCGCTCCATTTCCAACTCTTAATGTACTTTTAAGCGGCAAGTGTAAATAAATGTACAAATTTCCAATAAAAAAAACCCTTAAATTATAATTCTGCAAGTGCCCGTGCAAACTCTATTTATTTGTTTTTGATAAAACAATATTTAGCTATTGTTTATTTTTATATCGAAATAAAGTACTAAGGCGTGATAAAACTTTGTACTTTGTAAAGATGTTTCTTCAGCTGGGGTATCACTCGCCGTTGTCCAGGCTTCGTCACAAAAATTTCTTTAATATTTTTGAGACCCGACAGAAAAGAAAGACACAGTAGGATTTTAACAATTTATTTTAATTAATACACTATTACGCCTGAGTTAGTTAGTTATGCCAGTACCGTCCAATTTAAACGGCACAGCGACGCTATTCCGCTGCTGTTGCTCAAAAAGAAACTAGTGATACAATCACCAAGCTCTGTTGCTCACCAGGCACGCAGTGTCTATTGTCCAGTAGGAATCCAGCGCACAGTGGGTTGAAACATAGGTAAACTGAGGATTAATTCAGGGAAGCCAATTATTGTTGATATAAAATTTTTTTGGAATAACTGTACATTATTTAGAGAAAATATTTTTTATTTAAAAAAGAAGAGAAAAATTATATGTACATATATATGCATTTAAATCCATTTTGGGTATTATTGTGATAATAGCTTTAGATATCTTCAACATCATCACCATAATCATCATTATCATTATAATGATCATTATCATCATGATCATAATCATCATTATCATGATCAGAATCCTCATCATCATTGTCGCCCTCTTCGGGAAGAATTAATAATTCCAAAGCCACCTGCGGTATTTTGTGTGTATTTTTGTTTATATTAGTTTTACTCATGCTGGAAATATATGGATCTGAAGTAAGCAGAAATCTATTAAATATGTCTTCATTAGTTTTTTCCCGGCTGCATTTACGCGCAAAGTATTCCCTATAGTTTTTGAAGTCTGTTTCTAGCCTCTTGCGCTTCTTCTGATAGCTCACCAATTGGCAAAAGGGCATTGGATATTATTTCCGGTACGTGTATAAAAAATTTATGAAGGGTAGGTGACATTTTGTACCATGGATATATTTTAACAAAATGTTTTGCAAAGTCACTAAACTTTTCACTATTGACCTCGTGGCCACATGACAAGTATTAAATGCATTCTGTTTATTAAATCTAGATCAAATTTTGTTATTTCTGAGGAAACTTCTGCATTCTTAAAAAACCTTCTCGCGGTATTGCTATCATTTGTGTTGCCAAAGCCTGGTTTTGGTTGGTCAATGATCAATCCAGTTTTTTCTTTGAACTCTTTTTGAATTCTTGTTTTTTGTGTCTTTAACAACTTGTTTGTCATGATCTGACCTAGCTTGCCACTTTTTAAGTGGTAATTTATATGCCACATGAAGAAGACACTCAAAAAACCTAATCCAGCCATGGAGAATAGATAAACCGAACTGAAATGTATCCTTCTTTCACACTTCTGGCAATCATTTCATCAATACAATTGAAAACTTTGCTCGTAGCACCACAAACGTAACATTTTTGTGTGGATGTTGTTTCGGTTATAGCATTACACACTTTGCCATCAATCATCACTAACATAAATTTGTGATTTATTTTTATTGATTTATCACCTACTAAAACCACGGAATCCTTCAGAGTTTTGATTTCTTTTTCTACTCTTTCTTTTTCAAGATGTGAAGATGTTATAAATACCGCAGAATCACTAGCTTCAGATCCGTGAAATGCTTGTTTATAAGAGCTATGGCCCGAACTTCCGTCAAAGCCCCACTTAGAGTACAAAGTCATTTGCGATATTTCCTCGTTGTTTAATGAATCCAGTACAGAATTCTGTACCATAACTAGACGCTCAGTGGTATGATCTAACAGTCCTTGCAGACTTACTTGCACTGATGTTTCAGAAATATTCATATGTTCTTCTTCTGGATAACATTTTTTCTTAGCTTCTTGGAATTTTGTATATGAAGGAAATTTATCAGGCGCGGCTTTTCTAATGATATTATATTGGTGTCGAGTTAACTTCGCTTCAACTAAAACCGTAAGTGTGTGTTTCCTCCGCACTTAATTGCTGTGCTTGTACGTTTTCTATATTTTGTCGCTCTTGTTGGAGATGATATTATTTCCTTAACTATTTTTGAAGCATCAGTTTTTCCAGAAGCTCTCAAGCTTATTTGTGTGGCGTGAGCCAAAACAGGTAAAGGAATATTGTCTCTTAACTCCTTACATTTCTTTGCTTTTGTGTTTTCTCTACACTCCTCAAATGAGACATCCTTGCGTCCTCGTTTTGTTAATGGTGTTGGTGGTGGAACAAAACAGATAGAAGCATCAAGCCAATTATTATAATTTTTTAAAAAAGCTTCTTCCTTTCTAACACATTTTTCCTACCGAGTCTTATATTCTGAACAGAATTTATTAAACCTTTTTATAAAATCGACCATATCTGAAGGGTTGACACGTTTGATTACATCCCACCTCAGAAGCTTAAATTTATCTTTTAGTAATTGAGGTTCTCAATTTTTCATAAAATTATGAAATTCCCGACGAGAAATAAAAATTGTTTTGGGACTTGTTCCTAAAATAGTAAGATGTCAATTGTTTATAATTTGCAAAATGTTATTCGTTTTCCCTTGTACCAAATAACGAGTAATGTACAATTACAGAACACTTCAAATAAATAACATCACAGTAAACAGACACAATCAATACAAAATACAAATCAATATGGCAGTGCCGAATTTTAAATACCCTCCTATACGGAGGAGGTTTAATTAAATATTTAAATTTATTTTTTACTTCAAAATATTAATATACCATAATACATTAATTATCAACAGCTTACACATAAAAATTAAACACACTCTAATTAAAATTAAAAAAATTACCCACTATAAATTAGGTAAATTTCAACAAACTCTGTAATTTTACATGAAATTTCTTAAAATTTACTTAGCTTATGTTAGAAATTATTTAGAATATGTTGAAATTTACCCAATTTATAGTAGGAATCTTTACTTGTTCTATTAAAGTGAAAATGAAAACCATACTTCTATGTATGTTCACATGCTTGTGCCAAATTTTTTTATGTAGGGTACAATGAACTATAACAATTAAAAGAGATGGAAGCGTGACACGATATTTTTTAAATGCAGTGTTCGTGAGTTACATATAATTTTATCAAGAAATTTATTTATAATAACGTAAGTTATTGGCGAATTTGTGCGTTAGCTTATTTTTTAGATTTTTTTTAGCATTTAATATACATATTAGTATTTAAGCTTTAGTTTTGTTCGAACATTAAGTGTTTTCGTGATCATTTCCAGCTCGTGAGTTAATTTTAAATTTAATAAAAGCACGAACGTATGGAAAAATTAGAATTCGGTGTAAATAAAACAGAAATTATTTTTTGTAAGTGAGCGTGAGTCAAAATTAACTCACGCAACCATCTCTGATAGAAACCAAACTCATTTATAACAATAACTTTAATACCGAAAATAAAGACAAAAGAGAATTAAAAACAAACAAGTTGATTTGTTGTTTGTTTTTTCAGATTAAGTATTTAGCAACTGGAGTTCTTTCACAAAAATTTTAATAAGTAAAAAAACGCGATGCCTCTGCAAAAGTTTGGTGTGGAATATATAAGCTAACATACTATATTAAAATATCACTTAATAAAATTTGCTGGATCGCAACAAGAAATTTGTTGAAACTCTGTGTATATATCGAAAATACCCCAAATATGGAGCACTTTTAAAAAAAATATTAAAAATATTTGCAAAGCATTTATCTAAAAAACATTAATGCAATTATGTAGCCAAATACCTGAAGTTGATGGTTCCATTTTAATAAAATTACTTTTAGAACGCTTAATAACAATTATCAGCACCCAAAATATCGGATACAGCGGTCCAACCACCATATCCTCCCTTCACAATTGCCTACTGCGTGCTAGAAGCCAGCAGGAATCCAGCGGTCCAACCACCAAACTCCTGTTGCCCACTAGTTTACAGGCGGTGCGTCCGATGCGTTGTCTATAAATTGCTCAGTTCGGATACAGCGGTCCAACCACCATACCCTCTCTTCACAATCGTCTACTGCTTGCTAGAAGTCAGCAGGAATCCAGCGGTCCAACCACCAAACTCCTGTTTCCCACTAGTTCACAGGCGGTGCGTCTGATGCGCTGGCTAGGTATAAATTGCTTAGTTCGAATACAGCGGTCCAACCACCATATTCTCCCTTTACACTTGTCTACTGTTTACCAAAAAGTCACAAGATTATCAGCGGTCCAACCACCAACAATTTTAGCGAGCTTACCTAGTCGACAGCCGCAGGCAGACTGAAAACTTACTACAAATGTTACTGCTTATGTACTAAAATTCTACTACACTATTCAGGAGTCATCCGACGTAACTTGATATTTTGGGTTGTATTTTAGAGTAACTATGAGTACTTTACTACTACTATATGCCCATAGGTGGCGTTTTTTTTTTATCTAAGGTGTAACTTTTTTAATTGGCCGTTACGACTTGTCGGAGTTAATACAATTATTGCGGGTTGTGATTAAATGATGGGATAAGTTAAATTCATTTATGGAATATCAATTCATGACTTATCAATACTAATATAACGTTCAAACAATAATTAAAATTCAATATAAATTCATTCACTTATGACTATAATACAAAAAAAAATAGTTATAATTCCTAATTTATTAACGACAATATAATTCGTTCCATTCTAAATAATTGTAATTCATGGTTAATTTCTAAATAATGTACATTCCAAATAAATTCATTCACTTATAACTATAATACTAATAACTGGTGGCAAAAACGAGGCGGTACCGACTTTTGTCGTAACAACTTGTTGCATCTATGTTCTAAAGTTCCTGCTGTTCCTTGTGGTAGTAAGAGCTTTTATTCATTCGTTGACAGTAAAGGATAATTCTAGCTCATCCATTACGTTGCTTTAAAATGATGACTAAGTATTCACTGACCCGCCTGGTTGATGAAGTTAACCTTTTGGCTGCATTATTTACAAGAATCCTATTTTGCCTGAAAACAGAAAACGAGTTATTCCCAAAAAAAACTTTTTTGTGATCTTTGACTTTCTTTGAATAACTTACGATATACACGCGAGATTTTATGAGATTTTTGAGACAAATTTCGAGGTGAAACGCCAAAATAACTGGACTACAAACCAAAAAATACTTTAATAAGAGTTCATAACGAAAACATCCTAAATTAATCGAAAGATATTTAACAGAAAACATTCATTAAAAGTACACAGTTTGAAAATTATAAACCTTTTTATTTACAGAACTCCATATTTGGCCCTTACAAGAACTTTTCAATTAATTGAAGATACTAAAGGACGCTTAAAAATGGTGGAAATTTTAGGGAATTTTTTTAGCTCAGTGATATCGTTGAATCCAGAAGACTTATTACCAAGTATTTATCTTTCAATTAACCAACTGGCTCCAGCATTTGAAGGTAATTTAAACATTTAAACG
This sequence comes from Gymnocheta viridis, assembly GCA_956483585.1. Classification (NCBI taxonomy): domain Eukaryota; kingdom Metazoa; phylum Arthropoda; class Insecta; order Diptera; family Tachinidae; genus Gymnocheta; species Gymnocheta viridis. The sequence goes on from OY101444.1 coordinate 39,877,785, forward strand.
CACCTAACCATAACCGTATATAATAATTACGAGGGAAAGTCAATAAGTCTATACAAAAACATTTCTAGGGTTAATTTATATACATATTTTTATTTTTCCAGTCATTTTAAACATTTTATTTTTTATCTTTTTAATCGATTCTACAAGTTTTTGAAGCCCCGCAAATTAAGATTCGGAAAGATCCTCAAAATGTACTTCTTTTACGCAGATGACCTTCTCGTTGGTCTTGATTCCTATTCGTCGAGTCACTGTGAAAGTCAATGACGTCTTATTTGATTTCGCCATTTTGCCAAATAACAGCAATTATTAAAAAATGGTTATTTTTTATGGTTTACAAGCAAATAATATACTCAATATTCAATGCATAGGCAGAAAATCCTTTCCACACGTTTGCAATGTCTGTTCATTTCCACTGAATGACTATTTCTTTATTTGACATTTTTTATGCGTTGAGTTTGAAAGAACAAGTGGCAGAGCCGTACACAATGTATTAAAGTTTAAATCCAACTGTGAAATTAAGAAATTAAATTAACTTTGATCTGTGATATTTTATTTTATTTTTGATTATTTTTGCAATCATTTTTAAGTCGTGTGTTACGTTATCATGTTGCTGAAAATGCAGTGCAATTTATATTAAAAGATGAAATGTATTAAAATAAAATTATCCCTGAAGATATTGGAAAATTCCAACGAAACGTCGGATGTATAAATGAAATAAAATTTGTATTTTATTTGCATTTAAATTCAAGTTAATGACCTTGGAAGCCTGCATAGAATTATTTTCTTAAAAAACAACATTATAATTACAAAAAGGTCGAAAAATGAACTGGGGACCGTTGGGCATTAAAAAATGCTTACTTCCTCCATGTATAAACTTTGTGACTAGGTTAGGTTCCATTGGGAGCTGTGATCAAGCACAGCTCACGTGGGACCATCAATTAGTTCCATACAATTTGACATAAAATTTTGCCATAGAAAGCGGTCGTGAAATAGATTCTATTTTATTTTGACAGCGCTTTTTCTTGTGCTCTCACTTTAAAACAGAAATGCTCTCAACAATATTACCATACTTTTATAAATTTTATACATTTTGTAAACAAAACCATATGTTTTGGAGCTTTAGGGCAAAGAAAAATAAGAACAAAAGAAACATTTAAAAGTGTAATTGTAACACTGGGTGTTCACGTAGCAATATCCATTGCGACAATCGTCAAATTTAATTGCGTTCATGAAATTTGGTACGTGTACTCTGCGATTGCCATAAGTGGCAATCCGTTGCGCAATGATTGCTCAAGTGATATTATACAGGATGTAGGCATGACCGATATTGTAATCACTCCATGCTTTAGTGGCCTTTAGTCTTACTGCCGTGTTCGCATCCAACTTTTTAGCCATAATGTCTGGTGGTAGCTAGTTCAATATCGTAAACAGTGCCTTAGAAGGAGTTGTTTTAATGGCACCTGTTACTGTTATTGCCATCATTCTCATTATACGTTCAAACTTAGTTTGATGACTTCCGCCTAATCGCCGGCCACCAAACAACTGCACCGTAGAATAGAATGGGTTTAATGACACATTCGTATAGCCAGTATACTTTTTTCGGATTGAAGCCCCAATTTAGGCCAATGGCCTTTTTACAGCAATATAATACAGTTGCTGCCTTAGTGGTTCTGGAAGTGGTATTCATATTCCAGTTCAATTTGCTATCTAGTATTATTCCAAGATATTTGGCATTATCAGATAGTTTCAGTGGGACCCCATTTAGCTTCGTTGTGACTAAAGGTTGTATACAAATATAAATCATAAGCGGCCCCGAATATCAGGCTGCTTAATATATCTTATCTATTATATAAATAGCCAAAGACAAATTTTTAGATCCATTTTCCTTGTTTGTCAACCGAGTTTCTTCATTCTTTTACCAAATGGTAAACATTATTGAGGTTTAGTGAGGTTTAGGAAATCAGGTAGTTTTTTCTCTTTAACTCTTTCGGCGGCATTGGTTTAATTTTTGTACCATATATTTTCCATATTTTTCGCGACGGTGGTACATTTTTCGTACCACATATGTTTTACGTTATCACTTAAGTCTCAAAGGTTTAAAAATTGAACCGCTCTTCATAACGGGACAATAAAGCAATAATGTTCTCAGAGAAATTTTCGTTTTGTGCAAATTGCGTATTTTATGTACATTTTATGGTCAGTGAAGCAACTTTTGTGGTCCTGTGGTCCATAAATTGAACCACTATAAAATATTATTTTTAACAAATATATAAATCATATAAGAATTTTTTCTGAATTTTTTTTAAGTTTTGATCATTTTTTATTAAAATAAAAACATTTAATTTAAAAAAAAAAAAAAAAAAAATTCTCTGCTACATAAGGGGGTAAAATTGTTCTTGAATCTTTGCCGCTGAAAGAGTTAAATGAATGCAACTAAATTAGGTATACGTTTAAGCTAGCGGTCGAGTTTCGACCACTAGGCGTACACTAGTAAAAATAATTTGCTGACGGTATATACCGATATCATGAGAATAAAGTAATTAAAATGAGTTGATATAAAACTGATATCATTGTGAATCATCGTAGAAAAATTACATAAATATATCCGTTGGTTTTCTACGCATCATGTGAAGATAAACACCAGTATTGCAATGGTCACATAAAATTCTATTAATGATCTTTATGGACCCAATCTGAAATATCGGCACCATGGTAATAGAGAATTCAGGAAAAAAGGAGAAGAGAAAAATCCCACTCTTTTATTAGAATATTCCACTCTTTCATTAGAATATTAATTCCTGGGAAGGAACCCCAACAATGTCCACTACTCGGATGTCAGAGTTGTCTATTAAATTCAAAATAAAATAATTATTGGAATTCGCATGCCAACATTAAACAAGCATTTTTGCTGTTAGTGTAAATAAAAAGTCGAGAAACATTGTCCTCAATCGCAGTATGAATATCCCATTTGATGACATTTAACTCTCCAGACAGAGATTATACTCGTAAGCTGCGCGGTACAGTGTACAAGAAAATACGACAAGTTATAATGTTGAAAACTTATTCAAAAATCATAGAGGAGGACCTAAGCTTTAAGAATCTTGAAATTCGGATCACTCTGTTGAATCACACGGTGGGCTACATGGTGTGAAAGTTAACTACCTCGGTCATGGAAAACTGTTGGCCTCACACCGCAAAGTGGTCTTCAATGGAATTGTAATGTGTTCTTACAGCCGTGGACATTTTTTGGATGGGCGGTGAGGAAATCACCGATTGACAACGACGTTAAACGGCATTACGGATGACAGGAGCCAATAATTGAACAGCGGATTTTTAAAACATTTCCACACAGATTTCTTCAGCAGTATTAATATCTGCTAAAGTTATTATTACAAAGGATTTCTAAAAAAACTCAACAAATAAAACTTTTTGAAATAATAATAATTTTTAATATTTTATTTTTTCCGCCTCAGTCAAATGTTTTTGACAATGTACTATGATTTTACAAAAACAAATGCTTGTGGTTTTTGTAGTGTTGTACTTGTTGTAGTATTAAGTTCACCTGTATGAATTCGTCTTGGAACTATCGATACATTAGTTAGTTAAAAAATATTTGAAAAATATAGTTAGTTCAAATTAGTATTAGGTAAACGTCCACACATACTTATTAAAAATAATTTATATAAATTTGGATAACAAAACAAACATACTCGTATTCTTTTTTATATAGGTTTGGAACTTGGTGTTGCTGAACATACTCTTATGAAAATTATTTGTGATACTACTGGCCGGAAATTAGATTTTATTAGATCACAGGCACATTTAACTGGAGATTTGGGTATTGTGGCCGAGCAGTCAAGAATGGCCCAAAGGATGATGTTTAAGCCTGCTCCATTGACTATTATGGGTGTTTTCAATAAGTTAAAAGAAATTGCTAATGCACCTGGCAAAAACAAAGTAGTTCCTATAAAAGACATATTTATAGCATGTCGTTGCTCCGAAGCAAGATTTTTCATTCGATCTCTAATAGGAAAACTGCGTATAGGTATTGCAGAGCAAAGTATGATGAATGCCCTATCCACAGGAATTGTAAAGGCCAACAATGTAGACAGTTTAAAAAAGATGAATGAGAATACATTGAAAAGTAAAGTTGAAGCCGTTGCAATGATACTGAAAACCACGTACTGGTAAGTTTAAAAAAATACAATACAATAATTAAATAATAAATAAGTATTTAGATCCAAAAGGGGTCGTCCACATATTACGTAAAGCTACGTAACAAATTTTCAGCACCTACGTGCATTACGTAATATGTGAGCAGTCCCTAGAGCAACGTTTCGGCTTCTTTCTTCTTTGTTTTTAGTTTTCCTGTTCTGTTTGCAGTCTTGCTAGAAGTAACATGCGAGTAAAAGCAAATCGCATGACAAAAATCTGAATCCAGCATCGTGCGTATCACACGACTTTTTGATTTCGATACACTAGAACCTCTAATTTTCTGAAGTTTATAAAAATATGTATGAGCCAAAAAATTTGGTTCCTCATCGGGGTCAAAAATAGGGGAAAACGAAGCAAAATCCACGAATACCTTTACAACTGTCCCTGAGTCGCTTCGAGAGCCCCACTAATATTTTCCCCCTATTTTTTTATGGACATACTAATTCTCTATCTGCGGTCCTTAAGGAGCTCCCACACAAAATATTGTTTTATAAAATTATCCCCCACATCACCCCCATCAACGTAACTAGCCACATAATTTTTGTTGCCCCAATATTTGTTCAGAACAACTATTCTTCAATCATTACGGTCCCCATTCAAAAAGTTTTAATTTCTAAAAAAAATATTGATATAATATAATAATATAAAAACATAATTTCATAATTAAATACAGTGCACTGGGGAAAACGTCAACTAATTAAAACCGCGAGTGTTGACGTTTAACAAATTGTTGACGTTTATGAATGTCGAAACTTTTAATATAAAATATATTGATAGTGTGCTTTAAAACGTTTTTATTGACTCTAACCTAAAACGAAACATAAACAAATACAAAAAGAGAACAGAAAAGGCTTTCAGCCTTATTAAAACTAAAGGAACACATTTTAAAAGAGATCACATTTCACATACATACTTATGCATCAAAAAAAAATCTGTTATTTTTTCTGTTATTTTTTCCTTTCCAATACTTGGAGGAGAGCTTTCTCTCGTAAACGTCTTAATACATTTAGGTAATTTTGCTCAACATTCTCGCATTGAGCTAAATTCTGAACTAATTTCATATAATAAATGTGTGTGTGTGATCAAAACTGTGTATTTTAACTCTTGCTAAATTCAAAATTTCGATTTATTTAAAGTTGACGTTTTAGAGCTTTGTGGTTTGGTTGACGTTTTAGAGTAGACAATGTAAAAAATTAATGGTTGACGTTTTGGGATGTTGACGTAAACTAGTATTGACGTTTTCCTGAGTGCACTGTATACATTACTTATTGTTATATTTAAAATAATTCCTTTTTATTATGAGAAGGACATTTCTGCCTATTTTCACCGACATTCTGAATCAAAAATATTTTTTCGTCTCCTTTACGGCATAATATGTTGTTATATTCTTCAATCAATATTACTCCTCTTCGCCAGAGTTATTCACAACATGTAATTTGTGCAATATTTCTATCGGTAGCTGGTAGTGTTCGCGTTCTTCGGTAGCAATGAAATCCAAAGTACACGAAAAATTTTAATGTTTCAGTTGTTACATATTGGCTTAAATCGTTATTCATCAGTTCTTGATTTATTCTTTTAACACCTTTGGATCCAAAAATATGTGCTGAACGACTTTGATTGTCACTGCTGCCGCAATGCTCTAAATTACCATTGCTCTGTTTTTCCGAGGCCTCACCCATTTCTTCTTCTTTCTCGCTATTTTCGCTTTTCTCATATTTCTCTTTCTCCTTCAGTGCACGAATTCTGCTTTATCTGTGTTTTTTTGTGGATTTATCTTTTTTTGCAATTTTTTTGAGATGCTAAGATTTTCTTCTCAATAAAAGTTTTTTGGAAATTTGTATATGTAAATAACAATAGTTTTTAACTATTTCTTTAAAATAATTTTTATATTTTGTAAAAATTCGCTATCTTTCGTTTATTTCAAAAACTGTTCAAACTTTCGATACTTGAGACAACGGTTTCAATTGGTTGATATTTGCTTACTCCCTCCTACATACAACATTGTTTTATGCTTTTTCTATTGAATAGTAAATTGGTTTTTCTATTCACATTTAACAAATTTTTCTGTTATTTGAGTTGAATTTTCTAAGCCAACACATAAAAAAAGTAATTGTCATAAAAATATATTTATTTTTAATTTAAGATTTACAAAAAAAAACTATGACAACACTACCACTGATATACCAAAGATATTCAGAGAATCTCTTTCACAGTCTTTGCGACTGAGCCTCGTTAATTAAAGCATAACCAGAAATCACTTTCGAAAAATTTAAATCATTATTTGGAGTTTCAATTGCACTTGTGGTGTTAAACGAAGCGTTCACGTACAGTGTTACAATGATAATTGTAATATCGCGAAGTCTACTTAGATCTTCTTCATTTAAGCCGAGATATTACAATAAAATAGTTTCAAGAAACTTTATAGTCATCTCTTTGTTGCTTTTCCCTTAGTTGCGCTAAACAGAAGGATTTTATCTTTACTTGAACTTCAATTCTCTCTATGTTCTTGCCAGAATTATAAGGCTTATCTTTAATGTCTTCCCTTTGAAACGAGAAAAAATCGGCACTCCAGCCCCAGACATTTTACCGAATTTAGCTTCAAACACTTCTTTTAATAGCAATTCATAAATTTGTGCCTACATGATAGATAGAGAAGATATCTTTCTAGTAGTTGCGGTCAATGATTTTCTAATCAAGAAAAAGCCCGTAAATGGCATTCGAAATACGCTTGACTTTCCCTTTACTCGACGGCATCTTTGGCACGCCCAGGAGCTGCTGCTTTCCATCGTATGTGACAATAACAGGAAGTCGATCAACTTTTTTATCGCTATCTTGCAAGTCCGGCAACATTTTGCCATCCAAGTGCACATTGAAAAATTTAGTTTCAGTCAACTGAAATATAACTCGTGTTGCGTTTTACAGAAATATATTTTTTATTTCATATGGATACTTGAGAATTTTCCTTAAAAAATACAGCAATATCCTGTCTTTGTTTATGTACGGGCTTGTGGAAGAGAGTTCCGATTGATTATATAACCTCTTGAATCAAGTTGAAACTTATTATATTTGTCTGTAAGGGCCTCAATGGGTTAACTCGATGTTATTCACCATGCCTTGAAAGCCACAAGCAACGAAGAAGTAGTAGTAATGATGAGTATGAAATTGTCCGTTGTTGTAAAAAGTTGTTTTAATAAGAGTTGAACTTAAAAATCGCTTACAGTTGAAGTCATATAAAAGTTTCAAATCATATAAAAGTTGTAAATCATATAAATGTTGTAAATGCTATAAAAGTTGTCATATCAAAGTTGTCCACAGTTTAGAGTCGAAAATCATTTAAAAGTTGCCCAAAGTTTAATATTATTTTACTATTAACCTAACTTAACATTTTCTTATGAAATCAACATTATTTTAATTTACTAAAAAAAACACTTGAATTTTGAAAACTTAACTTATTTCTACATAAATACGGAAGTAACCCTCTAAATAAATTGAATTAAAAGTTACAGATTTGTGTTCTCATTTTGAAATTAGACACAATTTCTTTACATGTATTGTAATAATAATAGGTACCCGCTACTGCAGATTCGTTTTGGATTTTTACGTGTTTTCTCTGCTCTTCTTCTACCCTTCTTTGTTTCGCTTGTCTTTTCTGTGTTTCAGCTAGAATCTTGTATGCGTAAATGCGTAAATTATGTATGTATGTATATGTCAATGACATTGCATAATAAATTTTTTTAGAAATTGAAAAGTTTTTGTATGGAGACCACGCTAATGATTGAAGTTGGAAGCTAGGAGTGTTCTGAACAAATGTTGGGGCAAACAATATATTGGGGTTCGGTCATGTATTTGATTCTACTAGGGACACTGTCGCTAGTTAGGGTGATGGGGGATAATTTAATAAAAATAATATTTTGTTTGGGAGCGCAGATAGGGCGACTCATGGACGGTTGTGAAGATTTTCACAAATGTACATGAAACGTTTGCGAATTTTTGTTTGTTTTCGTAAACTGTTTTTTAAACTTTTATTTTAGATAAACTTTTATAATTGATGAAAATAAGTTTTCATAGCGACTATAAAATATTTTGAATGATTTTAATTCATTCGATGTATTTATTGGTAACACAGCAGCCGTTGCAAAAAATTTTTGGTTTCACGTAAACCTTCATTTATCCAAGATATAAAGTAAAACTGTTTAAACTGTTGCTTGAAGACGATCGAACATTTTCAATTTCAAATTCCGCATGAAACATGTATCCTTGAGAAAGGGGAGCCCCCGTAAGCTAGTGGATAGTGCACGAGACTATTAGTCTGGGGATCGTAGGTTCAATTCTTGCCTAGACCTTGGGTGTTTCTGCAGACAAAAAGTAAATAAGCAAAAAATAGCTTTTTCCTACAGCGAGGCTATATTTCGTCACACCACCGCAGACAAGCCGAAATGGCTTCGCGTTTTGTGTTTGTTCTTTAAAAAAAAAGTATTACGAGCGAGAGAATGTTTAGTGAGACGAAAATATACAAATAATCAACGCTCAACTTGGAACAGTTTGAATTGAACAAAAATAGGATGTTATTAGGGTTTTTCGAACTAACAAATTCGTCAATGTTATGAAATAATATGCGCAATTCTCATTGTTTATCGTAACAGAGTTTGATTAAATAGTTGATACTCCCACAATCCAGTATCTGCTTCACAAGTGGCAAAAATCAGCATATGAACGCAGATGATGATTGGAGTAGCGACTTATCGAAAATAGTACTATTCGGTTCTGCTAGTGTAATGATTTTCTTCGTCCTAATATTCTTTGAATAAAAATAATTCTGAAAAATTATTAAAAATAATTTTTAAAATTATTGGTGCTTTGGGATCTGAATATAAGTCAATCCATTGGAATCTAATTATTATTTTATGTTAAAAATAAAAGTTACTTCAAACTACGTAATATTTATTGTTGCGTTTACTTAATGTTTATTTATACTTTAGGCATTTTTTGAGACGAAGACGAATATAATAATTATGCGAATACGAATACGAGCATTCGTTACATCACTAGTACCTGAATACATTCATATCGTCACCTAAAATGCAAAACAACGTATCATCAAAAAATTTAAATTTCAAAAAATAAAAATCATATTACATATGTGTGCAAAATTTCAAGCTTTTGTTAACAAAAACAAAAAAGTTATGACCCAAATTCAAAATAACGTATCATCAAGTGAATGATTTTATTAAAGAAAAAAACGTATCATCATCAGTGTTGTCAACTATTTACATAAAAAATACGCTGTCCATTTGCTCAAGATTCGCTAGAAAGCGCCAAAGACCGTGAAAATATGATTTCAATATCTCAAACAGTTTCCATATTATACAGTTTTTTGTTTCCCCTGTAAACTTATGAAAAGTGATGTTACGTTATTTTGCATTTTATATGACGATATGTAGTATACTTTCTAGTTGAAAATCACTTACTCAACGCTTGATGTAGACTTTATTGCAAGACTTTATTGAACTATAGTTCAAAGCCTGAACAGAAGTGTAATTCAAGGCTTTAATTTCAAGCTACATTGTTTATTGGGTACATATTGGCACCGTTCACGTGTTTGGCGTGAATAATGCTTGATCACGCATGATTAGTTTTTCCTGATGTTTTTGTTTTGTAATTTTTCATATAATTTTTTAATTTGTACGTAATCAGTTAAACTGTTTTAGGTTTATGTTGAAAGGAATTGTTTGGATCAAGTTCAAATCCGACTCTACCCATTTCTTTATTAATATAAGAATTTTTTTTATAAGTTAAAGTAAGTTAAGTTATTAAGAAAATATTATTGGAACAATTCATTCATCATGTAGCGTGAACTAACTGTCGCTATAACCAACAATGTTTTACCAGTGCATACAGCAGTGTCGAATTGCATTGCCAGACTACAACTGGAATGTTTTGGTGACGGTTACTTGACACCCATGCATTTGTTCAAAGGCAACGGCATAAAGCACTTAAATAAATCTTATTTAATAAACACTTGCATGCATAGGTGAATATAAGCAATAATAATTATTACAAATCACTGACGAGACACACGCCGCATGTCCACCGTGGGAAACTAAAAGAATAATTTTAACTAATAAAATATATCTTTTCTTTTCGCTCTTATTCTAAGATACCCTTAAGATTTATTCTCATAACTAGTATATAAGACAATGTATTTTATTTTAAAATTCAATTAATTAGCAAACATCTTAAAGAGCTCCTCGCTGAGCTCTAATAAAGTTGGAGCTCCCAGAGGAGCTCACAATCAATTAATAAAGTTACAGCTTAGGAGCTCTTAATGAGCTCTAAGCAAATAAAAGTATTTAAACCAAATCTATTTAATTAAATACTACATGGTGATCCTGCCAAACTTTGGAGTGCTTAACAAAGAGCACCCAAAGAAAATTTAATACTTAAAATTTAATGGTTCCTGACGGACCAGCCTAAAACGATCCGTCAGAGGAAGATGACCGCCTGGCCAAAAGGCAGAGTAAACAGTAACTACTGGCAACAATCCAAATAAATAAATAAATAAACTGCTTTCATCAATTGGAAACTGGACTACAAAATTGGAATGGAATCATCATCATACTCACGTACCAGAAAACAATATCAGCACACCACCACCAAACTAGGACGATGACACAAGGATAAATGAGAGACCTGTCCATCAAAAGACGTAAGCTCCTCAATGAAGCCTACCGGTACATAAATTCGTATCAGATGTACATGAACTAAAATTTTAGATTAATGGCATGATTAACTCAACTACTTTTATCTTAACTGTAGTGCGCTAAAGCCGCACACTAGGGCCAGTAAGCGTTAACCGCTCGTGGCGAAAAAAAAAAAACTTATTTTAAATTTTTATTATGGCACCAGTGGGACCAAAACCACTAACAATTACCGACAATGGTGCTGGTTTTGCATTTATTAAACGCATCAAAGAGGGCTCCGTAATCGATCGAATTGAACACATTTTGGTGGGCGATCATATTGAAAAGTTAAATGGAGTGACCATGGTGGGTAAACGTCACTATGAGGTTGCCAGACTATTAAAAGAGATTCCTACCGGTACCACGTTTACTTTGCGTCTGGTCGAACCCATGAAAAGTGGTTTCCAGGGTATAGGAACACGATCACAATCACGCATGCCGTCGGGCCGAGGCGGCTATGGCAGTGGCAAAGAGACTTTACGCTTCAAGGCCAATGGCAATGTGGAAATTGAAGAAAAATTCGATGCTTCAACGCAAGCGGGTATAGAGGCCATCAATAATTTGCTCGAATCTTTTATGGGTATCAACGATACCGAATTGGCTACACAAATTTGGGATTTAGGTACTGACAAAACAAATTCCATGGATTTTGCTGAGGCCATAGACAATTCCGATCTAGAGTCTTTCGGTTTCACCGATGATTTCATCATTGAATTTTGGGGTGCTATAACAGATGCCAGACGAAAAAAAAAGCCACCAAAAACTTGTAATGTTAATTAATGGTCATAAAAACGATAGTTTTAAAATTGTTGCAAAATATATATTTATTTACTTGTATTAATTATTTTCATTTACAATATGTTTTGTATTTATAAAAATTTTTTTAAAAGTAAAAATAGTAGAAAAATCTCTAAGTAAAATAAATTATTTAAACAAATTTTAACGCACACACAACACAGGCAATGAAAAGACAATTATATAGCGGATGCATTGTCACGCATAAATATTAGTGAATTAATAGAACTAAATGAAAATAATAATAATATATTAAAAATAACTACAAGATCAATGGCTAAAAAGACACAAAATATAACAAATAGTAATAATAGTAACAAGTATCAATTAAATGAAGAAATTAAGCCCAAAATATACGTACCAATAAACAACTCTGACGTCAGAAAATATAACAAACTAAGAATTAGCCCAACAAAATGCTATATTAAGCAAGGCAAAACGGTACTAACATATATAAATATTAACGAGTTATTTACTAATGGGAAAATTGACTTAGGACAATTCTTCTCTAGGCTAGAAAAAGTGGCCGGTAAACTCAAAAAATAAATTACAAGTGGCACCAAGTGAGAAAATTTTCGAATTTATCTCTACAAATGAATTTAAAGAAATGGGCAATAAATATTCGAAAAATTTAACAGTAGCGCTACTGAACCAGGTGACCCACATAAAGAATGATACTAAAACTATAGAGAACATAATGAAACAATACCACGATGACCCTGCACAAGGCGGACATTCAGGTGTTTCTAGAACTCTAAATAAAATTAAAAGATAATACTATTGGAAAAATATGTCAAAAGACATAGCTAAATTTGTAAAAACATGTCACAAATGCCAAACTGCTAAAACGATTAAACATTCAAGGCAATAATTGAAAATTTTGTACTTATCTTTGGTCCAATGAAGACGTTCATTTCGGATATGGGTACAGAATACAAAAATGTTTTACTAACAGAACTATGCAATTTATTAAAGATTCAAAAACTAACTTCAACAGCTCATCACCACCAAACGTTAAGTACAATAGAAAGAAGTCATAGAACTTTCAACGAATATGTACGTTCATATATATCAGTAGACAAATCTGACTGGGACGAATGGTTAAAATATTTTACTTACTGTTTTAATACAACACCTTCAACAGTACACAATTATTGTCCATATGAACTAGAATTAGCATATAAAAGAGCTCAACATTTATTAGATAGGAATAAACTTAGGCAAAAGTTAAATTACGATAAGGATATAATAGAATATAATTTTAGAATAGGAGATTTAGTATTAATTAAAAATGAAATAGGTCATAAATTAGATGTCCAATATAAGGGACCATATAAAATCAAAAAAAATAGATTTAAGAGAAAATGTAATCATAGTAGATAAGAAATCAAACAAAGAACAAGTAGTTCATAAAAATAGACTTAAGTTATATAATATTAAATAATTAAAAACGGTATGCGCGCTACCATATATATATTACGAGTATAATTAAACTAAATAATTAATTTTTCATTATACTTCAGTAAGATTTTTTTTATTTGAAAAAGAATGTCCATAAAACTAACGTTATATGAACATTCTTGTAAAAGGTGGAGGTGTAGCGTGAACTAACTGTCGCTATAACCAACAATGTTTTACCAGTGCATACAGCAGTGTCGAATTGCATTGCCAGACTACAACTGGAATGTTTTGGTGACGGTTACTTGACACCCATGCATTTGTTCAAAGGCAACGGCATAAAGCACTTAAATAAATCTTATTTAATAAACACTTGCATGCATAGGTGAATATAAGCAATAATAATTATTACAAATCACTGACGAGACACACGCCGCATGTCCACCGTGGGAAACTAAAAGAATAATTTTAACTAATAAAATATATCTTTTCTTTTCGCTCTTATTCTAAGATACCCTTAAGATTTATTCTCATAACTAGTATATAAGACAATGTATTTTATTTTAAAATTCAATTAATTAGCAAACATCTTAAAGAGCTCCTCGCTGAGCTCTAATAAAGTTGGAGCTCCCAGAGGAGCTCACAATCAATTAATAAAGTTACAGCTTAGGAGCTCTTAATGAGCTCTAAGCAAATAAAAGTATTTAAACCAAATCTATTTAATTAAATACTACATGGTGATCCTGCCAGGATAAATAAATAAATAAATAAACTTTTTTAATTAAATACTACAATCAGACGGATCAGTAATATTAATATTTTTTAAATTTTTTTTAATTATTTTTTTTCCACTCACGTGAGCGTGTATGGTCGTGAACCAAAAATATAAGGTCGTGCATGAGCGTGAGTGAGAAGTCACTCACGATCCCATCGTGGATCACATCGTGGAGCTCATACTACCGCTGCTGAAAAAATGTGGTTCAAAAATTAAAATCCGAAGGGCTACCAATTGAACAAATTGCCTAAACAACGAATTGCTACAGAAACAAAGTTGAATGTCGCCTTGTTTGGACAAACTTTTGATTCGTTACTAAAAAAATAACCCCTTCGACTAAGTAAATGACCTTAAAAATAAAATGTGTGAAACCCTACGATAAGAAATAGATCACGCCAGGCTGGACTGATAGATCGGAGTCTTAGAAAAATACGTGTCTTTAGCAAGCGAAATATAAAAGAAAATATTGTAATTTGACAGACAATAAAAAATTTAAATGAAAGGAGCTTCTTTCTACCAAATATTAAAATAATAGTTTATTTATATAACAAAAATTATCTTTCTTTTGTCAACATAAAATGTCCCTCTTTACTTTACGAGTCATATTTTTTTAATTTTTAATATGAACAAAGTTTAATATATGTATTTATTTCATTTCATTTACAAATTTAAGAAAGCATTAGAATTTGTGTGTGTCCTTATCATTATATCCGACATTGTACATATATTTTTTTTTATAATAAAAATAAATAATTACGAGCATAAAGTGAATTAAAAAATTAATAAAATTTTATTTACAATATTTTATATATAGCCAATGCCCAAATTATGATAAAATTATACCTACTTTATTGGAATATGGAATAGACCAAATACAAGATCGTTGTCCAATGGTTCCAGGAATTCCAATTAAACCTATGTTGGCTCAACCAACAAAAGGAGTCTCAGAAGTATTAGAACGTTTTGATGGCATTACTATAACTTGTGAGTGGAAATATGATGGTGAACGAGCACAAATACATTGTGACGAAAATGGAGTTATATCAATTTTTTCTCGAAATCAAGAAAATAATACTTCAAAATATCCTGACATTATATGTCGCATCGCAAGTTTTCAAAAATCGAATGTGCAATCTTATATTCTTGATAGTGAAATTGTAGCTTGGGATGTGGAGCAGAAAATGATTTTACCGTTTCAGGTGCTTTCAACTCGCAAACGGAAGAATGCGGATGTAAATGAAATTAAAGTTCAAGTGTGCGTGTATGCTTTCGATTTATTATATCTGAATGGAAAACCTTTAGTTACAAATACATTTGCTGAAAGAAGGCAATTGATGAGAGACCATTTTAGTGAATTAGAAGGTGTTTGGCAGTTTGCTACTGCAATGGATACAAGCGATGTTGACGAAGTACAACAATTTCTTGAAGAATCCATTAAGGGAAATTGCGAAGGATTAATGGTTAAAACCCTGCAAAAAAATGCAACGTACGAAATCGCAAGGCGATCTAGAAATTGGTTAAAACTTAAAAAAGACTATCTATCAGGATGCGGCGATTCTTTAGATTTGGTTGTTATTGGAGGTTATAGAGGGAAAGGAAAACGGACTGGCAGCTATGGTGGTTTTCTACTAGCTTGCTATGATAATGAAAACGAAGAGTATCAAAGTATTTGCAAAATCGGTACAGGTAAGCATATTTTAGTCTTAAAAATTGTTAGAAGGAGTGATAGAAATTCATAGAGTAAAAAAAGCGATTATTTTGTAAAAAAAACAATCAATTCTAACACCGCAATGGCCATTGCAAAATAGTGTCAAAGCAGTTTCGGGTTTATAAGCAACTCATACTACGAGTACATACTAATATCGAATATGTTATGATATATATTGAGTAGGAGTGAACTTTCAGCCGCATAGGGCTGCGTCAAACAGTAATAACTATAAATATTGTTTTATTATATAAAAACAAAGATCATGCTTAAGTTCGTTATATGAATTTATTAATTAAATTACATTTTAGTGAGAGAGACCGGTCCACATTCGCAAACAATCGATTGTACAGATTACGCTCCGCCAGTTTCGTCATAATAGTTCGAATACCGATTAACACCAATTTTTGTTCTTATTAATAAGTAAAAATATTAAGTCGTTTTTTCGTAGGATTGAAGGGTTCAGAGAGTAAATTTATCTATAACAAAAATAAACTAAAATTAAAAAAAAAATTTGCTTAAAAAAACAATTTTCATCTGCTAAATGATTTTTTAAATACAACTAAGTAAGATTAGGTTGCACAGGCTGAGGGTGCTGTTGGCTGAAATAGTTAGCGCGTTGACTACAAAGCAAATAATGTCTAAGAACGTGGATTCGAGCCCAGTTTCGGGCAAGTCATAACATCCAGCATTTTTCAGATGTGCATTTGTATTTGTTGTTGTTGGGCTGTTTAAGTGACAGGCACTGGCCACTGAAGAGTATCGGCAGCAATTGATACTGGTGTATGTTAGCGGACATCACAGCGCCATCCTTCGTCGGTATTGTAGCTAAATCGCCGGCGAAGTAAAATAATTAATAAAATGGCTACACAGCTTAAAACACATTTAATGCGCCTACTTGACATCGGAGGCGATGCAACACTAAATAACACAACGAGCAATCTCAGAGTTGTAGAAATTAAGCTTTCTCACTTTCACCATCTGCCCTCTCTCGCTATCCCTTTCCCAAAGAAGGTAACACACCTGCTGGTCTTCAAAAAACAGGCTGCCAGTTGCAAGCAACCGGTTCACTTGCGTCCAGAAAATAGGTCCCTTTGTGATGCCTGATGTGGACAGTGAAAATAAATTCTCCTCTATCCTATGTTATTGTCAGTATTAAACCAAACCGATTTACGAATAAACTGGTTTATTCTTTTCAGTTTGCATTCCGTAAGGTCTGCGAGTTCGGGTTACTAGTCGAGCTATCTAGATACATGGCTCTGTGGTAGGACAAACCTGGACATTGGCAGAGGAGGTGCTTGACAGTTTCTTCCTTCTCTTCATATTGACAACATCTGTAGAAGTCCCTCAAAGGTAGATTCAATCTTCTTGCGTGGGCACCTATAAAACAGTGGACTGTTAGGATTGCCACGAGTATACGTAGCTGATTTCGAAGGATCCCGAGTATGATGGCAGTTTTAGCTCGATCATATCGGGGCCAGGTTGATCTAGATACTGCAAATGTGGATTCATTGAACCATCTGGATTGTGATATCCTTAATAGTTTCTGCTGTATGAGAATTTTACAGCTTTTTAGTGGTGCGCTTACTAACCGGTCGGTGTCCCGTTCCTTCCTTGTTGCCGGGCACGCCTGCGTGCTCCAGTATCCAGATACGATCCAGTTCGGAATGTGACGCCATCTCATTAAATTATGTCCGGCATTCATTTACCAGCTCAGATGTTATATAAACACCAGATAAAGCGTTCAGTGCAGCCTTTCTGTCGCTACATATTCAAATATCCTGACCGTATAGTCTGTTGTACCTTAACCAGTTAACTGCCCTTTTTATGGCCGATATTTCAGCGTGAGTTATACTGCGATGATCTAATAGTTTAAAATTCATCCTCTGTTGAAATTGGTAAATGTAAAGACTCCGTCCTACTCCTGTAG
This sequence comes from Gymnocheta viridis, assembly GCA_956483585.1. NCBI lineage: Eukaryota > Metazoa > Arthropoda > Insecta > Diptera > Tachinidae > Gymnocheta > Gymnocheta viridis. Next base: position 39,895,343 of record OY101444.1, read on the forward strand.
GTGCGAGGTGCACCCGTAATCAGCAAGGCCGATGTTCGTAATGCTCTGTTTATGATTTTGAAGCGGGTGGATTTGCCTAAGGGTGGCCGCCAGATGATTGCTCCATACATTAATATGGGCTTGATGACCATTTCAAAGAGCCAGTTGGCTGTTTTGGGTTTGATACCCCATATATTTCTTATGGTACAGTATATATTGGATATAAGAAACTTTAAAAATGTCAAAAAATTGTTTCTTATATGCGGTTTTTTCTTATATGCAATTATTGTTTATAAGAAAGTTATTTCTTATAAACATATATATGCACATAAGAAACCTTTTTCTTATAAGTGTGTATTCCATAAAACATGCATATGTATATATATCTTTTCTTATTTGTGTCCATCTTTTACACGCAAACTAAAAGCTATGGTTCAACAAACGCATATAGTTGTATATTTTGTGTATATTCAGTATTGCCCGAAAGAATAAAATAATTGCTTATATCTTTTTTCATATTATTCATCATCTTTGGTGTTTGAAACAAGTTTCTTATATCAGGTTTTTTCTTATATACGATTTTATTTCATAGAAAATTATTTGTATGGAAAGTATAGAAAAAGACATGGTGTTTTTGGTCCACTTATAAGAGTTTTTTCTTCTTATATGCGATGTGCATATATGCGGTATCTACTGTATGTTAGGATCAAATTGAATTAAATCTTTCTTTGCTCACTGGCCTTCAATCTACGTATTGTATGACGTTTTGGAACAATTACTTGTTTTTAAAAAAAAATGTTTTTGAAAATTTTATGAACATATTGGAAGAAATACCCCAAGAGGAGGGGACCTGTTTGTACGTTCATAAACTCAAATGTAGGAAATTTGTAAATGTTAGGTATTCAAATATGCAGCGCTGAATTATATTATGTACAAATAAACACAAATCATAAAAATGAGTGATGCAACGGAAGTGTTAGTAAATACGTTTTTTTGTTATTTGTTTTGTTGCTATTCTTATTAAAAATAGTATATTTAATTGAAATGTGGAACGGCTCATTCGGGACATAATCAAAAAATATATCTTCTGGATATTTTTAAATAATATTAAAATAATTAGTATGCGCATTAAATTTTAAGCTAAGTTTAGACCATATGTTGAAACAGGATATACATATATGCTGACAAACATATGATTAATATTAGCAGCAAATTCCTATGTCATCATATTTCCTATTTTAGACGTTTACACGATATCCTGAAAGTAGCAAATTTTTTTTATGTCAGCAAAAGAAATGTCAACATAAGAGTAAGTATACGATTTTTGTGTTTATACGATATGTTGAATTTTATGTACTGCTACATATGCTGAGTCGTATAAACATATGTTTGTGAAATTAGTCAGTTTGACAACAGTTTTTAATTATTTTACAACTTATGTATGTATGTACTTATACGTATAATTCTTGCAATAAAATTTATTAATATAAATAAAGACAAACATAAATGATGTCAGTAAGTATGTAAATAACGCACGAAAACACGAAACGAAAAACGTGATGGTAACCGAAATCCAGCTGTGACCCTTTAATCGATTGCCCTACCGCTGAGCTTATATTATTCAAACAGTTTATTGTTTTTACATTTGTTAGTTATTAATTGATTCGCTTTCAGCTATATTTCGTTTTGTGTGCGTGTGTGTGTATGTTTATAGTTACATATGCAATAAAAAGTGTATTTACATTAAAAAAAAAAACTATCGGCGGCTGTGTTTAAGCATGAGGCGCATATTATGCACATCGTTGCCAGAATGATGATTTTATCATATTTTTGATGATTTTTTTTCTCAAAGTTTCTCTAATTTATAGAAATTATGATTTTTGATTTAATTGTGTACAACTTTCATTGTAATTGTACTACAAAGGGAAGTTAAGTTTTGTGTCAGCTTGTTGTTGGTTGCTTTTAATTACTTTACACTTGTAACACTGTAACAAACATATGTATGTAGGTATGTATGTTCATAATAACGAAGAAGTCTACATATTTGGGGAATTTCGTTAAACAAAATATTTCTAGCTCACTGCAAATGAATTTGTTGAAAATTTTTTACATTGAGTTGTGTAAACAAATAATAACCGATTTGATTTTAACGATATGTTTTTAAAAGAGCTCTCATATCTTGACCCTTTGAACATTATAAATAGAAAAGTTAATTCCTTGACCGGCTTAATACACAATTTTCCAGATTTAATTAGTGAAATGGATATTCAAAAGTTAGATAATGAATTTAGAGAACTCCGTTTCATAAAATTCAATGACTATTTTACAACTATAGATATTCTTCGGTATGAACAATTTTGGTCAAAAGTATCAAAAATAACTCGTGCTGACAACATTCTAGAATTTTCAGTCCTGTCAAAATTTGTTCAAAACTCAATATCTCTTCCCATTTTTCTGCAAATGTTGAACGAATATTCTCAACAGTCAATGTAAACAAAACTTTATATAGAAATGCGTTAGACAGCAGCACTCTTGAAGGTATCTTATATCCAAAAAATGCTTAACAATAAAAAACTGTACTCGCTATAATTTAAAAATAGTACATGTACTTTTTAATCTGAATTGATTGTTGCTTGGTTTTCTTAAAAAAGTAAATATTTATTTATCTAAATACATACATATTGCCATTGTTCTAACGAAACCAGTTGTGCGTTTTTCTAAGTTTTCTGTTTGTTGGTTGGTGAATGTGTAACTAAAAACAATATTTTTTATTTTCACTGATTTTGTCGGAGCAATGACTATATATACATTTGTACATATGTTTGTCACAATATAAACATTAGTACATGTTTCGCTATAAATACTTTAAACAATAATAATTTAAATACATATGTAAATATATTTTAATTAAACATTTTTTGTCTTAAATAAAATTTTGCATTAAAAAAATACTTTTTCCATAAAATATTTTTTTTCGGCACATGATGATTTTCTTCTTAAAGTTTCTGGCAACGCTGCATATGCATACGAATTTGGCATATGCTGAAAAGCTTTCATAGGCTTTTCAACAAATAACATATCTGTCAGCATACGCATGAAATTTGTTAAACATTAATAATATGCTGTTTACACGATATGCAAAAAAAACCAACATACGTTTGTTGGCATTTTTAACAAAGTGTTAGCAAATGTTGTTAAACACACGTATGCTGAAAAATTTTGCGTTTACACGATATGCAAGCACTTGTAACAAATTTTTCAGCATAAATATGCTGATTCAACATATCGTCTAAACTTAGTTTTACGCTAGTAAATTTATTCTGCTGATTAACAGTGACAATGCCAAATAATCATATTATGCAGTGCAGTGATGAATTTTTGAACAGGTGTAATTCTATGTATTTACGTAAGACAAAACAATTGTTATTTTTTGTGGCATTTACCCTTTTTTTTTGCAAACAACTATTTTTTATATACACATTGACTTTCAAATTATCATCTGTGGGCTTTTAAAAAGTTTGGGTTTTTCCTATATGTCATGGTTTTTGAAGATTAATGCGTGAGTTTTTTTAGAAGAAGAATTTTTATTTGTAACAATGCAAAATTTTTAAATAATGTTATTTTTATGGTAATCGATATCCTCGACTGACTAGTTATGTTACGCGCTAGCTCTCTCTCTCTCTATCTCTTTCTCTCACTCTATCTTAAATATTTACCATCTTTACAGCCGGCAACCCTTATTTACGGCCAGATTCAATTAGGCAACCGTATAGATAATAAACAGAAAAAGTTAGCTTTAATTTGATTATATACGAGGGCGGATTGATATTGAAGCTACCTAATTAGGAAAAAATATTTTATTTCAAAAACCATTTATTTCTCAACATAGTCTCCTTTTAGCTCAATACCGAGCAATTTCTTTAGGTTTGGAAATAGGATGTAGTCACTTGGGGCTTAATCCGGAGAATATGGCGGATTCGTAACATAATTCATAGAGCTTTGCCATTGAGACTGCACACGTCACACGTTTATGGTCAATTGAGAGCAAACGCGGCACCCATCTTGCTAATAGCTTTTTCATATGCAAATGTTCATGCACAATGTTAAACACACGTTCATATGATATATTTACCAGTTCAACAGTCTCACGTAACTTGACGCGGCGATCATAAATAACGATATCGAGGATTTTCTTGATATTTTCTTCAGTAACCACCGCTTTTGGCCTTCCTGTTGATGGTATTGTTGCAGTGCTTGTTCGGCCGCGTTTAAATTCAGCAATTCAATATTTTACCATGTAATCTGACGGAGCAGACTCACCGTAATGCTTATCGAGCTTTTCTTTTGTCTCTTTCGCGGTTTTTCCTTTCAAATAATAGTGTTTAATCACTACACGAAATTCACTTTTTTCCATTTCCCAAGAAACACAAAATAAAAAAACTAATCGATGAAATTAAAACAGCTGAATGAATGAATGAATAAATACACCAAACACGTACCTGTTTACACCAGGCTGGGCAGAGGTGAGTGAGTGAAATTGTTTCCGAAAAATCATTTAATAATAATTTAATTAAAAATATTAGCGGTCACATTTTGAGAGGCATCCTGGTAGATATATATTCTCCTAATCATAAATATGCGTAAAAATTTTGTTTTTAGCAAATACTCGATGTTTTATACAACAATCTTTCATTTAAAAATTAACAATTCAACAGATTTCTTTAAAACAATAAAAACTTTAAACATTTTATTCAATTCAAAGCAAGATTAGAAAAGGTTTTGTGTCGAAACAGGTTATATACTTTCCAAAATAAAAAAAAAATCTGCAAACGTCATTCTGTGTTCTGCCGTGTAAGTTGAAATTAATTAGTGTTAAAATTTTTTCTTGTTCCTTTGGAATATTGTCTCATGTCCAATTCTTTCTGACTAAAAGCGTTACGAACATTAGCCAAAAAATAATAATCACTTTGGATTAAAAACTACTAAACAACCAATTTGTTCGAAAAATAATCACTTTAAATCAAAAGTCATTTTGTGAAGTTCGCTATAAAATTTTTTTCAAAATGAGGTAAAATCGCCTCGTTTGGCACCCCTGCTCATAAATAACTTCAGTTTGATTTATGATTTCAGAAAAATACTTATAATAAACGTCGTTATATGTTAGAGATGTTACAGCAAGTTAATGTACCGTCAGATTTAAGAATTAATTTTAGAGCTGATATTGATAGTGCAGCGCAGAATTATAGGCATTTAATACTCAAGGCTAAAGGAGTAAATATATAATATAATGAAATAATACAAATGTTTTAAAATTTTAGGATTAGTTCATTTCCTAATTTAAAAAATAAAATTTTTTCAAACAAATTTTTCAATTGACAAACATTTTTTAAACCAAAACGAAAAAAGAAATTGTTGAGTAATAATTTGTTAATTTTTGTTATTTAAATTGTTTATTGATTTCTTTCCTCCTGAAGAAGTTACCCAAAGTACTTTAAAGTTACGAAATATCGAGATAAAATAAATTTGGATAATTTTTATAAAAAAAGTGACCTCAAGCTTAGTTTAAAGAATAATATAAATATTTAAAAAAAGGTTGAAAAATTATATATTAAAACAACAAGAAATGAGCACGTATTAATTAATAAGAAATTTTGAAGAAGAAATATTGGGAATTAAAAATAAAGAAATGGAAAAATGTATTACAATAAAATCAAGAAAAAATTAAGATATAAGAAGGCTGTTTATAGGTTTAAGACGGTGAGATTTTAGCATAATTAGTTGAGATTTGTTTCTTATTGTGCGCAGTTGTGAATATATATTATATTATGCCCAAAGCAAAACAGATTAACAATTCCGAAAAAAAACTATTTTATACCTTTATAATAAGAGAAAATCAATTTAAAAAGCATAGTACTTTTGTGACTTGAATTATATAAATTTACTTTATTTTAAGTAGGCAAAATATTTTTGTGACAAATTGCAGAAATTGACTAAAAATTATGAATTTTTTTTTACAAATACGCGTATCCATCTAAAAAACGTCTCTCATAAAAACGGTTTGATAAAAAAACATTAAATACTTTAAAAAGAGCATTACAGAAAGAACATTATTTTTACTCTTTTACTCAAATTTTGCAAAAAAGTATTTGACCTTGTGTCAGAAAAATTGTTGGTGTTCAGGGTTGTATCGGGGCGGTTATATAAGGTATGGGGGTATAGAAGAGAGTTCAGGAAATTTTGGACCTTTAAAAAAGCAACAAAAAAATTAATTTTTAAAACTATGAGTTTCTAGTACAAATAGCTAACAAATTAGATGTTTAAAAATCAAAATCTTACTAACAGCCCATTCACACGATGATTTTTTGACGTCCAATTTTCGAAGTCTTTTTTTGGTTTGGGATTGAGCGGTGTAGAGAAGAAAGAGGGGTAGAAAAATGACACGATTTCTGTTTTTCATGTTTTTTTTTTCATACTTCTCTTTACAATAATTTCTCTTTACTCACTTGAAAGTTTTTGTTTTTATGTTTTATATAGTTTTGATAGATTTTTTAATTTTGCGAAAAGAAAATTGCTGAAATTAGACATGAAAAAGAAACCATCGTACGAATGTAAAAAATTTTTGGTAGCAACTTCAAAAATGAATTAAGAAAAATATACGTCATAAAATTCATCGTGTGAAAGAAATTTTTCATTTTAGTGAAATACTGAAAATGTTCAGTTTGAATTACCCTGTTCACTGTGTTATAGTTGAAATAAAGTTTTAAACTTTTGGCTCCCGAGGTACACTAGTGTCTACTTTCGAATGAGCTTTAAAATTTTACAATCGGTGACCATAAAAAAATTAGTTTTGGCCGCCTTCTCGTAAAATGGTCCACAGTGCGACGACAGAATTACGGTGTCAATTTGCTAATATTCAAGTTTGTGTTTCGAGTGGCGAACACGTAAATATCTTAGAATACAAACTTGAACATTTTGGTAAAGAAGGTTGTGCGCTATTTTTATTGCATATAGAAGAATTAGTGGTAAAGACAAAAATTTAACACTTTTAGGGCCATTTTAATAATTGCTGGACAAATAAAAAATTAAAAAACTTTGTATTATTCAAACTATTGTGATTATATATTATAAACGTTTTTTTAAGCCAGTACTATATATTCAGACGTGTTCAGAAATACTATCCTGAAAAGTCGTTTGCATAATCACAACATATTGAATTTTATCGTTCTTTAACTCTGCTCTAAAATTTTGATAGTCCCTGTTGCGTTTTATATGACGATATACGTCATAAAACTATTTTGTAGTTATGGCTGCCACTTCAATCCGATCCGACCAAAAGTGGTAGAATTTGTTTTACTTATGGAAGAATAGGTATTCTGGGCGGGTTTGTTACAATTTCTTACATTTCTTGTAATTTAAAAATATCTATAATTACTTTATACAAATAAAAGCATAAAGTTTCTTAATAAAAAATTACAAGTTTTATTAAAGTGAATGATAATTCTCGAAATTCAAAGTTTACTATGATTCCCTGTTGAAAAAGAATCTAACCCATTATATAATAACACATACTTCTATTTATATTTTGAATAACTGCGAAGAGACTTAGTTTTGCGTCCCCCACTTGAGGATTTATTATTTTGGATATACATATTATAAAACTAAAATTGCAATTGTTTTAAATGGCGGTCTACAAGCAATATAACGTATGGTGAGATAATAAGTTTCGAATTAATAAGTTCGACTAATTACTTACAAACATTAGGTTGCACAGGCTGCCGATTGCAAGCAACCGGCCCACTTGGGTGCAGAAAAATAGGTCCCTTTGTGATGCTTACAAACATTAATTATTAAAAAAATGTAATGTGGTAAAATAGGCAAAAATTGAATGTTTTAATAGATGTTGGACAATTTTGGTAGAAAAATTTTTTGCGACACTTCTGATTATGTAACAAGACGAAATGCAGCCAAAAAGATTTAGAGCAAGGCTCCGTTTCTCTCTTTGCTTGCATTCCACAGTACAACACAAGATTTTTGGACTCAATTCTGAGAATTACACGTGAAAGGAGCCCCAAAAATAAGAACTTCAGCATCATTCGTTTTATCAAGTTGGCTGCATTAATAATTTAATGGCCATACGATTTTTTTTGTTCAAGATGAAAAAACAAAAAAGCAATAATACTTAAGCATTAATCAAAAAAAAAAGTTTGTCTTAAGTAAAAACAAAAATTAGAAAGAAAAATGGTACATGAGATAAAACCGGGTGTAACAATGGGTTAATTTAACGACAATTAGTGATGGTAAAATTTGAATATTGACAGTAGTAAAGCAGTGTTTACTGTAAAAACAACTAATAATACAAATAACTCTCGTATGCTTTTTCTAGACATTATTTGTATAAATACAAATTTGAAATCACATTCAACCGAGCCACCTAAACAGTGGCGGATACATGGAAACACACATGAACACTGATGATGGGAGTGTAGCGGCTCCCGAAAAACAACGTTGTTTCTGTTCTGCCGTGTATGTTGTGAAATTAATTGGTGTTAAAATTTTCCCTTGTTGCTTTGGAATTGTCTCGTGTTCAATTCTTTCTGACTAAAAATGTTACGAACTTTAGCCAAAATAATAATCACTTTGGATTATAAAAAACTACTAACAAAATTGTTCGAAAAATAATCACATTAAATATATATTGTGTTCGGTTTACTTTCTATCTTCCCACCCCATTTTTGTACTAGATGCGCGTTGTATATAATTTATATTTTTTAATAAATTTGCAAATGGTCTTGCATCTTATCATTTGCCAAAAGCTAGACTATATTTTTATTCTATAATAACAAATATAATTATGAAATTTATATTAATCGAGATTGCCTCGATATCTTTTTTCAAAGATTTAAAAAACTTTTGTTTGTTGAGGGTTTTTAGCTAGTCTATATACATGCATTTCATTGGTGCTTAAGCCAAATCATCAGTAGACCTTAAACCTAATTTTTAAATGTTTCAAACCTCTTTACTTATACAAAAACCTTTAAAAACTCAATGAGAGTTATAAAAATTACAATAGTATAAGCATAGTATGCTTTGAAACTTATTCAAAAATCCCAACAAACAAATTATTATATTCGATATGAATCTATTTTATTTTCTTTACAACCTTTTTTACAATTAGACGCCCTTTGGGTGACAATAAAAGTATTTAATAAGGCAAAACGGAAAATAAAATGTTAACTAGGTAATTATGAAATTTATATTAATCGAGATTGCCTCGATATCTTTTTTCAAAGATTTAAAAAACTTTTGTTTGTTGAGGGTTTTTAGCTAGTCTATGTACATGCATTTCATTGGTGCTTAAGCCAAATCATCAGTAGTCTAATTGTAAAAATGGTTGTAAAGAAAATAAAATAGATTCATATCGAATATAATAATTTGTTTGTTGGGATTTTTGAATAAGTTTCAAAGCATACTATGCTTATACTATTGTAATTTTTATAACTCTCATTGAGTTTTTAAAGGTTTTTGTATAAGTAAAGAGGTTTGAAACATTTAAAAATTAGGTTTAAGGTCTACTGATGATTTGGCTTAAGCACCAATGAAATGCATGTATATAGACTAGCTAAAAACCCTCAACAAACAAAAGTTTTTTTAAATAACAAATATAATATACAAAGAGCACTTGCTATCTCTTTGCAAATATGCGTTACTTTAAAGCGACTAGTTTATATTTATTCTACGTATGCAACACTTAATTGCAACCAGAATACCGAAATGTTCTCTCGCCGCACATTCATTTGTGTGTAAATGTAAATAATAAAAAATATTTTTTCACAGCTGATTGCGAAAAATATTGCAAATTAAACCAACAAGACCTTTCGCGATTGATGGAAAATGCTTTCAATTGCAAAAATATGCAATCTCAAATGCACAAGATTGTGAATAGGGCTAATATGTATATAAATTTGTTTTATTTTCTTAATGAAATGCATTAATATTAAATCCTGGTTACTAATAATTTAATGTTCTTTTTTCAGGCTTTACCGATGAATCTCTACAAACCCATGCGGAATTCTTTAAAAATCACATTTTACCATGTAAAAAATCATACGTGTGTTGTGACAGTACCCTGGAGCCAGACGACTGGTTTGAGCCTGTTCAAGTTTGGGAAGTCAAATGCGCCGATTTATCAATCAGCCCAATTCACAAGGCTGCAATTGGAATTGCAGATCCTGAAAAGGGAGTTTCACTGCGATTTCCTCGATTTATAAGAATACGTGATGACAAAAATCCTGAAATGGCGACTTCGGCACGCGAAGTTGCTTATATGTATAGTTCCCAAGATCAAATCAAAAATCAACAAAATCGAACAGTTGCTATTGAAGACGAATTCTATTAGTTTTAACATTATTGATTAAAAAATATTTTTAATTTATTTGAATAAGTAGATATACATATATATATATATTAGGCATATACTCATGTCTTGGCCCTAGCACCCCGCGATTGCCACCGTTCAGTCATTAGCGAAAACACTTTTTGAGCATCATTTTGAAAAAAAAAATTGCGCAGAAATCCTATGTAGTATCAAAATCTCCATAAAAAGGAATTATTACTATTGTTAACTTTTGGAAAAGAAATACAGACGACTCCCTCACATGATGTAACGGGATGTTGATATATGTACGTAGATTCCACCAAGTTAAATCATTGATAAAGTATTGGGGTTTTTAGTTAAATAAGTACAAAAATAAAAATACAGCGCGTTTTCTGTGCGATCTTTTTTTGAAAACTGCGAACAAATAAAATCATTTTTGTCTATTCGACTGTCTAGAGTATATGCCTAATTTGTATACATATTTGCATAAGTTATTTTACTATTAAGTGACAATACAAACAGTTGTCACACTTGCCAAATATTTGCCAAAAAAAACGTGACCAGCAGACAAGCTAATTATGCATTTTCTATGATTCCAATATTTTTTTTAAATATGGGTTCGCATTTATTAAAAATAATATAAAAATAGCATTTTGTGGCATAATTGACTTCACTTTCTGATATAAAAACCAAGTTAAATCACACTGACCCTAAGCAAAAGTAGTGGTTACGTTTTTTTGGGCAAAAGTTTGCCAAGTGTGACCGACCGTACCTTTAGAAAAGAATATTCTTTTCCTGCTATAAAATGAGTTATAACTAGGGTTTTAATGCACTTCTTCGTTTCACGGGAGAGCGAGAAATAAAAATAGAATTCCCGAGATAAAGTGAAGTAAAGAAAGTAATAAAAAAAGTAAAATAAAAATTTTAATTTTCTGGAATTCATTGATTTTTTATGAAACTACCAGTAAAATATATCATAAATTTTTTTTATTTTAAATTGAGTTTTATTTGAAAAGTATTTCACAAACAAAGCAATTTTTAAAGAAATGAGATTAAACAAAAACAAAAAGATTGAAAGTAAATTAAGTAATTATAACAACTAGAGTATCCAGCGGTCGACGGCGAATCGCCCGCAATCTACTAATTAAATATTGCGCATTTACATAAATATATACGATAAAGTACAAAAACAAAAAGCATTCAAAATAAACAACTTAAAACTCTCTTATTACAAAATACCATGGTAGAATAATACAGGTAATGTCGAAGCGTTAATGGACTTTTTTTTGGGTTCGAGTCTGTCAAAATTTGATTATGTATTACTAACACACACTCATACTGCTAAAAAGCACACTGTCACTTGTTTCAAATACAAATAAGAAAATGAAAAGAAACAAAATTCTTTATAGATCAGAAAATGCAACCATTTTGCAATTTTTCTTTTGTACTTTTTGACAGCTTCGAACCTAAAAGCAGTGTTGTTGCAGCTTCGACACCACCCGTATCATTCCACCATGCAAAATACTAAGAAAAAACTCTGTCTCATTTCTACACAAAACAAATAGGACAAACACACACGCACACACTTTGTATGAGAAATAAGCGTACATGTGTTGTTAGCAACTTCAAACGCTTATAGCTCCTAAAATACCAAACCGATTGAAATAAAATTAGGATTGTGCACATCTATCTCCATTAAAAACATATAAATCTTACCGAAATCGGTTCGTTATTATGGATGTGAAAGGGAACTCGAAAACCGTGTTTGCCTATTAATAATACATATAGATAATTCAATTGTTTTTAGGATTTTTTTATAAAGTTTTTTGAATACCTATTTGAGAGTTTTTGTCAGACGGAATTTAGAGACGTTGGGTTTGCAGACAAGACTTTTTAATTTCCCTTTTCAAATTGCTACTGAAAATCATTAAGATTTATATGATGAGTATTCATGTCTTTTAAAAAATGTTCTTTATTTTCTCATTCATAAATTTTATCGTAATAACATAAAAAATATACAAATACAAAAAAATAGGTTAGAGTAAAAAAAATATCAAAACAAACAAAAAAGTCGAGAAAAAGTAAAACAATTTAAATTTGGGCACCTCGAAAATGATTTTTTTGATATATTATACTGGAACTTTCTTCTTCATGCCAAAAGCTATTGAAAAATCGATGGCACAATATCGAAAAAAATTTCTCCTTACAAATCGGCCCACCGTAATGCTCATGCTTCTTATTTAGTATAATTAATACATCATCGTCGAAAATCCAAAAGAACGTATGATCTAAAAAATCAAAATCGAGTTTTTGATTGATTATGATTCTTTAGGTTATCTTATATGTTTCTACCAATTTTTAGATTTTTGCGACCACAAATACCACTTTTAAATCCATAATTCAAAATAACGTATCAACAAGTGTATTATTTTTACAAGTCAAATGAACGTATCATCATACATATAAAATAAATACTCACTATAACTTTAAGCAATTATTTAACTTAATCAAAAGATCGAAATAATTATAATAATCTCATCCCACATATCGTTAAAAATTAAATAATATTATGTCAAAGGAAACACATGCATATATTTATTTACTAATGTTCAATTCACAAGCTCGTATTAACGTCGTTTGTGTTGTGTAATCGTCTAATTATACATTATTGTATTTTTGATGTTGGTAATTTTCATACAAAAGTGTGTTATAATTATACGTTTGAATTTTATATGTTTTATAAATGGTTGTGTTGAGGACAGGTATGGAAAAATTTTATTTGTAAAGCTAAGTTTAGACGATATGTTGAATCAGCATATTTATGCTTGAAAATTTGTTAAAAGTCACCCACATTGCATAAAACGCGTAATTCCGCCAAAAGTTGCAAAATTTAGAAGTCTTGAAATTTTCTAAAACGAGCTACAAGTGCAAGGAATGTGAAGAACTCGCACAAAAATTTTGAAAATTCGTATTAACTCCCAATCATTGGGAACATTAAAATGTTTAATATCATTTAAAAGTCGATGAAACAATAAAAAAAGCTTAAAAAGCCAGCGACATTTGTAGCCATGTACCCGTGTAGCCTGCTGTCGTGAATGTGTTTATATCTTAATTTATCTCGAATCTGTACTGGGTAAGTTTTGCAATAGTTAGTGATATTTCCTTCGGCGACATCGTTTATGTTTATTTTTTATTTATATTAATAAATTTTATTGGAAAAATTATACGTAATAAAAATAAAATTAAATAAAAATTGTTGTCAAACTCATTAATTTCACAGAATACATTGAACTGACATTTAAAATGCTACAAAATGACGATACAACAAATTTGTCTGCTCACAAGCCCATAAACAAATATGGTATTTTTTTAAACGATGAGCTATACGACTGAGCTTGTGAATTTAACAATTTTTTTTTAAATATTCGTGTTATAATAAATATTGCATCGAGTACCAACAAGAAAAAGAGTTGATTAGTAACCAAAACAAATACCTTTTAAATGACAAAGAGCGCAAACAAAACTATTGGCTTTTCACTCATCTGTTTGCTTTAATACCCCGTTACAATCGTACAGTTGAGAACAAAACGAATGCTCAAACGTATTTTTTTGAGTGTTTCATTTCGTTCGTCATTGTATAATGAGCAAATCAACCAGCAAACGTTTGCAAACATTTCTTTTTAAAACTTTTCAATTTTGCTCCCATTAGTTTCTTTTCTAGCTGCGTACGTTTAAATTAATGTACATTTAGTGCTCACAAACAAAAACAGTACAAAACTAAATGGGACAATCGTTCTACTTGTTTTAGTTTTGTTTTACTCATTGGAAAGAGCATATTTTCCTATTCTAATTTTTTATTTATTTAAATTTAAAAACACCTATTATAAAAATAGGCAGGTAGTTTTAAAACATTTTTTATACTAAATAAAATATAACCTGCAATTGTATAATTCAGTTAATTAAGGCCAGGATTTCTTTTGCATAAATCATGTAGTTTGAACATTTTTTATTTCTGGGTATAAATTAAACCGCGATTGTGGAATGCATTCAGTTAAAATTTTACTTTGTAAAAGTAGTAATCAGTACCAGAACTTATACAATCTATCTATATTATTAATAGGCAAACACGTTTTTTTGGATACCTTTTACGGCCGTAATACCGAACCGATTTTGAATAGATTTATATGTTCTTAATTGGGTTTTTACACAGATGTGCACAATCTTTATTTTATTTGAATCGGTTTAGTATTTTGGGAGCTATAAGCGTTTAAAGTTGCTACTAACATATGCACACTTATTATTACAAATGCGTCTATCAGCTTCAAGTTAAAAAATAAACAAAGTGTGCATTTGTGTTGTTTGTCCAATTAGCTTTTGCATAGAATGAGACAGACTTTTCCGTAAATGTACTTTGTAATAAGAGAGAGAGAGCGAGAGCTAAGTAAGAGAGTTTTAGGTAGTTTATTTAGAATGTTTTATTTTAAAGTGCAATAATGTAATTTCAAAATTCGGAATTGTTTGAGTTATACAGAATGTAAGATAATGAAAATGCATTTAAATTGTCTATTGTGGAATAACCACACTTCACTTCGTTTACTTGTCAATTAATAAAAAATGGCTTGCCTCAAACCGTACGATGAAAACCTTTATGGAAGAGAACTCACAGTGGCTAACAACTTTTGAAAACATCGAAGAATTGCAAACATCCTTGTCAGGTGCGCCCTAATATGAAGGGCAGACAAAATAAATAATGATAAAAAATAAGGGGAAATTTTAAAAAGTAGTGAGGGAGGGGTGGTTCAAGGTTAACTAGGGATTTTTTTTGTTCTTGTGGAAGAAAATAAAAAAGAAAGTAAGCTGCAGGATAGCTGAAGGCGATCCGCCAACTTCTTGGCGACCGAAGGAAAACAAATAGGCGGTTTATGATAGGCTGATCACTTGTTAAAGTGGTGTGAAAGAAGACGGTTGTGTGGCTAAAGTTAAGTTTTGTTGGTGCAAATATTTTCAAATTTGAAAATAATATTTTTTTAAATAAAATAATTAGAAAAAGTGCAGTGGAATAATAAAAGGACTTATTTTGTAAAAATAAAAATTACAAATTATTAAAAGTTTGCTTGTGTGCAACATAAAAAATCCTTACAAGAAAAACTTAAGTGTAAGATTTCACGCTGCGTTATAAAGATGAAAATAAAATACATTCAATTGAAAAATCACACAAGATTTAAACAAGCAAGCAACAAACTGTAAAGTAATAACAAAGTTAAAATTAAACGTAAAATAAATACATTTTTATGAACTAAAAGCACAAGTCTAAACAAACAGCAAAGTAAAAGTTAGCACAAAGATATACCTATATAACTATTCAATCAACGCAGAACCAATAAACTAAGCCACTACAAAAACAAACAAAAATCAGCAGAGCAGCTTCCAACCAAGCAGCCACCGGAACTCGAAAGCCAGCGCAACGGACGCACTTCCTTTTCAGCGGAACAGCAAGAAATAAAAAATAGTAGACATTTTTATGTATGCATGTATAAATAGGTTGTTTTAGTCCACTAATAGAAACTCGAAATTTAAAAAAATTTTGTTTTTATATAAATAATTTTTTTTGTATCAGGAAACAGTGTTTGGTAAAGGCTAGGGGAACAAACGTTACCTCGGTATTAAATCAATCATTCCCTTTTGCAATAAGGCAAAGGTGCACGGGTAGACAGGCAGGTTTGAGCGATCAGGTCTCTGGCGATATTTTGGGTAAGAGGTTACCTATAGAGGTAAGAGTGTGTTTACCTGGCAGTTATTGGACAGGTTTCACGATAAAAAGAAAAAACCACATATACATAGGTATATATGCATATACATAAATATATACATATATTTCCTTCTGTGTTATTACATTTTTCTTTATTTTCTTAATTTTTTTGTAGAAGTAATATATTAGCAAACATGAAATGTGAAACTATTTTTTTGTGAATTATAAATCGCTAGGAAAAATAGTAGTAGGTATATTATTTTATTATATAAATGTAATTTTAGGATAGAATGATTAAATAAAGTAATATATAATTTTTTTATAACGTTTATGAAAAAAAACATAATGTGAAATACCTCTTTTTATTAAATATGGAGTAAAATAAATAAAAGGTAGGTGATTGGAAGTAGGGTGGTGATAAGTTCCATCGAGGTTAGTTTTGGGGCAACAAAAAAGCAAAAGGAGCGTTGCCATCTAGGAATTCCAAAGTTCCATGGAATTCCTGAGGGGGGGGACTTCAGCGGACAGAAAACTAGTTCGTCATGATGGTGAGTGTCCTGAAAATGGATGAAAAAGGAAGTGTGAGTAAAAGCTGTGTACAAATAATTAACTTAACTGCGGGTTCCCTATCATTTATTTAATATAAAGTTTGGTATTATGTTTTTTTGTTAGTGTGAGATTTTTTTTGTGCCGGACTCCATCCCAATCCGACGAGCTTCAGCTGCAAACCATAATACCAGCACGTCTGCAATCTGGCCAACCAAACATTTTGACAAATTACTTGCTCAACACAGCACACTATAGAATTGGGGCCCGTAGTAAGTTCAATTCCATTAGTATACCAAACGTTTATATAGTTTTCGTTGACTGACGTTTAAGTTTGAAGTCCCGTTTAAGTTTTGAAGTCCTTAACGCGCAGCGACACTTAGTCGGTAATGTTGACTATAAACGCTGTCTTTAGTTTGGAATAGGAATAGTAGTCTTAATCCCAGTAGTAGGTTTAGAGATTAAATGCTTACAGTTTTGTTTTCAAGCTAAAGTATTTTGTAGCAATAGCCCGGTTAGTTCAATGGTTTAGACAGTTTTTTTTAATTCATTGCTCTACTTTTCGTATGCATGTCCCGTTTTTAGAAGACATAGTAAATTAAATCGCGTAGCGACATGCAAGAGTAGGTGGGATTTTCTTTAACGTTTTGAGTCTTACTTGTTTGTCATATGAAAGTAAACAGTAATTGCTTCAACTCGTAGATAAATTATTATTAGATACCAGTTTTATTTTGTTTTTTTTTAAGCTTATTCGGCAAGTCCAGGAAGTAATAGTCTAATTAATTTCCTGCTGCAGCCAGGCCTAAACAAAGCAATAACACTTAAGTATTAATCAAACCAAAATAGTTTGTCTTAAGTAAAAACAAAAATTAGAAAGAAAAATGGTATATGAGATAAAACCAATGTGTAACAATGGGTTAATTTAACGTTAATTAGTGATGGTAAAATTTGAATATTGACAGTAGTAAAGCAGTGTTTACTGTAAAAACAACTAATAATACAAATAACTCTCGTATGCTTTTTCTAGACATTATTTGTATAAATACAAATTTGAAATCACATTCAACCGAGCCACCTAAACAGTGGCGGATACATGGAAACACAAATGAACACTGATGATGGGAGTGTAGCGGCTCCCGAAAAACAACGTTTTTTCTGTTCTGCCGTGTAAGTTGAAATTAATTGGTGTTAAAATTTTCCCTTGTTGCTTTAGAATATTGTCTCATGTCCAATTCTTTCTGACTAAAAATTTTACGAACTTTAGCCAAAAATAATAATCACTTTGGATTAAAAAAACCACTAAAGTCATTTCAATTTATTCGAATTTTCTTTCTTTAGTGGTTCACAGACTTAGCAAACGCACTTCCTTTTGAACAATTATGTTACTTTTATTTTCCGGATAGTTTGCTCACTAAATAAACTCAAGTTTAATCATGGAACTATCACCGCCTTACACATCCGTCGCCTTATCGTTTAGAAACAGAAAATCTTGCAATTTAGGATTATTAGAGTTGCAGGTAAATTTGATTTCCTCGTTTTTTTTTATATAGCTAGGAAATTTTTTTTGTTTTTCGCTATCTAGAGTCCAAATTTTATATTGGATATAGAAATATATATTCTCTAAATTTATTAATCGAGATTGCCTCGATATTTCGTTTTTTTTTTGTTTGGTTTTAGAAAATTTTTTAAATATATATTAATATATCTGTGTTTATATCTATATACATATATATACTCGTGTGTTTGTGTAGATATCTTTAGATTTTCTTCACCCTGCTTGTAGTTTAAGTTATTTTCCAACATATACCCGTATATACATAATTTATTCATAAAATTTTAGTTACCACTGTGGGTATTGTTTTAAAACGACAGGGCAGTAAATTTTCCGCAACTGGGCCAACGACCAGCAGTATGTCTACCGCTGAAAACAACATAGCACCCGCCGCAGAGGTACCGAATGTACCGATAGCCAAGTTAGCTGACGAGCAAGTCGTTCAATTCGGACGAATTAAATAACACTATACTAAAGCCTTACAGCACAAGTGTTAGTAGGGAAATGCGGGAAGGCATACATAATAATGATAGGCTACAATCTTCAGACAATAGCCAACAAGTACTGACCAGTCAACACGTGCAGGAAATGGTTACGGCGTCAATCAGTCTGTCACAGGTGAATTGCAAATATGCAGAATGCACACCAAAGAAATCCCATGAATTCAGCCGCTAGAGAGCAAGCGATGTAGTACCTTTGCTCAGCACTCGCATTCACGAAGCACCATACCGCCAATGAGGCTACAGTCAGCGTCAGTTTATGCAGCCAGTCACCAACCACTAGGAGCTAATACGTCGGCAGCATATAATCAGCCGCAGTCTGCATTTATGCAAGCTCCTACGTTTAATTCGTTACCACCAGCCCCAGGTTACGTTCCGCAATGGCCTAGAGTAACAGCACCCTATCAGCCCAGTTACCATCAGTATAGCACGCAACAGCAGTTTGCTCAAGGAGAGAGGGTAACACCTGCTTTCTCGGGTTGCATTCAAAGTCACCCTTCTGAGGGTAACAACAGGAGTGACTTGGCAAAGTGGGGTATTAAAAGCAAAACTGTGAACGCCCAAGAATTTATATTTCGTGTGAAGGAGTTGCGTCGTGACTACAATTGCCTAGACACAGATATTTTAAGAATTTTTCACCGGTTGTTAGAGAGACCAGCCTTGGAATGGTATTGGAATCATCGCAAGTTGTTCCGCATTGTGACTTGGCAAGAGCTAGAGGCAGATGTTTTGAACCAGTATCAGAGAATTGAAAACGAGTACCAGGTACAAATGCAAATCCTGAACCGCCGACAGCCACCTCAGGAATCTTTTGAGTATTTTTGCAATGCCATAATACGACTGAGGAATCAACAGCGAACACCCTATGATGAAAGGTCTTTATATGAAATAATGAGGGGCAATTTAAAAACAGCGCTCGCTCAAATATTTCCGGTGAAAGTGGACAGCATGGCTGAGTTTTGCCGTGAAGTCAAGAGAGCTGAGAGCCTTCTAACAAGTCAGAGGACCGTGTACCAGCAGCGCCAGAGCTATACGCCCAGGGTGAATGAGGTGGATTATTACCTAGAGCTTAAACCGTTACTTGAAGTGGAAGTCGATACAATTCGAAAAACTAGCAACTATAAGTGCTGGAACTGCGAGGTTTTTGGTCACAGTTTTGTGGAATGCCCGGTGACTACACGTAGGCTGTTTTGCTACAAATGTGGCATGGAATATGTAGTCACGCCTAAATGCGCGAGGTGCCAGGGAAACTGGTCACGGAACCCGTCTCAGTCAGGGGAGGCGAGGTCGACCGATGTCTGAGCCCAGTCAAAATTGAAAAGGATGTAAGACCTATTAGCATTTTACAAAATTCGGATAGGCTAGCTAAGGATATTGTATGTGGCGAGCCAAAGCTTAGGGAGCTGAAACCCCTGCATATTCGCATCCAAGAATATAAAGAGGCTAAGCTTAACATTTTCGGGAAAGTTTCGGGTTGTATAAGAAAGGCACGCGAGCGACATAAAATCCGTAAGCGGTTAAGGCGCGAAAATTTGTTATCGTCCCTTTACGAGGTTAAAGACTCACGTCTTTATGCTCGGGTTGAGGTAGGAGACCATGAAATTGAGGGGTTATTAGATAGTGGAGCTAAGGGTAGCAAATATCAAGACAGCTGATGGCACAGAACATCTAATAGTTTGTCGTGTGCGCGCGGACGTGACTTTAAGTTCGTCGATGAAGGGTATTAATTTCTATATAGTGCCTACTCTGAACCGAAAGCTTCTCTTAGTTATTAATTTTATGAAGGTTTTTCAAATGTTAGCCACTTTATAAAGCCTCAAACAAATGATGTCAGTCTCTGCATAGAGGCAGATAATAGTCCTGGTGTCGTGACTCATATCTTGACAGCCGAACAGAGACAGGAATTGGGGTTTTTGATATCGATGTTCCCTTGCTGTAGTAAGAAAGGTCAAGGCAAAACACGCTTAGAAAAGCACTCCACAGGTATCCATGATGCAAATCCAGTTAAGGATAGACATTACCCGGTCTCCCCGACTGTACAAAAATTTATGTTCGCGGAGCTTGATAGGATGCTTGAACTTGGTCTCATTGAGCACAGCGAGAGTCCATGGAGCCATCCAGTCACTTTAGTCCGTAAGGTCGAAAAGAAGCGATTGTGCTTGGTCTTACCATCAATGTGGCTACATCTAAATTCTGTTTCAAGGAGTTAAGGTATTTGGGTTACATAGTAGGTGCAGGCAAAGTAAAACCTGATCCGGCTAAAGTGGAAACTCGGTTTTGCTTATCCTAAAATAGCGAAACAGGTTCGGAGTTTCATGGGAGCGACAGACTACGCTACCATTGCGGCTCCAATCTTCGATTCGCTGAAGAAGGGTAAGCAATTCAAGTTTAGGGGGGAAGCTAGGTTCGCTTTGGTTTCGAGCCCACTGCTTAGTCACCCGTATATCTCCAGGCATTTCTTCGTTCAGTGTGACGCGTCAGATGTAGGCACTGGAGCAGTTCTCTTCCAGAAAGATGGTCCAATTGCATATTTTTCGCATAAATTATATCGACGCAGAGGAATTACTCGGTTACTGAACGAGAATGCTTGGCAGTGGTCCGGGAGATTAAGAAGTTTAGGCCCTACATAGATGTGATGCCGTTCTCCGTAATCGCCGATCATGTAGTCTTAAGTGGCTAATGACACACAAAGACTTGACCGGTCGATTAGCGAAGTGGAGTCTACATCTAAAGGAGTATGATTTCCGGATAGAGCATAGGCAGAATAGACAGAATATTGTCCCCGATACCCTATCGAGGTACGAAATGAAGGAAGTCTCAGCAGATGCAGAAAGAGTTGTAGACCTGAGCTCTGATTCTTTTAAGTCTAGCGATTACTTAGAGCTTGTGAGTGAGGATTTCTCATGGAAGTTATGGGTGCCTCATGAATTGACTAAAGCCATCATAGAAAAGTCAAATAACTTACCACAAGCTTCGCACGGAGGCGTCGGCAAGACTCTATCGAATTCGCGAATATTTCTACTGTCCTAACCGAACCGCACAGGTTAGTGACTACGTGGCAAATTGTCAGATTTGTAAAGAATCTAAACCATCGAACATGACTTTACGGCCGCCTATGGGGACTGAAGTGTGTAGCGAACGCCCGTTTCAACGAATATTTGTGGACTTTTTAGCCCATACCCGCGTTCTAAGAGGGGCAATTGCGTGGTATTTATCGTGTTGGACCATCTGACCTGACAAGTTCGTTTTGTTGAAGGCTATGCCTAAGGCGATTGCCAAAAACGCAATAAAATTTTTAATTAAGGAAGCATTCCATAAATTTGGTATGCCTGAGACGATAGTGTCTGATAACGGCAAGCAGTTTGTCAGTCAAGAATTCGCTGACTTGGTTAAAACTTTCGGTGTCAAGCACATGAGAAAAGCTACACATTCGGAAAGAGTAAACCAGTCTGCCATACGTGCATATTTGAAAGAAGACCATAGCGACTGGGACAAATATTTGACATAAGAGTTACCCCCGTATTTCGTGCTTTTTGGTGTTAACATGATTGGTCACGGGAGTATATGTGGCCTATCTAGGAAACTAAAAAGCTTGAGTGACACTGAACTGGGAATTTACCCAAAGGCCGTGAAAATGTCAATAAGACATAAAATACGTGACACACTACAGCAGGCGTACAGTGAACCAAAAAAAAACTTGTACAGCACACGCTCCTCCCTTCTACTACAAATATCTTTGTAGTAATTTAAAGTTTTGAACTCAAACCAAAAACCAATTTAAAGGCAAATTAGTCAGCTTTCTATAAAATACGTTGATTAAATTAAACAAACTTATTTTAATACTAAAAAAATACACAAAAGAAAATAACTCCATTTTTCACCGCCAAAAAAAAACTTGTACACTTTCTGTGGCACCACTTGAAACCCACTCAATTATGTAACCAAGTTGTTTTCCCTAACTATTAAGTGCGTTTTATACGTTTGGTGGTTTCTTTTTAAGAAATTTTTGATTTTCTCGTTAATTTAAAGCAAAATATTTAGAAAAAAATTGCAAATAAGCAAACATCGAAAGATTTGCAAAGTTGAATCATTGACTATTGGAAAAACGGTGAAAGTAAATGCGAAATTGGCGAAATTGTTAAAAAACCACACACTACTGTCTAGTACATAATCTAAAAATACAAAAAAATGGAAATTTAGATAGACCAAGCGGAAGCGGTAGACCAAGAAAAATAAGTACATCCCAAGCAGAGAGGAGAATAGCTCGTGTTATCAAAGATGATGCTAAGATATCAGCAGTATCCATCTCCAATCAGCTTAGAGAAGCTGAAATCGTAGACGTCCATCGCCAGAGTTTGCGGAACTTCATACATTCAATCAACTTCAGAGCATACACACCTCGAAATAAGCCATACTTATCAAATAAAAATATTGCAAAGCGATTAAGATATGCGAAAGAGTATATTAATCACTCTGCTGACTATTGGGACAGTTATTTTCACTGATGAGTCCAAATTTAATTTATTTGGATCTGATGGTCGTCGCTTTGTGTGGCGAAAAGAAGGTGCAGCCTTAAATAATAAAAATTTAAATAAAACGGTCAAGCATGGCGGCGGTAATGTCATGGTGTGGGGATCAATGGTGTCGGAAATCTAGTTTTTATAGAAGGCATAATGAATAAAATGGATTATTTGAAAATATTAAAAGATAATTTAGCGCAATCACCTGCAAAGTTATATATAAATGGTAATTATTGCCTGGTTCAAGACAATGACCCAAAGCATTCTTCCCTAATAGTAAGAGAATGGCTTCTATATAATGTTAAAAATGTGCTGCCCCATCCTCTCAAGAGCCTGACCTTAAACCTATAGAGCACCTGTGGGCGTATATGGAGACCAAATTACGCGAGCGCCAGTATAGGAGCGAAAATGAACTCAAAAGTGCGCTCCAGGATATATGGAATAACATACCTCCCAATATTAAGAAAAATCTAGTAAATTCTATGAGAAGAAGACTCAAAGCTGTGTTGGATGCAAGAGGTGGCCATACAAAGTACTAGTTTTTGTTCCAGCATCCATTTTATTACACCCTTCTAAAAGAATACTTAGTGTACAACTTTTTTTTTTTGCTATGAAAAAATGAGTTATTTTGTGTTTTATTTATTTTTACTATTGAAATGAATTTCTTTAATTTAATCAACGTATTTTATAGAAAGCTGACTAATTTGCCTTTAAATTGGTTTTTGGTTTAAGCTCAAAACCTTAAATTACTACAAAGATATTTTGAGTTGGAGGGAGGAGCGTTTGCTGTACAAGTTTTTTTTGGTTCACTGTATATTGCCAATGAAAAACAATGAATGTTTTGTTCTATTGTCGCGAAACAAGTTCGTTTAATTTTGCCCGAAACCGTAAGTAAAAGTCGTAATATGTCGTTTTCTTTATTTTGTAAGCATAATTTACGTATTTGCATATCCAGGTCTTTCGCTTCATTGTCGGTGTTGCTTCAATACCTTTAAGTTTTTCTGCCGACTGAAGCTAGAAAACGTTGTCTCTATTGGTGCAACCCCATTATTACTCTAGGGAACTATACCATTAAAAGCTAAGGGTTGTTAGTCACCTAGAGCATAACAAAGCTGAGTCGTGTCTAACGCGAATCAAAGCAAAAAGTATATTAAGTTGATAGGGCACGGGATGAAAAGAACACGCATAAAGAGTGTGTTATGCATAGCATTTCCATATAAAATGATGAATAACAGCTTCCTGCAAAATCCCCGTTAGGACGGGGTAAGAAAATAAAAAAGTAAGTAAGCTGCAGGATAGCTGAAGGCGATCAAACCACCTTCTTGGCAACCGAAGGAAAACAAAAAGGCGGCTTATGATAGGCTGATTACTTGTTGAAGTGGTGTGAAAGAAGAGGTTGTATGGCTAAAGTTAAGTTTTTTTGGTGTAAATATTTTCAAAGTTACGATATATCCCGTGAGATAGAACTAAGAAGGTGTCAGCGCCTTTCTAATAAACTATCTTTTTTTTAATTAAGAATTCGATGAAATTAATATTCTACCTTTACTATATAATATTATTTACCAAAAGTGTTCACTCCACTTGACTCACTTGTTGGATTCAAATGGAAGGAAATAAAATTCTTGCGTAGCCTCATGCCATCACACTACCAAAATATATCTTACACTGCAGCCATACGTTCAATAAATCCCTCTCAATTTCTTCACACATACTGTGTGTCAAAATTCATTTATATTGACAGCTGTGACACAGGCTGCACACTAATTGATTGTTAATTTTATTTTAAAAATGCCTCCGACAAAGAAACAACTGAAACTGGCAGCTTCAAATTGCTGCAGGAAATGAAAGCTTTAATGGAAAAAGACGAAAAAAGAAAGGTTGTAAGAAGATACTGGATAAAACCATTATTACTGACAAGGTATGTAAATTCATTTAAATATTTTGTCTAATTTTTAAATTGATTTATGTAAGTAAAAATATGTCTATTTTTTATTTTAGAATGGAACACGATTTGGAGGCACATCTAGTCTATGATCTAATGTGGGAAGATGATGACAGTGACTTCAGAAATTTCACACGCATTGATGTCAATAAGTTCGAACAGTTATTACAACTGGTGAGGTTTCATATTCATCTGAAGTTGAACTGTTAAAAGTTATATATGTAAGTATGTACTATGTATTGGTTCATAATGGACTGAAGAAAAGTGACACAGCGATGCGGTTACGTATCTGTAACACCAAGATTAAAGCTGTGTCACTTTAAGATACATATGTATGTAGCTACTGGAGGCTCCTACAAGTCTTTGGAATTCTTCACACGGCTTTCGCGGAACACAATAGCACCTTTCGTACCTATTGTGCTGGAAGCCTTCAGATAAATTTTTTAAAGGTTAGATATGTATGTATGCATTTTTAAACATAAAGGCAGGTTCCACAGAAGTATAATTAAATGAAACTTAGTTATTAGGGTTTCTGTTCTTGATATTATTAAAAATTATTACTTTGTTGTTACCTATTTACATTACAAATATTTCTATAGTAAAAATGTAACAGCAAACTAATAATTTTTATCAAAAACAAAACTACATTTACTTGTACTTATGTACTTCTCTGGTTCAACCAGATTATTGTATGCATTTTGTTCCGCATTCTTTTTTTAAATTTAATTTTTTTTTGTTCGACAGAATTATTTGAATATCAGCCATCAGCTGATATGCTTCCAATTCTGGAAATTCGCTTAATTGCTTAACAACGTTGTCACCAAAAACTTCAAAAACACCACCGCTTTTGTTCATGTTAATTAGCTTGCCTAAAGCATCATCCAGTTTAGATTTGGTCTCTGGTGATGCTATTACGGCTCGCTCTGGTGGGAATGACTGGTTGTCTGCTAATTCATCGGCCTCTAGCAACGCGTCGATGCTTTCCTTTAGTTAAATAAAACATAGTTATCACTTAATACATGTGTAATTATTATATTAAAAAATTTGCATTATTTTTTAACAGATGCAAAATACGGGAAACGAATGACAGCAAATAGCTGCTGATTTTGAAAAATATGGCAGTCTCCGCAAACTTTGGGAGCACTGGATGGGAAGCATATCCGAATAAATGCTCCAGCGAACTCAGGCTCCCAATTTTACAGTTTTAAAGGTTTTTTTAGCGTCGTGCTTTTTGCTGCTGTCGATGCACGTAGCCGATTTGTCTACAGAAATGTAGGTTGCGATGGCAAGTTGGCCGACAACACTATTTACAGTGAAAGTTTTTTGTATCAGTCGCTTCATGACGGAACACTGGGTATTCCCCAGCCTAAGCAGCTGATTCCCGGAGAAGGAAATAATATGCTATATTACTTTGTTGACGACGATGCTTTTGCACTCGATGGGCATTTAATGAAGCCGTACATCAGAAGCCTAAAATTGAGTATGCCTCAAAAAAGGTTTAACTACAGGCTGTGTCGCGCGAGAATGGTGGTGGAATGCGCTTTCGGA
The DNA here is from genome assembly GCA_956483585.1 of Gymnocheta viridis. Taxonomy (NCBI): domain Eukaryota; kingdom Metazoa; phylum Arthropoda; class Insecta; order Diptera; family Tachinidae; genus Gymnocheta; species Gymnocheta viridis. The sequence goes on from OY101444.1 coordinate 39,922,054, forward strand.
CGGCTAGCCAATAGGTTTCGCATATTTCACCGACCAATGGAAGTGCAACCAAAAACCGTTGACGCGGTGGTGAAGCCTTGTTGTGTTATACACAACTACCGCACGGATCCACAGTCAGAAGAAACCCCAATTGTTGAAGCGTTTTCTGCAATTGTCAATCAAAGTCATAGAGCTAGAGATGAGTTGTCACGATACTTGACCACAAATGGGAGTGTGGATTTCCAGTGGCAAAATATAAATATTAAATACAGTCATAAAAATTAATTATTTTGGTTTTAATTATGAGTATACTTACCTGGTTTGAATTATCAAAAGTTGCCCGACGAGTAAGAGATGTGTTGAGAAAGGTCATTTCGTTGTACCAATACACGGTTGGTATGTACATAGAATCTACCCAACAGACCATTTTATAAGGAAAATGTAATGAATTGTAGAATAATCTTATAATAAGAGATTTCCTACAACTTTTTATAATCATACTTACTATAAACCATGATCCAATAATAAGGTCTATTCAGGTTCAGCTGATTATTTTTTGCTCATTTTCCGTTTATACCATTTTCATCATGAATTTGTCAAAACTTGTTTACATTTTTATGGCGCCATTGTTGTTTTTTATTTGTTTACCTTTTAAACAAGCATTGGTTTTGTACGTGATCAGTTTTGTGTAATAAAATATAATAAACATTTGTTTTGTTTGAACTAAAATACTAAAAACTATATAATTTGCGTGTAAATACATATATTAAACAGACTTAAGTGAAAAATTAAAAAAATGCGTTATTGTGCTCTTTGCAAAAAAAAATGGCTTAAATCTAGTTTACGGAAGTAGCTCCAAATAAAAAAAAAATTATTTTGGGTGATAGAAAATTGAATTTTAAGAAAAAAATATTAAATAAAAAAATAAAGTTTTAATATATAAGTGTGATGGTGGATAGTATTTGTGAATTAATGTGGTCGATATTGGTATCATTGGAAAGCTTGTAAAAATGTCTATGACATGGTGATCTTTGGTAAGCGAAGCCGGTGTTTGTTATACCACAGAGTATAAAATCCTTGAGCCCGGCCGAAGGCCGGCTATATAGAAAGTCTTTAGTAAGCTAAGCCGGTGTTTGTTATACCAAAGAGGATGAAATCCTTGAGCCCGGCCGAAGGCCGGCTATATAGAAAGTCTTAAGTAAGCGAAGCCAGTATTTGTTATACCATAGAGGATGAAATCCTTGAGCCCGGCCGAAGGCCGGCAAATTAGAAGATATTAATGTGCAAATTATTTAACTTTTTTGTCATTTATTTTCAACGAAAATTAAAATTAAGTAATATTTAACAAAAATAACAAATATAAAATAAAAAAAAACTAACTATCAGAGTCACTCCCTGACTCTTCTTCCAGACTATTTTCTGCTGCTATAGAAATTATATTTTCCAAATCATTGTTTGGGTTAAGAGGATTATACATTAATCCTGCCAGTTTCAAAAATTCTGTAAATTTGTTTTTATTGTTGGCTTTGCACCATCGGATGAAAATGAATTTTTGAACATACCCATTGAAAAAGTGTTTTCTACGATTATATTCGGGCAGTGATCTTTTGAAATGTCGCCACAGGCCTTCAATGGTATTTGTATGCTCGTTACTTTCTGTATCTACAAAGGAAACCGAATGGTTTACTTTTCGGTGTATGTAACCAACATCGTTTAAATTGTCATACGCCTGGAAACATAAAATATATTTTAATTAAAGAATATCACTGTTGCGTTCAGCTTCTTACCTTCCAAAAATCAGAAACAATAATTGATCCTGGAGAAATATATTTTTGGATAAGTGGTTTTCCGGTTTCTGTTTTCTACAGGAACCATAAAACATTTACCACTTACCCTTTCTACTCCTCCGAAGACCCATTGTCCTTCTACGTGATGGCCTCTGTGGTGTTTTCTCTTGCCAATTTTACTTTCATCGATTTCCACGACGATGTTAGGGTCTCCAATTTTTAAATTGGATTGGAATGAGCCAAATGCCACTACTTCTCTGCAGAAACTATTCCAATCCACTGCTGTTTGCAAACCAATTATCCCTGTTTCTCTCATTATAAAATCGAGTGGTAAATTTTCAACCCATAGGTAAGCAAACACAAGAATTTGGCAAATACTAAGGTGTGATTTACTAAAATATGTGTTTCTTCTAAAAGACACCTTAGTATTACATATGTGGTTTTTTTTATTATTGTTAATTGGTTTCCAACAGCTATAATTAAATTCATTTTATAGTTTTAAATACATAAGAATGTATTAATTTTTACTTACCACCAAATCCATCCATCAATGTTGTCATTGGGAATTAATTTTAATTGATGGTTATTAGGGCACAAGTAGTCATTTTCTTTTGGAATTAGACCCCAATTCATTAAAATAGGAATTGCTTCCTCTGGCACAGGTCCTTTTAAATTATTTTTAAAAATATTAAAAATTTCACTTGATCTTTTGATCTCCATTTTTAAAACGATTTTTATTTACATTAATAACGGTAATTTTTTTTTGTATACATGAACATTCAATACACGTATTTACATGTTAGCATGTATGTATATATGTATGTATATGTATATGTCGTAAATATTTACATACTTAACTTGAAATACTACAAAAAAAGTAAAAAATACCGGCTCTAAATAGGTTAATTTTATTTTTTAAATGCTTATTCTTTATTAATTTTAACAAGTTTTCATATGATACCCATATTGTTATATTGAATTAAAAATTTATCAAGAAAATTGTATAAGATGTGAAAAATTTTGTAGGTCCATAACTCTGAAAATAAGCGTCGCCGCCAATTTTTTTACTTAATATTTTTCTCTTAAAATTCAATTTTCTATCACCCAAAATAATTTTTTTTTATTTGGAGCTACTTCCGTAAACTAGATTTGTTCCAAAAAAATTATGGATCTGCAGCCTTGTTCCGAGCGCCCAAAGATCCGGTGAAAGGAGCAACTTAGGGTGCAATCTGTGGCAAAATATTAGCACCATCAAGTTTTATATGTGAGAAGCACTTTTTGCCAACAAGCATTGCTCGCACGGGTAAAAGAGTGCTTCTTTTGCCAAATGCTAAGCCTTCTGTCACAGACTGGAGGAAGTTAACATTTGCGCTGATGTTTGTGCATATTTAAATACAGGGTAAGTGTTCGAATTTAAAAGTAATTTAAATAAAGTGTAGAATGCTGGTACAAATACATACTATTATCAAACACTTAGGTGGTGTTTGACCAACACAGTGCCCCATATGTGACCTTAAATAGTAATTCTCCCCCTACATTGTTTACGTGGGAGCAAATAACAGCAACATCACATAGAGACCAAGAAACACAAACAGAGTGCGTATATTGACATAAATATTTAAACGTTGAACCACTTTCATACGGTTTTTATGTCCTATATGTTAAAATTTCTGCATTTTCAGTACGTTAGATTTCGGAATACATGACAAGAACGACATAAAAAGAATAAGTATTTTAAAAATGGAGAACGAGGAGTTGAGACGGAAGCTTACTCAAGCAAGTGCGGCTGTTGATACATTGCGCAAAATATTTTCTGAAGGTCAAATCAGAAAACTGCAATCTTCTGCGCCTATTCTATGGAGATGGGAGGATATTTCTATCGCAATATGTTTGCATGCTGCGGGGCCAAGGGCTTATAATCACCTTTATAAAAAGGGTTATCCGCTCCCACATGTAAGTACTCTGCAAAGGTGGTGCTCAAAAATTGATATCAGCGAAGGAGTTCTAACTTCATCCGTCGAATTTATGCGCCGAACAAACGATTTGTCATTGGAAGACAAAATCTGTGTTTTGGCGTTCGGCGAGATGAAAGTTTCAGAGACGTTTGAATATGAGCCAGTTGCAGATGTTGTTAGAAAGCCAGCCAAGTACGTGCTTCGACTGTAAAATTACCAAGAAGCTTTTGGAGGAGGTGATATGTACGCTGCATTATGCTGGTTTTCCGTATCGTAAGTTGTGGAGTGAACTAGGTGCTTCGCCGGGTAAGTTAAATATATTAAAACACCTATAAGCTTCTAACAACAAAATCACACAACTTCTAACAACATACAACACTAAACAACATGGACGAATTAAAGTTAGCTATCGAACTTCTTCAGAAAATATTCTTATCAAAAAGGGTAATTAAAATTTTTATAAAGCTTTAATATTAAGTAAGATCGGTGGTGTTAGAATATATACATACGTAATAAAATATATTAAGGATTTCGTTTAGTTTCTATTACTAAGAGTTTCTTTTGGTTCGGTTAATTTTTATGATCTCAATATATTAGCTTAATTTGAAATGTTAAATATTAGCTGAATATCCATTTAATTATTTAATATTAAGATTTTAAGTTACATTCGGTTAAATTATTTAATATTAAGATTTTTAATTTGTTGCGTTATTCATAATAATTTATGAAAGGTTACTAAAAGGCCTACAGAGCAGATTTCAATACAAAATCTGTTTTATAAACTTTTTGTAAACAAAAAAATTAATTATGGATAAGTGCTTCGTCCGTCATGTTTGCTAGATTCGTCAGTTATGTTGGACAATGCAAATAAGTGTAAAAAAATATTCAACTTTGAATATATTTCCCTTAGATAAACCGTGGTTCCCCAGCCCTGTAAGCGCCGACCAAAAGGTCTTCACTTTCTAGATACGGGATTGATAATAAACAACGACGAGTTTGATGTTCCTAATCTTATTTCCCCCCGCACAATAGCAGATCTGCTTAAGCACACATCACAGTCTGATGTGTCAATATCGTTCAAAATATCAGACGAACACATTCTCAGTGAAAGGTCCAGGTAAACTCTTACTGATTAAAAATATATATATGTATGTATATACATACATATTTATATTACATTATGTTAGGCCGACAAAAGGTCAAGCTGGCAACACAATTGTTTTCACACACCACATCTAATGCGATTATACGCTGTTTTCCCCTGGGAATGGATATGTATAACGCTACTCCAACGGCGGACTTCTTTCAACTTGTGAATGATTGGTTCGATATACATACGTAATTCCACCATGAAGACATTTAAATACCCTGTAAAGGTAGAAATTTTATATTTTCCAATTTGATTACGTTATAACGCATTATTCGTAACGAAAATCTTTTATTCACAGGAACCATACGGCATTGCACTGAAAGTACAAACAGAAACGCTTACTAAAATGAATACTGTGATGTCCAATCCAATTGTTCCTGTCAAGAAAAGCTTAGCACCTTTTCAAAAAGACATTATTCCTTGTAACAATGCGTTAATAATGCTGCAACAGTATGTAAAGAAGTTTATTATGACATATATGTATATTATCAAATAGATTAAACCACGACGTACTGGAAATTTTTTTTGGCGCTATACGTAGCAAGGGTGGGTTAAACGACCACCCATCTCCTACAGATTTTAAGTACAGGCTTAGGAAGTACATTCTTGGTAAGTTTTAAACAATATATGTATGTACATATGTATGGAATTTTTAGTATACAACTTTAAAATTTTATAATGTCCATATATTTAGCTAGAAATATGGAACATTTAAAAGGCAACGGATATGTTGAAGACGATACAATCGATTTTCTAAACAGTTCTAGTACAACGGAGGAAGAAACGCAAGACAATTTAAATACTTCCAGTGCAATGGAAACGTCATGTGAAGTTGCAGAAGGAGAAACACAATGCTGAACTGAAGTGCTATTTCTGGATGCTACCGGAGAATGTGGCGACCTCCATGAGACGAGATTGGTATTCTTCAAGACGATGCTTTGGAGTATGTAGCTGGCTACTTAAAAAGCATAATCTTGAAGAATACGAATATCGTGGAAGTTCGTTTTCATGGGTCGATCAGGTGTCGAAGGGATCATTGAAAAAGCCAAGCGAATTTTTCATGCAAGAGCTCAGAAAGCTGGAATCAATATTTTATAAAATTAATAGCAATAGAATTTCGCACTACCATAATTTAAAAGCGCGGCTTACAGCTCAGAACAAAGGCGTGTTCCTGCCAGAAAAAGTCATAGATACTTTTTTTTAATGCCGGATTTATTTACGAGTACGCCATTTAAACAAAGCATTAAGACTGGAAAAATCCAAACAAAAGATGATGGCATACAAGAAAATGTCAAAGACAACCCTTTATATATTAAAATTATATAAGTATTTGAAGCTCCTTTTTTATTTCATTCTTTGTATAAAGTGCCCTTTTAAAATTAAAAGATTTCTAACTAAAACTAGAAAGCTGTTTTTGACAAACTCATGATGGTGTTTTTTTATTGTTGTGTTTGTTGTAGAGTTGCATAGACCTTATTATTATTGGATTATGCTATAAACTTATTAAAGTACAAAAAGGTAAGTTTTCAAATAGTGTTTTAAAAATGCTTCACATGACAAATGTTTTTACAACTAAACGTGATTTTTACTTAGTTTCGGTAACAATTTAACAAATATGATTTCAAATGACTTTTTCCCGCTATAGTTTTGTGTGTGTTTTTGAAAATTATATTATTAGTTACAGTTTCTTTGTTTTGTGTCAATAGTCAAGTGTTTTAAACAGTGCACAATTTGAAAAAATTATTAAATATTTGGGGTATTCACATGGTCGTGATAAAGTCAAATGACTTAAAATAATAACACGAAAAAATGTGACTGCTGTGAACATCCCCTCATAATTTAGTGTGCTATTTTAAATTTGAGTCAGCTGATAAAAAGAAAAAACACATATATATATATGTGTGTAATATATTATGAAATAAAAAAGAATTAATTATTTTAAAATTCTGATAAAAGTTACTACCGTAGTTCAAATATTATTTGGTTATATTCTTATCTTACAAAAATATTACGTATGTAAGCTTATTATATACATGATTAGAAAAGTATTTTTCAATTATTAAATTTATATTAATCGAGATTGCCTCGATATCTTTTTTCAAAGATTTAAAAAACTTTTTTGTTGAGGGTTTTTAGCATGCATTTCATTTGTGCTAAACATTGAAAAATTAGGTTTAAGGTCTACTGATGATTTGGCTTTAGCACCAATGAAATGCATGTATGTATATAGACTAGCTAAAAACCCTCAACAAACAAAAGTTTTTTAAATCTTTGAAAAAAGTATTTTTCTCTAAGCTTGTTCTATAATTAGACTTCTTAACTTACATTATATTATAGACAATTTTTAATAATAGTAATAACAACACATTGTTTTTTAAATTTTAAATATCAAAAAATGGGCTTAAAAAAAGCATTAATCATTGAAGTAGTTGCTGCTGTGCAAGAACAAATCCAAATTTTAATGCAGTACATTAAAATATTGAAGTCACATTGTGGAATAAGATGACGATGAAGAAGAATTTTTGGTAGATATAAGTTTGTTTATTTTCTGCAATGTCAGTTTGCTAGTGATGGCACAAAGAAAATTGATTTTTTGCCATTTCATTAGTGGTGACACTTAAAGTAACGAAAAATGTAAAGTAGAACAAAATGAAAAAATATAATTTTCTGTCGATGTAGAAAAATTTAGATTTTTTGCCCTGAATAATTCTTCATATGAATAGCAAATGTCACCATCGAATAAGAAGATAAATTTGCTTTGACAGCCTTCCCCTATTGACGCATTTCAGCCAACCATGACATCATTGTTGGCCATAACTATCTTAAAGATTTCCCTAAACTAAATACTTCACCACTTTTCTTTCCCTACATCACTCTCTTTTTGAGCCTCTGCTTGCTACAATCAACACATGATTATTTTCTACTCAAACGATAATTTAGGCAATTTTGTAATTAATAGTGTTAGTTAATTTTTTATTGAGATTTATTTTATTATGAAGTTTACTTTCACAGGACTTTACGGCATTTTACTAAATTGCTTTCGTTTACCCAAAATAAAGTAAATGAGAACACAAATTGAGAGCGTATAGTAAGAGTTCATGGCTGAGAATTTAAAAATTTTTACTGCAGAAATTTCTTGTAGTAAAATTAAGTAAAACAGAAAACATATGATTCAAAAGATAAACAATTAAAAGTAAAAAAATAAAAAGTATACAATTTGTGAAAAAATTATTAAAGAAAAGAAAAAATAAAACAAAATAAGAAGTACATATTTATATTATTCTTTGAATTAAGCTTGAGGTCAGAATTTTTATTTTTTATAAAAATCATCCAAATTTATTTTATCTTTTATTTCGGAAAGGTTTGCAAAGTCAGATATTTTTTAAACTAATAAATATATAATGGCACATAAGACATATAATACTTTAGGTAAATTCTTTGGTAAGGCAAAAGATAGAATACATAAATTAGATAAATCTAATGTTGTTTTTAAAATACCAAGTAAGGGTAATGATAATGAAAATTGTGATAAAGCTTATGTAGGCACAACAGAGAATAAACTTAAAACTAGAATAGCAGGACATAAGTCCAACCAAAAATACAGAAACTATACATCATCAAAAAGAACAGCATTATCATTACATTGCCATAATTCAGATCACTATCGGGGCTTTAATAATGTATCTATTTTGAACTCAGAAAATAAGTATAAACATCGTTATATGTTAGAGATATTACAGCCAGTTAATGCACCGTCAGATTTAAGAATTAATTTTAGAGCTGATACTGATAGTGTAGCCAGCGTTGTCAACTTTTTATAACCAAAACGCGCCACACACCTTCTGAAAACGCGCTAAATCATGGCGTTAACAGATATTCGTAACCAAAACGCGCTATTCCCAAACGTGCCAAGTTAAGTTTTCAATATTTATTGAAACAAAATAATAACTATTTGTTTTTAAATTCATTCAGGTACAAAAAGTAGATACTTACAACTCTATTTATTAACCACGTGTAGGAAGCTTAAAACGACAGCAAAACTTAAAATCTTCTTTCGGTGTATCATTAAAAAATTTAATGTTTTAAGCATTACATAAAATTATACTTGGTTAAGTTAAAAATATTAAATCAGTGGCTCAGTCTTGTTTTATTTAATATTAAACTTTTAGTGCCTTATTCATTACAAATTAACAAATCTTTATTAAAGGTTTATGAAACAGTTTTACATACAAAATTTGTTTCACAAACCTATTATACAATTTTGGTAAGTATTATAAATAAGGGGGTTAAAATTTTCATTGATTAAAAGCATCAATATGGAAGTTTTTAATATTATAAAAATAATAGAAAAAAATAGTTTCATATACACCGTCAGGCCCATCTTCTGGCCACAAAACCGATTGTATGTAATACTTCGAATTGTTATAGGAATCATTGAATTTATTAACTACTAAAAACGCGCAAATTTAGCGCTACGACGAAAAACAGCGCCCTTGGCACAGTTAAAATGAGCTTAATCTAGCGCGAAACGCATTCAATATTCAAGACTAAAGGAGTAAATATATAAATAATGTAATGAAATAATAAAATTAATGTATTCAAATTTTTAGAATTAGTTCATTTCCGCATTTTTCAAACAAATTTTTCAATTGACAAACAATTTTTAAACCCAAACGGGAAATAAAATTGTTGACTAATAATTTATTGTTACTTAAATTGTTTATTGATTTTTTCCTCCTGAAGAAGTTACCCTAAGGATAACGAAATATCGATATAAAAAAAATTTGGATGATTTTTATAAAAAATTAAAAAAAAATGTGGCCTCAAGCTTAATTTAAAGAATAATATAAATATTTAAAAAAAGGTTGAAAAATTATACATTAAAAAAATAATAAGTGAACAATTATTTTTAAACTATTCGTTCGTTAAAGATGTATGTATGTATGCATCTTTATGCCTTTTAAAAGAAAAAATTGTTGCTAAGTATATGCATGGTTGAGAGTAAATTTTTCAGTTTACTTAGTAATTACTCATTTATTGCATTTTACTGTAAAAGTTCTCGAACGCAGCTAATGTAATACATTTTTATAAAAAAAGTTATTTCTTATTTAGTTGTATGCAACACACCTCCAGAATCATAACCATTAGCGATACAAAGATTCCACCTGAAAAATAAAAATATATTCATTAACAGAGCTAAATATGAAATAGAAATTAAAGAAATTATGTATTTATTAAAAATATTTCAACATTCAATAATGTTAAAGAATATAAAGAACACAAACAAATTAGCCTTCTTGTTTTTAATCGAATTCAATACAGGTATTGTTCCAGATGTGGGTGAATGATTTATTTAACGTTTTATTTTACTTTATACATTTGAATTATTGAGTTGTAAACACCTGGACTTTATTTATGTGTCTACTCTGGTTTTGGTGTCAGGGTACTTGGTATCAGGGTGGTTGGTAGCCGCTTGTATGGCAATCTGACAGGTTGAATTAACGATTACTCTAGAGTGAACACAGAAGGATAGAGTTGAGCTCACAATTTCCGTTTTATTACAACTCTACACATATTAGTTACTGCCGTAACATTTTTTGTTTATTAAAAGAAGCTAAGTTGAAGCCGCAACAGGTAACCCTCGCTTAATACGTGCGTCCGAGAGCACGGTTCATATTTCGTGAAACTTTCTTAGTTAAAACGGAAATAACTCTGTTTTACACGGTTTGTATTGACAATGTAGCGCCTCCTTAATACAATTTAAATCAGAGTGTTGAGCGTCGCGTTAGCTATAGGGTACGTATTTACAATATACCTATTCTAAGAAAAAATAAATACTCTGAAAGTACCGCAAATACGCATGAATCAAGAAAAAAAGATTGTGCGCTGTGCAGGTCCGCAGCCCGAGGAAGGTCTTCTTCAAATAGCTTCAAGCACAAACTCAAAAGTTTTACTCGACTGCATCTCTTTTCTGTCCATTTAAAATTTTTTTGAAATCGATGCACCCGTTTAGAAGTTATTTCCAGTTTTAATATCCGAAGTTTTCGGATAGGAACTTGGCCTTATTTTTCATATTTATGTTTTTGTGCGGCTCTGACGCCTTCTTGCTAAGCTTTCTTAATTAAAGTTTCGTTGACTCTAAATTTTCAGATGGTTGTGTTACATAATATGAGGAAATTTGTTAATTCTTTCAACTTCATTAGTGGTTCACCAATTCCTATTTGTATAAGTTTTAGCTTTCTAGCTATAATGAAAATGCTCTAGCTTTTATAACGGCCATCAAAGTTTTGAGGGGGCTAAAAACAGGGTAAATGGTTGATTGATGAAAAACCATTCACATGAAACATATTATTATTACATAGTTGAACTTTTGATGAATTTAGGGATAATTCCTGCGTTTCGACATCGAATTAAAAAAGTTAACGAGACCTTACATTTAGTAATCTTATCCCTTTTGGTATTATACCTGTTAACAACCATTTTTCTTGATTCTTCATTTCTCTTAAATATAATAAAAACTATTTTCATTTAGTATTCTCCAATTGCTGTTTTGAAATCTTCCAATTCGGTAATTTTATACAGTATTGTATTTGTTGTAATTCATCTCTATTTTCTTTAACGTAATGTCGAGCTCAACATTTATAAATTATTCTTATATCTTATTCGACCTTTTTTTATTATTATTAAACTCTAGGTCAATTAAAAAAACATTATTAAACATTTTTAAATTGTTCATTTTTTGATATTTTCATTTGACAATTTTTGTATGTTTCAGTTTTTTGATTATTAAAAATTTGGTAAGCTATTGTATAGCTTTTATCGCGGGCCTTGAGCACGGCGACCGAATTAAGAAATTCCGTAACGAAAAAAAACCTAACACAAAGTTTGTTTCTTAAGTGTTTGGTTTTTTGGAGTATGTATTTGAATAGCCTAGCGTATGTTAACCCCTAAAGTGTGCTATTGATTTCATTAGCATACAGTATTGCCGAACAGATTTATACATGTAGGAAAACACAAAATGGCGTACTGACGAGCACTCGCGGTTGACAAAAAATGATATACCAAACAAACAGACAATTCGTAGGTTTTTAAGCGGTATTTTCCAGATATTTAGAGGATATCAAGTCTCAAACTTATGTTTCTTATTTCAGTTATCATAAACCTATAGTTTCAATGATTAAAATTCCTGAATAACCTACATATATTGTTAGATAATAAAAATATTTTAAACTATATCAACTTCTCATTTATTCAATAAAAGAACAAAATTTGTTCTCTTATCGGTTACCACGCTCAAAAAGTGTAACTTTAATTAATATCAGAGAAAAAAATACTGCATAAATAAAAAATAAATAAATAATTATAATTGCATAAGTTGATAAGAAATGCTATGCAATAGCTTTGCCGCGGCAGTCCCCGAGTGCCACACGTCTTTTTTATTTACACAATTTTATATATCCCTGAAGGAGCCACAAAAAGAAGTGGCGAAATATCTGTTTTTTTAATAAATAATTTTGTAAATGTTTTTAAAAAAATTTACCTAGAGCTTTAATAAATTAGATTAATAATTAAACTTTATGTTTTAAGTAATTATATAAATATTCTTACCAGCAAGTAAAATAAAAGCGTCTGTGGTTCCAGAGAAATTTACAGGATAAACTGTGTACATTCCTTCACATTTTGGTTTCTTTGGCTGCCTTTCACGCAATAATCGTTTAATTAATCCAGTTTCCCGCGCCCGCATCATTCTAGAATAATGTAAAACATATTTTTTTATAATATTCATGCAAAAAAAAATCTACTTCTGTACACTAAACATCTTCGTTTATGTAAATTAGAGCGATATACAGAAAAATAGTGGCTTTACAGTGTAAAGTTTCACCCTCTGTCGTTTTGTGATATGAACACTCCTAAAATATTTGGGGTGGTATAGTGATGACCGTTTGTGAGGTGGACCCTATCTAAAAATGATGTCTGTTCAAGATTATTTTTCATACTTTCGTAAGTTCTTTAAAGGCAAAGTGGTACATCAAATGAAAAATTTATTTAAGCAGCAGCCAATGGCGCAGACATCTTATACAACAGTACCATCAGTAATAAGATATTCTATTAAAACAATAATTCTTGCAGAATATCATATCCGCACGAAAACATAAATTAAAAAAAAATTAAAACGGCCATTAAAATTACATATTTGGATACGAATGAGGATGAAGTTCTTAATAAGTACAATACCATCTGTTTTCTATGAAAGCTAACTATTGCATTATAATTTGGAAACGGCATTACATTTATACGATTTTCCAGCTTATGTTATATTTGTATCCTGAAGATTCTATACGTATTATCTCGACCAGGAGAAAGCATTGTCTCTTTCTCTATTTTAGACCACTATCCAAAACTACGAGCCCTTTTCTTAGTTTTCTTTATTCCCAAGTGCGAAGAGTGGAGTTGTGCCAAAAGATTATTGCGTAGGTTATGAGGTACTATAACACGATCATTAAAATAAATAATATCATTTTCAATCGTTAAATTATTTATGAATAATCGGGAATTTTGAGATTGTCCTTTGACCAAACCTTCCAATAAGAATGTCATTAAACCTTTCAATGTGGTATCTGCTTGAACTTTTCTCCTAAATGATTGTGTTTATGGAATGTACAAATTCTTGCTAATCCTCAATTCCAGGAGTTCTTTTTTTGCTTTTATCTTAATATTGGAACAGAAAATCAGCAATATAAAGAAACTTTCCGGGAACATGAATTAAATTTATATCATATTTGATCAAACCCAATTTCAATCGTGGCGAGGGAATTTTACAAAAACTTTATTTCATGATTTCCACTAGTGGCTCGTGATCGCTCTTGACTAAAACTCGATTTCCATAAATGTAGTAATGAAACTTGCGCCATGTAAAAACCACGGCAAGTAACTCTTTCTACTAGTGATGGCATTTTGGTGCTTTCGGGTATTTTTTGGTGCTTTTTGCCTCTATACTCGCGAAATTTTGTTAAATACCCGTTTTTAAAAAGCGGGTATCTACAGTGCTTTTCGCAATTTCTCGCAGTCCCTTGTGATTTTTTGTAAAACTGATAACTGTTTTTAGTTACAAAAATTTTGTACCATGCACATTTTACGCTGAGGTTGAGAGAACATTCAGTTTGATGAATTTGTTTAAAACAAAAATTAGAAAACGTTTATCTTTAAATTCAGTAAATGCGTTACTGCATATTAAATACGGTTTAAAATTTGAATATGCACGCTGTTGTATTTTTAAGTTTTGTCTAAACAAACTATTTTATTTATCTTATTTTTATATATGTATATACTTATGTATATGTATGTACCATGTATATGTATGTATAAATGAAATGTGATTTTATTTTAATTAATATGTCAATAAATTCTCCTATTTGTTCTCAAGTTTTTTTTTGTTTTGAAGCAAAATTTTTAAATTATATTTTGGGTATTTACTTTAATTTTTTTATAAATTAATTAATATTTTTTGTCATAACTAAAATTTTTAAAATATTTTTTATGGTGCTTTTTTACCCTTTTTTTGCGCTTTTTACCCTTTTTGGAACAGCCAACGGTGCTTTTGTTCTTTCTAGAGATGCCAACACTGCTTGCGCGTAATTAATTTCAGCATCTGTAAGGCTCCTTGGAACAAACGCAACGGGTTTATCTTTCTGCAATAAACAGCAACCAACACCAAATTTTTAAGCATCTGTTTCAATGGTGATGCCAAAGTTTTCATCAAAATTTGGCAATTAAATGTTTTATTTGATGCAAGCCTTTTTCACGAATTGTTTGCCATTTATAAATAATTCCATTTTTAAGAGCTCTCTCAATGACAGTGTTGTTTCTGCAAGATTTGGTATGTACTCTCTAATGTATTTGATCATCCCCAAGAGTTTCAAGAGTGCAGCAATTAATACATATGTATGTTATCTATAAAAACAGTAACATTAGGGATATGACCTAAATTTCTTTCATTGTACTTTTAAAATACTCCCGGTCCTATTTTTACACCATAAGGCAAACGCTTAAAACGATAACATTCGAAGGGAGTGTTAAATGTGCGAATTTCACTTGCTTGCTTACTTAATCCAATTTGCCAAGACCCTTCCTTAAGATCCAACATTGTGAAATACTTCTTTCCGGCCAGATTTGCTGAAATTGCTTCAAAAGCGGGAATCGTATACATAATTTTCCTGTAAAATAACAGAATTTACGTATTGGTGATCAATACAAATCCGTAATTGACCGTTCTTCTTTTTAACTATTACCATATTTGGTGCACGTTCAACCGGGCCATCAACAATCTCGATTATTTCTCTATCAACCATTCGGCAGTTCTTCGTTT
Source organism: Gymnocheta viridis (assembly GCA_956483585.1). Lineage (NCBI taxonomy): Eukaryota > Metazoa > Arthropoda > Insecta > Diptera > Tachinidae > Gymnocheta > Gymnocheta viridis. The sequence goes on from OY101444.1 coordinate 39,937,291, forward strand.
ACACGTTTAGTCAATAATTATGGCATTCTTCTAGCCCAGCGTTAGAGAGAGAAATGAATAAATGAGAAGCTAGCCGGTTTTAAGACCCCGTTAGCCGAGCATTGCTGTACCCGTACCGTACTGTTAGCACGTTGGTCCTTTTATAGAACATTAAAAAAATACGTTTGTTTTATTGCCAGGAAAAAGGAAGAGCTGTTTACAACACAGTGATGGGTATTAAACATTTTAAATTGGTGACTTGTGCAGAAAAAGTACCTAAGATATTTAAATGATATCGGAACTTTATTTTGTGTATGTATGTATGTATATAAAAATTATTTATTATTTCACATTTATACTATAAACTTATAATATAAAATATAAACTATGAAATTTATATTAATCGAGATTGCCTCGATATCTTTTTTCAAAGATTTAAAAAACTTTTGTTTGTTGAGGGTTTTTAGCTAGTCTATATACATGCATTTCATTGGTGCTTAAGCCAAATCATCAGTAGACCTTAAACCTAATTTTTTAATGTTTCAATCCTCTTTACTTATACAAAAACCCTTAAAAACTCAATGAGAGTTATAAAAATTACAATAGTATAAGCATAGTATGCTTTGAAACTTATTCAAAAATCCCAACAAACAAATTATTATATTCGATATGAATCTATTTTAAAAAAGGTTGTAAAGAAAATAAAATTAGGTTTAAGGTCTACTGATGATTTGGCTTAAGCACCAATGAAATGCATGTATATAGACTAGCTAAAAACCCTCAACAAACAAAAGTTTTTTAAATCTTTGATAAAATATAAACAACAAATTAGTGTTTATATGTATGTGCATACAAAAAATTGATACCATATAAATTATTTTATATGTATATACGTACATATCACATTTATATAACAAACTATCAGTCGTTAAACAGCTCTGGGCTGAAGAACAGCTCTCGCGTCATCGTAATTATTTTTTAAGTGCGGTCAGGCTTGCGTGTGTTGTTTAGCCTTCGAGAGTTTTTGTCTCGCTCGCTCTGGTTGACTGATTTGCCACGGATAACCGTATAGTCTTATGCAAATTCACTTTGCAGAATATATACCAATAAATAAATAAATAAAATAACGTACTATGTATTTGTTTATTATATGCATCTAAACATGTATATCGTCTTATCAAATGCAAAAGGGCCTATCTACATTATAACAAAATTTTCACTAGAAATAAAAAACTTAATAAAAAGTAAACTATTGTGATAAAAAATATTGTATTTTCAGCATAGTATCATTAATTCCGATTTTATTAATGATACTACCTAGAAAAAATAGTTTTTATGATCACAATAGTTTGATTTTTATCAAGCTTTTTGTCTCTCCTGAAAAAATTTTTAAATAAATAGATAGGCCGTTTTGCATTTTATATGACGATATGTATGTATGTACATATATATGCAAATATACATTATTTTAAGTTGTTTTGTCAAAAGTACACAAATATTATTTTATTTCTCTTACATTTAATTCTACACTTAGGGGCCAGGATGGTAGGTAACGCGGAAGAAAACAGGTAGCCAGTAGAGGGGTGAATTTCTCTGTGCCACTAGCGATCACCGTCGGGACGTCTCACTGTGACGGCTGATAGGGGAATTAGAAATTCCTCGCCTCCGGTTGCAAATGAGCCCTATAACTGGCTGCAAGTAGTGAGTGAATTTCACTAGGCAAACTGCTTAGGGAGTTATAAACTCCTCGCCAAGCAAGCAATCACTGCCCAAAGTATGATATTTTATTTGCCGGAATTATAAATTCCTTCACAAATTCAATGTCTTGCCTTCAGGCCAGCCACATAGCACAAAGCATACAGAGGTGACAGAAGGGGAAAACTATATAAGCTTATTTTCCGACTCCCTCTATACGTACAAGCAACGAAAAAGAAATTGAAAAAATATATTGCATTCTTTGTGGTTTTATTTTCTGTATTAACGTAATTTACTCAAACTGCTTTGTGGTGTTTTATTCTACAAAGCATCTCCCAACATGGAATTATTGATTTTTGCATTTCCCACAAACTAATAATCATATTGGAGGTAAAAACTTGCTATTCATAAAGCACACACAAACCACAATTTTTCAAAAATTTTATTACAATTTTATTTTGTTTATTTTCCCTTCTTCGCAGCATTAAGTTGATATAGTTGTCTCTTTCTATTTGCAAATGTCATATTTTACATGTCTGCTATGCTGGATACAGACATTGTAACGTGTTTAAGCAACACGTTTATCATTCATGTTTCATATTTTGATACAGACACTGCAACCAAGAATGAAATCATGAACGCAACATCATTTCTTTATTTTGTATTCGCATTGAACATAGCGCAAGAAAGAAACATAGTTGAAAAAATGAGCCGTGAGCTATGTAAGTGAAACAGCGGCAATTATTATTATTGATGACTTGTTTTATGAAGAGAAGGAAAATGCGGTACAACCAAAGAAAAAAAAGGATATGGTAAAAAATTGACATATAAAAAAAATAAGTTTTCAAATGAAAGAGTTAAAAGAAAATGAGCCAAAAGATTACAGAAATTATGTGCGAAGAGACGAATCTTTTCTTAAATTATTAGACATGATAAAACCCAAAATTACGAAGTATTTTTTCCGTGGGTGACAAAAAAACGTTGTGTAAAATAAGAATAAACACGACTACACACCATCAATGTAACCAGAAAATATCAAAATATTTTGGTGTTAATGAAACCTCGAATGCAACACGAAATGAAACCATATACACGACTACAGACTATGCAACCTATAATGAAACAAGCCTGGTTGCATAAACACGTTGCACTGTATGTAGCCAGTATTAGTAGTTTGTGCACACAGCAACTGTCCTAGAAACAGTCCACCAAACAAAATTTTTTGAAAGTGATGTAACTTAATTTTTATTTTTTTTATGAAATATTAGACTAGAAATATAATTTTATAAATAAAATAAATGTATTTCGACGATCATTAATGCACAATTTATTACCAAATCCTACCCTAATTCAGATCTACTGATTTCATACCAGAAATTAACCATTTTTAGATATTTGTATCATTACTTTAGTGTTAGTGAAGATGGCCCGATCGAAAGCCATAGCATTATTCATTGAATTCACTTAAATTTTAGTAAAAAAAATTTTTTGTTCACTATTTTGGGAACATTGAAATTAGATATGAAATTTCAGAATAGAAATATAATAGAAAATATGTAACGTGTCACGTAGGGTGCGTCACAAAGGGTTCTTGAATTCTGACAAAAAGCGACAAAATTTGTTGGCTGCAAATAAGTTATTTTAGAATTCTCTTATATTCATCTTTCTTTTAGGAACTATATTTTGTGTATTTTATTATGCAAAATTCGCAAAAAATTACGAAAACACACTTTAACTTTCAAAGTTACTTTCGTTTTTTGTAGCGTGCGTCACAAAACTTTGTGATCAATTATTTCGCAACAAATATCTGCTAAAAATTATTTTTTATGCCATTCGAAAGTACACTTATATCCTACTAAACACCATGCATAAGTTTAAGGTACCTATTTTGAAAGAGCAAAAAATTTTTTATATATTAATGTGAAAACGCGTACGAATGTAGGGTTCGTCACGCAGGATTTACGCATACATATGTATGTATGTACATATGTATCAAGCGATTTCAAACTATGTAGTTAAAATTAAATATGACAATTGAATACAATTGAAAATTCTTAAGGAAAATATAAATATTCTTTTATTTTAAAGTTTTGAAGTGAAATTAAAAATTATGTACATATTTAAAATATTTTGATTAAAATCATTAATTTTGTAGCTCATAAGCAATCTGTGTCACATATTAAGATTAAGTAGGATCTTGTTAATAGATAATAGATAATAGAGAAATTGATTTTTGCAGAAATAAAATTTTTTCAACATTTTTTCCGAGAAGTCTGTATCACCTCTCTTCAAGTTTTCTTCTGGCGTTGAAAAACTCCTTCGCTTGTAGCTGAGCATAGTATTTGTTTAGTAAATTTTTGCAGAATTAGAAGATCTTTAGCTTTTTTCCAAAAACTTAAAATTTATAGGGCTTGTTCGTCTGTGTGAACGCAAATGAAAAAACGAAAAAAAATTGCATGATCACGCGTGATCCACGCTAATCACGTAAGCGATGCCCATCTCTACTATCGAGCTTGCACACATTTACACACACTTGTATGTGTGTATCTCTCCATGTGATCATTAATGATATCAAACCACATGCGGGCTGTTTCATTTGTATTAAGAGCTGTGCTATCACAGTGCTGGTATTACCTGGTAGAGACGTCACCAATTATTCTGCCGTTAAATTCAAATTATCTTATTTGAATACTTTATCTTTAAATAGTATTAAATTTAAATAATATTAATGTAAATGATTAACGACCATTTTGCTGGGAAACTAAACAATTAAAATACATTTTATATCTTAATATGATAAAAATGATTATAAATGAATATTAGGAAAGTTCAATTTCTAAATGTTAAAATAAAAACACAGTAATGGGAAATTCACAGGTGTAAACAAAATTTATCTACAAACAAACAAGAAAAAGGAACGTAGCATAAAGAGAAATAAGAAAAGCAAACACAAAACGTGATTTTTTTGTCTACGCATCTTGCTTCTCTGCCCCGCTCGCTAACCATACAAAAAACTTCAGACGTTACAAAAATCACCGTCTGAACGTCATATAAGTTACGTTTTGTGACAACCGCAGCATCAGGAATAAATGCCTCTTTAAACGACCGTAGAAATCGTAAATGTTTATGTACTTAATAAAATAGTTAAAATCGTGTGGTGTTTTTGACAAAAAATAACATTTAAACTGATAAAACATCGAAACAGTGATGGGAGTTCAATATGTCCACAGTATTACTAATTGTGTGGAAAAAGTACGAAAACTATTTAAATAGTACCAAAACATAAAAAAATTATTCAGCTTTGAAATGTATTTTAAAGAAAATTTGTATGAAAAATATGTATTAAAATACATTTCAAATACAAATTATTTTTATATAATATCTTATTTTTTTTCGTTTTATTTACAATCTATCCAGGGATAATAAGTAAATTTTATAAAGCGTTCGCCAGAAAATGCTATAAAAAAACTACTGAATATTTTCTCAAATTTCTTTTTTTATTTGAAAGTACAATCCTTCCGGTTAATAATGAAAAATAATTTCATTCAAATGGCTGCCTCGGCTGGCCTACACGATCGGTCCAATTTTTAAGAACATTATCGATTGTGTGCAGCTGTATTTCACCAATGGCTTCACGAATATTGTCCTTTAAAGCGTCAATTGTCTCTGGCTTGTCGGCGTAACACTTATCTTTGACGGCACCTCACAAATAATAGTCCAACGGTGTCAAATCGCAGCTCCGAGGTGGCCAAACGACATCAGCTCTGCGGCTGATAATGCGATATTCAAAAACAGGGCACAAAACATCGAGTGTAGCTTCGGCTGTGTGGCACGTAGCGCCGTCCTGTTGAAACCAAATGTTGCCAATATCTTCCTCTTCAATTTTTGTGAACAAAAATTCGTTCAACATGGCCCGATAACGATCATCATTGACTGTAACGGCCACTCCTTGCTCATTTTCGAAGAAAAATGGCCTAATTACGCCTCTGGACCAAAATCCGCACCAAACAGCGACTCGCTTTGGGTGCGTCGGCTTTTCAATGTATGCGTGCGGGTTTTCTGTACTCCAAATGCGACAATTTTGCTTGTTTACATACCCGCCAAGATCAAAATGAGCTTCATCTGAAAAGATGTTTTTTTTGGCAAAACATTATCATGATTTTCAAAGTAATGTCGCAATATTTCCCAGCGTTGTTCAAGCGTATGCACAACCATATTCGTTCAGTGGATGGATAAAACTAATTATCTGTCAAATCATACATGAGCTAAGTGTTACCATTCACGAAATAAGCACTAGTTGAAAAAAAAACGTTAGATGGCGGACCCTTTATATAATATCTAAAATTTATTTTTTTGTAATCTTGTTGCTGGTATTATTCTTGTTTAAAAATCATTTTTTGTACCCTTGTTTGTGTGTATATATATATTTTCTTCATTCTTCTACCAAATGGAAAACATTGTTGAGCTTTAGTGACCCGACTATATATTATTTATATCGGTGCAGTATTAAAGAAATAAAAGGCTCCTAAAGTTGACACCACTACAAATACTAAAAATACACACGTACATTCACTTATGAAAGTGTTGGTTCAAGTAAAAACATAAGCAAATCAATGAGAGTGTACCTACATACAAGTTAACGATAAAAAAATTATTTGCAGAATAAGCAAAGCAAACATTTTTCGCCGACGCTATGTCTACAATGTTTAAGCGTGTTGTGGGAACATCCGCTCCACAATTCCAGGAATAACATCAGGAGTTCACTCCCAAAAAAATTATTTTTTTTTAAACAAAAAACTCCGAAAATTTTAATTTACATAAATAGGTATGTATATGATTAATAATATTGTTACGTTTCGAAGTTTTCGATAACGTTTACTCGTTGAATTAGTAATAAATAAAAACACAAACGGATAACAATTTTTACTCGATACCGTTTTATTTCCGTTATCACACTTTAGAACAAAATAGACGAAATAATTTGTCCTTGCTTATCGACGTTAGAAGTTCACCATGCCGCAGCTTAGACAAGAATGACTTATTTGTGCCTTGCAGTATCAGTTTTTATACCTGTTGACTTCAAGGGTAGATTGTTTATTATAAATCATAACTAGCGTTGCTAGCCACGTTGTATAAGCATGAAATTAAGATGGATTTTGGTGGCAGCATTATTAAGTACCCTGTAATGGACGACGAATCCACTAACCAATTTTATGTAAATTTCAACCGTAATCTAATCGAGGGCGTTCGTTCTTGTTTACAACTGCTATGACGATTTTTCATACAAATTTCTCGAACAATCTTGTAGATTCTCTTAGCTGTTTCTAGATCTTTTTTTTAACATTCTATTTCTGTTAGTTTGAATTTGAGTACTTCCAAATTAGATTAAACTGTGCTTAATCATCGTTGTATATTTATATTCGTTAAGAATCTTCAAATGAGTGAAGTTGAAAAAGAAACAGAGATCATAGTTGAAAGATATGAGAATTAAATATGGATGTACATCTTATGTATGTATGGTGCGTCTTTGTATGCAATTTTAGTTTGTTTATTGTCCATTTTTCTCTTTAAATGAATGCGACAAAACTAGGTCGAATATCGACCACTAAGCGGACTTTAGTTGTTATAAGACTGACAGGCGAATTTCGACCACTAAGCGGAGTCTAGTTGTTATAAAAAGACATCTGTCTTCTTTATGTATACTTGAAGATAAATATTAAATATTATTCATTATTATTATTTTACCTCCTATTATCCTCTAAATATCCATAAATCCTTTAAGTTTGCGACTGTGTTTATATCTTTGACATTTTACTTTCTGAAAACGTCAAAAAAGTACTTTTTTGAAAATATCGTTGAAATCTGAGTGGAAAGTGAAAAAATTACGAGTGTGTTAGTGAAGAAGTGTCAATGTACAATGACTTCCAGACATTTACTTTCATGTGTAAATTCAAGGTAAGGTATCCAGATATATAATTGGCAATAAAAAGTACATGGAGGAAATAAGTGCAATTTATGGAAAAAGAGTACACTGCAAACATCATTAAATTCATATTATATATTACATAAAAATGAAATTTTTTTGCTCATTCAGCTTATAAATGAGATTGCTTACATATATCAAAGCAATAAGATAACCGAGTAAAATATTAACTTCCAGTAAAAATAAAGTTCAAGTAGCGAAAACTATATTGTATATTATCTTTTTGAATAAATAAGAGGTACGCGTTCTGCTGAAAACAGTACGTAGGCCAAACGTACTTTCAACGGATAATTGGTCTTTCAGTCTAATAGATTACTTCGTAATCTATTTTTCAAAGAAAAAATCACTATCATCAAACATTTCAAATCCTAGTTCATTAATATTATCTACAAAAAAACTTACGGCTATAAAGTTGTTCTGCATACAAATTTACTGAAATTTGTTAACCATTAAAATGTCGAAATTTTAGATTTCAGAAAGTAATATCACTATATTTATATTTTAAAAAATATAAATATCTAGCGAAGATTTCGAAACATGGAGCTAAGTAAATTTAACTTTTTAGATTATGATCATCATCATATAATACTTACATTATTCGAAATATTTCGGTGTACTGGCTGTTTTTGTGAACCACATAGTTCAATAGCTCGCTCTCTAAAAGTCCTGAAACTACTCGCAAATCACAAATTTCTGTTGCATCGAATTGCTTCGCTATTTCGGGATAGGCATCTACGACTTCACAGTGAAATGCGTATCCGCCGCGTTTTATATACGGAATTGCGTTTTCAATATGAGTATATACTGGTAGGTCTTTAGGGTCTCTTGGTGGCAACACTTTTCTGTTTAAGAGCCTTATATTTCGCGGTGATTTATTTTCCTGAAAATAATTGAAAATAAAAACATAAAATATTACGTTCATTGTATTGATAATTGTACCCTGCCAAAGATGTATTATCCATTAAATTACAGACCAAATGTATTTGAACCGTACTCCAATTTAACTTTACTCACCTTTTTTAACGCGCTTTATTATTATGCGACGGAAATTTTCAACGTTATTTGCATCAACCACAAAGCATACAAAGGTGACAGAAAGGGAGAACTATATAAACGCTATTTGCGACTCACTCTATACGCACAATTAACGAAAGAGAAATGAAAAAATTATTTGCCTTCTCTGTGGTATTATTTTTCGCGTACGTTTGAAAAGTATGTTATATTTTGTATCAAATAAGATAAGAGATCAACACATAACCGCACTATACATTTATCAATGACTTCTTAGTTCGGTACAAATTTAGAAATCTTAACTTTCATGTACATATATACATATAAGCATTTTTCGTGTAAAAATTTATTATTTTTTTATACCCTTCACCAAAAAATTTGGAAAGGGGATATATAAGTTTGTCATTCCCTATGTAATTTCTTCATTATTCATTTAAGACCCCATAAAGTATATATATTCCGGATCCTTATAGATAGAGAAGTCGAATGAGCGATGTCCATCTGCTACATTTTGGTGTAGTTAGAATTAAGACCAAAACACAACACAGAGAAATAAATTTTATACCATTCTCTTGGAATTTTTCATAAATTTGTTCGGTTTGAAAATAACGAAACTCGGTATAATAGTTAATGAGATATAGCCAAAATACTTTTTTTTGTTATATTTCTTATTCTGTTGTTTTTTTATGGCCCCAACTGTCCTACGGTCAATTTTATGACGCACATCTCTTGTATGGAGTTCTACGAAGGTTTAGACTGAAAATAATTGAAGTCGGTCCATTAGCGACTAAAATATGAGCAAAAAAATGGCATTCGAAATAATTTTACTTTTAAATTTTTTTTTAAAAAGTTGCGTGGGGATTCAATCTAACAACCTACTGATTGGTAGTCACGACCGCTTCTTGTACACCACAGAGCAGTTGTATTTTTCATATGAGTTTAAGCGTTTAAGAACATAATATATCTTATTTATTATAAAATACTAAAATTTCAAATTCTTGATGGAAATTGGTGTGGTTGTTGTAAATCTTCCCTTTTTGTCACACATATATTACATACATACATACTGAAATGCGTTCATGGGCACATGTACACATTGTGTGTATACATGTGTATATTTAAACAATCGAGAAGCAATGATTTGTTGTTTTGTTTTTGTTTGTTTCTTTAAACTTATTTTTGTACCTTTATTAGTATAATATTATGCATGCATATTACAGTATTTTTTATGGCTTACATTTTCTTTTCGTATATAAATAACCATAATTATTTTTTATATTATTTATATTAAAGAAATGTAATGGATCGTCAAGACAATATGTACTAGTAAATATACTAAATCAATGAAATTGAATTTTCGTTTTGTTTTGAAAATGTATTAATATTTCATTTTTTATGACTATTTGTGATTTCAGAAGAAAGGCAAAATTGATGCTTATATCCTGTTTTATACTTGTGTAATTTTAATTATTTTCTATATTCAGGTGCAGAGCGTACCTGCAGTATATCAGAAACCGGTATTATTATTGTAGTTGTACAATGTGATAAAAAATCTTTTGACAATTAAAATGTTGTTTGGATACTTAGTAACACATAACAAAGCAGAAAAATCAATTCCCGGCTAGAATTTGATAAGAAATGTTTCTTTTATTCTGTAACATCAGTGATTTAATCTTCAAAAGCACTTCAATTAATTGCCATTTTTCTATAAAATGAAAACAAAGTTTAATTTGATACCAAGCTCCAAAATGTAATTAACAAAGAAACTAAAAAATTGAAAACCCCGCGAAAATAGCGCATATTCTAAAAATTGCAACTGCAATATTGGAAATTATTCCCAAAATTTAGTTTAAAAAAATAATATAATTCGCAATCGGCAGCCAAAAATCTTGAAAAAATCTCTAAAATGCCAAAAACTTTTAAAAATATGCGAACATCAGGAAAATTGTATGATTTAATATTGATTAAAAAACAGGAACATTATATCATTTCCATTGTGAAAATTTAACCTTTATTAAAAACTATTTTGTATTTGGAATAAAAATTTAAAATGCATTTGTATTTTGAATAAAAGTATTGCAAATACCTACTTTCCACAAATTTATATTTAGCTTCTAGATTGCATTATCCAATTGAATAATTTAATGTGGGCTTAATTAAAATGTATTCTAAGAATCGTTCGCAATTCATCAAATATTTTTCAAACAATCAGTTCCTATCGTACATATCATACATATGAACATTGGATTTTTAGATCGGAATGTTTGGGGAAAATTTCCAAAAATAGTATATGCATACATATTTGTATTTCATTATTTTTTTGCATATTTTCGTATTTTCCCCAATTCAACATATACAAAATGAAATTCCATTGTGTTTCTATATCAGAAATATACAGGTTATATTGAACCAAAACCTTTATCGTCTGGTCCAACCGCAATACATATAAGTAAATGAAAAAGTTAACAAAATTTTAAAAAGACAACTATCAGAATACCACTAGTTTACATACATACGTACATCATACGAGTTTCAAAGAAAAAATTAAATTAAAATAATGAATTAAAATATGTTGTTATATTTTATAATTTAATATTTTTTCTTACATCGTCAAGTTATTTTTATTTTTGTTATTAATATTATATTATATCAAATAAAAACGTCGAAAACTTACTAAATTCATTATATAATTATTCTATCATTGTACAAAATCCTATCTGATAACATATTGGATATTTTTGAAAAATAAACCTTTTATCGTTCATAAAATTGGAAAAAACGCAAAAATTAAAAAAAATATATTATAAATGAGAATTTGCCTGGTTTTTTAATTAAATTGTGGAACAAACTTTTTCAAATAAAAAGTAAAAGTAATAAAAACAACTAAACTGTATCGAAAATTCTAAAAAATAGCATTGTGTTGTGTTCAGGATTCGAAACCGTGCCACCGGGTAAGAAGGTACGGTTTCAAATCCTGACCAACCATTTATTATTTTTTTTAATTTTTGTTACATTTTAGTTATTTTTATTACTTTTACTTTTTATTTGAAAAAGTTCGATATATTTTTTTTTTAATTTTTGATAGCGTTTACCCATATCTTCTTAATTCAAGAAATTATATTTAGATAAATTCATTATATTTTTATTAAGAGAGTACTATTTTATTTGAAACAATTTATTCATCAGACTAGCAGAACGGATCAGTACTGATTTCGAGGTCGCTACACCATCTCATCAGCGTTCTTTGTTCGATTTTACCACTTTTGACGGTGGATACTAGTAACTAGGAATATCAACTATTTAACCGTATTATTTAACGAATTAGAATACGAAAACTGCAACTTATTCATTTCTTACAAGTTAAATCAATTTCGGTTAGTACGAAATTCCATCTCTGATTTTTAATTATTCCAAATATTTCATACTCTCTTGCTTTTTTCCAAAGCCGTTGGCTTTGAGATCAAGCAGTTTTCCATTTTTGTTTACTTTATTTTTGTCTTGTGGTTGACTTTCTTAGTATTCAACCACCTGTGACAATGTAAAAATTATGGTTTTTTGACGGGTGCCTTCGCTTTTTTAATAATTAATATTTATTCGTAATTGTTGAACTGTTTAAGGTTTATATTGAAATGAAAATTTTTGGCTTAAGTTCAAATCTGAGTTTACCCATATCTTCTTAATTCAAGAAATTATATTTAGATAAATTCATTATATTTTTATTAAGAGAGTACTATTTTATTTGAAACAATTTATTCATCAGACTAGCAGAACGGATCAGTACTGATTTCGAGGTCGCTACACCATCTCATCAGCGTTCTTTGTTCGATTTTACCACCGTATTATTTAACGAAATGTGAGAATAGAAATATATACGAATTTTGGTATTTTTTGTGATACAAGTGATTTGTTAAACTTTTCTCGCTTTTTTTCTAATTTTTAAACATGATTTTTTCCATGATATGATAATAGTAAATAGTATTTTCCCCACTTCAAAACATTTTTTGTAATTTTTCTTTAATTTCATGTCTTGTTGCCGATTTCTTCTCAAATTTTCAAGTTATAATATTAGACAAATCGTCGTTTCATCATTTTTGCAATTTTTCCCGACTGTTTGGCATGCCTTACATTTTTTAATAAATTTTAACGATTGTTTAAAATTTTGCAATTTTTCGTCAACTTTCATCATATTTGCGATCGAATTGATTTTTTGAAATTTATTTTTCTTCTTACAGCATTAGTGACTTTTAGTCAATATTCTACCTTGATATATTTCCGATGCTGGTACGATTTTGGGTTTTAGCAATTTTAATTGTTTTTATTTTTGTTTAAGCTTTTGTGATTTCGCACCATTAAGGTGTAAAGATTTTTTTATAATAAAAATTTTTCGGCAATTTTTGAAATTTCCGAAAAACATATATTTGTTCAGTAAAAATTAAAAAAAAAATATGGCGTATTTGAAAGTGTGTTGCAAGAGGTTTTTGAAAAACAAACTAAAAAGAACACTAATTGATTATAACATTAACAGAAACATACCATGAAGAATTATTTTATTTATAGCACACCTTTTGTATGAAAAGAAAAAAAAAATACTCGTATTTTCATACCATTTTTAAATTTTAAAACAATCTTCCAAATATCTTGTTTGCTACAGGAATTGTATTTTGTTATTGAAACTACGGTGGCATACTTTGCAGCTTCATCAGCTAATGTATTGCCAATTAAACCGATATGCTTTGGATCCCAGATGATTTTAAAATTGATATTTAATTATTTGAAATAATTATGTATACTTTTGTTCTTGATATTTTGAATTGACAATATAGCTGATTTTGAGTTTGAACAGATGATGTATTTACATCGGATATTTTTATATAGAGCTAAAAGGACTGCCGAGTCTTCGGCAACAAAAATTGAAGTGGTTTGGACGGATTCTTTTAATTTCCAGGGGCTCCGTAGGGAATAATACTTTTTGTGGTTCGTTTCTTGGAGGACATTCTTAAATTGTCGCACCTGCACCCTAAACTCAAATGTCCATCCTTTCTTTGACTAAATTTAAAAAAAGCCACAAAGGTAAAACATAAATTAAATCATGAGTGAATCTTCTCTCAAAATTATAAATTGACACTGCCCATTTCACTGTTTCTGGCCCTTTCATTGTAACTTGTGTTTCTGAACGCGAGAAATACATTTATTTCTAAAATAAAATTGAGACCTACAAAATTTAACTGCAACACATATTAAGAGGAGACTGACGAAAAGAAGACAAAAACGTATAAACAAATTACACAAATCTTAACTAATGAAGTGGTTGAGAAAAAAAATAAGAGACGACTTTATATGGAAAAATATAGATCCTTACAATCAGAAAAATGCAACATATTGCTGAGTATCGAGGCTCACAATAAGGAGAGATCAACCCTAATGCATCATATGCAGCAGCAGAATACGGAATAAAGAGAATTACATTTTGTTTTATAGTTTTATAGTAATGAAGATATAAAAAAATTTTAAAAAGCAGTTGAAAGAAGACTCCTCCTTAAGCAAGACATGGAGTCAAAGCGCCCTTTTTGCATTGTTTGTAAACAGCTTTTAGTGAAACAAAACAATAATCTTTCTCTTGGCTTGGTTTTTAACAGAAGTCATACTCCTTTAACCTTGGCAGCATACGACAGCCAAGTTTATTAAACTTAACTAAACTTGTTTAGTATACATGAAAACATTTATAGAAGAATATATCTGTGGTCACAAGCAATAACAGCCTAAGTCGAAAATTATACTTTAGAGAAAAATCACTTTTTATGTAGAGAAATGAAAGCATCATTACGACCTAGGTCTATATGTTTTTATTAATAACTTTTAAAAGAACATCGTTAGAGAAATGGGGATTTTACGTAAATATAAAGTTTTGTTAGTGGAATATGATAGCATACATAGCTCACATTGACTTAACTCGACTTAGGCTGTTATTGCTTGTGACCACAGATATAATGCAACTGCATATGTTATGAAATATGATAATAATGGATTCTTTAATAAGCTTTTTGTTTCTTTTTCAATTGTTGTTTTTTATTTGGTTATGCTTTTTATTGATAAGAAAAAATTTGGAATGAATTTCCGTCATCCCACGTCAAATTTGGTTGATAAACAGACCGGTTTCGGCTATGTGCCATCTCCAGTGTTCTCTCAGTAACTAATCGTTTTTTGTGTTGTCTCTTGTCTTTTGTATAGTTTCCTTGTGTACCTAACTTCTTTTCCTCTCTTTCTCTCTTGTTCGTGTCTGCTTCTCTCTCGTTCGTATATATTCGTGTGTGGCTCTCTCTCGTTCGTATATATTCCTGTGTGCTCTATATCTACCTGCTTCTTGTTCGTTTAATTTTTCTCTTGTTAGTCTCTTGTGTTTACCGTTACAGTTTATTATTTGAGTGATCATTTGCTAGGTGTTTTATCTTTGTGTAGGTAGTAGTCTGTGATTGTACGTTTCTGGGTTTCTTTTTGGTTTTGTTCGTTTGTTGTGTTGTCTGGTTTTCTTGGGTTATTGTTTTCTCTTGTGTAAAAATGTTTTAGCGGTTCAAATATTATGTCTGACGCAGTGTTTATTTGTTCGTTTATAATTCTTCCGTCAAATGTTTTTTGTTTGTATATTTCCATGTTTTCCAATACGTTCAGTCGCCGTCCTTTGTGCTGTAAATGCAGTAATTCAACTGTTTGTCTGATGTGTCTTGGTGTACATTTGTTGTTGAATATGTGGTTCGCGAAATTTGATTCTGGCGTTGCTCCTGGTTGTTTCAGTTTCTTGTTGTAGTCTCTTATGTGCTCCCGAAATCTTGTTTTTATTTTCCGTCCTGTTTGTCCGATGTAGCTATGTTTGCATGAGCAAGTCAATTTGTAAACTCCTTGCTTATCTAGGGGGTCCGTTTCGTTTGTTCTATTTCGTAGTATTCTACCCAAATTGTTTTTTGTTCGGAATGCTGTGTTAATATTGTGTTTTCTAAAAAATTTTGCAAGTTTGTATGTTGATTTGCCCATATACGTTAAAGTAGCCCAAGTTCCATTTTCTTGCTCCTGTTCTCTTTTCCGTTCTTTATTTGTTTTGATATCATTTCGGATTTTGTCTACTAGTTCTTTTTTGTATCCATTGTTTTCTGCTATGTCATATATTGTTTTTATCTCTTTCTTATAGGCCTCACGTGTTAGTGGTATTCGTTCAAGTCTTGTTACTAATTGTCTAATTGCCGCGTTCTTGTGTTGTTGAGGATGGTTCGATGAATTATGTATTATTGTGTCTGTGGCCGTTGGTTTTCTGTATATTTCGTATTCAACTATATTTAAACTCTTATTTGCTTTAATTGTTAGGTCTAGGTAATTTATTTTGTCGTCTTCTTCTACTTCCATTGTGAATTTAATACTTTTATGTTGCTTATTCAGGAGCTCCAGAACTTGTTCTTCTCTATTTCCTTCCAGTATACATATAATATCGTCGACATATCTTGCATAGAATGTTACCCCGAAATTGGTTTTTAGATCATCTACGTATTTCTCTTCTAGATTTTGCATAAACACCTCCATGAGGATTGCTGATGTTGGATTTCCCATTCCTAGTCCGTTAGTTTGTCTGTATATGCTATTGTTAAATTTAAAGTAATTCTGTTCTAGTGTGGCTTTCAGTGTGTTTACGAGTTGATTGGAAAATTCTACGTTTTCTGTTTTGTTGAGTAGTGTTTTATGTACAATGTTTATTGTCTCCGTTGTTGGAATTGATGGATATAAATCTTTTACGTCAAATGAGACTAGTTTACTATTTTTCGTTATTTCTACATTATCTAGCTTTGTAACTAATTCCGTGGTGTTGGCTATTGTGTGTTTGTTTTTTAGGCTCAAGGTATCTTTCAGTATTGTTTTTAGATATTTCGATAATTTGTAACTTGGAGCAGATTTGTAGTTAATTATGGGTCTCATAGGTGTGTTCATTTTATGTATTTTCGGTAGTGCGATCATAGATGGGGCTGATGGGTTCATGAGTGTTAACGTGTGTGCTATGTTTGGTTTTATTACTTTGGTTGCCTTTTTTATTAGTTCTTTCACTTTGGCTTGGTACTCATCCGTAGGATCCTTTCTAATTTTCCTGCATTTAGTATCCTCTATTAGCTGTTCCGTTTTTGTGATGTAATCCTCTTTTTTTATTAATACCGTTGTGTTTCCTTTATCTGCTTTTGTTGTTATGATATTGTTAGACCTTAGTTTCTGTTTTAAGTTTTTAACTGTTTCATGTTCCTTGTTTTGATTCCTTTTAGATTTAACTTCCTTCTCTATTATCCGTTTGCAGATGTATCTGGCTTCCTCCTGCTCTTCGTTTGGTAGCATCGATATTGCAACTTCTGTGTCCACAATGGTTTGCTCTATTTCCTTCTTTTTGTTATTTTTTCGGATATTGTGTTTTAAACCCTTCTCCAGTAATCGACCCTCCTCATTATTGATAGCAACTTCAGTCAGGTTTATGAATCTAGTGTGGAAGTTGTGCTTTTTGTATGTTTGTTTGTTTGTTGATCGTGTTAGTTCACCGAGTTTTTTGTTCAACTTCTTGTATTTCTGTTCTATTGTTAGTGCGTTTGTTGTATTTATTTGGTCAAATATGTCCATCAGTATGTCGGTTGGGATTCGTTCAGCCAATTGTAAGTGAATGTCTAGGATTTCAGAGTTCGTCATTTCTTTTTTGGCATACAAGCTCTGGATTTCGAATTTTACGAAATTCTTTTCGGCCCTTTTTGCAGTCTTCCACTTGCTACTGTGTCGGTCTTCACTTGTATTCTAGCGTATTTTGGTGTGACATTCAATGCGAGACATTGTTTGTTGAACCAAATGTTTGCTTTTATTGTAAGTATCTTCAGTTGACGTAGTTTGAAAGCGTTTACAAGTCCAATAGTGTCTAAATTGTAAGCCTGACAGGCATTTGTTAAGTGTTGTTCATTCCAAATTGCATCAAACCCCGTCGGAAGAAAAACACAACACTTAAGAAAAAATGTGCGACTTTATTTTTTTAAAACGACCTTTCGTAGGACTTTTCGAAAAATCCCAACGGTAACCCTGCTGGGGACCCCTCTCCGCCTACTGATACCCTCGATATTTTTGCTGATATTGGAAATTATTCAAAGAGTAACCCACATCAAATTTTGCGATCTTTTTTGGCAGAAGTAACCTTTTTGTATCCAGGAAGAAGAATAATCATATTGTGATTCTTTGACCCGCAGTTACTCGCTCATTTGTTTTTGCACGTCGTTACTAGCGGGGTGCTTTTTACACCCCGAGATAAACTGCTTATATTTTCACAACCATAAGCAAGTAGAGGTTCAAATAAAAACTTTCGTCGAAGAAAAGCTTAAACTCTGCACATAAAAGCATTTTCTAAGTTAAAAATAACATTTTTATTGAAAAATTTGTAGCGAAAAAAAGGGTCAGAAAATAAACATGATTTTTTAGAATCATTAATATTCAATAAACATAAAAAATATTCTAAACGAAAGAAAATATTAAGGTTTTTTGAAAAGAATAGCAATCTGGGCGAATATTACACGTATTATTTTTGCACATAAATTTTTGGCAAAAAGCGCATTGACTCTTAACTTTCAAGTCTCTTGAACGGGGACAAATGCAGCATCTATTTTTTTTGGTTATTTTGCGTACTTGTACTAGGTGTGTCTAACGTCCTTTTTAAAGATTTGGGTAAGGATAAAATGTTTAACCTTTCCACTTAATGATCATGACAATCCAATATCTTGCGAGATCTCAAAACGCAAGTTAATTGCAAAAACCACTAATGAATTAATACCAGATGTGTGGATAATATGGTAAAATACTTTTAGAAGCCATCGAAAACTTATTCTGGATACATCGTAACTACCACACATCTGATCTACAACATCTACGTCTCCTTTTGTCATATTGTAGAACAAAATAGTGTCTGGTTTTTTATGTCCTGGTTTCATCTCAGTAATAGTCATCGTTATCTCGTGCATAGTTGACAAAACCAAGACATTTTTTTCTGCTGTGTAAGTTGAAATTAATTGGTGTTAAAATTTTCACTTGTTGCTTTGGAATATTGTCTCATGTCCAACTCTTTCTGACTAAAAATGTTACGAACTTTAGCCAAAATAATAATCACTTTGGATTGAAAACCACTAAGAATACTTTTTAATTTTTCCATTGATATGCGTTTTTTTTTGAGATATGACTATGTTGCAATAAAGGAACGATAGAATCTGTCAAGTTTTACAGTTCTTTTTTGGCATTTGTCTAAATATATGAAATTATTTAAAATGCTTTCATGACATTTAATGTTTTTTGATCGACATTTGAAGGAAAATCATGCTCGTTATAGAATAGCCGAATTTCTTTGTTTTATTTAAGGAAGAGTATTTAATGAAATCCCGCTTTAGAGATACAGTATTAAAGAATTCAAAACTTTTAGGCGACGCTCATTTATTCGTTTTTCGTCTGCGATGGATGTCTAACTGTATATAAATTTGAAGTAAAATGTCAACAAAATGTAAAAACACTTTTTACATATGGGATTTGACATCTATTACACACCACAAGGCCAATTTAATTCGCCCCTGGTACCACCTAATAAAATTATTTCGCCATACCCAAAACAACACCTAAATATTAAATAAATAATTTTATTGAAAAAATACACAAATCGAAAAGTATTCGACTGAGCGGTTTTTTAATTATAAAAAACTGTATTATTCGATATTCGAAAAATCCATATTTTGAAAAACCGACAGCAGTATTGTAAAAAACCGGTTGAAAAGCCGAGTTGATCACACTAGTATTGATATATACCGGCGCATTTGTTTGTACAATCCCAGCCAGAATTTACATGTAGAAATAAGCGTTTTGTAAGCGTTCAAATGTAAGCAAAACATTGATAAAACGCTGCTGTGACCTTTACAAAAGACATCAAAGCAAGGGGTTTATAATCGAAAAGCGCCCAACTTTATAAGCGTTAAAAATACAATTGCAAAACATGTTTTTTAAGTAACGTAATTACACGTTTTCTAAATCCTTAAAAAACACGTTTTAAAAATGCTTAAACTTATGCTTAAAACACGTATTATTAATGAAATTAGTAAGCGTTTTAAACATTTACTTTGTTTTGGATATGTTTTTTTATTGATACATTTAAAGTCATTTTTAATATAAAATTTTTTTTCTTAATAGAAAAATATTAAATAAAAATAGGAACTTCATTGTTGTTTCATTTAAAAAATCATTATTACTTAGTATTTTAGTTGACTTTTTTTTGTTTAAATTGTTTAATACGATTTTTTGCGTACTGGAAATATGACTCAGAGGCAAACACAAAGTCCTTCTTTTTGCCTCTATTTTCAGCGAAAGTTTCTGCAATATAATTTAAATATGAATATAAAAATGTAACTAGAAACCTATTAAAAGTATTTCACTTACGACGAATGGCAGTGGCGACAGTGAAGGCCGAAATGCACTTCTTATCTGCAGTTCCTCACCAGGAAAAGCTCTCAGCAACGTTGTCAGTCATGATCTTCTGAAATATAATTCTCGTGATCAGAAACATAATCTTCGTTTGGCAACAAGGAATCTAAATTATTTTGTGCTTCAGGCACAACCTCGTGTTCCACAAATTCACTCTGGATACTTACAGAACTTGCAGCCGCACCGTTCCATAGATGCTCAAAAATTTCGGTGCTGCTGCGCACAATACTTTTCTTCTTTTTTGCTGCAGACATTAAATAAGTTAATAATTACCTTTTTTAATAGCAAATGATAATTAAAAGTATCAAACGCACTTATGTAATTTAACAACTACTAAGAACAATTTAACACAATTTATTACCACAATTTTTAACGGCGAGAATGACACGTTTTGCTTAAATTTATGAAACACTTGCATTTGCAAGCAAATTGTCAACGACATTCGCAAAACTCTTATGTATGCAAGCTTGCTGCAATCTTAGTTTACAAAACGCTTGCCAATATGTTGGTTGGGATGATGCACT
Source organism: Gymnocheta viridis (assembly GCA_956483585.1). Classification (NCBI taxonomy): domain Eukaryota; kingdom Metazoa; phylum Arthropoda; class Insecta; order Diptera; family Tachinidae; genus Gymnocheta; species Gymnocheta viridis. The sequence continues at coordinate 39,957,991 of OY101444.1, forward strand.
TTATCGCACACACCCATACATTTTTCACCTGTTTCACCACGTACTGCTGTTCTGCTTTTACTGTATTCAGCCGATGGGTATTTTTTAGTTTTCATTTATAAAAATCTAATTTTTTATATAACTTAAACTTTCTCGTGATCTATTTTTTTTTTTTAATAGTTTCTAATAGTCCTATTTATTTTTTTATAACCATTTATTATATAATTTATTTAATTTTAATCAAGATTGATCGAAAATGTTTTTTTGCGTTTGACGTTTACTTCTTCCAAATGGTTAAAAATTACTTTTTTGACGTTTATCTTATAAGTGTTACGTCCCTGGTTCCAAATAAAGAGACATCTGCATCCTTATTTATTGAAAAAACTCGGCACCATGTTTAACATGTTGAAATTCCATACGATTATCCGATTCATTTTCAAAATTATGAGGTGGAAGGTTTCATTCCGGTGATACTCTATTCTTGTTACCAACTGATTTTATTAAGCTGAATTTAAGATTCCTTGATCAAACGCTTTTTGTGTCATTATTATTTTAGATGTGATATTCGATAAAGATAGTTTAACCAGAGGGCACCTTTTCTTGATCGTCAGAACTACACACCCTCGCTAAGCCGGACAATGAATAATTCTTTATGTGTTCTTTATACTCGTATAATTAAATTAAATAGTTGATATTTATATTTATATAAATATTTATATAGATATGGTTAGTAAAGAACAGAAGGACGAAAAGAATCAAATAAAAGGCTGTTGCAGAGAAGAAGTCATGCGCGAGTTAATTTTATAATTTAAGGAAATGAGAAAAAAAATATATTTTCTTTTTAACTGCACTGTAATGTGCGTTTCTTTATTTAATATATTCTTAAGACTGATTTGTTACTTTACATTTTCTTATGACTACAGCTAGGTTTAATAATATAATTCTTATCTATTACAGTTAATGATATTGTTCTTATCTATTTTTTTTAAAGGGTCTGACCTTTGTCCTCCACGTATTGCTATAGTGGAAATGTTTTGTAGATAATGTTTTAATATTTTCTTTTGTCATAATATGTCTTTGTGTTCGTTATCTACTTGTTTAGGTGCAGTTGGTGTGACGTGTGTTAACTCTCCCCTGTGTTAAAAATAAACGTCCTCGTTTCATACTTTAGTTTGAAGTCTGAGTAATTCTGCTTCATAATATCTGTTATATAATTCTTGTTTCCTTTTTTCTTGTTGTGCCACGTAACACTTGCAAAGCTGTACTAAAGAGTAAATTATTGCTAATAGTATAGTAAATATTAAAATTATGTATAGTATGCTTCTTAATGGGTGTTCTTCCAACGGAATGAATAATGTATATATTTCTTGAATATTTGTAAATTTATTCTCTGAGTTCGTATACAGGATTTCGAGTATACTTAATTCTTCATTATGTCTTTTATGAATGATGTCCTAAATTCTTTGTTTTTCGTTGAAGTATATCTTACCATCTATAGTTATATTTTGGTCAAACTGTACCAAATGTGGTCCATTTATAGTTAAATTGTTTAATGTATGTTTATTGTCGATAAAAATGTTTCCGTTGCCAAAGTCTTCAATGTCTGGGTTGTTCTCAAGTCTTGTTTTACACTGAGCTGATTCATTGTTTAAAATAGTTAATGTACAATTATCTTTAGATTCAATTTTACATATATGGGAACCAATAATATTTTTACATTTAATTACTCTTTGATAATTGTTTTTGCATAAGGCAATCTTATCATCTAATAATAATTTTCCAAGTTTATTAGCTAAGGAATAGATGTTATACAGTTTACATTCTTCTTCAATAATAGGATATTTAAAAATTTTAATAATTGCTTGGTTAAATTCGCAGACATGTACATATATCTGAATATTCAAGTATATTGATTACAGGTATTTTTAGTCTTTCATTTTTTATAACAGATTCGATTTCTTGCATGTCTAATGTGCCTGAGTAGAAATTGTTATTTTTTGCAAAATTAATTGTATTAGTTAGTGTCATTAATTCACTGTAAACTTCGTTTGATATGAATTCTTCATTTATTTTTTTAACGTTTAAATGATTTAGCATTTTTTCAAATTGTGAGTTAATTATTTTTTGTTGGTTATTATTTTCTACAAGTTGGTTTAATCTAGTTTTTATTTCAATTTCATCATCATGATCTGGAGTACCAGTGATGAATTTAAGAGCCGATCCTAAAAAGATTAAGGATCTTTTACTTCTATTACTAGTTAATTGTGTTTTTAAATTTTCAATTTTTTAATTAAAATTTGAAGTTCTACATTGTCTTCTATATTGTATGCATCTTTCATTATATTTTTAAATGGTTCTAATATTTTTGTAATATTCACAACATGATACAAGTATTCATAGTTCTTATGTAAATACACTTGGTTGTCTTCAATTAAGACATATATTTTATTTTTTAAATCAATTATATTATTAGCTATTATGAGTTGGATTATTGATAATATTATCACTATCTTTGCTGACATGTTTACTTCTAATATTATCCTTATGTACAATTAACTTTCTAGATGTGGTAATTGTTTCACCGTTGTCCGTCTCAACCAAATGTTTGGCAAACTTAGCTACGTTTTTATTTCTTCTATGAGTCCTGGAATAAATGATGTCCCCTTTCTTATATTGAATAAACTTGCGGTCTTTATTGTGGTAGGCTAAAGTTTTTGTTTGAACTTGTTTGATTAAATCGTATATATGAGGATACCCCTGCTGATTAAAAAACACGTCCTCGGGTTTTTTTAGTGACTGAATGTATCTTGTTATACTGGCGAACCGCTTCGAATATTTTTTCGTCAGGAGCAGTGATTCCTTTCTGGGATAATAAATTTGCGAGTTCGATAATTGTACTATGTATAAGCTCGACTTGACCGTTAGTTGTTGAATGAAATGGGGCTGTAACTACATGCTGTATTTGTAGTCTATCGTATATTTGCTTTGCTAGAATACCATTAAAACTTGCTTCGTTATCAGTGACGACAAATTTGGCGTTGGGGTAAGTGAGAGACAAAATTTCGTCAATATTTTTATACATGTCTTTTTTTGTTGGGATGTGTCGTATATGACAAAATTTAGAGAACTTGTCTAAACTAGTTATAAACATTTGTCCGCTAAAGTAAAATATATCCATGTGTATATGCTCACCAGGTTTTGTAGGTATTGGTGCTTTGCCAATAGGAATTTTATTAGGTTTTCTGTCGTATTTGTGAGTTGGCCATGATTCACAGTTACTACTAATTTCATAGCACTTGCTTTTTTAACTCAGGCCAAAAATGATCTCTTTCTAATTCTAAAATATTATCTCTCTCGTGAATTTGTTTAACTAGTTGTTTCTGTCTTTCTTCGTCTAATATATCTTCAACTAAATTGTTCGCTTTTACAAATTTTACTGTAGGGAAGGTTTCTTTCAATAAATACCTAATACTAAACATTGTTTCTGAGTCCACAGTATTAATTTCATGTGACTTATCAATTTTTCGTTGGTAGTGAATTTAATATGGTGGCGTCTGAAATTAAAAATATTTTTTGATTCTAGTAAATCTTCATTGGCGTGTGTTAGAATTATTTGATTTTTAAAATGATTCAAGGGTTTAGGACTTTCTTGTATAATTTCAATTGGTGAACTTTGGGCTGAATGCTGAGATTGATTCGTACTTGAATTTATTTGTTGTCTTGACAACGCGTCAGCAACTATATTCTGGCGTCCAGGTTTATATAATATTTTTGCACCATATTCCTCGATAAAATTTTTCCATCGTTTCAACTTTGTATTTGGATTTTTATCAGATACAGAAAATATTAATGACTGATGATCTGTATATATTGTATATACTGTATAAATTGTTAAATCTGCTATTCCATTTAAATAATTTCTCAACTTTTGTAAGGCCCAGACTATGGCCAAAAGTTCTTTCTCATTTGTTGAATAATTTTGTTCAGTCTCGTTTAGAGTTCTGGAAATAAATGCAATGGGTCTTTCTTATTGTGATAGTACAGCGCCTATAGCAAAATTGCTTGCATCGGTAGTTAACTCGAAAGGTTCTTTGAAATCGGGTTGAAATAATTGTACTTGAGCTTCAAGCTCGTCCTTTATTTTATTCATTGCTTCTAGAGCAGGTTGATCTAATTCTATATTTATTTTTACGCTCTGATTTTTTGATATACTTCAAAAATGTTGTTAAGGGTTTAACAATTGCAGCGAAATTTTTGACAAATTTCCTGTAATAACTGGGTAAGCCTAAGAAGGATCTTAACTCTTTCAGTGTAGTTGGCTTAGGATAATTTCTAATTGTCTGTATTTTTGTAGGATCTACAGTGATTCCATTATGTTTAATTATGTGACCTAAATATTCTATTTCTTCTTTAAAGAAGTGAGATTTTTCATTTGAAATCTTCGTATTTGCTTTGTGCAAAGCGTTAACTATTGCCTCGATATGTTCAATGTGTTCCTCAGGTGTGGAAGAATATATTAGTACATCGTCAATATAGACGTATGCAAATTTACCTATATATGGCCTCAAAATATCATCGACGCATCGTTGAAAAATTGAAGGAGCATTCTTTAACCCGAATGGCATCCGAAGGAATTCATACTTAGCGCCGTTGATTGAGAAAGCTGTTTTTTCACGGTCTTCTTTTTTAATTCGAATTTGGTGGAAGCCTGATTCCAAATCTAATGTTGTGAAAATCTTTGCTTTACCTAAGTTTTGGATAGTCATATTCACATCTGGGAGAGGATATCTATCTGTAATTGTTTGTGCGTTCAATTTTTGAAAATCTACGACCATCCGCCGTTTAGGTTTACCTTTGTCATCCGTACCTTTTTTTGCTACTGTCCAGACTATTAGGGACTATTGTAGAGACTTCTACTAGGTTGTATAATTTCGTTACGCAATAGATCCTGGATTTCTTTATTTATAAATTCATTATCAGAGTACGGATATGGATATTGTTTTGTCCATATAGGTTCATCTGACTTTGTTCGAATAGTTCCTTCAATAGTAGTGGTGTATGGTAGTTTTTCATTCGTGTATGAATTTTTATTCATAATTTCTTCTATTCTTTCCCTGTAATCTTCATTGTTCACTGTAAAATTTATTTTATGCATTTTTTCTTTACATCTATACTTGAGTCTATTATTAATTAAATCTATAGTTGCACCTATTTCCTTTAATCCTTGCATTCCTAATATCATGTCTGACCCTGTCAGCGAATCTATTTCAAAGAACGTCAACTCATAATTTAGTAGATTTATCAACTTTTACTTTTAACATATGAATACCCGTGTAATGTCCTTACATTTACAGGAGTATCTAATATTTTGCTATAACCTATTTTACAGTTCATATCTATATAATTATTTGTTGCACCGCAATCTATTAATATATTGATGGTCTTACCCGTTTCTCTATCGTGTCTTTGTAGATGAGGTAAACTATCCTTTAGTCTAAAAAGAGCTACTTTCGTGTCTTCATCTTCATCGTACTCAGCTCTAGTTGAATTGGCTTCGTCCTCCTCTCTGGTGTTATTAATTCTTTGTTGTTTATTAGGATTAAAGTTGTTGTTGGAGTGATTGAATTCTCTCTTGAAGGGTTGATTTTGTCTGAAGGGATTGTTGTACCTTTGGAAATGTGTTGGTTGACGAACATTTCTGTCACTTGTATCCACTTCCATTGGTTGTACTGGAGGTTGTCTTTGGATGCATGGTAGCTGTTTATTTGGGTTGTATTGTACATTTGGTCTATACTTCCGCTGTTCAAACTGTTGATGGTGTGGTTTCTGTTGGAACCGTTCTTGAGGCACCGGATGTGGTCGATGTGCTTGTGTTGGTGTATCGAACTGTAAACTTCTGTCGTCGTGGTAGATAGTACTTGCAATTGCATATGCGGTCTCTAAATCTTTTGGATTTTGAGTGTAAAGTGTACCTACTGTGTATTTTGAGTTTAAACCAGTAATAAATGTCCTGACGGCTTCTTGATTAGCGAATATTTTCATAGTTTTATCGCCTTGTCCCATCTCAATTTTTTATAAAATTAAATTCAATGCTTCATTTATGCATGAATGATATTCGGCCAAATTTTTTCTTCCTTGTGATATCTTCTTCATCTCTTCAAGCAAAACGTACATTGGACGTTGGTCGGCATATGTATAATCAAGTCTATTTATTATTGAATAGAAATTGAATATAGTGTTGTGGTTGATTAGTATATCTGCAGCCACACCTTGAATTTTTGCTCGTGCAATAGCAAGTGCTGTATAGTATGTTGGTGTGTTTTCAAAGTTTTTAATGGTTTCCATATGTGTCCATGCGGATGATCTCCAGGAACGGTATTTCCTTTTGTCTCCATTAAACACTTCTAAATATATTTTGCTTTCAGTTGTTATTCCACTTGAGCATGGAGTCAATTGTACTGCCGGTTCTATATTGAATGCTCCGTTATTTCTTAATGCTGTGAGAGTTCTTTGCGTCTCAGCTTGAGCGGCTACCAGTGTAGCAATTTGAGCTTGCAGGGTTGCTAAATTTTTGACAGACATTTTATTTGTGTCTGTATCTGGGATTATTCCTCTTGCTAGGTCAAAAATCGATTGTCTTTTATTAGTCTGGATCTCCAGTTTTATTTTTATTTCAAAGGATTGTCGCGAATATAAGATTCTAGGTGGGGTGTCACAAAGCCATAGGACATAAAGCCATATAGCGTTAAGTCCCATTCCATTGAGACATAAAGGCATATGCCATTAAGTCTCATTATAATGGGACTTAACGCCATCAATTTTTTTCCGAAAATGAGACATAAAGCCATATTTTTAATAATGATTGCATGCCTTAGTTCACATTAGCAATATTAGAAAGCGGCTTTATCTCTCATTTCAGTTCCTGAGACACTAAAGTTAAGTATTGAAATCTGGCTTCGCATACTAAAGTTTTTCTGCATGGAGGCCTACGGCCGCGCTTAGGGGTTTTTTCCTCCAGTAGGACGCGGCAAGTGGCTTCGCTGAATAAAGTTTTCCTGCGTGCGTCACAAGAATAAAAAAATGTTTTCCAATGATAACTAAGGATTTTTCCTTTCACAAAATGTTTGCAGCTGTAATTCCTGGAGCCTACAAATTTTGGATTTTTTAAAATCATTAATTTCATAGATAAATAGGCATATTTAGTGAAATAAAGCATTTGTAACGCAACCATAATGGCTTTATGTCCCATTTCACTAAAATTGACATGAGACTTAAGGCCATATCAAAATTATGGCTTTATGTCCGTTTGGATTGAGACATAAAGCCAATATGGCTTTATGGCTGCTTAACTGTATCTCTCAATTGCTGTCTGTCCTCGTTGTATTTCTCAACAACCTCTTCTTGAAGCATATCAAGTATTCTGCTCGAAAGGTGTACTTTTAGTGGAGCTGTGTAAGCAGGAATTTAACGCTTTCTGAACCTGACCCACAAACTTGTACCACGTCCTTGTATCTTCGGTTGACAACTTGGCTGTAATGGACAGAAATGAGCGTTTCACTCGTTCAGTTTGCCCGTTTCTGCGAGTTACACCGCACAGTGGCTGAAAACCGTTTTTCATTGGCCAAAAGTCTAATTTTTTTTGTCACCGATTTTTAAAATTTTTACGCCTTTTTGCAGCTAATATATCCAGATTAAGGTAGCCAAAAAATTAGGTTAAACTATTGATAATTGTGAGCGTGGCAAGCTGTCAAACACAACGGGTTTTTTTAATTTCAGAAAAAGGTGTTTTTTTTTTGTTTTTTATAAAAAATAAATGGTTACTACTCGCAAGCTATCATCTATAATGGCCTGCGGTCTTTTTTATAATGTTGGTAGGATTATAGTCTTTAGTTGTTGTAAGTGGTCAGAGCTCTAGCGTTTAATATTAGGGGCGTTACGGAATATTTATGAAACTGCTATATTTTTCTCAAATTTAAACTTTAGTGGAATAGAACTTCTAGGGAACAAAGGGGAATAAGAAATGTATACCACCCGGAAAAAGGTGAAAGTGTCCTCTTTAACGCTATATATACTTTTGCACGCGTGACGAGCCGTGGGTAGAACACTTTTTTCATTTTAATGAAATTAGTCCAAAGTACTCGTATACAATGGTGTATATAATTTAAACTTTTTTGCCTAAAAGTTTATGTTTTTTTACTTTAGACTACGTAAAACTAAAAAAAATTAAATATAATTATTATATTATAATACCTACGAAACGGTTTAATGGCTTAGTTTTGATCAGCCAAAAATTGGTAATAAAATTATCACAATAGGTTCTACCGCAAACATATGATCTCTTTCTAAATTTACCTGTTATCAAATGTTAGGGTCAACCAAAGTCATAAACAATTTTATAACAATAATCTGGACATTAAACCACTAAAGATTAAAAAACAACCCAACAACAACAATTATTGGCGAGATACTAATCAGTTTTACCTGATATTAAGGTCTGGTCAACATGTGCAGTTTTGTGCAATTTAAGCACTACCTGCTATGAAATTAAAGATCAACGGATTCGATAAGGGATTACTCAGTAATAAGTCAATCCTCTAAGTGTACGGATAAAACATAACACGCAAATAAAAATATTCAGAAAAATATGGAGAGCTTCAGTTATAAAGAACTGACCGAAGAGTATTTTAGAAACAAAAACCAGGAAGATGTTCTTAGTTACGTTAAAATAAAATTAAACTTAAATTCGTGTAGCACCGAAATGCAAGAGCAATTATATAATTCCGTCAAAGCACTACAAAGAAGTTCGCTACAGTAAACAAAACTTTTATATAAAAAGTGCAAACTGGTTAGAAGGTCAACTTACTGTCGCTGCAGAAACAGCAAAGCAAGATAAGGCTGGAAGACCACGCAAATCATTGGACAACTGCAGCGATAGATCTAAGAGGCGGAAACTTAAAGATATTAACGATGCAATTGGTTGTAGAAATATAAAAGAATCTTTCCTACATCAATTACGATCACAGAACCAATTAACAAAAGTGGATATCATTGAGAAAGTTGTTAAAGCTAGTCCAGTGAGAACAAAACGGATTCTTAAAAGTATACCAACTCCGAGTGATGCAATACAGTACACAAATGAGGAGGCATTAGCATTATTTATGGATTTGAAATTAACAAAACAGCAATATATTAAGCTCAGACTGAGTGCGATTGAAAAAAGTTCAAATATGTATCCAGCATATCATTACATAACCGCTGCTAAAATGGACTGTTTACCATCAAAGGACACTATTACAATCACACCAATTTCGGCAGAGGTACAACTACAATCTCTACTTGATCACATAGCCGAACGCTTGATACAATCAATAACAGGAAATGAGTTAAAGAAATATGGAAACACAAAGTTAATTCTTTTTTGTAAATGGGGATGTGATAGTTCTTCGGGACAAAAGCAATACAAACAAGTTGTATGTGAAAATATTTCGGACTCAGATATGTTCATGGTATTATTTGTACCATTGCGATTGAAAAAGATTTTGGAAGATTCAGAGCGTTCGACTAGAACAACGCAAACAATGGATATTTGGAAAAATGAGACACCATCTTCTACGAAATACTGCAGGCCAATCAAATTTGAATTCAAAAAAGAAACTCATGATGTCATTAAAAAAGAAGTTATTGATATCAAGGCCCAAATTGCAACACTACAGCCATTACAATTACTGTTAGATGGGCAGCAAATTGAAGTAAGCTACCAATTAGTGCTGACAATGATAGATGGAAAAGTAGGTCAGGCTTTGACTAAAACGAAGGCTGCAACCAGCTGCATTATATGCCAAGCAACATCAAACCAATTAAACCAAATCCCGACAAAATCATTAGATAATACCGATGCATATGAATTTGGATTATCACCACTACATGGAAGAATACGACTTATGGAACACATACTAAAAATCAGTTATGATTTGGATTTCGGGTCTTCAGGATCAATAAGAAACAACGAAACCAACAAAGAGTTAAGAAGTTCAAAAAAGAAACATGTTCAAGATGAATATCGCAAATTTGGATTGATTATAGATCAGCCAAAACAAGGGTCAGGCAATACAAATGATGGCAATACCGCAAGAAGATTCTTTTCAGATCCAGAAACAGGATCTGAAATAACAGAAGTGGATTTAAACCTTATTTTTAGATTTAAAATAATCCTAGAAGTACTTGCGTGCAATGAAGAAATTGACTCTAGAAAATTTGGAGATTATGCAAAGGAAACTGCAAAAATATATACAACCAACTACCCATGGAAAAATATTTCTGCAACAGTTCACAAAATCCTTTATCATGGAGAAGATGTCATTAAATATCATTTGGTGCCACTTGGAGATCTATCAGAGGAGGCTCAGGAAAAAAGGAACAAGGATTACAGATTTAATAGAGAGCACAATACTAGAAAAATTTCACGAAATTCAACAAATGAAGATCTATTTAATATATTATTGGCAACGTCAGATCCGTTTATCTCCAGTATTCGAAATCAATGGAAAGTAGGGAACATCGGGATTTAGATGAAGAAGCCAAAAAACTACTAAAGAACAGAGATAGCACAGAACAAAATATGGAATATTTGCAATCAATATTTGAGTCAAATGAATAATAATTATAATTGCCTTTCATTGTTATTTAAGTACAAAAAACATAGTATTAGTAAAAAATAATAATAATCCGAACCTACCATTGTTGCAAATGCTTTTAAAATTTATTGCAGTTCTTATTTTTAAAATGTTTTTAAAATTATCAAATTTGACAGCAAAAAATAATAAATTTTTCTGTAGTAATAGCAATATTTTTAGATAATATTATTAACGTTTTTTTTATGTGTAACTATTCTTTGACTAAACAAATTTGCAAATTTGTCAGCAAAAAATTTTTAATATTTCTGTAATAGCAAAATCTCCAGTTGATTTTACTATTTTTTTCAGTGTAAAATTTTGTTTAAAAATTAAAAAAATTCCATTATTGAGGGTGCTGTTGGCTGAAGTAGTTAGCGCGTTGACTGCAAAGCAAATAATGTCTAAGAACGTGGGTTCGAGCCCAGCTTCAGACAAGTCATAACATCCAGCATTTTTCAGATGTGCATTAGAGTATGCCATTGTATTTGTTGTTGTCGGAGTGTTTAAGTGATGAAGGCATAACACACTGGTCACTGAACATTTCTGGCAGCAATTGATACTGGTGTATGCTAGCGGACATCACAGCGCCCTCCTTCGTCGGTATTGTAGCAAAATCGCCGGCGAAGTAAAATAATGAATAAAATGGCTACAACAGCTTAAAACACATTTAATGCGCCTACTTGACATCAAAGGCGCTGCAACACTGATCTAAAAACTAACACAGCGCGCAATATCAGAGTTGCAAAAATTAAGCTTTCTCTCTTTCACCATCTGTCCTCTCTCACTATCCCTTTCCCAAGGAAGGAACACACCTACGGGTTGGTAGGCATACTAATTGCCTGAGTGTTACTTCCCTTTAAAAAAAAAAAAAAAAAATTATTTATACTTATTATTAATTTCCAAATATTCAATTTTTTAATAAATAAAAAAATAATCAACCCATATTTCACTCTAAAAGTAAAAAGAATTCAAAAGTTCAACTTTGACCTAGAATTCCTTAAAAAGACCTCAATCAATTTTAATGAAATTTAAAGTGAGTCAACCTTGTCCCGCGATGGGTGGTCATCTTGACGCGATGCGGGGGCTTAAGTGCAAGGACCCATGTAGAATATCTCTTGGTGAGCACGAACTAAGAACTACCCTTCCCATGATCTGTAGCGTCTGTTTTCCGGCTAACAGACCAAATTTTTGTCCGCTTTAGATCTCTGATCTCTTTTACGTCCATACCAAATACGTGTCCGCAAATCCATCCAGCGTCTGTTCCATATTGGGCGGCTGGGTGGTCTGTTGTTTTTGACAGTTTCATTCACTTGGCAGCAAGTATAAAATGCAACCCCCCCCCTTAAAAGAAATGTCAAAACAACAAAAGTGCCCCGAGTATCCGGTTGCGGGCCTAATAATCTCCGGAGACCCTACTCCCTTGGTGTCGGCCACAGGCCAAGGTGAGTCGAATGCTACTGCGCCCCAGATTAGTCCGGTGAATGTACCAGGCCGGGCAAACCTGCAAGTTACTGGTAACAAACTTAACACAGGAGGGGGCAAGGGGAAACCTGAGCCCACCAAATGTAATAAACCCGCTGGAGGGGGCAAGGGGAAACCTGAGCTCACCAAAGGCAGCGTTGTAGCACCTAAGGGCTCAACGAACAAACCAACGCTTAGTGTTGGTAACAAACCCGGCAGTGGAGTGCCTCTGGACTTCAAACCAAGTACTTCAAAATCTGCCACGGCCCAGGTCTCCAAAAAGGTGACCAAAACCCCCTGTTTGGGAGCTACCAATAAGAAGGTAGAAAACCCAGTGCCATTTGTGAGAAAGGGTACTGCGACCATGACGTCGGGTCACTCGGACTCACACCCCTCTGCCAGCAAGGAAGCTGCGACCTCGAAGTCGGGTTCCGACGCTCGGCATCAAGCCACTCAAGGCAAACCCCACAGGCACATAACACCTGCAAGAAGGGCCTTTACGCAACGGCGGTCCGCCGAAAGACTTTCGACGCAGCTAGGCAAACGGCCAGCTGAGTCCCTCACCCCGGAAGAACGGGCAAAACTTAAATGGGCTCTAAATTTTTTGGCCAATCTGCAAAAGACTCCTCCGACGTCTGCGGACGCGCCTAAACGGCAACGTTCAGAGGAGGAGGCTCAGACGCAGAGCCAACAGCCCGCTATGAAACGTCACAGGCCGATGAACAAATCGTTCAGCGAGATGGCTAAAGGCTATCTTGTGCAAGCTGTCATCGACCGAAGTGACGCAGACGGTGGCATGTCGTACGCTCAGTGGGACATGGTCCGTAAGAAACTGATGGGGGAGTTCTGGAAAGTCTTCAAAAGCAATCCAGGACCAACCCCCAAATGTGATGATGCCGGATGGCTTCGCCGGAGGGTAAAGCTTATAGCCTTTTCGGATGAGCGATCAATCTCTTTGTACAAGAAGGCGATCGTTAATCTGGAAGGGCTGTGGGAGGGTGCTAGGCTTGACGTGGTACCTATTAATGAGGTGCCTCGGCGACCTAGAGCCTCTGCTCGAGTCCCAGACGAGCCATCAAAACCCGAGGAAATTCTGGAACTCCTACAGGTCTGCAACAGTGACGTTCCAACCAATGGTTGGTTGGTCGCCAAGGTTTCGGAACCTGTAGGAGCCTACAGAAGGATCATCGTGGTCCTGAACCACGAATCCTTGCCATCGCTGAGGGAGAGACAAGGGAAGATGTATTACGGCTTCGAATCCATCTTCCTAAGTATCTACAAAGGCGATGACAAGGATGCTAGGGATCAGGAGGGCGATGATCCAGCCTCAGACGCTATGTCTATGTCGGTAGACGAAACTGCCAGTTTAACCTCTCAAGGGGATACCGTATCCAACTCCGGCTGGGTAGGGGAATTCTTTGAGGGGATGGATGAGGTAGTTGACGAGGACGGTCTCCTGGACTCTGACCTGGAGGACGCCAACGTCACAGTTATGCCGTACCATGACCAAAATTACACAGGTGAACCTTCACCATTGTAAAGCAGCATCCGCTGCCATGCTCCTCCGCCTAGTAGAGAAAGGGGAGGACCTCGTCCTAGTCCAAGAACCCTGGCTTCACCAAGGTAGGTTTTGCGGACTTAATGCTAAGGGCTTCAGGCTACTTTATGCCAATGGTCAAGGTAACATTAGAGCGTGCAATCTGGCCAAAGGCAATCTAAACATCTTCATTTTATCTGATTACAGTGATGAAGACACACTAACTGCAGCGCTGGAGACGGACGAGGGCACCATTATGGTCATCTCCAGCTACATGGCATATGAACGCGAATCTCCGCCCGAAAAGATTCGCAGCGCAGTCAGAATGGCAAACACAAAAAATTGGCCAGTCATAATTGGAGCAGACGCAAATGCAAATGCGCATCACGTCGTTTGGGGAAGCTCGAACATAAACGGAAGGGGTGAGTCTTTATTTGATTTCATTCTTTGCCACAATCTTGATATTTCAAATCTCGGGTCAGAACCCACTTTTATAACTGTAAATAGAAGGGAGGTTCTAGATATCACATTACTAAGCGCTATGCACTCGAACATGATCAGGGAATGGAGGGTCTCTAACGACTGTACTTTTTCTGATCACAGATATATTGAATTTAAGATAGAAATTCCACTAAACAGGCCAGTGCCCATAATAAACAGGAAAAAGACAAATTGGGTTGAGCAAAAACAGCTCCTCTCTGAACTTATTCCACAACCACCTGTCACAAACGACCGGCACGATATTGATACAGCGGTTGAAAATCTAAATAGTGCTTTCAACTTAGCAACATCAGAAGCTTGCAGGTCTAGTGTCTGCCGGGGAAGGAGTAAACCACCATGGTGGAACTCCGAGATAACAAATGCTCGCAAAGAGAGCCGTAGACTTTTCAATGAGGCCAAAAGACTAGGAAACTGGTCCGATTATAAGTCCTCCGTAAACAATTTCAAAAACCTGGTAAGAAACGCAAAACGCAAATCCTGGAGGTCCTTCTGCAGTAATATAGAAGGCACTTCAGAGACTAGCAGACTGCGTAAAATCTTAACCACGATTCCTTCAGCTCCCAGCTTCATCAAAAAATCTGGAGGGAGTTGGACTACTAGTGGACATGAGACCCTCATGGTTCTGATGGACACGCACTTTCCCTGTTGCGCTCCGTTTACAGGAGAACTCACGACAACCACTCACAATCATACGCTTGCCCCATTTCCCATAAACAGGGAAAACATTACATGGGCCATAAACAGCTTTCATCCGTATAAATCAGCGGGTCCCGATAACATTATACCTGCTGACCTCCAGCGGAATGCAGACCTAATAGTCCCATGGCTTATTCGGATATTCTCGGCATGCCTTGCATGGTCATATATTCCGAAAGCATGGACTAAATGCACCGTGGTTTTCATACCTAAATGTGGAAAAACTACGCACACAAACGCAAAGGATTTTAGACCAATCAGTCTATCATCCTTTCTGCTAAAAACACTAGAACGATTGATTGATCTGCATCTTAGATCGGTTATCAACTCGAACTTACTATCCACCGCTCAACATGCCTATACGAAGGGCACATCGGTTGAAACGGCACTACACTCGCTTGTTGGTTACATTGAAAAATCCATAAAGCATAACGAATTTGCTCTGGCGGCCTTTCTAGACATAGAAGGTGCCTTCAACAACATCAACCCAGAAACCATCATCATGGCTCTGGCAAGACTGAACATAAACCAGTCAATAACCAATCTCATCAAAGAATTATTGACTAATAGGGTCATCAAATCTACGATGGGATCCTCAACAATTTATAAAGTTGCAAAGCGAGGAACGCCGCAAGGAGGGGTTTTATCTCCAATCTTGTGAAACCTTGCCATAAACACGGTACTGTTGGAGCTAGACTCAAACAGATTTAAAACAGTAGCCTACGCAGATGACGTTGCAGTAGTAGTGTCGGGTAAGTACCCAGACACAATCTCGCATCGTCTACAGTCAGCCTTGGATCACATTACCAGATGGTGTATCAGTAATGGACTCAACGTTAACCCAATAAAGACGGAGCTCGTACTCTTCACGAGAAAATACAAAATACCGTACTTCACCTTACCAACTCTTAACGGGGTCACGCTAAGGTAGGGTTGCCAGAAAGGCCTGATTTGGCCTGATTGTCAAGTTTTTTAATGCGCGTCAAGTGTCAAGTGAAAAAGTGATTTGTCAAGCTTTTTTGTAAGTTATTTTTTTTTTCTCAAATTTATTCTAGCTATGTAATAATACTTAAAAAAAAGTATGTGTATATTTCTAAAAAAAAACAAATCTAAAGCCCATATTTTTACTATCAATAGAACTAAGGACTAATATGATACATATTTTTTTTCTGCAATTATAGTTTAAAAAATAACTATAACTTTCTGTACAATTATTATAAAAGTGCCAACACTGATATTTACCCTATTACTCAACACTAGTAAATTGACAACATTGAACCAGAGAAGCAAGTCGTGGACTTTTCATCGGCGGCGGCGGCGATTCGGCTTGAGCCGGGGTTTTACCGGCGCGCCATCCTTCTATCAGCTTAGCCGACTTGATATACCCATGGTGGAATAATACAGGCGGTTTTTCGTTGTTTTTTTTTTTTATAAAACTTATGTGTTTGAAGAATTGTCAAGTTATTTATGAAAATTATTATTTATTTATTATAGACTAGCTAAAAACTCTCAGCAAAATTGTTTTTACGAGTAAAAGTTGAAATTCAATTCGTATTTTCCCAATAATAATTATCCAGAAGTTCTTCTTTAAAAACTAAAAATCTCTTTTATATATTTAGTATGAGTGTTTTTATTTGTCAAGTTTTTTTTTCAAAATCAAGTTTTTTTTTTGGTCAATGTCAAGCTTTTTGACAAATTAAATCTGGCAAGCCTACGCTAAGGTTAACCGATAATGCTAGGTATCTAGGTATCGTCCTAGACTCTAAGTTATCGTGGAACCTAAACGTACAAGCAAGAGCAGCGAAAGCCGCTATTGCCCTCTATACCTGCAAAAAGGCCATAGGCAACAGATGGGGCATTAACCCCAAAACGGCCAACTGGCTCTTTGAAATGGTCGTCAAACCCATATTAATGTATGGTGCAATCGTCTGGTGGCCGGTCCTAGGCAAATCCACCTATTCTAAAATCATTAACAGAATTCTAAGAACATCGGCCTTGATGATTACAGGCGCACCTCGCACCACCCCATCAAAAGCCTTGTTCACAATGTTACACTGGCTTCCTGCCGATCTAATGGTCAAACAACTGGCTATGAACTCGGCAATTAGGCTCAGTGCCGCCGGAACATGGAAATCACTAGGTGATGGACATGCGAACATTATGGGACAGTTCGAAAACCTTTCCGAACTTATAGACTACCGTTCTCCCGACCTTATGCCTGATAAAAGATTCGCAGTGTCAATCTCGGATACTCTCCCTCCATTCATTGATCCTAATTACCGAGGGGAAGTGCTTGAGGTCTATACTGACGGATCCAAATCAGGTGTAGGGGTGGGAGGGGGCATATACATTCCTCAATTTCAGCAGAGGATACGTTTCAAGCTTACAGATCTTTGTAGCATTACTCAAGCCGAAATATCGGCCATAAAAAGGGCAGCTAACTGGTTAAGGTACAATAGGGTATATAGGCAGGATATTCGTATATGTACCGATAGTAAGGCTGCATTGAACGCTCTATCGGATGTTTACACAACATCTGAACTGGTAAAGGAATGCCGGACATCCCTGAACGAGATGGCGTCACATTCCAACCTCGAGCTAATCTGGGTACCAGGGCATGCGAATGTGCCTGGCAATATAATTGCGGACAAGCTAGCCAGGGAGGGATCTCGTTTACAAGAATGGGACACCGACCGGCTAGTGGGAGCCCCACTAAAAAGCTGCAAAATCCTCATTCAGGAGAAACTTATAGGGTTAGCACAAGCTAGATGGTTCAATGAACCCACATGTGCTGTCTCCAGATTAACCTGGCCCCATTATGATCGAGCAAAATCAGCCATCATTCTGGGGATCCCTCGACATCAGCTACGTATACTTGTGGCTGTCCTAACAGGGCACTGTTTCATAGGTGCCCACGCAAATAGACTAAATCTCCCTTTCAACGACTTCTGTAGAAGTTGTCATAATGAGGAGGAGGAAGAAACCGTAAAGCACCTCTTCTGTCAATGTCCAGCTTTGTCTCATTACAGAGCCATGTATCTAGGTAACTCAACTTTACCCGAACTCGCAGACCTTACGAAATGCAATCTGAAGAGAATAAACAAGTTTATTCGGAAAACCGGTTGGTTCAATACTGACCAAAATATAGGATAGCCAATATTTTTTATTTTTTCTCGCTGTCCATAACGGGCATCACAAAGGGACCTATTCTTCTGGACCCAAGTGGGCCGGTTGCTTTAAATCGGCAGCCTGTGCAACCTAACCTAACCTAACGGAGTCAAGCTGAACTAAATATCTATCCAATAAAATAAAAATTACTTCAATATTTTGATCGGTTCAAAAGTTACAGAATTTTGGCCAATGAAAAACGATTTTCAGCCACTGTGCACCGGTAGTCATAAGTATATGCTCAACACCTTTTTCTTTACACCAATCTTGAAACAACTGCGACGTGAACGCTGTACCCTTATTACTAATGATTCTAGCCGGATTTCCGAATGTTTGGGACCAGGGTATGTAACGGAGTGTCGTCTTTATCAATACAACGAAGAACGCATTCCTTCTTCCCAGTTTTCTTATTGCGTATAATACACGTTTCGCAATTACTTACAATCTGCAATATTTTGCTTTCTGCTGCTGCTTTTTGTATTGAAAAATTCCTATTATCGTGCGCATTTTCATGATTTTTGACTCCAATGAATGTGGTACTACCAAAAGATCACCTTTAATAGAATTTTTACACGATTGATAAGCTGCCTGTACTTTAAAAATGTAGCTTGCTCCAAAAATTGGTATATTGTAAAAAAACAGACAATCTTAATTTTAAATATGTTAAAAAATGGCAACCTAACCACGTCTCTTTAGAGCTGCAAAAATATCGATTGTCGCTCCATTCGACAGTTTTTTTGCGATGCTTTCGATAGTCTCGAATTCTTGGAATATTCAATATTATCTATGACAAAAAAATTTATGTAAATAAAATTTTAAATTATTTTATCTTCCTTAAATTAAAAAAAAGTTGAGATTTTTAGACACTAAAGATTTATTGCAAATAACAATAAAAAAAACGATAAAGCAAACAAAACATATATAATTTTCCAAAAATTAAATTGAAAATAAATAAAAAGCAAAAAAATATTTTATATTATCATTAATTTACGGTTTGTTTTTTTATCATTTTATAATTTTAAAAAGTAGCCTCTTTTTATAACTCTAGTTGGAAATTTTTGTCAGTTTATTACTTACCCGAAAATGTATTTTATAATAACCGATGTCCTCAAATGAAAGGCGAAGTTCACTAGATGTTATATCTTCGACTGATGTTGGACCCTGTGCAGTGGTACTTAAAAGTCCTCCCACTAGCGACGACGTATAATAATTATAGATAAGTAGAGAAAATATGAACGTCGTTATAATTATTATTCGAGATGAAATTCCTTTTGGTATTGGATCCAATCCTTGCTGACAAATTGCTGCAACAACATGTAATGGTACGAGGTGTAAGTGATCTGCATAGCTATCCTGGTAGACCATACTATTGTTTATATAAAGTTTCCTTTTTTCGATCCAAATCCAAATTGAAATCAATGTTATAAAAGTCACAAGTATAACAATCCAAACAAGAATTTCAAAAGGAGCAAAAAAGTTGCCTTTTTTATTTTGCACGTTCAGATCCGGTGTGAATCGAAACAAAAAGGCCGTTTCTAGCAACCAACTTTGTTGAATGATATCTAAATAAGCGAAACGATTGAGGCGATTGTATGAAGCGGACGCTCCAATGTCCGCTTCATTACGTGACATAATGCCTATATAGCCCAAGCGGTATGTTGAATTTTCAATTTTTCCAGCCCATCCTCGAGCATTGCGGAAATTTACATTAAAGTTTAACCTTTCTCGAAGTATTTCCAATAACTCGAAATGGTATTTGCTGAATGCAGACACACCAACATCTTTCGAAGGATGTCTTAATATTTCGTTTATTTGAGTATTTGAAGTTATGTTATCTCGATCAATCTGAAAATAATCATGTTGAAAAATATATTTTTAAAGTCAATCTAAGATATTTTTGAAGCAGCAGCAACAGTTCCGTTACATATAAAAATCATATTAAGCAAGACTTGTTTAACAAGGCTACTCTGCTAATATTTACATCAACACATATACAAAATTGCTGTGTAGTAATAATGGTATGTAAAATGTGAAGTGTGTTCCTCCGCCAAACCATACTCAAATCCAAAACCCATGCTCAAAGCCAGAATAATGTCTATTTATCGAGTATTTAACTACAACATCTTTCTTTATTTCTACTAATAAAATTTGTTCTTGCTGGACATTTTAAATTTTGTTTGTTCGGAGAAAATATTAAAACTGTGAATCAGAGCATCTAGAGCAGAAAATCCTTTGCAGTGAAAGCTACTGAAACAGCCGATCACGATGAGCGGCACCTTAGAAGGCTGCATCGCAGAGCATCTGGCTCTTCGTGAGAGAAATAACGACTTAAGACATAAATTTAACTCATCCGCTGGTGTTGAACTTTGTTTTTTGAACTATTGCGTAACCAAATAAGATTGAATTATTTCTCAAATCCTGTAAAATACGATTCAGAACTTTAAAAAATTTGTTGTGCGACACAATATATTTATTCCATACTATGATCTTACATTTTGCCCAACACATTATTCATTGAAAAATTTTTCTTAATATTGCATGTGTAGTCTTCAGTTAAGTGAAGAATTCGATGTTTTTCCGCTGTCCAAAAGATTGTCTGGAATTTCGGATGATGCAATGTTTTGCGAGCGAACTTTTACCAAAATCATCAATATTAAAATCGTTTCGGGAATACCTCCAAATGCAAAGCTCCAATTGGTGTCTGTTGTAAGCCGTTCTTTGCTCTAATCGTAATATTTCAAAATCTTGCGAGTAATAATCTGTTTTGTCTTTTCATTAAATCTAAGTCTTATTGTACAAAGTGTCAGAAAACTCAGCAATTTCTCTATCTGTGCAATCTTTTTTACATTAATATATAAAAATTAGTTGGTCTTTCAAAAGAGGTACCCTTAAATTATGCATCGTGTTTAGTGATACTCGTATATAAATGTACTTTCGAATGACATAAAATATAATTTTTTAGCAGGTATTTGTTGCGAAGTAATTGATCACAAGGTTAAAGTGTGTTTTCGTAATTTTTAGCGAATTTTGCATAATAAAGTACACAAAATATAGTTCCTAAAAGAAAGATGAATATAACATAATTCTAAAATAACTTATTTGATAAAAATTTCGTCGTTTTTTATCAAAAGACGTGAACCCTTTGTGGCGCACGCTAAGTGACGCACGTTACATTTTTATATTTCATTCTCTTTTTTTATATTTTCTTTCGATATCGGCGAACAGGCAGTCCATTTTCTATTCTGAAATTTCATACCTAATTCCAATATTTTCAAAATAGTAAACACAAAATATTTTTACTAAAATTAACACTAAAGTAATGATATGAATACCTAAAATTTGAAATTAGTATATCTGAGGTAAATAGAATTTGGTAATAATTTTTGCATTAATGATCATCGAAATACTTTAATTTTATTTATAAAATTATATACATGGTTGGTGGACTGTTTCTGGGACTCGACCATATGTCTTCAGTCATATGATCTTTGATTTTACTCCATTCTTCCTTTAGAATCGGAAGGCGACCTTTTGCAAGAGCAGTTCCCTAGCATCACTCTTCAACTTGTGTGTCGCGAACATTTCGCCATCTGCTGCACTTAGACTCACGATTGAAGAAGGTCCTCGAACATTGTTGACGTTAACTAACTACCCAACAAACAAAAACGATAGCACTGCACAGTGGACGTATTAAATTTTTTTATAGGTTGTAAAGAGATTATGTGTTCGACTTACTCGTTTTTCAGTAGATTATAGTAACACACAACCTGTAAACTTTAATTATGATCACATTTGTAAATAAATAGAAAAAAACTTTTTACAACAAGCACATTTCCAGTTGTTACATTTCGATTAAGGAATGGTTTGTTGGGTGACTAAACAAATCCTACTACAATTTTATTCCTGACATCACTGGTATCTAGGCGCACGGTAGTACGCCAGGCCAAGTTCCGGCCATACAGTGTGTATTATTACACGAAACCATTCGTGCTGTTTTACCCTCTAATACCCCCACTTTTTCGTAAAATAATGAAACTTGAAACATAAGATTTCCCTACAGAGGTAACCTCATAGGTGAAATTTCAAAAAGGTTCTAAAAAGTACATATTTTAGTACATATTCACTGACTCACTGACTCATCAATATTATTGGGCACTTCCACTATAGCTAGAGAGCTGAAATGTGGTATACAGGTATGTCCTAGCGAGCAATTGACCAGACAAGGGGGACTTTTCACCTGGGAGGGACTAGGGGGCCCGCGTTTTATATGGGGCACTTCCAGTATAGCTAGAAAGCTGAAATTTGGTATACAGGTAGGTTCTGGTGAGCAATAAGACTTTAAATTAAAAAAAATTATATATAAATACAAATATTTATATAAAAATAACTTAGAAAAAAGCACTGAGATCCGCACAAAAACATAAATGTGAAAATAAATCCAAGTTCCAATCCAAAAATTTCGGCCATAAAAAGTACTGAGATCAAAATAAAGACCAAGTTCTTGATAGGCACAATACCATCTCATTTCTAGGCAACCTGTAAGCTTGGCAACATTTTTCCCATAATTATTTCTTATATTAGAAAGGGGAAAAATATTGCCAAGCTAACAGGACTCCACCATATAGATTCTCCCCTGCTACATAGCTCATGACCAACCACCGCACAACCTGGTCCAGAAAGCGGCAAGAGCAGCAAGCGCGGGAGGCATCCCTACCATACAGGGTGCTGACGCTAACGCACACCACTACATTTGGGGCAGCACAGACAGCAACACAAGAGGTGAGTGCATTTTTGAGTTCCTTCTAGACAATAACCTAGTTGTACTAAAGCAGCGCTCAGAACCCACCTTTGTGGTCTCAAACAAGCAGGAGGTACTAGATATTACACTTATCAGTGCAAGACACGCTCATTTAGTTCAAGATTGGAAAGTCTCAGGACTGTTCCTACTCTGATCACTGCTACATAGAATTCTCTGTCAGAAGAAAAACAAAGTGGGAGGAACATAGCCGTATCCTCGCCTTTATTCCGCAACCTCCAATCGTAGAGGAAGCGGAGGACATTGATAAGGCCGTAGATAGACTGACTAAAGCGTATGCGCAAACAAAAAATGCATCTTGCAGACCATCTGCACAACGCCCAAATCGCAAACCACCCTAGTGGTCTGCCTCCATAGCCGAAACTCGTAGGAGTTCACAACCATACATTAAACCTGGCAGAAGATAAGTTTTTGCAAATATTTAAAGGAGTATAGTATTGCGTCGACCAAAGACACATTAGCTTTAAATAAGTTTGTATTAACATGATTTGTCCAAGTAAGGCTATTATTGAAAATCTGCCCAAGTTTTTTGGCAGCATTTACAGAATTGATTTTTTCTCCGTTTATTAAAATATCAAGACCGATATTAGCATCATGTAATCTCCTATGTATTATTATGCATTTGGACTTAGGAGGGTTTAAACAAAGTCCATTTGCCGTGGCCCAACAGTAGATTCGATCCAATTCATCATTGAGTCTCAGAATATTTTCAGTGACAGATTGCACTAGACTACTTAAATATAACTGCACATCATTTGCGTAAATATGAATTTTGCAGTGTACAAGATGTTTTGGCAAATCGTTTACATAAATTATAAAAAGAAGTGGTCGCAAGAATGAAACCTTGAGGTATACCTCTGAATAAACTTAATGAGGAAGATTGGGTATTGTTAGAATGAACAATTTGAGAGGTAAGAAAATAAAAGCCGTGTTGAAGTTTCGGAAAATTTTAAAAAGTGCCTAAGCTTCATGGAAAGCATGCTGTGAGCAACCGGGTCAAAGGCTTTCGAATTATCATGAAGGACCAAGAAATTTAATTACCCTTCATCAAGTTCCCGCCGTATATTTTCAGATACATCCAGTAGCGCAGAAACACAGCTATGATTTGTACGAAAATCTGATTGCCTATCTGATAGCAAATTATTATCACTGATGTATGATGATATTTGAAAATTAAGTATTTTTCCAGGACTTAAGACAGGTAACACAGTATAGCTATAGGCCTAAATTCAGAATCAGTTTTCTATACAGGGAATTTTTTTTTTTGCAAAATTCCATTTCGACGGAAAAATGCTAGTCATTATTATACTGTTGAATAAATGAGTTATACGTATATGGCAAATGTACTGGCAGTAACATCTTTATAAATTTTGGGTGCATGTTATCACAGCCCACTGCATTCAACTTAATTAAACTAAAACATAAAAGAACTCCGTTTTCTTTTATTAGGTCTATAAACACACCCTACCAACATTTTCCTGCCATCAGCGACTATTTCTATAAAAATGTACTCAACTTTTTCTTCGTTTTGTAAAATTTTATTTGACGATTTTAAGCAAACTTTGCAAGATATATTTTCTTTTACAAAAATAGCTACACCACCACCAATGCCATTTCTGTCCTCTTTAAATACTTTATACCTATAAGACAAAAAATACAATCTGGTGTCATGGGAGAGAGCCACGTTTCGGAAACGCACACGATATCGATATTTGAGTTTTCAAAAACATATCTAAGCTCGTCGACTTTATTGTTTAGACTTTTGGCATTTATATGAATTATTCGCTTTGGAGTTGCTTCCTACGGTAAGCATATCCATTATCATATTCAACAGTAAAACATACATCTTTAATAGCAACGCAAATAATACATTTTCTTATAAGACAATAAGTTTGGCATGTAAATAAGAAAAAAATGTATATAAATTGGCATAAAATAAATAAAGACTCAATAATTATAATTAGTAAAAAGTAAAAAATTACATGAATAATTAAATAATAAAACGATAAGTACATTATATTGACCTTAAGTCCGAAAAAAAGACTTTAATTAATCCGGAAAATCAACTCTAATAGGATCATCTTTATCCTCTTTCTTTATATAAACAATACCACGTTGCGTAAAAGCAGCATTCAAGCAATTATCTTTTTTTAGTCGCAATGCAACCTTAAAGATACCATTGTTAAGAGGAGTTATGTGCTCATTGATGTAAAATGGATTATTAATATCGAAACCTACATGGCTTAAGCGAAGTAGGGATTTCCATTTACGCCGATAGCCAGCAGCATATTCCAGGAATAAGTTTTTCTCGTACGGAAATTTAATTTTAATTACTATTGCTGGGATACTGGGACTCAGCACGCCTACACTAAGGGCAAATCGACTGAGACGGCTCTACACTCGCTCGTTGATATATCAGCTGATCAAAAACATGCTCTCGTGGAGGCACGCGCCAAAGTGGAGTGCTATCACCCTTCTATGAAATGTGGTCATCAATGCTCTGCTCATAAAACTGGACTCCATGTGTGTTAAAACTGTCGCATACACAGATGATGTGGGAGTGGCAACATCTGGTTTCATTTAAACACATTATCTCATCAGCTGGAATCTGCGTTCAGAAAGGTCAGTAGTTGGAGCTTAAACCCCGCCAAAACGGAACTTGTACTCTTTCCCAGAAGATACAAGATTCCCTCTTTTATTCCACCAAAACTAAATGGTGTCACCTAACCTTCTCGGATAGCGCCAAATATTTAGGGGTTATCCTGGACAGAAAACTTTCCTGGAAAGACAATCGTCAGGCAAGAGCAGCGAAAACCCTAACGGCTATCTATATATGCAAAAAAAGCCTGGGTCATCAGACCAAAGGGAGTAAGTTGGCTACATAAGGCGGGCATAGAACTGATACTTTTCTAGGCATATCGGTCTGGTGGAAAGCGCTGGACGATGCGACCAGTATCTGTCGGATAGAGAGGATTTTTCGCACCATGGCAATTATGATAACTGGCACCCTCTTCGGAGCTCTTCGCTTTGCTAGGCTGGCTTCCAGTAGACCTGCTGGCAAAAAAGTTGGCACTTCGCACAGCTATTAGACTAAACGTAATTGGTGCATGGTCCCATAGGCCACGGAGCCATGCTAGCATTTTAGGGACCCGCGTAAACATTCCTGGTCTCTTCGAAAGGAAATTTCAATGCAACTTGGCGGAGGGCCTCCCTCTGCAACCCGGAGACCTTCTTATCTACACAGATGGCTCCAAAAGGGGAACGAGAGTTGTAGGAGGTGTATACATTGAGGAATCTGGAGTCAGAATGTCCTTCAGAATCCCAAACGAATGTAGCGTTCTACAGGCAGAAATATCTGCAATTAAAGGAGCAGCAAATTGGATTTTGTGGCATAACGAACAGAAGTATCCATATAACCGACCGTCAGTCTGCAATCAGGTCCCTTATAGGTGTGTAATCAACATCCGATCTAGTTCGGGAATGTCACACGATCCTTAATGAGGTAGCGCGTACTTCAACGGTCACTCTGAACTGGGTGAAGGATAATGGAACCACTTCAGGCAATATCATTGCTGACGGTCTCGCAAAGGGTGGGAGCACGCTTGGGGATGTTGACATTGACAACTTCTGCGGAATACCACTCTCTTCCTGCGGGAAAAACATTGGCAAAGCCTTATTCAGGTGGGCCAAATAGATAGCAGACTGAGTTGACCTTCATTATAGCGAAAACACTCTGGCCTTACATTGATACAGTCAGAACGAAGCAACTCTTCGGGTTTTCAAGAAAACAACTGCGGTTCCTTGTGGCTACAATCACTGGGCACTGCACCTTTGGAACACATGCTAAAAGAATGGGTATCCCCAACAACGACTATTGCTTCAGCTGTCAGGACGAGGAGGAGGAAAAGAGCATAGCTCACCTACTCTGCCCTGCACTGGAGCACCAACGCCTTCGTTTCCTAGGCAAAAGACACTTTAATAGCCTTTCGGAGCTGTCGGGCTCGAATCTCAGAAACATCAGTTCCTTCATTGGATGCAGCGATTGGTTCTCTCGCTGACTCCCCCTTGGTCGTAGACTATACGTTCGCTCCTACATGAAATCTACATCTCTATTCTACCCTTTTCCTTCTACCCATCACTCTTCTCTACATCTTCACTGACTTCCCGACCTCGTATGGTCGACAGAGTGTAGGCAAGCGTTTCAGCAATATAGCAATTGGCGCTTTTATTTGCCACATAATGCCAGATAATATGGAAAATGCGCCGGCTGAACAAAAGGACTCTCAGATAGAGAAGGAAGCGCTTGCTTTCCATTTTTGGCAGTAAAAAAGGAATCCCAACACATACTGCAAATCGACTACAAAGATGGGCACTCACTTTGATGCGTTATGATTTCGAATTGCAGTACATAAATACAAAGAATTTTGGATGTGTGGATACGCTGTCGAGATTGGTTGCAAATAATGAGAACGAAGACATGGTCATAGCATGTACTCAACTTGCAGATAATATGTCATCAATACTGAATGATCAAATTAGCCAACTTCCAGTTCCATTTAATATTGTGCAACAAGCAAATGTGAGCGGCTACGAAAAGTTATTAAAGCACTAAATTTAAGCTGGCAGCCAAATATTGAAGATGTGCTACTTCCATATTATAGGCGCAAGGATGCCTTGAGTGTCGTAGAAGGTTGTCTACTTTTTTGAGAGCGTGTTGTCATACCAAGGCCTCTGCGGAATCACATTTTATAGCAGTTACATCGGGAATATCCCGGAGAAAAAAGAATAAAATCAGTGGCCAGACGTCATGTGTTTTGGCCGGGCCTGGATGAGGAAATATCTTTATTTGTATGATATTTTATTAACTAGTAATGATAGATGCCTACTCCAAATGGCCCGAAAAATTTTAAATAAACAATATACATATCTTTATTAGCAGATCGAGAAAATAGGCGAAACATTTGCCAGATATGGATATTGTGACACCATCCACGATTTTTTGAAAAGTCGGGAAGTGACTCATGCACGCACGGCACCTTAACATCCGCAATCAAATGGGCAGGTGGAAAGATTTGTAGACACGCTTAAGACGTCACTAGCAAAACTCAGAAATGAAAGGATGAGTGGATCAAACTTACAAACATTCCAGCAATCGTACAAGTCAATACCGAAACCAAATGTACCAAATTTCGCGACCCCATCGGAAGCATTTCTAAAACGAAAAATGAAAACATCTTTAAAGCTATTAAGTGCATTACAGCACCAAGTACAGCGGAACCCAAATCAAGAAAATTAAGTGAGTCTTGAAAAAAAATTAAGAAAACTAAAAGCAGGAGATTTTGGTCCGGCACAGTTATCGAACGAGTTGGGAGAGTGAATTAAAACATTTTACTCATCGAAAATCGAAGACTCATTCGATCACACATAAATTAGTTGAAGCGCTGATATCAATATGAAGGTGACACAGACTCGACAAGATTGATATAATTTGTCCCAACGGCGGCGTATCTCTTTTGATGGCGATATAAACGAGGATGATAGCAGTGAACCAGATCCCCAACCAACAACAGAAATAAATAGTCCACGTTTCGAAAAATTCATCCTTTTTCCCTACACAAAAAAAAACTTCCCTACATTTTTTCCTACTCTAAAATCTCACTGATTTTTGGAAAAAGTACATTTTATTTAGGTTTTTAAAATTTTGTAAATTTATATCGCCAGACAAAACATTAAATAATAATACAAATTGACATAAATTTGTAATTTTAACAACCTCCAATATCTGCCCTTGTGCCGTCATAGTTCTCAAACGACTCTACTAATTAGATTTCTTAAAAAATTATATAATTGTTAAGGGAAGTCTTTGGATTAACTTAAGAACTGTTGTACATTTGAATATTTAAAATAGTTTAATACTCGTATATATTTTTTAAAAGTCTTAATTTATATATTAAACAAAAAAATTCCAAAATGTTTAAATTCTATTCCCAAGAAAATCGGACATTTCTTTGCCTTGCGTTGTATCTATATATTATTTACCCAAAGATGTTTTCTGTCTGCATTGAATATCTCACGAAATACTGTAACAAAATTTGAAATTTTTATTTTTATATGTATCATCACTTTTGTGGGGTGTTTTACGCAATTACACGGCAAAATAAAAGGAAGAAAAACAAAGTTTTAAAAATACCCTACATTTTCCTTAAAATGAGAAATCTGTCCTTGTTTCCGTTCCCTTAAAATTTTCCAATGAATTCCCTACAAAAAGAGAAAATTCTTCTTGGCATCACTGTGCGGAAGCCTGGATGGGTGACTACGACGTTTCTTCAGAGGAAGAGATGTTGTTGGAGTGCAAAATGCGTACCAGGAAATGCAACCATGTATAAAAATACCATCACTATCAATTTTCATATTTCTTTTGCTTTTCCTCTTTTCCTTGTAATTTGGCTGAACCACAACACAAATAAAAGAGAAGTATGGGAATTCCGGCTGGTAGTAGTGATATGAGACATTAGCATTTTTAAGCCAATTCTAAATATAAAAGCAATTAGTGTTTTTATATATGTTATATGTATGTATATACATTTATTTAATAATCAAAACCAATTTCTTTTTTATTTTTCTTTTTCTTTGCTTAGAAATTTCGGCAACTTTGTGACTTAGAGCTCTAATTTTAAAATAGATACGAACCAATTCCATGTGTTTTTTCAAAAGACCTTCGGTGATAAGCAAGCCTTCTTTATTGTCTGTTTGAAAAATTATGTAAAGTGCTTGCATTTTACACATCACGCCATCTGTTGGTTTTAATAAGCCCCCTTCACTGATATGGTTGACCCGTTCCTTTTCGCAGAAATATTGGACTCCTGATCCTGAGCTTATTAGTGTAATACATTATTTTTCGTTTAGTTGCACATTCAAGTTTGTAGGAAAATTCGTGCACATACGCAAAATATTCATGCCGCAAAATGAATTTACTTATCTGTCTAAATATGCTCTTATGTAAAAAATTATTTGTTATTACAAAAATAAATCTAGTCTAACTATAAGTATGAGTTTTAAAAACTTTTCAAATGTGGTTCATCTATTTAGCATTTGATAGTTCTTCCATTGGAGGACAGCAAATGTGGAACCGTTTTCAGATATCTACTGATGAATCGGCATTAGCAGCTACCGAAATGACGTCATATAAATTAGCTAACGACAACAAATCAAATTAACTATTTTTAATTTATTATTAATGAAAGCGTTAGAAAACGAAAACAATTCATTAAAACAATGAAATAGCCACATACAAAAGTAGAATGAATTCAAATTTTTATTAAAACGAGAAACAAACGCCGCCACCAAATCAGTATCGGCTTTGTTCCCTGGTATGCACATGAAGGTGGTTCGAAAAAAGTTGAGCCAGTCACCCCCTGGTATTAAAGATTATTTAAAGTATTTCTTTGCCACGCTTTTGGATACCACCCCTTTGTTTTTTGCACACTTCCTCGCTGGTGACTTTTTAAGCCGACAGAAAATTCTGAGCGCCACTTATGCGATCACGGATTCGTTCCCCTAATTGCAAATTTTTTCTCGTGGCAAGAAAGCCCTTCTAAACTTAGTATGTCTACTTTTTAATGGCGATTTTAACATCGTTAGCATAATAATGGTTTTTGGTTTTATGGGGAAGTTAAGTAAATTATTTTGTATTAAAAATAAACATTAATGGCCAAAAACTGAATGCAGTTAACCACAATATGCACTTAAACAAAATGCATGTTCACGATTTATTTTCTAACAAAAGCGTACCATTATGAACAATTTTTGTATTTTGTGCAGCTAGACTAAAATGCAGTTAAGCGAAATGCAGCTAAACGAAAAAATACTGTATTATGCATGCATATTACAGTATTTTTCGCTTATATTTTCTAATTGAAATTTTCATTATTTGTACCAAAGTTTTTTTTTCTAATTTTTTGATTTTATATTCACAACTTGGTATTTTGCTGTTGTTTTCAATATAAATTCCCATAAAATATGTTTCTTTTATTCTATAACAACAGTGAGTTAATCTTCAAAAGCACTTCAATGAAATGAATTTTGTAAGTATAAAATGGAAACAAAGTTTGATGTAAGAATTTAATTTGATATCAAGCTCCAAAATGTAATTAGAAAATAAACTAAAATCTTGAAAACTGCAATTGCAATATTGGAAATAAGTCCCAAAATTATTTTAAAAAAATCATATAGTTGTACCAATTGCCAAAAGTCTTGAAAAAAATCTCTAAAATTTGAGAGCTCACAAACTTAAAAAATATCATTTCCATCGAGAAAAATAAACTTTTATTAAAAACTATTGTGTATTTGGAATAGAAAAATTAAAATGCATTTGTATATTGAATAAAAGTATACGTATTTTCAATAACTCCGTATTTTCCACAAATTTTTATTTAACTCCTAGATTTCTGTTTCCAAGTCAAATAATATAATGTGTTTTTAAAATGTATTCTACGAATCTTTCGGAATTCATCACATGTTTTTCAAACAATCAGTTTCATTATATACATACATACATATACACATACGTACGTATGTATGGGCCAGTGTAAAGGGGTGTTTTAGCGTGTTAGTCTCGCACTCCTGGCAAACACCATCACTGCCAGTGTCTTTTGATGATTTCATACATACATACATACATATAAACTTTGGATCGACTGACTGAAAACAAAATATTTTTAAATTTGTCTGAACTCCGATCTAACATTTGAGGAAAGCTCCAAAGGCATTTGTGGGGCGCACACTGGGGATTTTTGTATGGGGGTGAGGAAAAAATATATTTGTCAAAAAATGTAGTGATTTCATCACAAATTTTGTTTTATTTATATAGTAATACATAAAAGTAATCAAAATAAAGAAAGATAGAGAAATGTATATCGTTACCTACAATGTAAAAAGCCATAACTAAAAAAAAATTACATGATTTTTTTAATTTAGTATTTATTTTAAATCTATTTTTAATATATTATTCTAAAAGAGCCTTAACTCCGTCGCTTATAACACTATACTTTTTCTGGCTAAATGAAGGAGTCAAATGTGAGATCATGGGATCTGATGTTACCATCATTCGGTGCATAATATCTTCGTTCGTGGCAATTCGACTGCATTTTCTGGAGTGTCTAAGGAGATATTTTTTATAGTCTTTGTTACAACTTTCCTGAGCCTCTTCGGATAGTAAGACTACAGGAAAAATACAATTTTCAATTATATCTTTTCCATGAATCAGAATTTTGTGAAGTGTAGGTGGCATATTGTACCACTCGAAGAGTGCAACAAACTCTTTTGCCGTCTCCAGACAAAAATCACCAAATTTCTTTGGATCTACTACCTCGGTGATTGTTATAGCTTCGAGAATTATTGAAAACCTCTTGATTATGTTTTCATCTAGACCCATGATTTCGGAAATCAAAGCAGGATTAGCAAAGAATCTTCGTGACGTATTTCCTGAATTTGTCGTACCAGATCCTTGCTTAACAGTATCAACCTGTATTCCAATTTTCTCTTTAAGTTCACGCTTTATCAAACATTTTCGGGCTTCTTTTATCGGACGAGTATTTGAGTCGACTCTCCCACGTTTAAATTCAATATTATAAGCTACATGCAAAAGACACTCCATCAGCTTAATACGCACAGGTAACTAACTGAAAAACCCAAATAATTAAAAAAGTGCACTTTCCTTTTTACTTTTAATTGTGCACGCAAATTTATTAGCGCTTATTACTTTGCTACTGCAATCATAAAAATCAAATAACCTTTTGTTTATTACTTTTTCTTTAGTTCTGAGAATCATAAAAAAAGTCATCAATGTTTTTTCCAAAGAATTTTACTTAATTGCTTATAAAAGCGAAGCGCGTTCATCGATTTTCATGATTTATGTCTCATTTTGTTCATAGGTTATGCGACTTTACGTGAAAGTAATAGGACTTGACACTTTTTTACCATTTTGGATTTTTTATAAATTACAAAAAAAAATTTTTTGGCAAAAAATATTTTTTTCTTCATACATTTATTTATAACTGCGAAACTGTTGCTTATGTAGCGAAACGTTATATTAACAGATGAAAGTAATTGTAATTCTTGATTTCTCTAAATCTGTTTAAGCAAAATCCGACTAGTGGTTCTTGAGTTATGTTAAACAAAAGAGCCTTATCAGAATTGAGTCGCGAATAAGTTAGCTGAAAAATGTTGTGCTGTGTAATACAACAAATTGAGAGGTGGCACCTGGTGGCACTTGAAATTGATTAAAAATGTAAAAACAGATATGAGACAATGTATTAGTAGTGATTTCTAACTGTAGGAAAGTAAAGCTAAAATTGCAGGTCCAAATGTTTGGAGGAAAAACGGATTTTTGTTATATGTTCATAAAAATAAAAAAAAAATATATAAAAACTTAAGTCTCTGCAGAGTTTATTTTTTCAATTTTAGTATACCGAAATATCCTACTTTAAATAAAAAATAAAAAGAAAAACATTAGCTCACATAATAAAATAATATTCGTTTTGAAATTCTTAGGTTTAAATTAAGTTGGTTCGGTAAAACATACAAGTACTGAGTTTGAGACGGCTATAAAAAAAAACTAGCAGTCAGATCGGAGTAATTCTTTTTGATTTCATTGTACCATTTAGTTTAAAATTTCAAAATATCACTGCATATTGCATGAAGAGTATGTTGACAATTTGACTTTTTTCCGCGAAATCCCCAGTGTGCAGTGGCATTTTTTTTTTTGTTAATACTTGCTGGGCATTTGTTTCATAGTTTATTTTGGTGCTGGGAAGTTTCCGGCTTTCTATTTGGTGTAACCACTCCACCAGTGGAACAAAACAATCATCAATTGATTAGGGCTTTACACCAAACACTTTACCAGCGGGTGCTATAACTGACGATGGAAATAGCGTCTTGTATAAGCCACCACATGTCTCTCTACGGCTCTTTTGGTTTTCCATATTTTTTTTTTTTCAGGAATGTGAAAAAGTCAGAAACATTTGAGAGAAAGTGAAAACTCCATAAGACCACCATTGAAAAATTTGGCGGGTAATGTGGTATACCTTGTTAATGTGGTACATTAGCGTACGTGGCCGATGGTAATTTTTAATGGAAACATGACTTCATAAGGATTTCAAATGCTTTTTAGACTAATGAAAACCCAGTTTTATCTAAACATATAATTTTTTTCTTTTTTCTGTACCTCATTTATCTTTTCTTTGGCATGTCTGAGCCTAATTGGAATAAAACGCAGTGTACCACTTCAGCCTCCATGGCCTAGACCACATTAGCCGAACTTGAGTTTAATTCAGATAATTACAAATAAAAATCTGGTGGTTAATAAACTATATTTTTGTCTATATGATTCAGTAATAAAATTCTAAATTTAAAATTGTTTATTGGGGCTTAAATCAGTTGCTTTCAAGTTGGCAGACATTTTTTAGTGAACCAAAAAAAAGTCAATCACAAAACTAGTAAATTGTTTTATTACACCACTTTGCATAGTTTCCAATAAGCAAATCAAATTGTGATTTATTAATATTCTGAGATCTAGAAATCATCAAGCTTGCTTTTGTCAGCTTCTAGTTTTCGAGAAAAGCTGTTGTTCTATACCATTTTACACGCCCCTACTACAATGAGTTTCTTCAAGAGGTTACAAGCACACGTATTAACCTTTTTCCATTCACAAATAGTACGGGTGGGAGGCCCAATCGAATTTAAATTGTTGTACAGCTTTTTCCAACTAATATTTTAATTATATTTATTTTTATAAAATTGAAAAATTTTGTTGCGAAAGCAATTATAATACCTTTTGAATTTATATTATAATATCTGAATTTATATTATAACATATAGTATAATGTAACTAATATGATAGTTACATCTCTGAATTGTAGAATTACTTTTTCGATAACATACATTTTATAGCATATTCGCCGCATACTTTAAAGCGGCAAAAGTTAGGCTTAGGCTCTTGAATGTTTTTTATTCTCGTAAGCACCCTTGAATCAACAACATCAGTTATTGCTCTCCAAATTTTATACCTACATTTTAACCAGACATCCTTTTTGTAATACCACCCCTACATCTCACGAATTCGAATAAAGCGATGTAAGTAATTTGATTTAATTTGTGGTTTTATTTTGTAAACTCCCAGCTGCTCCAGGTATTCCCTCCTGCCTTTGTCACACGTAAGCATATCCCCTGATGTGCTTGTGCTCCTTTAAATTCGATTTATCGACATTCTTACATGTTATTACATTCTGTAAATGTTATTACAAATACAAAAGTAAATAACTTTAGTGAATGTTACAGGAAATATTTTATTGACTTTAATTTAGCAAACATATTCAGCCAATCTTAAAATATAGGTCAAATTTTTCAAGTTATATATGAAACCATTTACGGCCACTCGCGGCTTTGATGTGTTTAATACTCCCAAATACCAACAGTCTTCTAGTCTACTTTGATTCAGGCTCAAGCGGTGAATATCATAGTTTAACCCGCTGAACACCTTACATATATTATCATATACGGCCGACCTCAGTTTTTCGGATCAAAAATATATATGGGATATCATTTGTGGTCCATATATTGTTTTAGCTCTCATATGTACCATATGTAACTTTTTTAGCTGGGTACATACAAACATACATATCGCTCCTTTATTGCAACGTATTTATATCATATCTCCAAGAAATCGATCTTCTTCAGAAAACGAGCTTAAAGTTTTTAATTTACTCACACCTGGATGCAAAAATAAACAAAATTTTCTCCTCTCAAAATGAAAACAAGATATTTGTATGCA
Source organism: Gymnocheta viridis (assembly GCA_956483585.1). Taxonomy (NCBI): domain Eukaryota; kingdom Metazoa; phylum Arthropoda; class Insecta; order Diptera; family Tachinidae; genus Gymnocheta; species Gymnocheta viridis. The sequence goes on from OY101444.1 coordinate 39,993,651, forward strand.
CTTATTAGACACTATGAGAAATGATACGACGCATAATAAATAAAAACTAGCTTAACCCTTCAACAATAAATTTCAGAAAATATATATTTTTATATTCTTTTAATTTATATGTGTGTATATATGAAAAGGAAAACACAAGTGTGTTGTACTTACAACTGAAGCTCCCCTTAAAGTCATGCCGTTGAAATTATCTCTGTACTTAATGCTCTGAACTTGAATTATGGGGTTGATTGTATGGATCAAAACTTCGCTTGAATTATTCATTTTGGAAGCTTTAGCTATTAATGTAACTTCTATTGGAGCTCCCAAATGTCTTCCTTTAGAGTGGATATCAAAGAAATGGTATTCAGATTTTGTCATCTTGAATTGAATTATCTGAGCATTGGGTCCTAAATATTTCAGATCGATATGCTGAAGATGATGATGGCAAATACCGTCTTCATCCAGTAATATCCAACTGTAAGTTGTATTGAAATATTGCAACTCTGATGCGTTGTGAAGAATATTGGGCAGAACATGGCATTTGCAATCCAAAATAATAGTTGTTTTAGCATGTATTTTACAAGTCAGTATGGAGGGAATATTGTAAGTTTTGTTTATATTTATATTTTCCACAAACTTATATTGCGCCAAAAGATCAACGGAAATAGTTTTAACATCTAAAAAGAGAAAAAAACGAATTTGTAAGTTTTCGTTGTGTAAAAATGTCTGCCGCGTTATCCAAAGTCAGGATGGATGGATTTAAAAATCAATTTATTACCCATTCTGCCTGATTTGTGATTCGGTTTGTATTTTTGTAATATTAACTATTATAAACTGTTCGATAAATCTCATTATAGTGTAGAGCAAAAAATATCGATATTTTCGGGAAAAAATCTCCAATATATGCCGGTATTCAGCGTCCATACTCTTAAATATATCAGTGGTAACGGGTTCTATATTTTTATACCATTTACCACGACAAATGTACAATGTACTAAGAAGTAGGTACCCATGGTACAACTCTTACCATGATAGGTACGAATATAACAAAAAGTGTTTTTCCAATTCAAGATGTACATACCAGAGAAAGATAAAATATTATTGCAAAAATATTCATAAGTAATCAGCAGGGCAAATTTAAATATGCACAAAAATTATTAAAATATACATGCACATATTCTTAAAAAAAAATTAAAATATGCATCCGAAAAAACAGAGACTAATATCTTTTAATCAGTTTTGTTTAAACCAATGTTTATAAGAAAATATAATTATATTATTTTGAAGTGGTTACTTTTCGAACACACGTGAACTCTGATGATGGGAGTGTAGCGGCTCTCGAAAAACAACGTTGTTTCTGTTCTGCCGTGTAAGTTGAATTTAATTGATGTTAAAATTTTCCCTTGTTGCTTTAGAATATTGTCTCATGTCCAATTCTTTCTGACTAAAAATGTTACGAACTTTAGCCAAAAATAATAATCACTTTGGATTAAAAACTACTAAAATATAATCATATTTTTTCAAGTTTTCAAACTGAAAGGACCATTGATTGTCGCACAAAACGATCGAATATATTGAAAATATGCGTTCAACATCAGTCGATGTTACTGTATATGTTGTTTTTAATCTTGGTCAATATTTCGATTAAATACTTTAAGTTTTTCAATAAATATTTTATTCTTGATATTTTAAAGTTCTTCTTTTACGTTTTCTAGGATGGACAAGCTTTCATGTAAAGTCCTTTGGTATCCAATTTAGTTAACTGTGACAAATACATTCAAAATTATCTTTAATGTATGCTAAAACCGTTTTTACCGATAAATTCTTAAACAAAGCATTTATATTACATATCGACTCTGCCTCATCATCAGAAAACTCAATTAAAACGCTGTTGAAGAGAGTGCGGATGGAAATTAATTAAGACTATAAGTTTATGTGGAAAAAAACTACATACTATATATATATAGTTTTACTTTAACACTGGGTCTTCACGTAGCAATATCTCGTTTGGCAATTTTCAAAATTAATTGCGTTCATGAAAATTGTTAGATGTGGACCGCGGTTGCCACAAAAGACAATCCATTGCGCAATAATTGCTTACGTAATTGCTTGAGCAATTATTGCCTATCAATATGTTTTCATTTCTCTTTCCTATAGTCAGTGCTTTTGCGAATGTGAATATAGAAAACTAAAAACTGCATATTTATTAAAAAAAAAGAAACGTAATGGAGTGGAAAACCGAAGAAATATTAATATTATAAACTTTTGTCAACAATGGGAATTGCTTATGTATATAAAATTATAACACATTTATACAACATTTGCAAAATGTAAGTAAACAGAATCTGCAATTCTCTTCAATCCATGAGCCAGATATGTAACATGCATCCTTTTTGGGTAAAGCATTTTTAATAATCATATTGTGGAGACCATATATGAAGCTGCGTCAGTTATCACATGCAATTTTTGTTAAAAAGAATCGCTAATTTGCGTAATATGTAAATGTAAATTCAAATTTTTAAAAATATGTAAATGATTTTTTATGCAAAAATCATGAAAACAAGTTTAGTGGTTTGAAGACAAAGGCATGTTGATTATCAGGCCTTTTTGTTCAAACAACTAAACTTGTTCAAACAATATAGTATTGGCTGCTGCTTTTTAATCATACCAATCATTCGATTGTTGTTGGCTTTGTGATTTTAATCATATGTGGCATCATACCAATCAGTTCGGGTGTTTGCTCGTTTGGATCAATGATGAATTTAATAAAATTCATTGCACGAATTTTAGTTTTTAAAAACAATGGCGGTATTCAGTGTTTGGTGCAAATGCTCTTGCGAAAAAGCAAATGCAAAATATCATACCTTTTTTTGGGAAATTTAACGGCAACTCTGTGTATTTTGTTGTTGGATTTTACGAAAAAGCTACGATATTTTGCATTTGCTTTTTCGCAAGAGCACTTGCACCAAACCCTGAATACCGCCAATATAAAAGAATATTTGCTTAAAAAATTTGGAAATGCTTCAGTTGTACTTTTTTGTAATTGATTTCTTTTAATATTGACATTTATGTATCTATATAAATAAAAATGAAATGATGTCCGTTGCTAAGCGTATAACTTAAGAACGGCTTTACCGATATCGCTAATTTTTTTAAAATGTGTGTAATTGTCTAAAAGAGGTTTTTATGGAGAGAAAAATTGAAAAATTGAAAAATTTGCAAAAAAAAAATTAAATTGTGTTTTTCTTAAATTAAATTTTTTTATTTATTAATTTATAGATTCCACTCAAACTCAGTACGAATAACATCTAAAGTTCAGAAACATTCCATGTATAAATTTAATTGACCACGCCCATTATTACGCCCACTATTTTCGACATACCTATTATTCGTATTTTTTATTATTTGTTGGTCGGACAGAAGTTTTTAATTCAGTGGGGTTATTATGTATTTCACTTCGAAACTGAAATCTTTCGAATTTGTTTATCTTATACATTGTGTTCCGAAAATATTTTCTTTCAAATCGAAATACATAAAAATCCCCAGGCAATTTACATTTTTTTAATGCACTATCGATTCTTCTTTTTGTTTTGATTATTATTATATGAAAATAACTCAATTTGTTTCTTATTTTTGTATTGCTCGCGATTTGCCCAACAGATACGATTATTTTATTATTCTTAAAATTTATTTTGCCATGTGTGCAAATGTCTTTGACTGCTTATTGTCAATTTGTAAACAGACCTAATCGGTTACATATTTAAAAATTCGATTAAACTGTGATTCTATTGTGAAAAAATAAAAAAAAAGTTAAAGTGTTTCCGCAAAAGTGAATTTTTGCAACGGTGGATACATATTTACGATAAATTTGGTTAAATTGTGATTCTGTTGTAAAAACGTCAGAAAAATATTAAAGTGCTCTCGAAAAATTTAATTTTTTTTAACAAACCAAATGAATTTTCAAAATAATCGAACTGCAGTGCAGCGCGAAGAGCGAAATGAATTGGAATCGGTTATCACAAACGCTGTTAGTAAGTACACAAGTAGAAAGGGAAATTTCAAATGAAGCTGATATGGATCGAAGGAGAAATCATCGTTAAATAGAAGCTAATCGCATGGCAATGTATTTAAATGAACGTGCAAGAAGACAAACAAATATTGCGTGGAGTACTTATCGATTCCCATTCCGTTACGACATGTCAATTGAACACAGTGCCGACGAAGTCATTGCTCGATGAGTGTTGTATGCCCACATTGTAAGGCATTGAAATACAAAAATTAAACTCCTGGATTGTGTTCCGCAATATTGGCAGGTGATTTTCGCCGAACGTTGCCAGTGATTTCACGGTAAACGCCAGCCGATGAATTGAATGCATGTTGGAAGTCGACATTTTTATGGAAACGTCAGAAATTGAAATTAACTACCAACATGAGTGTCGAGTTGCAGAACGACCAATCTGGAGAACTATTTTCAAAGCAATTACAATACAACATTAGTGACTTCTGATTTAGTTTCAATTATATAAGTGAGCCATGAAGGGGTCCTTGATTGATTTCTTAACATAAATTTGAGTCATGAAGAACTCCCTTTGTGGTAATATATTACCTTTAAATTAAATATTAAATTCTTAATTTAATACGGCGATAACCCCGAAATAACCCATCCAAACATGGTATATTGAGCAAGTGGAAGCCCCGACTAACGTGTATTCGTCCTAGCACCAGAACAACATTTCCTGAGTGGATGAAACTCGGACGCTAAGGCCTTCATAGTTTTTTTTTATAGCTTTTCAGCAATAAATTAAAATAAAAAAATACAAAAAGTTTTGATGAAGAATAAAATACGAAAGGCAAAAATGAGCGCGTATGCATATTATATTATTATTATGTATTTAGCAATATTATGTAGACTAGAGTACGCCTAGTGTTCGACCACCAGTTTTATCGTATACCTACATATTTCAGTTGCGTTCATTTAAAGAGGAAAAACTACATAACTTATTCCCTTCCTCATTGAAAAAAAAACAATTGAAAGTGATATATTCGGCTTTGTCGAATTTTATATACCCTTCACCATAGTATGGAGTGACAAAAGAAAAATGAAGAAAAAAATTAAAATTTAAATAAAAAAAAAATACTTTAAAGTGATTATTTTTCGAACAAATTGGTTGTTAGTGGTTTTTAATCCAAAGTGATTATTATTTTTTGGCTAATGTTCGTAACGTTTTTAGTTTTTTTGTTCTTTCTGACTAAAAACGTTACGAACATTAGCCAAAAAATAATAATCACTTTGGATTAAAAACTACTAAAAAAATTACATTAAAACAAAAAAATAAAAAATCAAGCATGCACGTTCACGTGATGAAAACAAAAAATTAATCACGATCATGGATGATTGGTTCTCATCTCTATTCCATAGTATAGGCTGACTTCATAAACACAGCTTGCAAAGCAACATGGAAGCATGAGTTTACAAGGCATTCTAGTGTTGCTTTGTAAACTGCAGAAATAACAGCAGATTGATAGGATTGCCACTTATGGCAATCGCAGTCCACACGTAGCAATTTTCATGAACGCAATCAATTTTGGCAATTGCCGCAATGGATATTGCTACGTGAAGACCCAGTGTAATAAATAGTGAAGAAATAAACAATAAAAAGTCAGATTCATTGTATTAAATATATCTAATGTAATTTATAAAAAAAAATTAAAACTCGATGGGCGTTATTTTTTCTAACGCGATTAATTTAGAATTTCGTTAAAAAATTCTCCATATTCGTCCAATGTTGGATATAGCGCGCATGCTTTAATCGGCTTAAAATTTTTGCTGCAGTTTTTTTTTTTGAAGTCTGATCTTTTGATATATTGAAAAAGAAAAATTTTGGTTTTGAAAAAAAGTTGAACAATCAAGCTCTATTTTTGTCAAAATTTAGCCATTTTTCAATCTCACTTCAAAAAAGTGACTTTGATTTGTTTTCACGACTACATGAATTAAGATCAGTCAAACATTTTTTCTGCATATTATTAGAGATTGTATTAGGAATTAAATTATATTTTCGTTTTAATTTTATCTTTGCTATTACTTTAGATATTGAAAAAACTGCGAGCGAAGTCAAGCCAAATATCTTTGAAAATATAAAAAAAAATTTTGTGAAACAAAATGTATTTTATTTATCTATTAAAAGGCTTTACAAAAAGTATAAATTTGTTAGAGCTACGAAGCCAACGAAGTTTTACATGCCCGAGGTATTTTGACATCCTGTAGCCCACCGTATGTTTCAACAAGCTGCTTCAAATTAAAAAATCCTTAAAACCTAGGTCCTCCTCTATGATTCTTACATATATTGATTTGTAATCAGATAGCAAGTTTCAAAGATACAGATTTATTACCATTTTTTTCTAATTGGAAACACTGTGTAACGTGTGAAAAACATTCTTTAGATGGATTATTTGCTGAAACTTTAAGTACTTGTTAAAACTACGTTTCTGAAGAAATAAATTCAAAGAGAAAATTCCTTTCAATTTTGTAAAACACAAAAAGTTGCACTTACTGGTTTTTGGAAAAAGTAGCACTTATAAAGACTCTAATGTAAAAAATATTGCGTGTTGCGCTAATCGGGGTGGTGCACTTATCGGTAGTTCCGCAAATCGAGCTCGTACTGTAAATCTTTCCAAAATCGGTTCAGCATTATGACCGTAAAAGGGATCTTAAACTTAACTTGTTTGCCTAAGAGATAGATAAGAGGTAATAATGTAGAGGAGATAAAGTATCCACAAAAATCAGAACTTCTGCATCATTCGTTATGTCAAGTTGGCTGCATTAATAATTTAATTTACTTTTTAAAACCAGAAGAACATTGAATATTTTAATATGGAAAATAACAAATGTACGTACGGTATACCGAGATGTAACCGTGTTAAAATTTAGAAAAAGTTGTAAAAGTCCACCTTGGACAAAGAAAAATCGTAGGTAAGGCCATTAAATTATTAATGCAGCCAGAAGTTTTTATACTTGGGGGTATTTTCACGTGCAATTCTCATAATTAAGACCCAAAATGAAAAATATTGGTGATTGAGAATGTCATTTTTCTTCTTTTTTAAACTTGATTGCACATACATAAACCCCAATCCAAATATATAAGAGCGTTTTTATTTTAACGTTTACTCGAACAGTAAGAAAATAAGTCTGATGTACAATTTGTTAAAAATATCAAGCTGGAAAAATAATAATGTTTGTACTATTTCATAACCTCGTTTATATAAAATACTTGAGTGCCATTATGGGACAGTGTACTTCCCTTAATATATTGTTACTTTTTGTTTATTGTAGTAAAAACTTTATATGCAAACTACTAGTAAATAAATAAACACAATAAGAGATCAAAATGGGTAGAATAATATTTTTACTAGTTTTTATCCGATTATTTTACGTAGTACCTTTATGAAAAGTTTGTAAAACTATTTTGTTTATTTTCTCATCAGTTGTTTACAAAACTTTCCGCAAATGGCTCTAAAAAACATTTTTCCGAAAATGGTAAAAATTTTACATTATTTGAAATTTTTCGATTATAAGTTCAAATAAAAAGAGCTATTTTTTCTAAACACAAGTGTACCACATTGTAAAATCAAATTTTGAGGGTTGGGTAAGCCCCCATAGACTATTTTCTTTAGTAAATAAAAAGTAACGGTAAATTTTTGGAGGGGCCAAAAACGAAAAAAAAGTTTTCGAGTACTCAAGGAACCACTTTCAATACTATGGGGTGATTTTTTAAGAGCTATTGGATTTGATAAAAAACACATAAAATTTAGAGAAACGTATTTTTATTTGAGCGGTTATACCGATCTATATAATTCAATGTTTAAAGATGATTTCATGTAAATGTTGCCGTTACGCCTCAAATGCTTCATACGCTGAGTCCAATTTTGGAGTACTCCAGGCTTGCCATTTTAGCACTTTTAGTGCTAGATCTAGCATTGTTTTTTCTGAGTTAGCACTAAGAGTTTAAAAAAAATCCTAAATGCTAGTTTAGCATATTTTTACAATTATTTAGCATTTTTAGCACTTTTTTTAGATCGCAGAATTATTTTAAAAATACATAATATCAAGTTAAGTATAAATTCTCTCAATGTATAAAAACGTGCAAATATGTATGCTGCCTTTTCTACAACTTTGTGGTAGGTTTCTTTCATCTTTGCAACGTATGAAAAATAAAACAAAGAATTGATATTTCCGGTTATACGAATAATAGAGGGTGTGAAATTAGACAACGTATGCTGCTATACTTTAGACTTGGGACCCAAAATAACTGTTGTTATTTTTTAAATATTTAATTGGTCAAAGAAGAAATAGCTGAAAAAATATTGGTCCTTAGAAAAAGCTAAAAATCTTGTAGTGCTCTCACAATATTTATGAAAGATTTTTATTTATGTTGGTCTTCTTTTACCAATTTTTTATTTATATTTTTCGGTCTTTGCATAGCCATTATTTTTAATTAGGACTTTTTAGAGCTGGCACACACTAAGTGTGTGTTGATATACATAGATAACCAAAAAAAATAAAGGTCGCGAGAAGACCTAGAAAAATAAAAATCGTCTGTAATGGTTATGAGAAGGCTAAAAAAATAAAGGTCTTTTATAAGTATTATGAAAGACCCAAATAAATGTATAAATATGTATATATTAGGGCGGGTCAAATTGTATAGAACGATTTTTTTTGATGAAGCGTATAGCAAAAACGTTATCTATAGGTGATTCTGAGAAATTTTGCTCAAGAGACCATAGCTCTAAGTCGGATTTGGGGCCCCCAAACTTTCAAAATAGATGTTTTTCCATATGTACATAGAATAATTTAATTAAATTCGTCATAAAATCGGATAGAATTATAGTAGATTTCTCAATCAGAATCTGCATTGATACCAATATTTTTTTATTTTTAAATTTAGTGTGACACAATCAAAGAGTGCAGTGATAATATCAAAGTTATTATGGATAATCAAGAACAATCAACATCGTCTGCGGTGTCTTCGCAAATGGAAGCAACAACATCAACAAGTTTTGACTCTAGATTGACTAACATGCCTCATCAAGATATTGTTGTTTTTGGTTTATTAAGTGATTTCAATAATCTTAGTTTGCCTACTAAATGTAACATTTTAAAATATTATTTTTTTAAGTGATCGTGCTAAATTTGAAAAAAAAATTTTCTCGTATAAAACTTTTACTCCTCACGTAACAGATAGATTGATCCAAATTTGGTGTAAATTAAATATTGAAATCAGTAATAGAAAGAGTGTTTAAAAAAAATTAACTGGTTTGCTTGATAAATACCAGAAACATGTACAACATAGAAACAAAAGAAATTAATTTAGAGCATTTGTTGATTCAATAAACGAATTATTTTATATTGGCAAATGTAATTGCAAATTAAAAACAACAGAATGTACCAATGTACATCAATGTGAAGTTTTATAACTCTGTTGTGTACGGCAGTGCACTTTTATTAAAATTTATACGTTGGACACGATACTTACAACCAAACTTTCGTAATATTGTAGATGGTGTAATTCAAAACAACTCATTTGATGATCGAATACGGGATAGAGCTATCGAGAAAAATTGTACGATCCAACTAAACTCAGAGTTTAAAATATATCTTAAATTTCGATGCTACCGATTATGTCAATATGGTTGATATGAATAACGACGATATATTATTTGAAATAGCATTTACTCGACAGATTCCATATGATCACTTGGTAGAATACTTAGATTTCGATGAACCACCACTGGCTGATCCACAAATTCCAATGCACATACAAGGAACAGAAAGACATGTACAATTATTAACGAGTGTTTCAAAACGAGTTATAGAAAAAAATCGCGAAGGAGTTATGGCAGTGACATTAGAAAGTCGTAAGAAAACTCCTCGCATGGAAAGTAAAAAGGACCTTAAAAAATAATATTACCACGTTAAAACATTAAATTGTAGGTCGAGAAGAATACTTAAAAATAAATTGAATTAAAAATGTAAAAATAGTGTTTTTTGTTGAAACCTTGAAAATGTTGATGTTTTCAGAACGATTTTCCTACAAAAAGGAGTTCGAAAACAAAAACATTGATCGTAATAGAAGTTGTTGGAAATTATCTGAACTTTCATAATCTGCAAAAAAAATCTCGAAAAAACTCGAAGAAAATTCAGAATTTATTAGTTAAAAGTTGATTTTAGGCTATTCGACAAAAAACTCCTAATATATGTAATAAAAATAAAAAAAAGAAGAATACCTTTCAAACAAGCCCAGATTGAGAAATCTACTATAATTCTATCCGATTTTATGACGAATTTATTTAAATTATTCTATGTACATATGGAAAAATATCTATTTTGAAATTTTGGTGGGCTCCAAATCCGACTTAGAGCTATGGTCTCTTGAGCAAAATTTCTCAGAATCACCTATAGATTACGTTTTTGCTATACGCTTCGCCAACCGCTTCATTAACCCGCCCTAATATATACATATATATTAATTATACCCAAATAAATTAAAATCTTTTATAATAGTTATAAAAAGACCAACAAAATATTCCTCCTTTTTCACAGTTATTAAGAGATTTTTATTTTAAAATGCCTTGAACAATAATTCTTTGAAGATTTTTATAGATATATCAGGGTGATATTGAAAAAAAAGGTTCATCTGAAATATACTAAAATGAGTTAGTCTGCGAGGAAGATGCGCATAACGTGGTTGATATTTGAATACTCTTAACTTGAATTAAAGCTTTTTGACTACTGTGATGGATGTGGTCAGACCTCTACAATTGTGTGAGCAGAATCAGTAGACTCCCTGCCCGTGTTTTATTAAAACTTTAACAAACTAAAATTAACGAATATGTGTAGCTTAACGAATATGTTTAGCTTAACAAGTATGAGGGAATAAGTATAACAATGTAAATAATAATGGGTGATGCATTTGCATTACACCTCCCTTCTTAAAAAAAAATGTTGAATCAATCAGGTGATCAGACTGTTTGATTCAATATTTTTTAATCTATCCTAAATTTAAGTTTATGCAATGAAAAAAAATGTGAAATAAGAAATAAATCTATTTCAAGTCTAAAATAATGTTTTACAATAAATGTTTTACAATTAATGTTTTTTTTATGCTCTTTTTGTTTTAAGGTTTCATGTCTTTAATGCTACATGATTTATAATAAATACATATACTATATGAAAAATTAATGTCTATGCTTTTTGCTTTGTTTTAATTAAGGTAACTCAAGAGTTTGTTAGGTTAGCTATTCTCAGTCTATCTTTATGTACGAGTACTGTTTTACTTTTCAGTGACTGTTCATCATAAATTGTTACGTTTACCCCTTGGATTTTTATAATGGTATATGCCCCTTCATATATGTTTTTAAACTTTTCATAAGGTTCCTTTTTTAAAAATACTTTATCGTTCAGTTTAAAGTTACTTGGATTTGCTGATCTGTCATATAATTCCTTGTTTCTTAGTTTTTGTTTTTCTAAAAGTTTCTTTATCATAATGTGTGAGTTTTGCAAACGAAATTTAGCTTCTTTGCTATAGTTTTCAACGTTATAAATAGGACCAATTATATCAAGATTTAAGTCATTTGGCATATTCGCATTTTTACCAAAAACTAGTTCGTATGGTGTGTATCTGTTTTCAAAGACTGAGCTCGTTGTGGTATTGTGAAAAAATGAAAAATATTTTAAATACGTGTCCCAGTCTGTTATATTCTCGCTAATATATGATCTAATGTATTCGTTAAAAACACGATGATTGCGCTCAACTGTCCCTAAAGTTTGATGATGATAGGCAGTTGAAAAATATATTTCAATGTTCAAAAGTTTACATAGTTCACTGAATATTTCGTTTTTAAACTCTGTACCAAGATCTGATTTTATAGATTTCATTCTTCCGTAGATTAAAATGAAATTTTCAAATATTGATTGAGCTACTACTCTTGCACTTTTATCAGGTATCGGTATTGTTACAAGATATTTCGTGGATTCGCAAATTAAAGTTAAAGCATATTTGTTTCCGTATTTAGATATTGGCAAAGGACCTAATGTATCCAATACTACAATATCGAAAGGTTTATTAGGTGTTGGCGTCAATGTCAGTTTTTCCTTATTACCAATTTTCACTTTATTTAGATTGCATTGTACGCAGTTCTTAACAAATGAAGCAATGTCTTTGGTCATATTTTTCCAATAATATCTTGTCCTTAATTTCGCGTACAGCCTTTTGCGACCACAATGTCCTCCTATAATTGGATCATTGTGAAAAGTTTCTAAAAGTTCAGTTTTCCTATGTTCTTCCTTTACCGTTTCAATTGGATCGACTAATATAATTTGTAATGATTTTAACGTTTTGTTCCCATGGGTTTTTAATTGTTGAATACTGTATATCGAGAAAAATGGATCGTCTTTTGACCATTCTGCTGCGTAAATGTTACTATTGTTGGCCTCTTCTTGTAGCCTCAAAAGCATTGCCCTAAGTTAAATGTTTCGTTAACAATATTAACAGTTGCAACTAATTTAAATTTATTGTACATTTTCAATTTTATATTAATTATCTTTTCGTTTCTGTAAAATATTTCTGACTTTATCTTCGCAATTTTCTTGCTAAATTCTTGTGGAAATTTATCATATACTTTTAGTTCATCAGCAGTATCACTTTGTAATTCCTTTTCATTTGTTTCATTTTGCCTAGACATTGCACTCGTCTCGTTCCTCAATTCGTCAATTGAGATCCGGGATAGTGCGTCTGCACCGACATTATTTTACCTTTGATGTGTTCAATTACAAAGTTGTATTCTGCGAGTCTGAATCTAATATTGGTAAGTTTGGAGGAAGGGTCTTTCATATTGAAGAGATATACCAATGGCCTATGATCGGTTCGGACAATAAATTCGGTCCCATAAACATACGGTCTAAACTGCGTTATAGCAAAAAATATAGCAATAAGTTCTTGTTCAATGGTTGGTTTCTTCTGTTCTGAACGATTAAACGCTTTAGATGCATAATATATTGGTAAATCATGACCATCAAAATTCTGACTAAGAATTGCACCACATCCTACTTTTGAAGCATCGACTGTAATAATAAATTCTTTAGTGAAGTCTGGATATTGGAGTATTTTTGGCGAAATCAGTTCTGCTTTTATTTGCTCAAAAGATTTTTGACATTTTTCATCCCATACAAAGTTTATTCTTTTACGTGTAATGTAATTCAATGGAGTTGCTATGGAAGCAAAATTTGGTATAAAACGTCTATAGTAATTTGCGAATGCTACAAAGCGTTTAACTGCGTCCTTATCTGTGGGTATTGTATACTTTTCAATAGCTAAAATTTTGGTATTATCTGGTAACAGTCCGTTTGCAGTACACCTGTGTCCAAGGAATGTAACCTCAGGTCTAAAAAAGTTGCATTTATACGGATTTATCTTTAAATTAAATTTTCTTAGGATATCAAATACGTTAAGTAAGTTTTTCAAGTGATGTTGTTTGCTACAACCAATTACAATGATATCATCAATGTATAAAAAAGCTTTATTTGGCTCTAGACCAGAAAATGCTATCGACATCATACGAGAGAATGAGTTCGGTGCTACGTTGAGTCCAAACGGTAGCACTTTCCAACGGAATGCACCTTGATCCGTGCTAAAAGACGTTAAGTCCCTTGAATCTTCATGGAGTGGAATTTGGTGGAAACCGGAATATAGATCTATTACGGAAAAATGTTTCGCACGACCCAAATTATCGAGTATGTCATCCATCCTCGGTAATGGAAATTTATCAGCAATCAACTTTTTGTTGATAGCTCTGAAATCTACGCACATTCGGTATGTATCGCTATTATCTGTGCTTTTCTTTGGCACCAAAATTAAAGGACTATTGTAGTTCGAAATGCTGGGTTCTATTAATTTGTTATCAAGTAAGTTCTGGACTTGTCTTTTTATTTCATTCCGCTGAGTATATGGAAGACGATAATTTTTTATGTAAACTGGTTCATCATCCTTGAGTCTTAATTTTTGCTCATAAAAATTATTAATTGTCATTGTATCATTTTTCAAAGTAAAAATATCAGAATAATCTTCGCATAATTGCATTAAATCTTTCTTTATATAATCAGGCATTTTGTCATTCAAAATTTGTTTCAGACTCTGAACCCGTTCATCACTAGAATTATTCTTGTTAATGGAATAAATGTAAAAGTTAGAAAGCTTTTCTGTTTTGACATCATAGCTGTGAACAACTTTCATCTCATTTGTTGTACTTAATATTCGCAAAATTGGAGTTTTTGAGTCCACAATGCATTTACCAATAAAAACACCTTCAATGATTTCTTGAGAATCTATGAAAACTGGCTGATTCGCACTTTTTATGTATAGTTGCCTAAATACTTCACATCTCGGTGGGAGGCAAAATGAATTGCTACTAGGTCCGTGAGAAATAGGAATGATTAACTTTTCGCCATATGCATAAAATGAAACCGTCATAGAATTGTAATTAATTTGACACTTGTTTGTTTTTAAAAAGTCTTTACCCAGAATGCCGTTAGATGGGATATTAAAACTATCAGGAACTATATGAAAAACTTGTTGTATTGAATGATTAGAAACTAGCAAATTTGTAGTGATTGTACCCAACGACTTTGTTGTGTTTGTTGTTATACCAACGATGTTAACTTTATCCGATTCATCGATTATTATGTTATTTTTTATGCATGAAATTTTTAAAACTGATATCCGAATCTACTAAGAATGTATTGGTTTTACTTGATGCTGTACAGTTTAAACGGACGAAATCCGAAAAATTTAAGTTGAAACTGTATACTGATTTAAAACTGTTTTCTTTTTCTATAGTTGTCTCTCTTCCACCCTCAACATATCCTGCTGAGGGACTTCCGAGTTTAAAGTCCTTACTGCAGGGTAATTCCGTCTACCACGAAAATTGTTGTTTGTGCTCTGACTGTAGTTGCTATTATTTCTCCCACGACTGTTGTAAGTACGTCCCCGATCGTTATTGTTACCACGATAACTAATGTTTGAATTGTTTGTATGTGTATTATTATTGTTACGAAAAGAATTACTTCTATAAGAATGATGTTGATTACCATAATTTCTAAAATTGTTTCTATTATGTCCCCTATTCGACCTATTATAACGCATTGTCAACACTTGTCTTTCTGTTTCCGTTTCCGATTCTTCAATAATAAGTTTGGCAACCACATCCTTAGGTTCGTTAAAAACTGTTGATGCTAAAATTGCTTTTACCATCCCTGACTTAGCATTGTTTCTACAAATTTTGACCGTTTGATCAATCGCCATCTCTTGCGCTTTTGCTTTTGTTATACCTTCCATTACTAATGAACGTTGCAGGGCGTCTGCTAAATCTTCTACATTTTTTGCAAATTCAGCGTAATTGTTGTTCTTAATATGCAAAGCCGCAATCCTACCACCTACTACTTTAGAATTATCAGGCTTAATTCTGCTTTTAAGAGATTCTTTGATTTCTTCTGTGCTTGTAATATTTTCCGGCAGCACTTCTCTAGCCTTTCCATCTAACTTCGACTTTATAAAAGAAATAAAGCAAGTATTTAAATTTTCTTCCGTCAATTCCTTAATCAAGTCAATCTTGTCAAGAAAGGAGCTAAGTGTTAGCGGATCTCCATTATAATTCTCTCTAATAATGTTAGAACACATTGAAATGAATTTAGTTTTTTCTTCCACAGAAGCCATTTTCAAATTTGTTTCCTCGGAAATGTTATCTTTTGACTCAGTTATATTTTCCACACTTTCTGTAATTGTATTTTTATTATCTTCACTTTCTTCAGAAATATCTGTTTCAGAAACAGAATCTGGCATTACCTCATTTAACACAAGCTCGAACAGATCCACACCAAATGGAACTCTAATGTTACATTTCAGTTTTAAAAACACCTTACTAACAATTCTCTACAATGTAGTATTTTATTCAGTACTATCGTTTTACCTGGATCAACTAACTCTTGATTGTATGGCTTTGTATATATCAAAATGTTATTGTAATTTTCAATAAGTAAGTTTATGTACTCATCGATTTTTTTCTGTTTAGTGGATATGGGACGGTTCTGCAATATTCTTTTTTTAATTTTATAAAATATCAAAATAAATTCATAAAATTTTCCAATTTGAAAATTAGTAGACATTTAATTTTCGTATGTATGTATTTAAAAGCATAATTTTTATTTATTTATCATCATAAAATATAAAAATTTATTTGTATTTAGCATGTGAGAGATATGCCACTATGCCTTAAGATATTTGACAATATATAAAAGTTTTTCTTTTATAAAGTATTTTATACATTTAAGAATAAAAATAATTTTAATTTTATATATTAGAAAAACTTTTTATAAATTGTTATATTTGTTACAAAAATTTCATTACAAAATACCTATATAAAATATAATTTTATTTTATATTTCCATATTTCATTACAAAATACTTATATAAAATATAATTTTATTTTATATTTCCAAAAGTACAACTAATTACATACATGCTTAGTTATAGTGAATGGACCTAATATAATTAATTAGTGAATAGACCTACTATAATTATAAACACATGCATATACATATGTAGCTTACTGCATTAGTATGTAGAATATGATCTGCTTCTGCTCTGCTAACTGCATGATGAAGCACTGCTGTTGCTTTTCTTCCTCTCTTCGTCTGTAATTTATTTCTTGGCTCTTTATTTGATTTATTTTTCTGTTGGATGTTTGTTTTTCACCTCTGTATATAAGTTAATATTGCAAAAGCTAATGCAATATTACAAGCAGACATACATAAATTGTAAAAAAATCCTATTCAGCAGTTTTCATAAAAACACACAACAAACCATGGGAAAGTAAGTTGCACAAAATTAAAGCGAAATTTAAGCAACTTCCGGCACATGCCACAAGCTCAGCAAGATCCAGGTGATCACGCCATCGAAAACAGTTTCATTTAATGTTTTGTAATTATTTTAAGTTAGTTCTTAAGTTGATGTCAAACAAATAAGTAATAAAATTTAATAAAAGAAAAAAAGGAAAAAAGGAATAAAATATTCTTTTTTTTAATGAAAACCAATTAAAATAAACATAACTGGCGCCCAACAATAAGTCGCTATCGCGTCACGTCCCGAAAAGGATTTAAAAGTGCAAAGTGAAAAAAAGTGAAAAATACCAAAAAGTCCTCAAGAAGTACAGGTGTTTATCATTTAAAAAATAAAATCCCAAAGTGCCCTAAGGAAGTGCCATTCGGAAGTGACAAGAGGTGACATAAATTTGCGTTAAAGCCCCAAGAGGACAAAACGCACATCCACGCAGAGTGCGCAACGTGAGACCCGTAGTAGCAGTCAAGCAAAAAGGATAACCCTCCAGCGCCGTGAGATGTTTAATACTGTAATTTATACGTAAGCGATAATTTTAAGATATTTCAAATTTAATCATTAATCTCAAAATTAATTTTAAGAAATTTGTGAGTGAAAAATAAACAAAAATTACAAATTGGAAAGTACCAAAAGAAAAAATAAGAAAAAGTGTGTAAATCTTAAAAACAAATTAAAAAATTTCATATGTAAATTAGAAAAGAAAAAGTAAAATTAAAAATTGATTTCATGAAATTAAAAATTAAATATTAATTTCGAACGTAAATTTGAAGTTATTAAAGAAGGCTAAATATTGCTTTTGAAAGTACATATATTGAAAAAATTAAGAAGAAACCCAAAAAGGATTAAGTTGAATATAAATTATAAAAGTAAATCTGATAAAGCATTTTTAAGTGAATTTTAAAGTTTTTTAGAAAAGGATATACGAAATACTATAAATAAATTTTTTCTTGCGTGAAATTTAAAAGGAAATTTCAGATTAAATACTAAAGAGAGGTTTACTTATTTTATTAGAAAAGAAAGAATTAGTTTAAATTTTTTAAATATGTCAAACCCAAATAACTTAATTAGGCCCAGTATTTTAGAAGCAAGTGGCAGCTCAAATGCCCAGAACAGTTCCACTGGAACATCACAACCGGTGGCAACACCAGACCTAGAAAGGTTAATTAGTAATATAGTTAAAAGGGTTGTTCAGGAAAGTTTAATTAGTAATAATCCAGACAGCATACTCGTGACCGCAACGGACGAGAAAATTACACCAGAGCATAGGGATCAAATTGGAGACCTTGACAAAATACCGGACATCGTCCGTAGCCTCAGAGATTTTTCAGGGAACCCGTCAGAATTCGGTTCCTGGAGGAAAAGTGTAGAGCGTGTCCTAAGAATATACGAACACACGAAAGGAACGCCGAAATATTTTGGGATCCTGAGTAGTATTAGGAACAAAATTATAGGCAACGCGGATATAGTCTTGGAATCTTACAACGTCCCTTTGGACTGGAAGGCGATTGTTTACTGCCTTAATCTTCACTACGCTGACCGACGAGATGTAACGACCCTAGAGTGCCAACTCGCATCGCTAGTGCAAGGACGAAAAACCATTCCTGAATTTTATCAAGAGGTGTACAACCATCTCTCATTAATATTGAATAAATTGTCCAGCCTCGAAATGGGCCAGGAGGCATTAAACCTTCTAACACAGACATATAGGAATAAGGCTCTTGACACATTCATAAAGGGGTTAAATGGCGATTTTCCGAAACTGTTAGGTATGAAGGAACCTGCGGATCTACCGCAAGCCCTTCATCTGTGCCTTAAATTAGAGAATCAAGGTTACAGGAAACAGTACGCATATAATCAGAACAAGAATCAGAAATTTTCACAACCGCAAATGCATCCACCACAACAGATGCATAGGAAACCACCATTCTACCCTCAGGCTGCATTTTTGCCTTTCAGACAGTCTTCCTTTAATAGGCCCCCAATTAATCAATACAATACTCCTACACCCCAAAACGCATTCACACAAAATTTGAGCCAATTTCCACAGTGGCAAAACTCACAACCACAAAGGCCTTATGCCCCTAAGCCGTTACCCAAACCGGTTCCAATGGAAGTCGACGGCTCTCAGCAGACCCGTAACGTAAACTACGTTAACAGACCAAACTTTAATTCGTACGCTGGAAAACGTGCACCCCCACCATCAAACCAATTTTCACGTAATGTGCCTAATAAATTCCAAAGAATTAACCACATTACACAGGATGACAACACTGCCCATAGCATGCAAAATTATTACGAAAATATGGCTCGCGATGACAATGAACAGCCTTGGGAGGAATATTATAACAACTATGAACAAGAGCAAAAAAACAATACTGAGAGTCAAAATCGATTCGCAGACGTTCATTTTTTAGATTAAACAATTCATCACTTCCTTACTTCGAATGCAAGGATAACGATGGAAAGATACTAAAATTTCTCATTGACACCGGATCAAATAAAAATTATATTCAACCGTCACTAGCTAGAAATCCGAAACAAAATGAGAATATATTTTTCGCAGACTCGGTAGGTGGAAAAGTTAAAATATCTCAATATGTAGAACTCAACCTTTTTAATCTCCATGACAAGAAACTAAAATTTTTTATATTACCAACGCTAAAATCGTTTGATGCTATTATTGGCAATGATAGTCTCAAACAACTTGAGGCAGTCATATATACTTCGAATGATCTGATGCTTATAGAAAATAGAATAAAGGTACCTATCAAACAGCAATTGGCAACGTCAGTGAACAATGTAGAAGTTAAAACTGAACATCTTACCCCAGACCAAAGAACGGTAATTCAGTCATTATTAGGACGATTTTCAACCTTATTTGCTGAACCAGACAAAAGACTGACATACACTACAAAAGTTATGGGTGAGATTCGAACAACAACAGATTCTCCTATTTATACAAAATATTACCCATATCCTATGTCGCTAAAAAATGAAGTAGAGGAACAAATAAATAAACTCCTTAAAGACGGTATAATTCGGCCTTCGCGTTCTCCGTATAATTCACCTGTTTGGATCGTGAATAAAAAACCAGATTCTCAGGGAAATAGGCAATATAGATTGGTTATAGATTATAGGAAATTAAACGCAGTTACCATCGCCGATCGTTACCCAATCCCCGAAATCAACGAAGTACTTTCGCAATTGGGACGAAACAAATTTTTTTCTGTTATAGATCTTAAAAGTGGATTTCACCAAATCCTTCTAAAGGAAAAAGATATCGAAAAGACAGCATTCTCTGTCAACAACGGTAAGTACGAATTTACTCGTCTTCCGTTTGGTCTTAAAAACGCCCCCTCGATTTTTCAGCGAGCATTGGATGATATCTTGAGAATGCATATAGGTAAAATTTGTTTCGTATACATCGACGACATAATAATTTTCAGCCAAACTGAGCAAGAGCACAATAAGCACTTGGAAATAATTTTTAACACTTTAGAGCAGGCGAATATGAAAATTCATTTAGACAAATGCAAATTTTTTGCAGACGAAGTTGAATTCTTAGGATTTATTGTAACACCAAATGGTATAAAGGCAAACCCTTCGAAAATTGAAGCTATAGAGAAGATTCCTATACCAAGAACTCTTAAAGATCTCAGATCGTTCTTAGGAATGTCTGGATTCTATAGACGCTTCATTAGGGACTACGCTAAGTTAGCAAAACCCCTAACTCTCATTTTGAGAGGGGAGGAAGGACGAATGTCCAAACGTTTATCAGCTAAAAAGGAAATAGTTTTGAATAATGAAGCGATAGAAGCCTTTAATAAGATAAAATCTACTCTCGCCTCTAATGAGGTAATGCTACAGTATCCTGACTTCAGCAAAGAATTTAGTCTTACCACTGATGCCTC
Source organism: Gymnocheta viridis (assembly GCA_956483585.1). Taxonomy (NCBI): domain Eukaryota; kingdom Metazoa; phylum Arthropoda; class Insecta; order Diptera; family Tachinidae; genus Gymnocheta; species Gymnocheta viridis. The sequence goes on from OY101444.1 coordinate 40,014,487, forward strand.
TAATTACGCTATAGGCGCAGTTCTGGAGCAGAATGATAAACCAATCATATTTATATCTCGTACTCTCTCGAAAGCAGAAGAAAACTATGCTACAAACGAGAAAGAGATGCTGGCCATCGTTTGGGCTTTGAAAACCTTGCGTAGTTATCTCTACGGCCCTGTTGCCGTTAAGATTTTCACGGATCATCAACCTCTAACATACGCCTTGAGCAACAAAAATAACAATAGCAAGCTGAAGAGATGGAAAGCAATTTTGGAAGAGTATAATTATGTACTCAAATATAAACCAGGTAAAGCAAATATAGTTGCAGACACACTATCCAGAATTCCACCAGATAGCCAAATCAATTCTCTAACACCAACGTTACACAGCGATGAAAGCTCTTCACATAATCTTATCCCTTATACGGACTCCCCAATCAATGTATTTAAAAATCAATTGTTTCTTTCAACAGATGATGTACCCTCTTATCAGTTTAAAATTATTTTCCCTACTTATCACAGGCATATCATAATAGAACGAGAATTTAACGAGGAGAATCTAGTAAATATTCTTAAGCGATATTTAAATCCGTCAGTGACAAACGGCATTTTCACAGAAGAGCATATTTTAGGTAAAATTCAAAACGTATATCCAGGGCATTTCAGTCGATATAGGACACGATATACTGTAAAACGGGTTGAAGACCTTACTCAGGAAACAGACCAGGAAACAGAAATCATAAAGGAACATAATAGAGCTCATAGGAACCCAGTCGAAAACAAAATACAGCTACTAGAAAAATTTTACTTTCCTCATATGAGTGCAAAGATCAAAACAATCGTTAAGCAGTGTAAAGTTTGTAAAGAGAACAAATATGAAAGGCACCCTTCTTCTCCAATTTTAAAACCTTCTCCTATTCCCGAATATCCTGGACACATCGTCCATATTGACATTTATCACACTAACAATAAAATTATTCTAACCGCAATAGATAAGCTTTCGAAATACGCGCAAGTAAAAATGGTAAAATCAAGAGCGACCGAAGATATAAAACTACCTCTTCAAGAACTGCTCATTTCATTTGGCATCCCTAAGAAAATCGTGATAGACAATGAAAAATCCCTTAGCTCAGCCCCAATAATATTTATGCTTGAAAATCAATATGGGATAGAGATATTCAAGACACCGCCCTACACAAGCTCTATAAACGGACAAATCGAACGATTTCACTCAACACTCTCTGAAATAATGCGATGCATCAAAACTGAAAGAACACATAGAAATTTCGAGGAATTATTGTTTAGATCACTTTACAAATATAATTTTTCTATACACTCTACGATCAAGAAGAAACCAGTTGAAGCATTTTTTGGCCGAACTGTAAGTACAGACCCGGAACAAATTGAGAAAGACCGACAGGACACCATTAATAGACTTTTAGAAAAACAAAACCAAGACCTAGAATTTCACAATAAGAAAAGAACCCCATATCGTGCATACAACCCAAATGACAAAATATTTGTAAGAAATAATAAGAGAATAGGTAATAAGCTTACACCTAGATATAAAGAAGAGACTCTAAAATATGACCAGGGAGATACAATATTGACAGAATCAGGACGAATAGTGCATAAGTCTCACATTAGAAATTAAATTTAAGAAAATGGAAAAAGAGGGAATTAAATAAAAATAAAAAGATAATAAAAGGAACAATAATATAAATACGTATAGACACTAAGAAAAATAAAAATAAATATAGGAAAAATCTTTAAAGGAAACATATAGGAAAAAGTATGAAACTATTAAGAAATATATAAGAAAATATCGAGCAATATGCTATAAGCGTACGATATTCATATTAAGGTAGGAAATATTGAAAATAAATAAAAAGAAATCGAATAATTAACCATTTAATTATTAAAAATAAATGTTAATTTTGCAGACTTATTTTGCACGCCGTGTACGCGGAGTTTCAAATATTTGATTACACGAATTCGCAACTTATTACTTTAAAGGACGATACCGCAAGGGTACAGGACGGAACTTTTAAAATAATTCACGTAATAAACCTAGAAGAATACGCGGAACTGACTACTAAAATAGAAAACACAATTAGAAATACCATTAATATAACTCATCCGTTATATCCTTTCCTAAAACATGAAATTCTCCAAATTCGGACTTTAATTGCAAAAATCTCTCCTAGAACCAAAGAAAAGCGATCACTTGACTTTATAGGCTCAGCGTGGAAATGGGTCGCAGGAAGCCCCGACCACCGTGATTTAGAAATTATAACTAAAAATTTGGAAACCTTAAATGAAAATAACGATAATCAGATAATAATAAATAAGGAATTGATAAAAAAGATAAATGAACAAACCGAAAGAACTAATCAAATTATGAAAGTTGTCAGTTTAGATAATAAGTTAGAAGTAAGTTTAAAGGTAAAATACCAAATTCAACTTATTAAAGAAGAACTTTTAAATATTGAATATGCTTTACATTGGGCTAAATCCAGTGTTGTTAATTCCTTTATATTATCAAGTATAGAAATAGAAACCATAGAAAAAATTGTTAAACATGAAGGCATACCCTATATTAATGTTGAAGAAGAATTAGAGTTCACAGATGTAAGCATAGCCGCAAATGGCACTATGATAATTTATATATTGAGTTTGCCTACAACCGAAAAAGAAGAATGTGAAATCTTATCCCTCAAATCTGTAAAATCGAATAATAAAATTAACAAAATTGATTATGATAAAATTTTGAATTGTAACAAAAAGATATTTGGAATTAAAACAAAATGTAAAGAATACAATAAAAAAGCAATCTGTAATAAAAATAATTTAGTAGAATTAAGCCAAAATAATTGTATAAGTAAACTCGTAAGAAGTCAATTAGCAAACTGTACACGCACAAACGCTGATCACATATCGGAAGCCGAGGAAATTTACCCAGGTATACTTCTTCTCAATAATTTCAATGGTACAATAGAAATCGATGGGCAGCAATTCCCACTAGCTGGAACTTTCATTATAAAACATCATAACTCCACAATAAGGATTGAGGATAAAATATTTTTTATACGTGAAGAAATATATTCTGAACCACTGCCAGCAGTATTTCAACAACAATCGGAAAAAACTGATCTGGAAGAGATCCTTTCTTTGGAAATGATTAAAGATCTTGAATTTATAAACAGGAAAAAAATTTCCAAAATTGACACGAATAATAAAATTAGCCTAACCCTTAATTCAATTACCTTAATTGCATTTGCAATACTTACTGCTATGCTCTCATACGCATCATGGAAGCTCAAGAAGAAAACACCTGCAAAAGAGAACATAATTCCTGAAGAAAAGATCATGCCAACGAATACGTTAGCTTTTGAGAAGGGAGGAGTTAATATTGCAAAAGCTAATGCAATATTACAAGCAGACATACATAAATTGTAAAAAAATCCTATTCAGCAGTTTTCATAAAAACACACAACAAACCATGGGAAAGTAAGTTGCACAAAATTAAAGCGAAATTTAAGCAACTTCCGGCACATGCCACAAGCTCAGCAAGATCCAGGTGATCACGCCATCGAAAACAGTTTCATTTAATGTTTTGTAATTATTTTAAGTTAGTTCTTAAGTTGATGTCAAACAAATAAGTAATAAAATTTAATAAAAGAAAAAAAGGAAAAAAAGAAAAAAATATTCTTTTTTTTAATGAAAACCAATTAAAATAAACATAACTTATATGTATGTATGTAAACTTTTTAATTGTTGTCACTTTTGTTCATGGACATAAATACATCACATTATATAGATTTTGTTGCTGCTTTCGTTCTCTTGTTTTTCCATATATACAAGACTGTTGTATTTGTTTTGTAGTTAGTTGTTTCTTATTTCTTTAAATAAAAATAAGTACATATTTTATATTTCGACTTTTTTTGTCTTGCTTTTTATTTCGAGCACAGTTGTTTTCTTTTTCATCTTTACTTTATTTGCCAAGTTCACTTGCTTTGGCTTTAATTTTTGTTTTTGTGTTTTTTTTTTGTTTCCTTTATTCGACCAATTCACTCGCTATTTTCTTCACTGTTCATTTTTCTTTTTTTCCATCACTGTTCTCTCTGCTTTGATCATTTCTTAAAATTTTAGTAAACTGTTCTTTTTTTTAATAATTTTTTTTTTGATTTTAAGTAGGTATAGAAATTAGTTTTAAGAATGTCATTTAGTTTGTAATCGTTTTTACACATTTGTTGTAGATATAGATACATATGTAGGTAGAATTTAATTTTTAATACTGTTATTTATTTTTTTTAGTCACGATACTTAGTTTACAATTTTTCCATTTTATTTCATTTTATGATGTTGCTTCGTTTACTTTCATTTTGCATTTTTAGGTATACACATTCTGGAAGGTTTAAAATATTCTGGGTATACACATTCTGGAAAGTTTAAAATATTTGACAAAACGGTTTTTTCCTCCACTTGTTCTTCCAGTTTTTTTTTTTAATTTTTACAACTACTTTTTAACTGTTTTTCCCATTTGGTATAGTTTGTACCAAAATTGCAAAAAAATGTTTTGTCTTACGTTTTTCTTTTTACGATTTTTCCAACATGTCTTCTTAAAACTTTTCTTTTCTTTAAAAAAATATATGAATTTTTAACAATTTTGTTCTGTTAGATCTTTTAAACTATTTTTTTTACTTCTTTGTAATTCTAGTTAATCATATTTTCTCTTCACCGATTTTTCCACTTCATGCATTTTTCTATTTTCAATGGCGTTTATTCAGACTTTTTTTTTCTAAATTTTTTCTATAAACTAATTTTTTCCATTTTTGTTAAATTGTCATTAGAAACTTCTATTTTATACCTTACTAAAAATTTTTGACACTTTATATTAGTTTGACAAATAATTAAATCACTTTTTTTTGTCAATAATTTCATTTAACAAATACTCGTATTGGAAAAAAGTGCAGCAGCCATTTCTTTATGTCTTCTCCGTTCTTGCCCGCAATGTTTTTCAACGGCTGCCACGGTCGCCATGTGATGGATGTGGTCAGACCTCTACAATAAAACACATCTGTCTTGTGTGAGCAGAATCAGTAGACTCCCTGCCCGTGTTTTATTAAAACTTTAACAAAGTAAACTTAAGGAATATGTGTAGCTTAACAAGTATGAGGGAATAAGTATAACAATGTAAATAATAATGGGTGATGCATTTGCATTACACTACAAAAATTTGATCTTATATGTGTACCTTTAAAAGTTTTTATACTAAATAAAAATAATTTTGTATGTAAATATATTTAAAATATCAAATAAAACTAAAGAAATTTAATATCAATACCTTATACAAATGATAAATTTTTTATTAAAATGTACAGATGTCTGAAATGTAAAATATTTTTAGCTATATTATTAAAAAGCAATGTTGCAAAAACTAGCACTATTTTTTTAACCGTGGAACGAATAAATTCTTCAATATTGGCCACATGTACAGCTCTTAAGTTTTGGGAAAAAAAAACATCGCATCATCGGCGCCGAATCGATAATTCACGGTCATCAAGAACGTGTTGGTGGTTTAATGTCCAATAATGCGATTTGGTGCGAAATTTAGTCGCAGAATTCCAGGAGTCCTAGACTATTAGATAGCGTAATAGACTATTAGTCGAGGGGTCGCAGGTTCCATTCCTGCCTAGACCCTATGTGTTTCTGCAGACAAGCCGAAATGGATTCGCCGTTTGTGTTTGTTCTTAAAAAAAAATTATTAAAAAAATAGCCGCCTCTAAGGTCGGCCAAACTGACCATAAAAGGAAAGAAGTGTATCTTGCACTTTTTTAGCCGAGCATGACTTTTGATAATAAAATTCAACAATCTGCAATCGTTGTTGGTTTCTAAGTCGATTCATGGTTAAATTATAGATCAAACTGAACATGTTTAACAGTAACATGTTACACGAAAACAGCTGAGCTAAAAAATCATCCCATCAAAAAGTTATTTTTCTCGAAAAGTCGACTTTGAAATATTTCTAACTACATATGTATGTACTAGCTGGGCTCCGCGGCGTTACCCGCGATTAAAAAGTATGTTATTTTCCTCTATGTACTTATCTGTACCACTTTATTTTCAAAAGTTTTATAACTTAGTAACTACACCTGGTGCCTCTATGTCCTTTTCTGTATCCCTTATTTGAAAAATTTTATGATTATCGTAGTAGTAGTTAGGGCGTGGAAAAGTTACAAGCAAAAAAAAAACGAAGAAACAAAAAATTCACTGTCGCATTTAAGTTTCACATTTTTTTATTTATTGTAAAAAAGTTAATAGTTAAAAAAATATCAAAAGTTATGATTAGGATTACAATGCTGTTCTGTAAACAACATTAAATGACTTATTACTTTCCGCTAGCACGTGCAAGTAACGGGCCTTTGAAACGCGTGAATAATCAACGTGTGAGAAACATAGAGTGCCCAAATGAATACCTGGCAGTTTTAAACTTTGGCCCTGGGATTTCTTGGTGGTCATTGTAAAAGTAAATTTTAAGGGAAATTGCAACCTCTTATATTGAAACGCGGGGAATCAAAACACTCTTCTTTAGCAGCTCCTGCCTGTATGTTGTTGACCCACTCGTCCCTTGGCGACAGCACTACTGCCCTCTCACAGAACCACTCTTCGTTATATATATTTACCTGCAAATTGGAAAAAACTTGCATGATAAGTTTATCCTCTGTAGCCGCTGGATTGGGCAATTCGTGGGATAATAGAATTTTCCCATCTGCGTCCGATTCTAGATGACGCTCTCCAATTTGCAGCAGCTTATTCGCACAGATACATGATTCGTGATCGTTGTACAGGCGAACGTGCATGTTACAGGTAAGATGGAGCTTCGTGATCCTGGACCACAGTGACAATGCTTTGAGACATGCGTTTATTTCATCAGCCGGTGTTCCTTTCTCTATAACTGGCAGTGTCTGTTTAAAATCGCCTCCAAGCAAAACGACAACGCCAGCCATTAGCGCCTGGTTGCCTCAGATGTCCTGCAAGCAGCTGTTTAATGCATGCTTGTGCGACATTGTGCACTCGTCCCATACTATTAACTTGCAGTGCTACAAATGTCTTACCAGTGCCCCATGGTGCGTCAAGAAAGAATAATCCTCCCTCTCGTCTATTGACTCGGAGCAGAATCGTTTCGTAGACTTGACACTGCTCGGGAAGTAATCGTGGTGCCATTTCATTGACCTAGGCTTCTAAAACGGCAGTATCGTAAATTAGCTCCTTCACAACATCGCTTGACAATTCCCCTCTACGTTGCGGTGTGGGTAGACCGAAATCAGCAAGATGTTTTTCAGGTATAGAAATCATTCTATCCTCAATCAACATCAAAGCTTCATGCGGCGCCATCCAGCCTATGCGCTATATCTTCTAATAAAACTACCTTGTATATATTCCACAGCTGGAGGAGATTGGATTGTCCGCAAGTGCTCATTAAAATTGCGAACCGGTCTCTAACTTTGGTCGCTGAGCGACAAAGAACGGCTTCCGCCATAGTCGCATCTCGGTGGTTGTCGTGTTCTAATAGCCTACGGGCCTCATATGCTTCCCTGAAGTTTCTCTCTCTTGACCATCTACGGTTTCAAGAATCTTGAAACTTGAAGGGCCTAGAACCTCAATAAGCAACATTCTCAAGCAGTAACATTCAAAGTTGCTGACGTCCACAGTATATATCCAACCCAATGCGTCTTGTGCCTTCACACCAATCCAGATAGATACTTTTAAATATAAAAGAGTCGAGCGAAAAACCACTAAATAAACAAATCACGCAAATTATAACTAAACTAAATACAATGTACCTAAACCTGTAGGCACAGAAAATTTAACTAACCTTAAAATAATTTTTTGGGGGATCATATTCTTCGCAAGAAAATCTCAAATTCTTTCTGTATAACCAGAAGGAACAAACGTTATCGGAATCCTGTAAAAAGTGCCTATTTTAAGTCGGGGGATTAGGTTTTTTTTATTTTAAACTTTTTATCGTTACTGTGTAAAATAATCCAATAGGAACCATGCATTTTTCCGAAATATAAATTAGTGTATGTCATTTTCAGACCCCTAAACTACCACTAGCCATGCAAAAATCATGTTGACCATTTAGTAACAAACATCCATCCATCCATCTAAACTTTTACATTTATAATATTATTTAGATTGTTTTTTTTAATTTATTAATCGAGATCGCCTCGATATCTTCTTTCAAAGATTTTCAAAAACTTTTGTTTGTTGAGGGTTTTTTAGCTAATCTATATACATGCATTTCATATCGAATAATATAATTTGTTTGTTGGGAATTTTGAATAAGTTTCAAAACTTATTGTGCTTATTTATACTTTTGTAATTTTTGAAATTCTCATTGGTTTTTTAAAAAGTTTATGTATAACATAAGAGGTTTGAAACATTCCAAAAATATGGTTTTAGATCTATTGATGATTTGGCATTAGCACCGATGAAATGCATGTGTATAGACTAGCTAAAAAACCCTCAACAAACAAAAGTTTTTGAAAATTATTTAGATAGATTAGATGATTCGCGCAATTTTCTGTGTCTGTTTTAAAATTCATTCGTATGTTCGCGGGAGTATTAATTATGTGTAACATCTCAATTGTATACCTTTTTTTGTAATTGTTTTCTTGTTGTAATATTGCTGTATTACTAAAATTGGGAGTGTCTATTATTTGCACAGTGGGCTGCTAACGCTGTTTTTTTATTCTGTTGTGCCTTTTTTTGTTTTGTAGTCCGACTTATGTGCTGTTAATCTTGTTCGTAGTTTAGACTTTGTCGTTCCTACATATACTTTATTACAAGTACTAAGCCCATCTCCGTTGCTAGGTATTTGATAAATTACATTAGATTTATCTAATAAATCCAACTTTGTTTTTGTGTTCGCGAATAACATATTAAGTGTTCTGTCAGTATTAAAAGCAATATTAACGTTTTGCTTATCGAAAATATCCGAGTATGAAATTCTTTCAGAAAACCCAGGAACGTAAGTCATTGATTTAAAAATCTTTTCCGTTTTCTCAGTAGGCACTTGGTTGATATTTTCAGTAGCGTGTTTGATAATGGTGCCTATTCCAAAAAACGCGCCGATGACGTGAAATTTAACATAGAAAACACTAACAAATAGTGAAGGCTTGCCATTGTTTGCTGTTATTTCTCATACAAAATGTACCGTTTATTGAAGAGAAACTAACGCGTCTCAGTACTCGCGTTGGTTTTATTTGTAAAATTTACAGAAAACAAGAACAAATCTTCACTTTTTGTTGGTATTTTTCATGTAAAGTTTCACTTTTCGACGCGTTTTTTGGAATAACCATGAATGTCGTTTGTCATGTTAAACGAAAAAATATTCATTTGTAATATTTTCCTTATCCTACTGATAATTTTTTATGATATATGGTGTCACTAATCTGCAACACTCTTTTCGTAAAATTCTGTGCTGTGTTAATTTTCACATTTTTAGGATGGTTAGAGTAATAGTTGAGGATGCGTCCTGAGGCCGTTGGTTTTTGGTACCAATCTATTGTCAATGTGTTATTTTCACGTATTATGAGTGTGTCTAAATATGGCAACGTTGCATTCTGTTCTAACTCCTTAGTACTTAGTACTCCTGTACGTGTCTGTGGAAACTGTTTAACCTTTCAAGTGTGTTTTCCACATTGTTTCTTTTGGTGTTTCAAAATAAATCGTCGACGTATTTACTCATATATCTTGGTTTACAATCTAGACTTGTCATTGTAAAATCCAACAGTTCTTCCATCACTATATCTGCTATTACTGGTGATGCTGGTGAGCCCATTGGCATTCCTTTTCGTTGTTCAAATATTTTATCCTCATACTTAAAATATCTATTATCTTTAATACAAAAATTTATGATATCCATAAACAAATCCTTTGGTATCGTAGTAAATGTAGAGATTATTTCCCACTTTTTGTTTATTATTTCTACTGCCAAATTAACAGGGATGCTGGGAAATAAGGATATCACATCAAACGAAACTAAGACTTCATATTCACAAAGATTTGCATTAGTTAGCTTCTTCTTAAAATCAATCGCATCCCTGACATTATAGTTCGAATTTTTTGTTATATTTTTCAATATATCAAATATGTATCTACAAAGTCCGTATGATGGTGAATTAACTGAAGAACAAATTGGTCTTAGAGGCATGTCAATCTTATGGACCTTAGGTAGCCCATATATTCTCGGGGCGGTAGCAACATTTGTGTGCAATTTGTACTTGTAATTTGCATCAATTATATTTAATTGAAAAAGTTTCTCAAATAAATAACTTTCTTATAAACAATAATTGCTTATAAGAAAAACCCGCAAACTCTTTTCTGAAGCACGAGTATTTTTGAGATGTTGCAATAAAGGAGTGATATGTGTGTAAATAAATATATTTGTTTAAAAAAATCAGTCTTAAGCATTGGCGTATTTTGTTTTATAGTTTCATTTCTAGTGCTTTTTCTTGAATAAATCTCAATGAAAGTGTCTTGGAAGTTTCAATATTGTTTTCAAAAGCCCATTGAATGCATGTGTCAAAACATTCAACTGCATCTTTATGTTTAATTTTTGGCAATGAGTTGAAAGAAACCTCAATTTGGTTATCATCGCTATCATTATCTTGATCAATTTCTTCATTTAGGTTGTCAATATTCCATTTTTTAATTCTCCATTTGCTATTCTGTAGTTGGATTTTAGTGCAGCTAAAAGTTGCCCCTTCTTATAGTTTTCTTATACAATATTCCACGGATAATTACCTCGCTCAAATATCTCAGATTTTTGGGCAATAAAGCGGTGAAAGCAATTAAACGAATTCGTATTAATACCTTACGATGAGGTAATTATGCGATTACCTCAAAGAGGAAATTACGCGAATAAGCTTAACTACCTCTTCAGGGTAACTAGGCGGATTTTTAAAATATATGCAAACATAATAAAACATATATGTATGTAAGTAAAAAGGAAATAACTATAACAAATAAGGAAAAATCCCTAGTCGTAGGGATTTTTTTCTACAAAAAATGGCCGTAGGGAGAAAATGACAGACATTATAAAGTAGGGACTTTTCAATAATGCTGCCAAAATGAATTAATTTTGCATCCTTATTCGATTTACATACTAACGACCACATACTAACGAAATTTTTAATACGGGAATATTACATATTACAAATAAATTTGTGAAATGCAGTATTTCTGCGATTTAATGAACATCGTATTTAACGAACACCCAAATATTTTCTACTGAGTTCTTTACATTACGAACAAATATTTTATTTTGTACTCACTTCAACGAACAATTGTAAAATATGACACGAAGATGTCATTAAGCACTTAGAAGTTTTTATTAAATGGGCTTAGCAAAACAATGTTAGTAACAAAAATTTAATGCTTTTGAGAGAGTTTCAATAAGACGTCCACTTCAAGAAACAGACTGTGCTTAAACAATTTTTAAAATACGTTATTTTTGTATTACAGTGTTTTTATGAATTTTTCATTTTCTGTATACATATTTTTAATGAAATATTTATTTTAAATTACATTAATTTTAAGTGTTGTGTTTTTCTTCCGACGGGGTTTGATGCAATTTGGAATGAATTTCCGTCATCCCACGTCAAATTTGGTTGATAAACAGACCGGTTTCGGCTATGTGCCATCTTCAGTGTTCTCTCAGTAACTAATCGTTTTTTGTGTTGTCCCTTGTCTTTTGTATAGTTTCCTTGTGTACCTAACTTCTTTTCCTCTCTTTCTCTCTTGTTCGTGTCTGCATCTCTCTCGTTCGTATATATTCCTGCGTGCTCTATATCTACCTGCTTCTTGTTCGTTTAATTTTTCTCTTGTTAGTCTCTTGTGTTTACCGTTACAGTTTATTATTTGAGTGATCATTTGCTAGGTGTTTTATCTTTGTGTAGGTAGTAGTCTGTGATTGTACGTTTCTGGGTTTCTTTTTGGTTTTGTTCGTTTGTTGTGATGTCTGGTTTTCTTGGGTTATTGTTTTCTTTTGTGTAAAAATGACATGTACATATTGTTGTTATATTACTGACAGTGTTGTAACTAAAAAGTTGTTTCGGTAATTAAACGAAGGAAGTTGAGGGAAAACTTCATTTTGGGGATTTCAATTTTCAGGCAATTACCAGAAGTAGGTATTTAAGCGTTGAGTTTTATAAGAAACAACTTGAAAAAAAAAACAACGGAAATTTCAGAGTAGAGGCAAATACACGTACAAGGCATTTAAGCGTGGGGAAATTATCTGTGGATTACTGTAATACAAATGGTTGACTTATATAACCCATACTTGCTAAAAATTTCATATGTGACTTGCTCCACGAAAAGGGACCTCTGCGCCGAAAAGAAGTTATTGAGAAAAACGCGTTTAAAAAAGCGCTTCGTTTTTCCGTGTTTTGCGAATGGTTATGCAACTCTTCCTTCAACCTGATTATCTGGCGATGTATTTCGACTCTCTGGTACTTTGTACGATGTTCACTATGCAGTGTTGCCTCTATGAAAAATATTTCTAACAGTTCAAAATCTATTATTATTATTAATTAATTTCAGGTTAAAATAAATCTTAATTAACGTAAAAAATGTGTCTGGAAGACGACTTTAAGAGTGTTGAAGAACAATACTTCAGCGATTATTTGGAAGAATGTTTACCTATAGTCAGTGATGAGTCGGATGCATTTTCATCGCCAGAAGTTTCAGATGCGCTGCAATTATCTCTTCAAGATATTGAGGAAGAGCAAACTTTATCGCAGTTTTGATTGTACAGGTGGTTTGTAAAAAAAAACTAAAAGACAGAGAAACTTTCGGTTTGCGGCATTTGAAAGAGCGTTTTTTTTCCTATAAGAATCACTCAAAAAGTAAAAAAAATTTTTCGGCGCAGAGGTCCCTTTTCGTGGAGCAGGTCACATATATGTATATATGAAGAGATTTTTCACTTTCACTATCTTCTATAATTTTTAACTTATTTTCTAAAGATATTTTCTTCTTTTTGACTTCTTTTACTTTAAATATATTGTACGTATCAAATGTAGCACACGGGACATAAGCCACTTGTAATCTATCACTATTAAATTTCATAACAACTAAATACAAATTTGGCCGTTGCCGCAGAGAAAAACAAGAAAAAACTAAAAACAATTTACATATGGATGTAAATCAAACATAATCTTTCAAAAAATATAGTATAATAATTATAGTAAGAAATTTTTGTATTCGTACTAAAAACTGCAAAGCAAAAAATTTTGTCTTTCGCACTATTGGAAATTCGTGGAAACGATAGTGCGCACTGTTGGACGTCCACTGTATATCAAGCGTAAAGTCGAAAGTGCTCAATGTGCCAATAATTTAGTTCGTCACTGTTTGGCGTGAAGGGTATTAAAGTAAATTACCATTTGGATCGCATGCAAGTATTACAGCGTGAGATGACTTCACAACATTTGATATAAAATATCCGAGAATAGTGCTTTTAGTTTTATTTGAAAAGACAAAAGGTATCAAAATCACAAGAATCGCGATAAAAATATACTTCATTTTTAATCGAATGTTTAACAGTTACTGCTGTTGCTTGTTGTAAAAATGGCGTTTAAAATACATATTTATGCACATATGTATTTATTTGTGTGTGTATCTACATACTTGGAACAAAAGTGTTAATATGTATTTAATTGAGCAAAATTAGTGTAGTAGTAGTCAAGCGAATGAAATTTATTCGATAATTCAAAATTATTTTTTGTTTTTTAGAATAACAATTTATACGAACAATCTTAGTTAAAATTATATCATTGTTTTATTAAATAGATACCTATAACCTATTATTGTTTTAAGCTATTGCATAGCTTTTATCGCGGGCTTTGAGCGCTGCGACCGAATCAATAAATTCACCACGCTCAAAAAGTGTAACTTGAATTAATATCAAAGAAAAAACTTGAATTATTATCAAAGAAAAAAAATACTGCATAAATAAAAAATAAATAAATAATAATAATTGTATAAGTTGATAGAAAATGCTATGCAATAGCTTTGCCGCGGCAGTCTCCGAGCCACACACGTCTTTTTTGAAGGCTTTTTTTATTTTAAATACAGCTGAATCATTAAAAATAAAATAATTTGGAAACATATCAAAAAATTAAGGCCGAGGCACATAGAATCCGTCGTACATTATACGTTGCTTTTTTAACTGATTCAAAATAACGACAGAGGAGGTTGTCACAATGAGTACTTTGTTTACGGATGTTAAATCAGCTTCACTTGATTAAAGTACACATTTTCAATGGAATTCGAGGATATTCTGAATTTTTTTTTTATTTAATATAATTTTGTTACCACACAACACAAAAAGTATAATAAAAACAAAGCAAAAAAATGATATCTGTCAAACTACTCCTTGTACTTTGCGTTGACGGAGACGTACGGAATGGGACAAAGGTAATAAGAAAATCGGTATTTCTATAGGTTTCTAGGTTTCGCGGTATTTGCAGGAACAGAGTTGCCACACTAAAATAGTTTGCAGTATTTGGCAGTACTTTTATTCCGCACACGGTTATAGCTACCAGATCATTATGAAGAATTCCTGGTTTTTGAATTATACCAAAAATAGTATTTCTTGTGGAACGAAATATATTTTTATTTTTAAAACTTTGATCAAGAAAAAACTTTTGCTCTATATAAGTTGTATACCAAATTAAAGGCATTAATGTCTCCTTTAACGTGCAAGTGGTCCCGTCCAGAATGATGAAATAAGTATTTCATCATAATTCATTGTATTGTTTTAACAAATTTATGATTTATTCTTATTAATAAAGAATATTGAAATTGTTTGTTAAGTTAGTTTTTTAACTTTAAAACCCTCTCCCATATAAAAAAAAGAAGATCATATATTCACAATAAAATAGCAAGATTAGTGTGAATTCAAGTTATTTGCTACATATTTTTATTGCTTCTCTTTACATAATAAACAATATTTTGTTCTTCCAAGTAGTTTAAAAACTTTTTTTCATACTTCGTAAAATAAAGGGTTTCCATTTTGCGGTTTCAAAAGTAAACGTAAATAAAACACATATAAAATATTTTTTTTTCATATTTCTTTTTTATTATAAAGTTTGAACGTTGACATTATGTGTGAAACACTACATCATTTAAATGACCACCACGCGAAGTGTTGCAAGCATTGATTCGTTTGAGGTAATTTTCGACCACTTTTTGACACATATTGGTCGGTATCTCAGCCATAACTTGACGAATGTTGGTTTTTAAGTGCTCAAGAGTTAAAGGTTTATCTGCATAAACACGGTCTTTCGCGTAGCCCCACAAAAAAAGTCTAAAAGTGTCAAATCGCATGATCTTGGTGGACAGTTGATATCGCCACGACGAGAAATTACGCGGCCAGGAAATGTCTCTTGTAATAAAGCCATATTCACTCGAGTTGTGTGGCATGTGGCACTGTCTTGTTGAAACCACATATTCTCGAAGTCGTATTCTGCAATAGCAGGCAAAAAATGTGCCGTAAGACAGTCCTAATTCCTGAGAACGACGAGGAATCAACACATTCGGGTCTTCGGCAACACTTTCACTTGCAGCAGCGATATTTTCAGCGGAACGAATGAAACGATGATGCACAGGCCTTACAATATTTGTAACCGCTCCAGTCAAAATTTCTTCACAATTTTGCGTAGTTGGACGATTATGTAAACCATAATCTCCTCTTAAAGCACGATATGTGGCTTTGGCAGAATCACCATTTTTGTAGTATGTTTTGATAGTTTTTATGCGTTGTGTGATAGTTAAGCGATTCATTTTTGTCAATGTCAGACTTTCAACTGAAAAGAAAAAAATTAGTTTAACAACTTAGTTTGACAGATGTCGAATTTCAGTCCTATAATATATATAATAACAGAGGTAGTTGAGGCCTGGATTTTTCTCACATAGTTTGAATCTATTTTTATTTCTGGGTATAAATTAAACCGGAATTGTGTAATGCAGCCAGTTAAGTTATTACTTTGTAAAAGTAGTGATCAGAACCAGAACTTGTACAATTTTATTTATCGGAATTGTTCGAGTTATTCCGAAACTCAGGTAATAAAAATGTACTTAAATTGGCTATTGAGGAAAAACTACATGACTTTACAGGATACCACAAAAATAAGTTTAATCTGACGTAAAAAATGCAGTAAAATCCAGAGAGGAAGCGTACGTGCAAATAAAAAGGTTTTAGAAGATCTGAACATATTTATATATCCTGGCCCGGATGAAATTCCAGCACTGGTCTTGAAGCAGTGCTTTTCGACGCTAGCACGTCCATTAGCCAACCTTTTCACTAATTGTACCATGATGGTGAATTTCCAATATGTTGGAAGGTTGCTAATGTAACGCCAATCAACAAAAAAAGGAGAGGATAACAACCCTGAAAATTACCACCCAATAGTTATTTGCCCTGCACTTTCTAAAGCTTTGGAAAGTATGGTAAGCTTCCATCTTGTGTGCTATTTAGAACCCTATAACTTACTTAGCGACCCCCAGTATGGCGTCCGTAGGGGTCGCTTTACTGGAGACCTGCTGGCATATCTTTCGGAAAGATTGGCGAAAGTAAGGGAGTGGCTCTAGATATTTTTAAAGCATTTGATAGAGTTTGGCATTATGCACTTCTGCCAAAACTGATTGCTTTTGGTATCAGTGATGTCTTCTCTCGATTTATATCGGGCTTTCTTAGAGATCGCACCATATGAGTTGATATAGGTGGGATCTCTTAAAATGAATTCAAGGTTAATTCAGCGGTATGAAAAGCTCCGTTCTTTCTCCTACCATTTTTCTTATTTTCCTAAATGACCTTCTGCATATTTTTATTTATTTAGTTATTGTTATCCGGTAATCATTAGGACATGTTGCAGTAGATTTTTTTGCAATAGGAGATCGCGGAAGCAAAATATGAATGATTCGCTAAATAATGATCTTTTAACATTCTTCGAATGGGGCCGTACGAATAGGTTCAAAATTAATGCTCGTAACCAGTGTTGCATGCTTACACACAGATGTACGACTAATCATCTGCAGTAATGGGTAGTGTGGTTATTGAGGAATCAGAGACTCTTGGTGTTCTTGGCATGAAAATTGAATGTGATATTCGATGGTCGGATCATATTTTTCAAGTCCCAAAAGAAGCATTCAAGTACCTTTGTTTTTTAAGATGGCCCAAAATGGAATACAACTTACAAAGTCCATTTTGAGGGCAAAGAAGAAATCTTCTATTTTACGAAGCTCTTTAAAGAATCATAATGCGATTATTCTTCCTAGGTACAAAAAGGATACATCTGCCCAAAAAGAACCAGTGCCATCTCACGTAAAGGTTAGTAAAGTATCGGTGGAGCTTGAGCTGCAAGACTGAATGGATCATACAGCTTTAATGAAAGTTTACCTGAAGGAGAAACAGTATTACTTCCAGCCAGGCTTATATTATATGGGGATCATACGGTCAAAATGCTTACACACAAACAGTATCGACAAATGACACAACTATTACAGATACAAATATGTTTATGGATTCTGTAGTTCCTTTACGTCTGAGAAGTGAAATCTCTGAGCATTGGAAAATTCCTTGCCCATCATCAGGTCGTTTTTGCTGTTCGATATTTTTTCAATATGAAAAGGCGTCCTTAAAAATAATTAAATCTACAGTAAACGATATAAAAAGCTAATTTCTGAACTAAAGTCTTCTTTCCTTGAAATAAAGAATGAAAAAACTGTTCTGATTGATTGTGAATTTTTTCTTACAATTATGTACTTCGACAACTTTGAATTATGCAATTTGCAAAAAAGTCACAGAAAGACTTTCAAAATTTTTATGATTCAAGTGATGAGCAAAACTATAAATATCGATTTTCTCTGTTACATGCCAGAATTAGGTGCATGGAGTTTATTTTAAAACTAGGGGGTACAATTACGCGAGAAGGAGAATGTTTTGATAAGAACGCAACATCAAAAGAAAAACTGCCTCCTCGAAAAAAAATAATACAAAATTAGTTTCTTAAAGAGCTTGATCAGATGGCAATATGTCTAAAGCATTTTTTGAAAATGATGAGGTAACAATCCGAAATATTGGGGTCGACAATCATATTGAAAAAAAGGTTGCCAGCTATCCTAAATGTTATAAACTCTAGAAAAATTATAAATGGCACAAAATTAATGATTATGCATCGACAACTGTTCAGTTTTTTAGTTCAAATGTGCCCTGAGAAGGAACTTACTCCTACGGTACGTAAAATTTTGGCTCATGTTAAAAATTTAATTGAATATCAATGCTTACCAATTGGAGAGTTATCAGAAGAAGCCCAGTAATGCAAAAGCAAAGACTCGAATACTTGCAAGATTTCACACATTAAGCTAAGTACTCTGTTCATCATTTCGTGCGAACTGCTGTCAAAAGTCCATATAAAAAAAATTCATGCGAAATAATTGCAAAAAAAATGGCCGAAGTTGTACTCTGTTCAAATTGTGAAAACATACGAAATGTTTCTGGCAGCATGATTTTTTCAAATACAACATGTTTCTGGCAACATATTTTCCAACTGCGAAATAATGTAAGCACCACTTATTTCGTGCGGAATTGCAAACAACAGATGATCAGATTTTACTTAGCATTGAATTTGTTGCGCACAATTAACTAAAATAAAGGAAAATAGTGCGAAAATAACATAAAATGAAGGTATGGGATTGAATGAGAACGTGTGTCTTCAAAGCAGCACAAGCTCTTAAAATTATTTTGTTCTCCATTTGTTTTCACACATGGTTTTTGTTTACATAAGAAAAACAATGTTGCTTACTTCAAGGCAATAAAAACGATAAATTTCTTCTAAATCGTAGTGTTGTCACCACTGGCTAATTGTCAAAATTTTCAAACGAAATAATCAATGTTGCTCAACATTTTTCGCAAATTAAAACAGAGTACTTAGCTTTAGACGGAATAAGGAAAATTTCAATATGTTGTCGACCTTTTCAGACAAACTAATTTCATCACAAAGACATGTAAGATCTCGAAAGGTTTTGGAAGAACATAATTATAGTTCCGATATGTTAAATCCATTAGATATCGCTCCCAATGTTAATGACTATTTTAAAGAGAACTAGCTAATAAAAAAATTAAACTAATTTAAAAAAAATATATTAAATAATTTAATATCTATAGCATTAATATATTAATATTAAATATATTTCAAAATGTGGATCTGTAATATAAATAAAAAATTTAATATTAGTTTAACATGTCATATTAGAGTGCTATTTTTTAGACTTTCGGATTTAAACAATATCATTCCTTTATTGCAACGTAGTCATATCTCAAAAAATGTGATTTTCTAGTTAAGAATGCATCGTATCGCTCTTCGTTTTGTGTAAAAAATGTTTACAAATATCTTATTTACTCATCTCTAAGGGGAGAATACCTTTTTATTTTTGCAATGATGTGTGTGGAAATTTAAAACTTTAAACTCGTTTTCTGACGAACAAGTTTTTTGAGACATGACTAAGTTGCAATAAAAGAGCGATATGTATTGTGATTATTGTAGCGCTAGGTTTAACTAGTAAGCTTTATGAGAATATTATTTGTAGCAAAGTTGTGTTTTAAATGTGTTTTAAATTTTAAAAATATTATTACTTCAAAAGATACGATTTTTGTGATAAAATAGTTTCATCGTGTACGGTGCCTATAACAAGCGGGAGAACTTATTTTGAAGCTAAAGCAGTTAAAATTCAAGTGATTTTCAACCATTAGAAATATCTTCGCAACTTCAAAAATTATTATGTTGGTAACGAAAAAAAATCACTGCGCATAGTGCTTCTGTGGGCCTATGGCTATGCGGGTTACTTATTTTAATGCGGAGAGGGTTATCTTTCAAATGCTTTATACATTTTCAAAATATCTTTATTACATTAAAAGTTATAATGTTTGTTATGAAAACAGCCAAAAGCCTGTGTAATATCGATCAACTGGTCAATAATTGAAAAATATGTCTTTAGTGTTGCATACAAGCATAGGGAACCTTGAGCTTTTTGATTTTGTTTTAGCTCCGAGGGATCAAAAGACAGCTTAGGTTGCAGTGAAAAACTTTTACTTTTAAATTATTTTTTGTTCGACTATGTCGAAGTAAATCGCTATATCGTGTATTTATTTCACAATTACAACAAATACCATTAATTCATCTTTTGCTGGTCTAAGCCACCTTTTTAACGCTGCATCATTCTCCCAAGAATTTCTATATTTTGGCTCACTTTTAATCTTTTGCCATTCAGAATAGAGTAAAAGAAATTTTACAAACGAAAAAAATAGAAGAAAGTATGTTTGTATTTTCGCAACGAGATTTGTAGACAACATTTTAATGATGTAAGTAAATATTGGTTTATGATACGCATTTCAAGTTATAAGAATTTAAGAAATTTGTATACTAAAAAGTTATTACATTTCGAAATGTAAGTATCCTCAATAAAAAAAATACTTCTCCAAAAAATTAAGAAAAACAAGTTCGACCACCTCAAACTCGATAAAATCCGATTGGTCCGTCCAAGAGATATCGTTGAGGAAAACTTTCTAAGAATCCTTTTTTTATTTTGGTCTAAAAAATCAGGAAAGATATAAAATTTATCAAATTTTTATCGCTCTTGGACCACAGGGTAGCCCAGAGATGAAACTTTGAGGTTATGTTTTGGTGCAAATCTGCTTTTTTTACCCCTCTACTTTCTGTTAAAAAGAGACAGCAATATAATGTAGGAATAAGGGAAAATAAACAAAATTAAAGCATTTTTTAAGTAAGAAATGATGAATTGTAATGGAATTTACAGGCAGAATTAGTTTGTATGTTCTGTTCTGTTACGAATCAGCTGTTTTGTTTCTGTTCAATTGAAAAACTGTATGTGTGGTTTGTTGTTACTTTTTCGATCTGTTCTGTTGCGGACTATTCTGTAGAAAATAGAATGCAATGTTAAGTGACAGCCAAAAATTTGTATGTATTAGTTTTTTGTTAATGAAATATTAAACATTTTGTTTTAAAGTCAGAACATTTTATTTTAATTCAAATTATTAAAGATTTTTACATTTTTGTCAAGTAAAAAACATTTTGCAAACATTTACAAAATTTAATCTTATAATTATATCATCTACATCCGAAAGTTCAGACACAGAACAAGTAAGTAATAAATATTTTCTACAGAAAAGAACGGCACAGAACGGCAACGAAAAGTAAAAACTAATGAGGCCTTACTTCTTCTATAGATCATGAAATAATTCTTATTTTATTTGTTTGTTATATGTATGTTATATTAAATATAGCATTTTTATTGTTTAAATTAATATTTTTCTACAACTTTTTTTATTGAGCCAGAAATTACAAAACCACAACAAAACATGAAAAATTCTTTGTTTGCTACTTTCTGTGTGACAGACTCAGCAATAAAACAACAATAGCATGCCGTTTCGTGTCACCTCTGATCTTCTTTGTGCTAGGACTGATCTTACCAGGAAGTTCTAGGGATGGCGTTCATTGTTTTAGAAACTCTTTGTGAAATACTTTTAAACTAAAGCTCAATTAAAAATAATAAATGATTTAATAACATATTTGTCTCGTAGTTTCATATAAAAATCAACGAATTCCGGAAAATTTACATTTAATTACTTTCTTCAATTCCGCGATTTTTTTCATTTTCCGTCCTCCCGGCAAACGAAAAGGTGCATGGAAAAACACCAACCCCTAATGAAGTGGTGCTATTTGTAACTAAATTAAAATCGTTATGAGTTTATGTTCGAAAAATTTCTCAACTCGAATAATTGAAAGCACTAGTAAATAGTGCTGATTGTCTTAGTAATAGCTAAATATGTGGGTAATTGAATGCAATGCTTATAAACAAATAAAAGGTTATTAAAGCAATCAAAAACCAATCATAATTTATGTACATACGAGTGTGTATGTATGTTTGCAATGGTCTTAAATTGTAAATGGTTTAAATAATTAAGAACATAAACCAATTATAAAATGTGACAAAAACGTTTTTTATAAACACTGCCATTAAATGCGTTTGCATGGATGAAGAATATTCTTGAGGAATTAATCGTTTTTTCGGTAACAAACGGGTCTGAATTATAATAGGTCCGTTCGAGTTAACAAAGTCACTCAAACTTTTTAAAAGTTACATAATCTTGCCCAAAAGGGTTCCAAAAACCAAACATTGGGCCAGTGAACGCGATCATGAGATGACAATATCATTTCTCTTCGTGCCCAAACATGCACGAAGTTTTTCCTTGGATAAGTTCGGACAAGAATAAAATTATCAGCTGTTTTGTGTTTATATAAATAACATTGAAAATAGAAAACATATTACATTTATGTGAATTTACGTAATGCTTGTACAGGGTGTCCGCCGGAAAGGTTTAGCCGCCATTTCGTTAAACATTAGTCTTGACAGTTCATATTTGGCAGTCGTGAAGTAGACACGTGGCAAATTTATTATGGAAAAATATTCGATAAGCCAACGTGTTTTAGTCGTTTTATCAAAATGAATCATCGATTACTGTGCCGATGATAAAGTTACGTGAAATTTTTTGGAGAAACAAAGTCCCAACAAAATGACTATTTATTGTGTAGTGATTGATTTCTAAGAAAGAGGGTCTGTAGGTGATAGGCCCAAGCATGGACTACAACGTACTGCAAGATCGACTGAAAACATTACTGCTGCTCAAGAAAGTGTTCAAAACAATCCATCAACCTGAATTCGACGACGTGCTCAGGAGCTTGGTCTGCAAAGAACAACTTTGGCCTCAATCTTGCACAAGGATTTGCATTTATTTCCATTTAAGATTCATTTGACAGAAAAGGTTCTTCCACAAGACAATTTACTTCGCAGAACATGTGCCAAAAGGATCTTACAGCTCGCCCATGACAAACCCCGATTTTCGTGAAAAAATCATAATGACTGACGAGGCACATTTTCATTTGAATGGATATGTGAATAAACAGAATAGTTGGTTCTGGGCAATGGAAAACCCTCAAATTATCCATCATCAGTCATCCTTGTATCCATTAAAAGTGACAGTCTGGTGTGCAATTTGGTCAGGAGGAATCATTGGACATTGCTTCTTTGAAAATGAAAACGGCGTAACGGTAACTGTGAATGGGGAGCTATCGTGATAGATTGAAAACTTGTTAACCCCACAACTACATGTTATGGGCTTGATTAACATGTGATATCAACAAGACGGTGCCACATCCCATACAGCCAGGATTACAATGGAAATACTGCGAGACCTCTTTCCACTACAAGTTATTTCAAGAAATGGTCATGTTGATTGGCCTCCACGGTCGCCTGATTTAACAGCTCCGGACTTCTTTTTCTTTGGATATCTGAAAAGCTAGGCTTATGCAAACAAGCCAGAAATGCTTGAGCAACTCAAACAAATATTCGTGATGAAATGAATGAAATAACGCGTGAAATGTGTGAGAATGTAATGAAAAATGTGCTCAAAACAGAGGAGGACATTTATCTGATATTGTATTCCATACATAATTGCCGACATTAAGTAAAACATTTATCAATATAAGATCCATTCTCTTTCATATAATCAAAAATTATAAACAAAAAAAGCAGTATACCTTCCCGGCGGACACCCTGTACTATAGTTTCAAACAACTTCCATTAAAAAACCAATAATATGGAGAATATTTATAACTTATTTGAAAATGTAAAAATTATTATAAAATACATCGAAACATTATTATACTAAGGAAATTTTTGTAATATTATCAATTTCTATTTAGCTAATACAATAATTTTTAAGAATAACATTAAAAATACAAATATGAATGTGGGAGCCCCCGTAGACTAGTAGATAGCGTACTAGACTATTAGTCTAGGGGTCGCAGGTTTGATTCCTGCCTTGACCCTGGGTGTTTCTGCAGACAAGCCAAAATGGCTTCGCGGTTTGTATTTTTTCTTTATAAAAAAATATAATAATCTTTGATATTAATTAAAGTAGAAAGAACGGTAACGTTAATTGTTTTTCGCAAAATAGTCAAAAAGAGCTTTAGCAAAACTGTTTCTTCGCTGGATACATTTTAAGTTTAAGGGTGAAGTGTTCCATAATTTAATGGCATTAATGAAAAAATCTACATTTATTAAGATGTAAATGGCTTGGTGCCAAAAGAGCTTTTCTTATGACGGAGTTATTCTATTGGTATCATAATTGAGATGAATTGGTCTGTCATCTTCACATGCACAATTTAAAACTTGTGTTGAAACGGCTGTAAATAAAAAGGGGAAAGGCACGATATTTGAAGAATGGTATAAAGAGGGAAACAAAAATAAACTAAGGAAAATGGGAAAGTAAACAATAACATTTTTGTAGGTTTGATCACTTTCTAGTTTTATGCTAGCCTATTACCTGCATGGAAGAAATAATTTTTATGACCATTGTATGACCCAGGAAGAGAGTTAAATAGGGCTCAAGGTAATAATGGCGTAGGTCAGTGCCACTAGCGGGATCAAAAAACATCTAGAAAACGAATCCAAGCTAACCAAAATGGATTTAAAGTTAATAACATGGAATGACTACGTGACAATTTCAAGGCCATGATGTCAAAGTTCAGTGACTTGAGTTAATACCCAAAAGAACATAAACTGGTTTTGTAATGCGGATGTATTTGTGTATATATGTACATGCAGATACTAAGAAAGGTATCCGAATTTAATTAGCAAAAATAAGAAAAGGGATGGATCGTACACACGGGTGAATAGGATAACGATAGTGTCTAGACCAATACATAAGCAGTAGTAAATAATTAGTTAAGGCGAATTCAAATAATTTGGGGTAATATAGAAAGTTCAATCGATAGGAAAGTTAAAAACACATTGAGCACCAAGACGGAGCAGTCAACAAATTTTGAACTGTGGGCAGGCCAGCGCAATATAAGAGTGGAAGCAATTTTTTTGTAAGAAGTCTTAAAATTAGTTTGGAAAAATAGAGGCAAAACAAACTGACAATAGAGGCACACAAATTGGGAAAAGAAACTAGAAGAAAGCCGGGTTACAGTCCATCAGAAAAGAGGAACCAGCGGGGAAATTTCATCCGGGATCCCTGGACTGTAATCCGCATATTTTTGTGTGAACATATCCATCTACACCGTTTGGTGACGTCAACTGGTCAGCCAAGGCGCCAGGGTAAACGTTGGTGAGTCCAGTCCAATTTATTAGTGTTAACGTGCTTTCGGTGATAAAGAAATTTATTTAGAAAAAATTAAATTAAATTCGGTGAAATTTATTTTACCAGTATAATTGATCGACTTAATTAAAAAGAAAATATAAATCTTTTAAAGCCTCATTCGGTGCTAAGTGTGTCAAAAATAAGAATATGAGATCAATAAACGTAAAGCAAAATTAATTTATGCTAATATCTGCCTACATAGTAAAAAAAAAATTTTAAAGATTAAAAATATAAAAAAAAAACAAATAAAATATAAAATTTAAAACATCCGATATATATATATCTTTAAAAAAACAAGATTATTGATAAAATATATTGAAAATAGAGTTAAGTTCCTTTTTGTAGTGTACTAGTGTAATTTGTGTTTTTGAAGTGCTGTAAGCCCAAAACTGCCAGGCCGTGTTTAAAGATAAAGTAGATAAAGAAAATAGAATATATGATTGGTGAAACCGTTTTAGAGAGCTCTTTAAAATAGGAAAGAAAAGTGTTAGTTGTGTATTTTTTTGCGTTAACTGGCGAAAATAAGCTAGTGTATTTTTGGGATTTGTGATAGGGTGAAATTTTGTGTTCGTAGTGATAAAAAAAATTCTCAATTATATTTAAGAAATTAGGTTTTCATACTTACTTAGTTTTCCTTTATTATTTAAACAATAAATAGGATAAGAAAATCTTTATTTAAATAAAAATAATTTTTTTTATAACGTTTTTAAGAATATAAATCTTTATGTTTTCATTTGGTTGAAGGTTAATATTTAGATAATGTCCGGCTAAATATATTCGTGTGGTGTGTTAATGTAAGTATATAGTGAGGTGACCTAGTTATTTTGTTTGTGGGGTAACATAATCCATTTATACTGCATGTTACCAAAGGTAGGGTGGGCAGCTAGGGGGGACAAATTACATCTTCTGTCTCCATAATGTCGCAGTGGGGTTAAATGTATTTATGTCCGTCCGAAGTTGTTGAAAAAAAATTTCCGTTTCATTTTGTTCATTTTATTTTTGAGTTGTTCTTCCTTTGTTTTTTTTTATAAATTTTATTGTCCATTACTGCACCGGAAGTCGCGGGTCTTACCTCCCCTGACATCCCTGAACTAGTTGGGAAAATGGATGGCGGCTTACCGGCAGGCGTAAGAAGGTTTTGTGACACTATATAATAAACCATGCAAAAATAACAAGTTTCTAATGCGTAAATAGTCAAGTAAATCACAGCCAAGAAGAAATACTACTGTATCGACAACTGCCATAAACTAGCTACTTGAAGCTTATGTAGTGATTGCGAATCGATATTACTGTAAACTTCTGCAGAATAAGTTATCAGCGGTAGTATAAGTTGAACCACAACTTTCTTTTTAACTACTATCGGGACAAATTCAGAAGACATTCTCAAATTACGAAGTGTAAGAAAAACTTTCCGAACAACAATTTTTATATGGTCTTTACATGTTGAGGTTGAATTAATGTAGAAACCCAAGAATTTCACTTTGTCAACATACTTGAGCACAGTTTCATTAAGGTAAATGTCTGGAAAATCTATGGAGTCCAGTTTAGTTCTAGTGACTGGTAAGACGAATGATTTTACTGGATTAACCATTAGATTATTAAGTTTAGCCCACCCAACAATAGAAATCAGGTTGTTGTTCAATCTATGACACACATATTTTTCAAGAAGACCAACACGATCAGATAAGTACAACTGTATATCATCAAAATATGCATGTATTTTTGCATAATTCACAATACTAAAAATATCATTGATGAACACGCTGAATAGGGGCCAAGAACGGATCCTTGAGATACGCCAGAGATAATACTCTTCAGGCCTGACACATTCTCACCAACAACGACCTTCCGCGAACGCCCAGAGAGATAGTTCCCCAAAAGTGCTAACGCACTGCAGCTAAATCCACAATACATGAGAGTCAAATTACTATTATCATATTCCGGTCTGATACCATTAATAACTTTCAACGCAGCAGTAGTACGGCTATGATCTTCACGAAATCTGTATGAGAGAGTTTCTTTTCAAATAATTTGTAATTTGATTAGACATAAGGTTCTCAAAAACTTTATCTAGAACGGGCAAGATGCTTATAGGCCGGTAATCATTAGGACATTTAGCAGTAGATGTTTTTGCAATCGAAATTATACGAGCGACTTTTCACAATTTCGGAAAGATTATGTAGTTATATTAAATATGTACGTGGACAAGTGAACCAACAAGAAAAGTTAGGATGATCTTCAATAATTTTAAGTGTAAACCATCTTCGCCGATGGCATTAGATCGGATATTCATAAGCGTATTAAAGATATCAGTTTCAGAAGCAACCGAAAAAGCAAAAGCACCATTTCTGCTTGTGCAAGGTAATTATATAACTTCCTGATACAACTCTGTTGTGGTTAAGGACACATTTAGTTTCCGTCCAAGTATATTTTACTTGTTCTGCCTGCCTGACTAACAGATTAGCGCGATTTCTAGCTCTAGTGAAAGCAATTCTGGAAGAAGGTGTAGGGTTGCGTTTCCAAGAGTTGTACATTCGATTACGATGCCGAAATTACTGAGTATACCAAAGACAAGAGTTGCTCTTTACACGAAAACTACGCAAAGGAACATGCCGTTTGAATACATTATTATGCTTAGATAAAAAAATATCCAGTTTACCATCAACTGAATGCTCATACCAGCAGTTTGTCCAATCAACTAATGAAAGTTCAGAATATAGAGAAAAATAGTCTATCGCATTATAGTTCCTGTAGGTGATAACATTAGACGTAGCGACTCTATTCAAATTGATATTAACTGTACAAAATAGCACGTCAAGTTCTAGATATAAAAGAGATTTGATCATATAAAAACAAAAGATCCGAATCAGAAAGTAAAAACAAATCTAGCAAACTTGGGGGTTATTGGGAGAAAAACGTGTAGGCAATTGTTGATTTACAATCACCTCAATTCTAAATATTCCCAGGGAATAGAGTTCCCTGGGAATTCATTTCTCCCAAGAATAAAATTCTCCTATTCTAAACAGTTTGGGAAGGGAATAATAAGGGAGAGAGAATTCGAAAAATCGAAA
This sequence comes from Gymnocheta viridis, assembly GCA_956483585.1. Lineage (NCBI taxonomy): Eukaryota > Metazoa > Arthropoda > Insecta > Diptera > Tachinidae > Gymnocheta > Gymnocheta viridis. Next base: position 40,042,831 of record OY101444.1, read on the forward strand.
TCAGCTGTTTTTCTTCAGCTGTTTAGTTTTGTGAAATTTTTTGCAACTAAATTTTATAAACAACAATCATAAAATCTTTAAAATAATAAAAAAAAAGTAAAAAACAACGAAAAAAATGTTTAGTGTTGCGTTAATTATTAATGTTGCTGAAATGGAATACGATGAAGTACAGCAAAAAGAGCAAAAAATTGAAAGGAGATATCTACGGGACGCCAGCAACCTACTCGAGTTGCCGCAAATTTTGTAAGTCCATGAAGAAACTTATTTATTTTTACATACACACATATTTATTAAAACGTTTCATTGTAAAGGTTTGGAAAGTATTATCGGGTAAATAAACCGGCATTCAAGTATCTTTTAGAAGTGCTACAGGTAAAACTTAAGTCGTTTGGAGTTTCCCCAATTATAAAATTGTGTGCGGCTTTACGTTTCTTCGCCGAAGGTGGCTACCAAACAGGCATAGGAAAGGATTCGGATGTATCTGTGGCCCAGAGTAGTCATAGCAAAGCTCTAACAGAAGTAATTAACGTTTTTGAAGAACACTTATGCCCAAGGTGGATTTCTTTCTGCCGAACAGAAGAAGAAACACGAAAAATTGCCTTATCTTTTTATATTAAGCATGGTATCCCCAGAGTAATAGGATGTGTTGACGGAACACATGTCCGCATAATTGCTCCTTCTAAAAACAAGCACTTATATTACAACAGAAAGGGTTACTACAGTTTAAATGTGATGTTGGTAAGTTTCATGTGTTATTTTAAATACTAATATTTTATTCAATAACAATTTTTAAAGGTGTGTGATAATGAGCTGAGGATTCAGTATGTTGATGCCTCCCATCCCGGTGCGTGTCATGACTCTTTTATTTGGAATTCCAGCGAGTTGAGAGCTCATCTTGAGCAAGAATACCTTAGAGTCGGGAGCAATTATTGGCTTCTTGGTAATTTTGTAAAAACATAATACAAAATTCATAAATTAATAATGCATTACTTTATAGGAGACGCAATATATGCCCTCGAACCGTGGCTTTTGACCCCTCATAGATCTCCTCAGGATGGGTCTGTGGAGATAAAATTTAACGAGATTCATTCCAAGTGTCGAAATGTAATTGAACGCACTAACGGAGTCTTAAAAAATAGATGGAGATGCATTCTAGGTGCTAGAGAGCTGCACTACGCTCCAGAAAAGGCAGCTAAAATAACAAATGTGTGCTGTGCATTGCATAATATCTGCATTCATTTTAAATGCAACAACGATGTAAGCGATATTGAATATTTAGATGATTTAAGTCTACAAGATAGTGATGTGATATCCATAGCCTCGTCGCAATATTTATCCATTGCCCAAAACATTAGGAATAATATTGGAAATAACCTGTAATAAATTTCTTCTTTAAATACATACTTCAAAAACAATAACAATTAAATTTGTTTTATTAAAAAAAATATATCACATACATGAACACATGGATTGTTTTTGTAAAACATAAATTTTACAAGTCTGTAATTAAAATTCAATATTATTTTTTATGTTTTACAGAAATTAACAAAAAATGAAATAAAAAATAAACAAACAAAAATTCTTTTCAGGTACAATATCATTGCACATATACATGTACACATCTAAATACATATATTTTTAGTGTTTGAGATACTCAAGCTCCAATAGACGGCGGTTTTTTTCAATTTTATCCTCCACTTCTCTGAGTCGTAATTTCTCCATCACCAAATTATGTCGCTTTTGCTCCTCTAATGCTGCTTTCTTTAAATCGTACAGGCGGTCAATCGAACGGTATATCTTTTTAGTGTTTGCCTGCTGTACCTTCAGCTCTTCCAGCATATTCTTTTGTATACTGATCTCCTCAGCAAAGATGTCACTAGAATTTACGTTTCTGCGCAGATCCTTTTGTACATCTGGTTTGAATATCTTTAGTAGTGCGGGTGGAACGCTCTCTGGAGTTGGCTTTTTGCTGGTTGATGGCCCTAATCCAAACGAGGTAGCCACACCTTCCACAGACTCCTTCATGCCAATCAAATTATATATTGATTCTTCGAATGAAGACAACTTTTGCTCCATATTTGGGCCGCCGCCGGTGGCTCTGGAAGATTTTAAATTTTGAGCCGCTTTGTGCCGTACATACTTTTTCTGGTCGCACCAAACCTGAAAAAGATTTTTGTACTCTTACTACAATTTTGTTTTATAAGGATTCATTTAGTTATGTATATGTACCTTCTTCCATTCGGCAATACTTTTTGATGGTGGCCCTGATGCGTTCAATTCCGCCACTAAATTGATCCAGACTCTGTTAAGCTCTTCTTTGCTGCCCTTGAACCATCCGCGTGCAATTTCTGGATATAATTCCATCGAACTTAAAAGTATTTCCATTTGTTTTCTGTTTGTGTTTGTAATGAACAAGACGGCAGTTGAGTATGAACTGAACTTTATTGTTAAGATTATACCTATGTATATTAAGTTACGAATGAGAATGTATGATAAATAGAGTAATGCATTAACAGGGTGATGACATTATGATGATGACATTATTATGACATCCCCCCGCTTATAAAAAAAACTTAAATATACTAAGTATAAAGAGAAATTCAATTATTTAAATTCATTATAAGAGATTATACTCATAGTATGTATGTATATGAATTGGGGAAGTTACGGCTTGTAAAATTCAGTCTGTTTTATCGGTCGGCCATATCTTGATGTTTTAGGAACGGGCATGAGTGTTGTTGATATGGGTTTAGATTCCATCATCTGTGCTGAAGGTGCAGGTGTTTCGGGTGTTTGTGCTACAACATTATGTGGTATAGGTATTTTTGCTTTTGTCTGTTGTATGTGAATAGAATTTCTTCGTAGAAGCTTTCCATCATCTGACTTTACCAGGAATGAGCGAGGCATATTTTTGGAGATATCTTCAATGGTTCCGCTTATCCAATTACGATGTCCTCGTTGAACTCTTACTCTATCACCTAGCTGGATCAATTGATTATTTCTTGTGTTTTTGTCAAAATTATATTTATATTTATTTCTTAGTTTGCTTATGTTTGTTTGTACTTGAGATATTACTCTGGGTTTTAGGACCTCATTAGATGTTGGTACTGTACTTCGCGTTATTCTACTCATTAATCTTTGATTTGGTGATTGCAAATCTTCAGATCTTGGTGTATTTCTATAGTTTAGAAGGGCAATGTAAACGTCGCTGTTGTCTTTTGAGCATTTTTGTAAAATTCCTTTTGCTGTTTGTACGTACCTTTCGGCTAATCCATTTGATCTGGGATAGTATGGGCTTGATAATTGGTGCTGGATGTCCCAGGCCTTAGTGAAATCAGAAAATTCTTTTGATGAGAATTGCGGGCCATTATCAGATTCTAATATCAAGGGTATTCCATCCGTGGCAAACCATATTTTTAATTGTTGAATTACTTCGTACGACGTTGATTGTTCCAGGAGTGCAAAGTCCATGAAACCGGAATAGCTATCGACGATTAACAAGTAATTATTGTTTCTAAAATGAAATAAATCAGTAGCTATAATTTCCCACGGTAATGAGGTAACCGGTTTCATAATCAATGGTTCTTTCGGTTTTGATGGTTGGTATGACTGGCAAATAGGACATTTTTCCACAAATTTTTTTATGTCAGTAACGATTCCTATCCAGAATACGACCGATCGTGCTCTACTAATACACCTTTGAATTCCTAAATGCCCAATATGAATTTTATGTATTATTTCTTTTTGTAAGGTTTTCGGTATTAACGTTTTGGTAGATTTATATAGAATACCATCATCATGTGTAAGTTCATCACGAAAATTCCAAAACTCTCTAATTTGTGTTGGTAAATCAGTTATGGATGACGGCCATCCTTTAAGTATAAATTTCTTTAGTGTTTCTAGGTTAGAGTCATTTGACGTTTCATTTTTAATTTTTTCTTTTGTTGTTGGTGTAAACTTTGAAAGTGCATGAACTTCGATGTTTTCTTCTTTGTCGAACCATTCATTATTTTCGCAGTCTCTACTAAGCGTATCAGCTAATTTTATTTCTGTTCCTTTTCTGTATATTACACGTGGGGAATATGGGAGAACATGTAGCAAAATAGTTTGTAATCTCTGAGATGCTGAGTAAAGTGGCTTTTTAAAAATCGTTTCGAGCGGTTTGTGGTCGGTTTCAATTACTAGTTTTTTGCCGTAAATATACTCGTGAAACTTCTCACATGCAAAACGAATGGCTGTTGCTTCTTTTTCAATCTGAGCGTAATTTTGTTGCGATTTCGTTAAAGCTCTTGAAGCATATGCTGCCGGTTGTTCATTTTGTAGAAGAGCTGCACCTACGCTTGATTTGCTTGCATCCACCTGAAGTTTAACATCAAGGTTTGGATCGTAATATCGAAGTAATGGAGTTGATGAAAACGCATTCTTTAGCTTATTAAATGACAATTCACGTTGTGGTGACCAGTACCATTGAACATCTTTTTTTAGAAGATCGCGAAGGGGAGAAGTTATATCCGATAAATTGGATATAAATTTACAGAGGTACGTAGCCATCCCTAGTATTCTTTGAAGCTGAGTACGATTTTCTGGTTTTTTCAGCTGGTTAATTGCTGCAATTTTATCTGGATCAGCAGCTATGCCATGAGACGTTAGAATATGTCCTAAAAATTTTACTTTATTTACATTAAAAACACATTTGTCTTTATTCAATTTCAAACCTGAATCTACTAAAATTTTTATAACATTTTCTGTTTGTTTTTCAAGTTGTTCCTTTGTTTCTGCATGAATTAAAATATCATCCATCGATACTTCAGTGTTAGGCGAGTTTTCTAATAATTGAGACATTAATTGTTGATAGACCTCCGGAGCAGATGCTAGCCCAAATGGTAAACGCTGGTATGAGTAACGGTCCCATGGAGTAGCCATTGTTAAGATTTTCTTTGTACGCTCAGTAACCTCAATCTACCAGAAGCCTTTTTTACAATCTAGTAATGTAAACCACATAGAACTTTTAATATTTGCAGTGATTTCATCAATTGTTTTCAAAGGGTGATAACGTCTATGAATATTTTTATTTATATCGGTAGGATCAATGCACACGCGTATCTTACCTTTCTGTTTAACTACAACCATTGGTGAAACTGCGGGAGTTATTTCATTCGTTTTTGTTAAGACTTGAAGCTTTACCATGTTATCTATCTCTTTTTTCACGGAGTCTTTAATGGCATGTGGTATTCGCCGCGGAGCATAATGTTCAAATGTTGGATTGTCCACAAGATCGATATCATAAACAAAATTTTTTACTTTTCCCAAACCATCAAAAATACTGTTATCAATTATAAGATCATTTACACGTAGAATTAAAGTAAACCGTTCGCAATCATTTTTGCCAAGCAGAGGCTCCAAACTAGGAAAGTCGTCAACTACTAAAAATTTTGTTTTGTATTTTTTATTTCGAACAATGCATAATAAATTTAATTCTCCGCGAACGTCTATTCTTGCTCCACCAAATGCAATCAATTTATTGTTTACCAGCCGCATATGGGTTAATTGATGTTTATTTACCAGACTTATTGGAATGACGTTGCACTGTGCTGCTGTATCAAGCTTGAATTTAATATTTTTATTATCAACGATAATTTCTTCATACCAATTGTTTTTTTCGTCTTTGTTTGTTTCTGACGTTTTGATACTTAAGACAAATAAATCGCTGTCGGTATCAGAATCGGCGCTTTGATTCTGCTGCAGCGAATTGACTTGCTTCATTTCATTTCGTTTATTTCTATAACAGAATTTAGCGTAGTGTCCTCTTTGTCGACAGTTCTTACACTTGCTGTTAAATGCTGGACAATTACGAATTTCGTGATTTTTTCCACAGCGTTTGCAATCGTAAAATGACTCATTGTTTTTATTTGTTGTACTTGAGCCTTTTGGTTTTGCATATTTTCTTAATGCTTCTACTTTTAGATCTTCTTTTTTGTTCAACTCTTTGAGTTGTTGTGTAGCCATTTCACTTGCTCTACAGATTTTTATTGCTCTTTCCAGATTAATATCATCCTCTGAGTAATTTTTCTCTAACTGCATCGTTTCCAATACCTACCACAATTTTGTCGCGCAATAGAGAATCTTCAATACTACCAAAATCACATTTTCTTGATTGGTTTTTTATTTTTGTAAAAAATTCATCAAAGCTTTCTCCCTCACTTTGGTACAGAGTGTTAAATGTATATCTTTCAAAAGTAACACTTATTTTTGGTGCAAAATATTCTTCGAATTTCTGCTGAATTATCTTTATATCTTTTTGTTCGTTGGGTTGTAATGAAAAAGAATTAAAAATGTTGACGGCATCTCCTCCGATTGATGACATAAATGTAGCCACCTGGATTTCGGCTGATTTTTTATTCAATTGTGCTGCAATTGAAAACCATTTATATTGTTGTAGCCAATTTCTCCATGATGTTGATGCATTATTTCCCGTTATTTGTAAAGGTTTCGGAGGTTTAACAAATGCAGATGATTGCTGCTCAGTTTCGTTTGGCTGCGTCGCCATTCTGACACCATGTAATGAACAAGACGGCAGTTGAGTATGAACTGAACTTTATTGTTAAGATTATACCTATGTATATTAAGTTACGAATGAGAATGTATGATAAATAGAGTAATGCATTAACAGGGAGATGACATTATGATGATGACATTATTATGGCAGTGTTTTTCGACCTGAAAGCGAGAATAATTATTATTTTTATCGCATTTAAACAAAACAAAATATTTAAAACTTACATTTTTTGGCACAATTCTCTTTGAATATTTTGGCGGAAATTTTCCCAAATTTTGTCATTACATTCTCCCTTTATTTGACATTCGTAATACCTACTTTTATTCCCGGGGAAGAGTTTCCCATTTCGAACTTCATTTAGAATAAGGGAAAAGGGAAAAGAGAAAAATTTCCCGGGGAGATTTTGTTTAGAATAAGGGAACAGGGAATAGGGAAAAAACTCCCAGGGAATTGTTATTCAGAATTGAGGTGAATATCTAAGCCGACAGAACTAGGAATATCACGTAGAGCCTCATTAAATTTATATTTGGTGAGTAAGTTAACATTAAAATTGTCACAAATAAAATAAAAATCATAGTTTATAGCATGTTTTTCAACTCATTAAAAAATGCCTCCACACTGAATGACTTACCAGGATTATAAACCTCTGAACGACTACAAAACGGCCCGTTTCTCGGTTTGATAATTAAATATTATAACTCCATTTACATGTGTGGATTCAACTCAAATGAAAGAGAATAGTTTCTGCAATTAAAAACGAACTAAATCTTTGTTTTTAATTTGTTCACTATTTTTAACACAATTTATGTTCTTCTTTTAAATATTATTTATTTTTCTGATAATTGTTAAGTGAAATTTACTTATTAGTGTTGTAAAAGGATGTTACTTTTGACTACTCAATACTTTTTCAACTAAGTACTTAATACTTCTAGTGGGGTATCCATTATCGAATTTGAGTGACAGTCAAAAATTCATCAGTTTTGAATGATAGTGTTGACTGTCCAGACTATCGATCATGTTGACACTCAAACCGTCATTCAAGAAAAAAAATTTACACATAAACATGGAATATACGAAAATTGGATGCGCTTTATTGTTAACAAAAATTTTTTATAATGAATTCTTATTATCTCACAACTTTTCGAACGATTTCGTCTTCAAATTTTACATGAGTTTGCATTTAATGAAAACAATTTTAATTAATAATTTTTTATTTATGCAGTATTTTTTTCATTGATAGTAATTCAAGTTTTTTCTTTGATATCGTTAAAAATATTTTTATTATCTTACAAAACATGTAGGTTATTCAGGATTTTTTATCATTGAAACTATAGGTTTATGATAACTGAAATAAGAAACATAAGTTTGAGACTTGATATCCTCTAAATATCTGGAAAATACCGCTTAAAAACCTACGAATTGTCTGTTTGTTTGTGTATATCATGTTAACCATGATTGCTCGTAAGTATGCCATTTTGTGTTTGACTGCATGTAAAAATCTGTTCTGGCAATACTGTATGTTAATGAAATCAATAGCATACTTTAGGGGTTAACATACGCTAGGCTATTCAAATACATACTTAAAAAAACAAAAGACTTAAGAAACAAACTTAGTGTTAGGTTTTTTCGTTACGGAATTTCTTGATTCGGTCGCCGCGCTCAAAGCTCGCGATAAAAGCTATGCAATAGCTTGAAAATAAGAACTTAAATGGAAAAAATTACATTTAAGCAAAAAAGTTGTCACTCACGGACGAATTTCGTAACAAATTTGTAACACTTTCTTGCCTGGGGTGCATTATAAAAATATTAACATCCCCTTATTAGCACTAATATATTTTTTCACACATCCAAAATTTATTAAAAAAATCGACAACTATTACATAAATCTGTTAGTCTAATGATTAAAATGTTCCAATATTATCTTCATATTAAAAATAATTTAAAGCTATCAAAAATTCTTTAAAAAAAACTAACTTTTTCAAATAAAAAGTGAAAGTAATAAAAATAACTAAAATATATCAAAAATTAAAAAAAATGGTTCAAACCTTCACAAACCTGATTGCCACAGGAACACATTATATATATTAATTATGCGTGCACAATTGAATTTTCTAAAACCATATGCAAATTGTAAATCAAACTTGGTCACAATACATTATGATGTCACTAGATAGACTGTAACAGTATTACCCACCCAATGTAAGAGCAGTTAATTTTATATGAATATGAAGAAATCAATTTTTTATCTCGTAAGATCTTAACTTATCATTTTGTATATGTTGAATTGGGGAAAATACGAAAATATGCAAAAAAATGAAATACAAATATGTATGCATATACTATTTTTGGAAATTTTCCCCAAACATTCCGATCCAAAAATCCAAAGTTCATATGTATGTATACTTTTCGTAAGAAAAAATTCAATAACTTAAACTAAAAAACAAAAAAATAATACATTAAAAATAAAATTATAATTCAATCTTTGGTAAACATTTTAAATGAGAAACGAAACAAAAAATAATACATTAAAAATAAAATTATAATTCAGTCTTTTTGTTACATTTTATATGATCAACAAAACAAAAAAATAATACCACCAAATTTCCACCAAAATAAAAACATTTTTACATATGTATATACTATAAATTGTTTGGAGTTTAGAAAATGACAACATTGCCTGTGATGTACAGCAATCACGCTGCTGCCTTTTTTAAAACTGCAAATAACAACAAAAACTACTGTAACACATAACATTTTTGCAAGACATCATTGCTTGACGAATAAACAAATACACGAATAAATGGCAGGTCGTGCTATTGATCGGCCAAGCACAAAGCAAACACACTTTAATTTTTTTGTTGTATTGTTATTGTGTGCAGCATAGTCTTCTGTGTTGACAAACCACCAAGTAGTTTTGCGCAGACTTTTAGTATACACACAATGTGTACATGTGCCCATGAACGCATTTCAGTATGTATGGATGTGTTATCTGTGTGACAAAAAAGATTTACAATAACCACACCAATTTCCATCAAGAATTTGAAATTTTAGTATTTTATAATAAATAAGATATATTATGTTCTGCTCTGTGGTGTACAAGAAGCGGTCGTGACTACCAACCAGTAGGTTGTTGGATTGAATCCCAACGCAATTTTTTAAATTTTGAGCTTCAATAATATCAAATATCAAAAACAGCCTTTAAACAAACCTTTCAATGAAAAAAATCAATATAATCCCTTATTCGTTTAGCCAAAAAAAAATATCATCAAACATCTTGAAACCGAAAAAAAAACATTAAAAGCGCATGTAATTTTCTTCACTTTCTTGAATTCAGCAGTGTCTCAGAGCTACAAATCGCAACATTAAGTCTTAACAATTTACAATATGATGTAAAATTTTGTTGTGTATCGACCTGCGTACTTGGTTTTAAATTCATTTTTTACTGAGCTGATAGCCCCGGCAGCTATGCTCATTAAAGCCTTTATTTAATCTTAGAATTTATTCATAAGATTAAAATAATAATAATAATAAATTCATTTTTGCCTTTTTTGCTCAAATATATATACCTCTCTGCGACATGTTTTCACGAAAACATGCCAGTGCACAAAATATACGTATTTGACGAATGGCGATTATAAAATTTCAACGTGGATTAGGTTTCCCAACTGGATCGGCTAACTATTTTTACACCCTTCACCAAAAAATTTTGAAAGGGGATATATAGGTTTGTCATTCCATATTTCTTCATTGCTCATTTAAGACCCCATAAAGTATATATATTCTGGATCCTTACAGATAGAGAAGTCGAAAGAGCGATGTCCGTCTGCTAATGTAAAATATCGAGAACTAAAGCCTCACATAACATAGGGACCTAAAGTTTAGATCATTCTGTTGGAATTGGTCTCAGAATTTTTAAGTTCAAAAATTAGAAAACTCGGTCTAATAATTAATGAGATATAGCGAAAAGACTTTTTTTGTTATATTTCCTATTCCGTTGTTTTTTTATGGCCCCAACTGTCCTACGATCAATTTTATGAAACATATCTCTTGTATGGAGTTCTACGAAGGTTTAGAAGGAAAATAATTGAAGTCGATCCATTAACGGCTAAAATATGAGAAAAAATGGCATTCGAAATAATTTTACTTTTAAAATTTTTTTGGAAAAAATGCGTTGGGATTTATACCAACAACCCACTGGTTGGTATTCACAAGCGCATCTGTATTTTTCGTAGTATTTTCCGCGCTTAAGTACATAATATATGGGCATTTCCAAGATTGCGAATGGGACATTCGTACGCATTCAAGTTTAAAAAAAATATGAAAACATAAAAATTTGTTAAGCTCTTTATAAAGGTTTAATTGCATTTCAGTAGCACTATTTTTGAGTGCAAAATGCAAATTGTACAACCTTTACATTCTCAAAATACTTTTAAAAAACATATCATTGCAAACGGGACAAAAAATGGAAGTCATTTTTGGCAGCATGTGGAATAATTGAAAAATTAGCGAATTTAGTCGTTTTTTTAGGAGCAAATTTGTTTTTTAAATATGACAGAATAATAAAGCTTGCTTTATAAAGTTATTCCTTTCCAATAGCTTTTATTATTAAAAAAAAATTATAACTATTGCAAACGGGACATAATTTCCAAAAATTATTTATTTAGTGTTTTCTTTTTATTACATATTTAAAATAAATAAAAAATATACATATTTCAAGTAAAAGAAACTAAATATAATAAAATATCAAGATAATTCCGGAATTTTCATTTTTAAAGAAATTGCCGCTCTTTTATCAGCTGCCTGGGGCAATGCATTTTCTGCCTTCAGAGTTTTTCCAAAACTTTGCTTGGTCTTATAGGGCGCGATGCTAATTATTTCTTCATTTGCTTTATTTTTAATTCTTTCGCGGCTCCTTTGTTTCCTTATACGTTCCTTTTCCCGTATGTTTTTACGCACCTTCTCATTATTCTCTGCCAATTGTGTGAGTTTTGAGCGATATTTTTTCATCCTCTCTGCCGCTTTCTCTAGGTACTTCTTGTTCTTGGCTGGATCGCTTTTAGTTTTTTTCCCTGCACTTCTTCTGGGCAATTTGTTTGTTTTCACAACTTTTATTCTCCGTCTGCATAGATAATTTTAACTTTAATCACAAAATCATTTTTTGTCGGAAAAAGTAACACTTACGATTGCGCACGGGACACACTTTGAACATTAATAAAATACAAAATTGTCTCTGTAAATTTTTGTGTTTTATTTTTTTTTAATGAACTCACTAATTTAGCTTTAAATTTTCTTTAACAACCTATTTCGATCAATGATCACGGAGAACTGGTAACAAATGATTATTTTTGATTGCAAACGGGACAGAGGAGAAGCAAGTAAAAGAATCTTAAAATTTAACCATTATTCGTGCTTTACTGGATCTCTGCTACTTTTTTTTAACTATTTGTTGTTGATACAATAAGTGCATAAAAAGAGTGCAATCGTTATGATACTTAAGAGTCAGTAATAACAAAAGGAAAAAATGACAAAAAGAGACGCAAAGTGTAAGAAAACCAAATATGCATCTTGCATACAAATTTACTCAAAATAAAAGTGGAAATATATTTTTAAGTTAATAAATTATAAAAATTTAGACAGTTCTCTAATTAAATTTGAAAAAGAAAATTTTTTTTCCGGTTTTTAATATTTCTGTCGCGGTTGACCTTTTTCTGGAAATGCCCATATCTTATTTATTATAACATACTAAAACTTCAAATTTTTGATGGAAATTGGTGTGGTTGTAATTTCTTCCCTTTTTCCGATACAATCATACATTTTTGAACACATGAATTAATACTGAAATGCGTTCATGAGCACATGTACACATTGTGTATGAATAAGCATAATAACCACAAAGAAGACCAGAGGTGACACGAACGGCATGCTATTGTTATTGTTTTGCTGACTCTATCACACAGAAAGTATTGAAAAAAAATTTTTCATGTTTTGTTTTGGTTTTGTATTCTTATTAATTTCTGGCTTAATAAAAAAAATTTAGAAGAACATTAATTAAAGCAATATAAATGCAAATGGTAATATAACATTAAAAATAAAATAAGAATTATTCATGATATATAGAAGAAGTAAATTGCAATACATTTCATCATTTCTTACCTGTAAAATCCTTAATTTTGTTTTGATTATTTTCCCTCGTCCTTACAATATATTGCTATCTTTTTTAACAGAAAGTAGAGGGGTAAAAAAGCTGATTTGCACCAAAACATAACCTCAAAGTTTTATCTCTGGTCTACTCTGTGGTCCAAGAGCGATCAAAATTTGATAAATTTTATATCATTCCTGATTTTTTAGACCAAAATAATAACTAAACAGTCGAAAAGCAAAGATTTGTTTTAATACCCTTCACCAAAAAATTTGGAAAGGGGATATATAGGATTGTCATTCCATATTTCTTCATTGCTCATTTAAGACCCCATAAAGTATATATTCTGGATCCTTATAGATAGAGAAGTTGAATGAGCGATGTCCGTCTGCTACATTTTGGTGTAGTTAGAATTAAGGCCAAAACACAACACAGAGAAATAAATTTTATACCATTCTCTTGGAATTTTTCATAAAATTGTTCGGTTTGAAAATAACAAAACTCGGTCCAATAATTAATAAAATTTAGCCAAAAGACTTTTTTTGTTATATTTTCTATTCTGTTGTTTTTTTGTGGCCCCAACTGTCCTACGGTAATTTTTATGAAGCAGATCTCTTGTATGGAGTTCTACGAAGGTTTAGACTGAAAATAATTGAAGTCGCTCCATTAACGACTAAAATATGAGCAAAAAAAATGGTATTCCAAATAATTTTACTTTTAAAATAAAATAAGTATAAGTATTTATACATTAAAATTTCTGAATGCAAATAGAAAAATCTAATATACAATTAGAAAATTCTGCAATAAAAGAGGAAAATTATGTTTAAGTGAGAAATATACTTTTCTGAAACAATTTGTTAGTTTTGAAATACAATCTTTCAATATTGATAATTCCCAAAAACAGTCCACCAAAAAAAGTTTTTGAAAGTGATCCAAATTATTTTTTATTTTTTTATGGAAGATTAGACTACATACATACAATTATTATCAAATCATACCCTACCTCAGATCTTATAATTTCATAATAGATATTAACTATCTTTAGGTATTTGTATCATTACTTTAGTTTTAGTGAAGATTATGTATGTACATATGACTCATGCGATTTTAAACTTTGTAGTTAAAATTAAATTTGACAATTGAAAATTCTTAAAGAAAATATAAATTTTCTCTTCAAGTATTCTTCCAGACTTTGAAAATACTCTTTCATTTGTAGCTGAGCTGGATGGTACACACAGTATTTGTTTAGCCAATTTTTGCAGAATTGGAAGATCTTTAGCTTTTTTCCAAAAAGTTAAAATTTCTTGGTCTTGTTCGTATGTGAACGCGTATGAAAAGACGAAAAAGAATTGCAGATGTTTTTTTGCCAAATATTCGCCAGTCGAAACTCGGACTTATACTGCTACTTTGACTCGTTCATTTACATCAGTACATTAATACACACCGGCATAACGTTTTATGAAAAAATCAAGAAACAAACACGCAAAAATTCTACTCATGCACGCTTACTCACGTTAAGTTTTTTTATACTCACGCTCACGTGATTGAAACAAAAAACTGCTCACGATCACGCATGATTCACGCTAATCAAGTGAGCGATGCCCATCTCTAGTACAAACAATTATATATGTATCAGCAATATTATTTTTAAACTGGTTTTATCTATAAAATTGAAAAAAGTGGTAATATATCTGTAACTTCTAAACTACAGAAGAACCGATTTGCATGAATCGAATTGCTATGCATAAAAGAAGTAATAAACTTTTCGAAAATTCAATTTGGAAGCACCCTGTTGCAACACAGGACTGGTCTAAAAGGCGTCAACGTCTACATTAAAAGATGAAAGATGTGTATAGCATCGTTTTAGTTCTAATAGTTTTAAAATAATTATATTTACAATTTTTTTTAACTCGACTTTTTTCAGTTCTTGCCTTATAATTTCTTGCACATTTAATGCAAACTTTCTTCAAAAATAGCCTTAGAAAACCCAATTTATTCACAATAACATACAACAATTTATTTAAGCTATTAACTTTTTTGTTTCTAATTTTTTCTTAAATATTTAATTTTTGTTTTGCATTTTGTATATAATAGTTGTAAAACCTTCAAAACAGCTGATCGCGTATGATATACTTCATAAATGGAACTCAATAAGAAAAAAAATTCATCATATTTTTTATGCAGGTGATTTGTTTGAGTCATAAAATATACATAAATGTTTTGTAGTACTAATAGGCTTAACTTGTTTATTTTATCATTCCTCAACCAGATTTTGGAGATTTTTAAACGTCAAAGTTTCATCTTTTTATACTTTGTGATCACGTTTGAGATTAAATTATACAACCATCATATTATATTTAAAGTTTGACCTTGTGTTTGTTGGGATAGATAGAGAGAAAATTAAATCAGCTGCCGAGTTGCATCCACTTGGTTTTAACATACATACATATGTATGGATGGATGTGTGTAAGTAAGTATGTACTTATGTATGTATGTAAATCTGTGAAAAATGTTTACCTGTATCTGCAAACAAGGTTGATCATTGTGTTAAGCATCGTGTAGGTTTAGTTTGTTTCAGATACTCGATGTATCGAACTGATTTGTTTATAATGCAGAATATACTTCATTAGTTTGAAAAAAAAATTTGTTGGTATGGTGGCATTACAATAAATATAATAAAGTTTTTTAATCTTTTATTTCAATACATATGTATACTCGGATTTAACAGTATTTAATTATTTTTCATTGTTCGGAAACCAAAAAACAAGTTTTTCCATTACGAATAATAAAGTTGTTGTTGCCATTTGCAATAAGTTATAAAGTAAAGTATCTACTGCAAAAAGTGTTAGTATTTATACATACTAAATACGTGTATTTGGTATATGTACATACATACATATACATATGTAGACAAGTGTGTGACATATGTATAATATCTCAGAGTGAAAACGGCCCCTGTGTGCAAATTTTATAATATTCCCAACATACATACATACATACATACATACATACATACATATGTATATTTTTTTGTTAAGAAAGTTCATTTAATATTCAATATAAAGAACCATAATCAAACAAAAACAACTTAGCATGTTGCAAAATGCACTTCAACCTAGTATCCAATGCCAAAAAAATTAAGAATTTTGGATCCGCAAAGTTCGACAGTTTTCACATGCTTGCAGTGATGTTAACTTTTTTATTTCGATTTCCGTACAGCCATAGAAAAATTACCGTTTTTTTTGGTGAAATTACCGTACGCAAAGTTTTTTACAAAAAACTATAATATTTTGTTATTAAAACAGGTTTATATTTTTAATTTAATATATTTAATTAAGAAACAACAAAAACTTCAAAAAACAAGTAGTAATAATAAAATAAAGTAATTCAAGCTTGTACTTTCAGTAAAATCAATGTACATACACATACATGTTTGTACTATTTAAAGCTTCGTTATTCATAAATTTTTATTGTCTATATAAGTTTTAAAACTTAATTTTATTGCGTTAATTTTGTATGATCAAATGCATATTGATTAAAATATAGAAAACTCTTGTCATTGAATTTAATATTTAAAACGTCATTACAATTAACAAACGATTTTGCGCGTAGAAATCCTTCAAGAATATCAGTATTTAACTTGTTTCTTTTTTTTTTGGTTTTGTTTAGATTTATTATTAAAAAAATTCGTTCCACAGTAGCCGAACTATGTGGCTAAAAATATATATTAACCAAAAATTTGGAAACATTTTATTGAAGACGTTTTTATAAAACTGCAGAATGTCATTTTTATCAACATGTTTTATTTCCCTTATAAGCCTAAATTACTTTTCTATCTTGTAAAATTCATCAATTTGAACAGATTCTGGGAAATGCAAAACTAAAGGAATTACGGAGTTATTGGTATCGAACAATTTGGGACTTATTACATCCATTTTTTTAAGATTGCATTTGATTTGATTCAAAAGGAAATCTTTTTTTTAATTTCTTGAGCGCTTCGTATATAAAATATCTTGCAATCGGTTTTAAATTCAGCTAATTTGTGTGTTGAAATATCTATACTTGAAAGACTTGTCATATTTTACAGCGTAGATACATACATATGTATATTTTGTTTAACGATATTTGGTTTTCATCATCCTCAAAGTTAGTCTTGCCACAAAGAGCCGTCTAAGTTCTTAGAGTCAACAAAATTGCTTAGTGTTGTTTTTAATGTCAAATATATTCAGTTATATAAAATATGGATTTTAGTCATTTCACTTTGCATTTCTAAACTTAAAAATGACAAATGCAATTTGTTTAAGGGATCATCAAACCATTCAACTATCTTAACAGAAATATATTAATGTCCTTATTCACAAACGATTATTAAAGTTAATTTGTACACTAAAAGCGGGTTTCCCATATAAAAATCCAACATTAAACCTACTCTAACTTTATTAATCGTTTCTGAATAAGGCTATAAATATTTTACAATAGGTGCGTAATAGACAGAACTGTTGACTTTTACTTCTTAGTTGCTTCAATAAATGTATAAGGCGGCATAAGTATGTAAGTGATGCCAACATTTTTTCATACGTTTATGGCAAAAACTTATAGAATATTTGTAATGACACCGTACTTTCTATGATTTCTTTGTTGAGAAATATGTATGTACATATATCGTGTGTAGACTAAATTAGATTGTCAAATAAAAATTGTTGTGCTCTATTACTCAAAACTTTTTTAAATTACCGTACAAACATAGAAATTGCCTGCCTACCGGTCGGAGAGGTAAATTACCGTACAATACGGTAATTACCGTACGGTTAACATCACTGCATGCTTGTCTTTGCAAGAAGTTCTCTTTTCGATTCATATTCTCCGAGATGAATGTAATGATCAAAAAGTATTTATTTTTGGCGTTCTTTATTATTCTGGCAAAGGATGTACATATGTGTGTACATTAGGGCAATAACCAAATTTTGGCTGTAACACTACGCGATAGCGAATATTGTGTTATTTACGAAATCAATTTTTTGGGTCGTTTGAAAATAAAAAGTTTCTTAAGTGTTAAATGACATTAATTTCAAATTTAATGTGCATGAGCTTTTGACTAAATGTATAAGTAAAAATAAAAAAATAATTTTCCAACTTTACCACGTTTTGTGGGTGACCTTTTTTGAAAATCGCAAAAAATTAATGCATTTTTTTAATATTTTTCAATGGACTACTTGACTATTTTATGGCCATTTTTATATTTGCAAAAAACGGGAATAAATTATACCCCTAATGTACATACATACAATAAAATAATAAAAAGTGTATAAATTTAAAACTTGTTTTTTCTCATGTGAATGCAAACTGAAAATAGTTTTTCATTTAAATTTAAATAAATAAATATACATTTATTTTTATTAAAAAACTTCCTAAAAAAATGAATTTTTTAGAAGAAGTAAGAAAGTACATACACTCAAAATATTCTGTACGTAAAATTAACTGAAATTGTAATTTAAAATAAATGAAAGTTCACTTAAAAGCCGGTCTACTCAATTTTTCATTTAAATTGAACCAAAAGTTAAAAAATTGACTTAAGCCCTTAAAAATAAAAGATTTTTCTATAATGAACCACGTAGTCCAATATTATCTGCAGGGTACTTTGGATGCAATCAAAATGTTGGTAATTAAAAATTGCTTATATTTTTTTTCACTGGTAAATTTTAGCTCGCTGTGCACATGGCCCACTCAATTATAATATTAAAAATTTATCCTCTGCACGCAATTATACATTTCAAAATTACATTGGAAAATTTACTCTCAAAAAGCTGTCGTCCAAAAAAATATGTGAACGAAAAAATTGTAAATATTAGTGAGATTAAGGAAACAACTGATTCAGGGATGCAAAAGTTGGTACAATTGTACTTTTTCTAGCACTATTTGAAAATAAAAAGTACAATAGCACCCCTATGCCTAATTTAGCACTATTTCATATATTTTTTATATTATTTCGTTACACGAAAGTATTTTAAGTCATTATTTCATTATGGCAACTCCAGGTTAACCATTCGTTGTGAATTGTTTTATACCCAAGGCGAAATTATATAGATGGTGGCGATTCTACAACAGGTACATTGCAATAACAACTGACATCTCAACCCTTATGTTAACATAAACAAATTTTGACATACGAGCCTCTAATCTGTGGAAAAAAGTAGAACACCTGTTTAAATACGCCTTGTTTTGAACGAAGGTATCAGAGACGAAAAATGAACTAAATGAACCGATGTTTACTGATATTTAAAGAATTGCTAGATAAATACTATCCATCCCACATTCTTCTGCAATATGGAAAGATTTATTTTCGTTTCAAAATTTAATAAAAACAAAAGAGAGGAACAGGTTGTTTGTTTCGACTGTCTCTAATCTAATCCAAAAAAAAGGATTTGCTGAAGTCATCTAATTCGTGCTGCTACAATTTAGAAATAACTAAGAGTTTGTTACCAAGAAGTATATCATAAAGTATAATTTTATATTCAGATCTCAACAACTGACAGTCTTTTGTGTACCTTTTCGAATTAATCATTAAATTTAATTGTTAACTTTGTCTACATAATATACTTGTACAAGTACTTAGTACAAATGAATTTCAGTGTACCTTTTTGTTAATTGTTAAGTTTTTTACACACATATATGTACAAACGAATTTTTATGTACGTTTTTAGTAAATTGTTTTAATAAAATATATTTAAAAAATATAAAAAGTACAATGGGACTCAAAAAAGTACACTTTTTCTTAAAACTTAGTACAATTTGAAAATTTCATTTTGCATCCCTGAACTGATTGCAAATAAATGTAGTGTTGAAATATATTTATTTGAGTACTCAACTCTTTTTCTTGTTGGTATTCGATGCAATATTTATTATAACACAAATACTTTAAGAAAATATACACAAATTATTTTCTGTAATCTTTTCCATATGTTTATTTTATTTGATTTTCCTAATTTGTGTCTGATTAAATTTATTAAAAAGTATTTGATTATTTGTTCTTAAGTCAGGTACACATCATCGAACATAAGTGACAGTTTTGCTCAAATTTCGGCTTGATCGACAGTGTGAACACAAATTTCGTTAGTCAACAGTCAACCACAGACATTTTTGCGGTTGAGTGACAGTCAGCGGATATTGGTTTTTCACTGATAGTGTGTACCAAAAAGTATCAGTCAAGAGATATTTTTGTACCATAAACTGCGAAGCGGAAAATAATTTTTTTTAAGCAATTTATATAAATATTTCTTTTATGAAATGTGAGATTTGAGCACAAAATAATACAAAAAGTTTTTAGATAAGATAAAGTTAAAATAATTAATTATAAAAAATTTTTGTTAGCAATGATGCGCATCCAATTTTCGTATTTTCCATGCTTATGTGACTAATTTTTTTCTTGAATGACGGTTTGAGTGTCGAACTGATCGATAGCCGACTGTTCAGACTATCGATCACTATCATTCAAAACTGATGAATTTTTGACTGACACTCAAGTTCGATAATGTGTACCCCACTTTAAAAACAAGTGAGGTACTAAGTAATCATATATTTAGCACTTTCAGAACTCCAAAGTATTAAAATAACTCCACAAAAATGGCTGTAAATGGTTTCTCCAACATTTATTTCCTTTTAAAAGGCATATGCATGCTTAGCGAACGAATATTTTTAAAATAATTATTCACTTTTTATTTTTTATTATTTCAATCTTTCTTTTTGTAAATATTTTTTTACAATTTTTGTTTTCTAACTTTTGTTTGTTTACCTTTTGAATCATATGGATTTTGGTTTTACTATATTTTACTACAAGAAATTTCTACAGTAAAAATTTGTAAATACTCAGCCATGAACTGCCACTTTACTCTCGCAATTTGTGTTCTCATTTACTATATTTTGGCTTAACGAACGCAATTTAGTAAAATGCAGTAAAATTTTTAAAAACTTTTGGGTACTCGAACGCAATTAATGAATGTGTACGCAGACTCAATGACTCTTTTGTATTCAAATGTATTGGCGAGGGGTGCCAAACGGGACGGTTTTACGTCATTTTGACGATTTTTTATAGCGAATTTCACAAAATGATGTTTGATGATTTTTGTTAGTATCCTCCTTTATACTTTGACGATTTTTTGACTTCGCTACTTTTTGCTCAACATGACCTCTACGTATGGGAAAATGTTAAGCTCTAAAAATATATTTTTGTTTTGCGGCCAATATCGTTAATATTGACACTGCTAAAGAAATATTTGAAAATTTGAATGACATTAACGAGCTTAACTGTTTTTTTAAAAATGTTCTTAATTTGATGAAGAACAAAATTGAAGCAATTCAAATTCACAACATGCACTACGAAATAACGAAACTTTTTTAAAATGTTTTAATAAATTTTTTAGAAGATGATTTTGTAAAAAAACCCTTGATTTCCATAACCGAAAAATTTTTTTTAAAAAGGAATAAGTTTAAAGTGGTGTGTATGTAAAAGACATGTTAGGACAATATAAAATTGATGTTGAAACTTTCAATCAATTTATTGATAATTGTATATGTGTTACCAAATAAAAAAAAAAGATTTGATTTCGATGACATAATTATATAAAAGTTTTAATTAAATTACACCATCTGTGTTTAAAAAAAACTCTGAAACTCTTTCTTTATTAAAAGGTTTTCCTAATCTAGTCTCTAAAGAAAAATATCAAGATATTGAGCATAATATAAGAAAACAAAGATTATTTGATATTGGAGACAACACATTAAATTTAGGAACATATATTTTGGAAAAGAGGAAAGTCAATTAATCTACCAAGCAATAAATATGTTTTTCTAAAACCAAGATAAGAAATTCATTGGAAACAGGAACCCTTGAGGGATTTTTTTTTTCAAAAGATTATTTAAAAACTGATTCCTGTGAATGTTACAATGTTAGCATTACAAAAAATATAAAAAAACAACTATGATATGTATGTATAGTATTTATATTTTGTAATTACCCAATTTAAATCAATACCATATATCATTCTTTCGTACTTTTCGCGACGATTATTCTGAAAATATTACTGGCGGCCCCGGTAGAGACAGCAAGTTGTCTTTGTCTCGGTGGGGTGCCGTAAAACCATAGGACATAAAGCCATAATGGCTTTATTTTTAATATGGCCTTAAGTCTCATATCAATTTTAGTGGAATGGGACATAAAGTCATTATGGTTTTATGTCCCATTTAATGTTTTGCGTTACGAATGCTTTATTTCACTCAATATGCCTATTTATCTATGAAATTAATGATTTAAAAAAATCCTAAGTTTCTAGGCTCCAGGAATTAAAGCTGCAAACATTTTGTAAAAGGAAAAATTAATAGTTTCAACTATAATTTTCCCTTTTACAGAATGTTCATTCACTTCTGTAAAATAAAATATAAGGAGCAATATACATAAGCTTTAAGATTATATAATTTTTTTTATTATTGTTTTTGGAACTTAAGCATAATTCTAATAAATGAAATTAACAACAAAAAATAAAATAAAATTTTTCCTTTAACAGAATGTTAACAAAAACAAAGTAGTAATGTAGTTAATTAAATGAATTATATATAACTTTTAAGAAAAAATTAACAGAACATCCTTTATTATTGTCCGACAAATTGGGCATAACGTTTTATTTCCTTTTGATTTACTTGCTTCATTTATTTGCTGATAGTAAGGCTGGCAAACCTTAAGATGCTTACATGGATTAAACACTAATTGCCTTTCCTTATCGCAGCAAATTACGCATTAATAAAGTTTCTTTATGGTTATTATTGTTTTCCGTACAATTTTCTTCTAGATTTTCTTCATTTTCGTTTTCAAACTGATCATCGGATGTATGGATTTCATTAATTTTGTTCTCTGCAATTATGCAGTTTTCAATTTTTGAAAACTTGCTATTCTTCCTAAATCCGGATATCATATGTCACGAAACCCTATTTCTTCCATTCTGACAAGTCGCTAATCATATCCCAACTAGCTCGCGGATGTCAGGGGAGGTAAGACCCGCAACTTGTAGAACAGGGATGGACAATAAAAATTTATATAAAATAAAAAATATTAAAACAACTAATGGACCTTATGAAAATAGACACTTACTACAAACTGGACTGTGACGAGAACAAGACAAAAGGTGAAAACTTGTCTTGACTAGACGCCCTCCCAACCTTTGTAACATGAATAAGTAGTTTTTGTTACCCCATTTAACTCGGAATAATTTAGTCACTTCTTTACATACTTACGTTACACACCCACACACGTAAATTTTATCCAGACATTATCGGAAATCAATCTCACCGAAAAGAAAACATGTAGTATTTTAAGTTTTCACACGTTATAATAAATAGAAATAAAATTTATTAAAATCAACGGATTCTTAATTAATATTGATTTTTTTTTGTTTACTATTGAAAGCAAATATATCTGACAAAATGACGGCTAAGTCTACAATTTCACTCACTATTTACCAACAATAAAATTACGCTAATGACATTTATGTGACCTATACTATCTCAAAAATACCCTATATTCCTGGACTTTATTTATCAAACAGGAAACGCGAACAAACAAACATCAACTAAACTATTAATTCCTTATTTGAGAGAGCTCTCTAAAATGGTTTCTTGTACTTACGAAACTTATTATTTATTATGAATTTACTATAATTTTACTTTACACGCGACCTGGCAGTTTTGGGCTAACACTATTATCTCCAAATTATAACACCACTAACACTAACAAATTACTTATAACTAAACCATACTTTAAACGTTTTCTTTTAAATTTTTAACTTAAGGTACCGGAAATCACTTTTTTTATGTTTACGGATTTGTAACTTTTTTCTTTGTATGCGGGTAGTTTTTTTTACTTAGAAATTTTTTACTTTCTTTTTCGCAATAATTTAACGCTACTGTATGTAATAATTTAAGTATTTAATTTACCGTTCCGCACTAACGCAATTTTCTTCTATACTTTTGTTTTTTTTTTTCTTTCATTACATACATATATTTATATTTGTAAATAAATTATTAAAAATTTAAATAGGCACGAGCTCACCAAACAACAATTCTCCTTCCTTTCCTGGCGCCTAGGCTAACCAGTGAATAAATTATTTTAAGCTGCTCCGGACACGCACCACCGCAATTAGGCCTCTATCTCAACCTCCGGTCTATGGTTGGCAGATATAATATATTTAAACTTCTTAAATTATTTAGCTATGCTCCACAAGAATTCCCGGACTTTTGCTTAGCTATTTCTTCCTTCAATCTCCGTATGATCTTTCCTGCCGGTAAGATCCGTTTTCTTTTTCTTTTAAATTTTTACAGACAATTTTTTTTTTTTTAAGTTGAACTTTTCTTCTTGGCTGTTCACATTTCAATCTTTTTTAATTTTTATTTTCAACTTAACATTACCTCTAAGTCTAACGAATTCACCCTAAAACTTTTGTGGTTCTGTCGTTACTACCTTTTACCTCTCTCGCCATTTACAATAATCTCTTCTTTCCTACCAATGCGAAGTGTCTAACGATTGCACGCAATTCCGCTCACACGACATACTAATTTCCCCAACGTTAGGCTAATGAACTCCGCCATTATGACCCTGAACTCAGACATGCACTTTCAGTTTTAAATTTTATTTACATACATATATATTTAAACTAATATACCATTGACCTTGAGGCAAATACTAAGCTTATAACTCATTAAAATAACTATTTTGGACAAACAAACTGGTTATAACCACAAATACATTTGGCATAATTACCGGGACCCCATAAAAATAGGAAGCGATCCTCACCACAAAAATCCTATTGTTTACTTTTTATTTTCTTTATTTTTATTTTACTTTATGCCCTACCTCCTCCTTTTATTTTCCGTCTTTTTCTTTCATTTCAATTTGCACATTGTACATAGCTACTGATTCAGTATGGCAATTTCGCAAACCTAACCACATCAACATAAATAACAACACAGATACGCTACATATATTCAAAAATATCTTCCGAATTTTCCATATCAGTTAAATCTATAAACACGTGGACCACCTGCAATGTCAGAATTTGATTGATTGCCAACATTTTGACAGACAAATGCATTTTTGACACAAAACAGGGCGACATGAAACAACAATGCATTTTTTACATGAAATAGGGTGACATGCAATCGTTATCAAAAATATGGCTTTATGTCTCATTTTCGGAAAAAAAATTATGGCGTTGTCCCATTATATTGAGACTTAATGGCATATGCCCTTATGTCTCAATGGAATGGGACTCAACGCCATATGGTTTTATGTCCCATGGCCTTATGACACCCCACCCTTTGTCACAATCCTGCTAAATCTAAGTGCATTATAATAAAGAAAAATTAATGAAAATGGGTTTTGAATCCCAAATTTATTTAAACAAGAGCATATAGAATTGGCGAGATTAACAAAAAACCTTGGTATTATCT
Source organism: Gymnocheta viridis (assembly GCA_956483585.1). Lineage (NCBI taxonomy): Eukaryota > Metazoa > Arthropoda > Insecta > Diptera > Tachinidae > Gymnocheta > Gymnocheta viridis. The sequence goes on from OY101444.1 coordinate 40,068,018, forward strand.
TCAACAGCACATTGACATGGTCTTATTATATAAACTTTTCTTCAGAGAAAACATACTGAATGTTAAGAAATCGGTGGAAAACGACATACTTTGCACCTTTTAGAATTGGCCTAATATGTACTCAACAATTTTTTTTGAGTTCGTATTAAAATGATATTTATCTCTAAGTTCTAGTTAAATAAGACATCAAGTTTTTCCGTACAATCTTTAATTGAGCGTAAATAATATGCTGTTTTTGGAGAAACCTTTCACTACTTTTATTTTCTTCTTGAAAAGAACACACTTTCGAATTTTTCATTTATTTTTGTGTAACAGTTCTTTTTTAACTATTGATACTTCCATTATGAGTATATCGTAATTAAATAAGAGCACGTATCAATATATATACGTAGTATATAACTTTGTGGGTATTTCTTAACGCCCACAATGAGTAAACCATTTAGATTTTACGGATTGTAATTAGAGATGGTATCATGAGTGACTTTTCACTCACGCTCACGATAAAAAAATTCACTCATGCACACTCACGCACTCATATTTTTGGCTCACGTTCACTCACTCTCACGTGAGTGGAAAAAAAGTTAGTCACAATCACGAAAACTCACGCTCACAAAATACTTACGAAAAAATCACAACCTGAGTGCGAATTAAAAAATATTAAATACTATTAGAAAATTCTGCAATAAAAGAGGAAAATTATGTTTAACTGAGAAATATACTTTTCTGAAACAATTTGTTAGTTTTGAAATACAATTTTAAAATTTTGATAATGGATAAGTCCCGGAAACAGTCCACCAAACAAAATTTTTTGAAAGTGATCCAACTTATATTTTATTTTTATGGAATAGTAGACTGGATATATAATTTTATATATAAAATAAATGTATTTCGACGATCATTAATGCACAAATTATTATAAAATCATGCCCTACCTCAGATCTTCTAATTTCATACCAGAAATTAACCATTTTTAAGTATTCATATCATTACTTTAGTGTTAATGAAGACGGCCCGATCGAAAGCTATATTTTTATACATTGAATTCACTTCAATTTTAGCAAAAAAAATTTTGTGTTTACTATTTTGGAAACATTGAAATTAGGTATGAAATTTCAGAATAGAAATATAATAAAAAAATGTAATGTGAGTAACGTAGGGTGCGTCACAAAGGGTCCATGTCTTCTGAAAAAAAAACGAAAAAATTTTTTGGCTGCAAATAAGTTATTTTATATTCATCTTTCTTTTAGGAACTATATTTTGTCTACTTTATTATGCAAAATTCGCAAAAAATTACGAAAACACACTTTAACCTTGTGATCAATTACTTCGCAACAAATACCTGCTAAAAAATTTTTTTAAGTCATTCGAAAGTACACTTATAGCCCACTAAACTCCATGCATAAGTTGAAGGTACCTCTTTTGAAAGACCAAAAATTATTATATATTAATGTGAAAACGCGTATGAATGTAGGGTTCGTCACGCAGGATTTACACATATGTATGTATGTTTGTACATATGTATGTATCATGCGATTTCGAACTTTAAATTAAAATTAAATTTAAATAAAAATTCTTAATGAAAATATAAATTTTCTTTTATTTTAAAGTTTTGAAGTGAAATTTAAAATGATGTACATATTTAAAATATTTTGATTAAACTCATTAATTTTGAAGCTGATAAGCAATCTGTGTCACATATTAAGATTAAATAGGATCTTGTACTTTAGCGTTAATAGATAAATAGATACTCGTATATGCAGAATTAATATTTTGTCAACATTTTTCCCGAGAAGTCTGTTTCAGAAGCAGAATAACTTTAGCTTTTTTCCAAAAACTTAAAATACATACATGTATGTATATAGATCTTATTCGTTTGTGCGAACGCGAATGAAAAACGACAGAGAATTGCAGATGTTTTTTTCCAAATGTTCGCCAGTCGAAACTCGGAATTATGTATACTGCTACTTTGACTTGTTCATTCACATCAGTACATTAATACATACCGGCACAACGTTTTATGTCTCCATGAAAAAAATAAAAATCACGTATCTATTAAAAATATGAAAAAAATTCCAAAATCACGAAACAATCACGCAAAAAATCTACTCATGTACGCTCACTCACGTTAAGTTTTTTTATACTTACGCTCATGCAGGCTCACGGGATTGAAACAAAAAACTGCTCACGATCATGTATGATCAGGCGTGATCACCCATGATTCACGCTAATCACGTGAGCGATGCCCATATCTAATTGTAATACATTACGTTTTACTACTTTTTATTTTTATTTAAAAAACATGTACAGACATGCAAAAATATGTATGTACATACATAAGTACATGTAGAATGCATTCGCAAAATATAAATATGTACATAAATAATATACACATATCTACTAACATACTCGTATTTTAAGCAATGTTCTAATAAATTATTTGATTAAAAGTTAAATTACGAATTTGATTAAGCTAATTGAATATTATTCAATTTATAGTTCACTGAAATATAACTGGTTTAAAGCTAAATATAAATTGGGTGATTTTTCACAAACTCCAAAACAACTAACTTTAAGTTAGTTAAAAAGTCATGCAGATTCGGGCAATTGACAATTGCTAGGATATCACAATGTTGGAATAGCCAGCTCCATTAAAAGTAATCCGGGCATCAACTGCAACTACATTCGAAATAATTAGTTTAAAGTGCAATTAAAGTAAGATGATTTTTCTAGGGCATATTCTTACATGTACTTATGTATGTACGAGTATGTTAAATGTATGAACTTTTGCAATTATTAATATTTTAATGAATATTTAACATGTTCTCTCTATTATTTTAGAGTATAATAAAATAAAGAGAAATAAAGAAAAATAAAAAAAGGAAAGTTACATATAACAAAAGGAGATGAAAGACAATATTATGAAATAAAATAGAATTAAATAAACTAAGATAATGCAATTGTAATTTTATCAAATTTATTATATTAAATGTTTATTAATTTAATTAAAATTTGATTTTTAAATATACATATGTATGTGCATCGCTTTATATCAAGGTTGGCACCAGGAACGAACTATAACTATATCGGTATCGATGTATACTAATGCCGAAACTTGAATACCGGTATTGACTAAAAACAAAACCAAGCAAAAAAATCAACACTTTGGTTCCGACCTCCGTGGAAATGAACTAATTAAGACGACTTGTACAATAAACATTTCACAAAAACAAAACAATAATTGTGCAGTATCGCTAGTGATTCCCAAACAATGATGCGTTTAATGTAGGGAAAATTACCAAAATTATGTACTTGAGCATGCTTTTAAAATATTTTCTTTAAAATTTAAAAACAAGTATTCTGCTATGCCGAAGCTTATACACCCTTCACCAAAGTGTGGAATACAAAATATGTGTGACTAAAATTATTTTATTCTTTTAATCATAAATTAGAGACGCATCGATACTCTTTTTTTGCCGATACGATACTGATACCGATATCCCAAAAAATATCGACGATACCGATACGCGTATTAAATTTGAATTCAAGTAAAATTAACAAAACACAAGTAGAGTAATTTTGTTTTATTATTATACCAAATTACAGCGAAAGAGATTATTAGTACATATTTAAAATTGTTATTATTAATATTTTTATTTAGAAAAGAAAGTATTCTCAACCTTTGCGGAGAAAGACGATTTCGCAAGTGCTCGTTTACACTATTCAACTTTTATCGCTGCAATTCTTACTTTGTCCACCAAAGGAGAGAGACAGAAGTTAAAAGTGTACTCCTGAAATTAGTTTTGATCCCTAGTTCGTAGAAATACAAATGTTAACATTTTTAAAAAATGTCTGCAATAAAAAATTTACATTTTAAACGAAAATGCAGCTTGTCCACAAAAGGACAAAATTATAATATTACTTACAGACCACACGGGTTCCTCTGATTTCCTTACGCGCCATCACTAAGACACGCGCAAACACCAGCTTTTATTCTAGACTTCAATGAATTCTGGAAGTGTACTAGTAAATACAGACCGCTCATTACGTAGTCCTTAAGGACATTTCACACTATAATAAAAGTACTAAGTAAATTAACAAAAATGCAACGTTTATGATATTTTTCTTTGAAAAACTTAAAAAAACAATACAATTCATTATATCATGGTTGCATTTTTGCTGATATATACATACATATTTATATATATACAGTAGTTTTCCGATTTAACGAACATTCGATTTAATGAACATCGTATTTAAGGAACAAATATTTTATTTTGTACTCGCTTCAACGAACAATTGTAAAATATGTCAGCTAATGATTTGAATAGATGCATTGAAAATAAACCTTTAGCCGATGATGAATGCGATAATAAAATTTTTAAAATTATGAACAGCTTGACGAAACGGAAATTCTAGAACACGAAATAAAACACGAAGATGTCATTAAGCACTTAGAAGTTTTTATTAAATGGGCTTAGCAAAACAATGTTAGTAACGCTTTTGAGAGAGTTTCAATAAGACATCCACTTCAAGAAAACAGACTCTGCTTAAACAATTTTTAAAATAAGTTATTTTTGTATTACAGTGTTTTTATGAATTTTTCATTTTCTGTATACATATTTTTAATGAAATATTTATTTTTAATTACTATAATTTTAATAAAATATTAAAAAAAAATAGTGTACATATTTAGAGTTTTTAATAAAATAGACGATACTATTCATTTTCAGTTCAATTCTGGATATAACGAACAATTCACTATAACGAACAAGCCTGACAACAATTAGGTTCGTTAAATAGAAAAACTACTGTATTGCCATTTTTATATTTACGAGTATATATAATGAACTCTTCGTTTTCTTCAGACTTTTCAGAGTGTTTAGAGGAAACCAAAAGTACTGAAGACATAAATTCAGCAAAAAATGGCTGGAGGACGATAACTTTAAAGGCTGGCTGGAAGCTGTCTCTAATGAACCGTTCAAATACAAGTGTTTTGCATGCAATAAAATTTTAAATTGCGGCAAGTCTGATCTTCTGAAGCACGCAGAAAGAAAGAATGTTAATTCTATAAAAAAGGCAAAGAAATTGATAATTAAACAAGTAAGAGAGATATATTCGGCTGTGCCGAATCTTATATGCCCTTCACCATAGTATGGAGTGACGAAAGAAGTCACAATGTTTAGAGCACTTTTTACTTAACTGCACAAAATTAATAATTTCAGTCACTATTCGAAATCCTACACAAATTCCTTTTTTACGTGCCTCTTTGTACCTGCACATTTAAGATAACTGCCCAAAATTGTTGGCATTTTAAAATTATTTTCATACAAAAAATCAGCTTTAGCTGCATTTTTACTTAACTGCCCAAAAATATATAGTTTCTGTAATTATTCTACCTAAGCCTTGTTTAATTGCATTTTGTGTGCCTGTATATTTACCATAATTTTTGGCGGTTTTAAAATATTTGCATATAAAAAATCAAAGTTAGCTGAACACATTAAAAAAAATATGGTGGCCATTTTTTTATATAAACATCCAACTTATGCCATGTATAATTAAAAAATATCGTATACAAGTCACATAAATTGCAAGTCATTAAAATGCATATATGTAAGTATTTTGTTTGTATGTATGTACATACAAGCATACATTTAAGATAACAGCGTTTTTGACTTATCTGCGCAAAAAAATTGTGCAAAGTTGATTACTGTATGTATTAATAACAAACATTTCAAAAATAAATTATTTCATACATATGTATGTATGTATGTATGTACATACTTATGTTTTTGTTTATATTTATTATATTAAGGGCCATTATAAATCTTGCCTTTAGTTAAGGTTATTATTAATAATAAAAACATATAATGGATAAAAAATAATAAATAAAGGTTTTATAATACAAAGCCATTTATCGGTTCGACAAATGGCTTTAAAATTTATGAACTTTCCCACATCAACTTTATAACTTTACTTATTGTAACATAAGTTTCTCACTTATACTTGTTGTACAATTAGTATTTTGTCAAATGCAAACAGTGGAATGTTGTCTTGGACGCAAGAAAACAAGTAAAATTTTTTGGTTTGTTCAGTAGAGTGAGTTAGTGAGAGTGAAGTATTACAATAACAGTAACACTCATTTTCTCATTTATACTTATAGTATGTTGTATGTAACATGTTAGAACAGTTTTTGCAATACTTGTTGTTACACAAATGCACGTTATTAATAACAGCCTTCGGTTAAATAAGATTAAAAAATGATTTTTTGTTTAACAATTAAAAAGAATTACATATGGAATATTTAAAAGAAAACGTTTCAATGAACAATGTATTTGTGTCAACGAAGTCAAAGCAAATGTTCTCACTCATGGTACGAATAAAGCAACAGTTTGTTTGGTATTCTGATTTTTATTCTAAATAGGGTTTTAATCAATAAACATGTTCATTGATGACCTCGTTCATGCAACTCTTTATCATCTAATGCAGGCGGTATGTAGTTTGTGTACAAGAGTATGTTGTTCTTAATAATAGTCCTTTCTTAAGAAGCTAAACAACTTTCCAAATGATTAAATGCGTCCGAAAAAATTAAATTTATTTTAATAGTTCACTTGAATTATTCAACGCAAATTACTCGAATAACACTAATCAAAAATTTTACATTTTTAGTTGATCAAACATTTTTTGATGTTTGGTTAAATTAATATGTAGTATGTATGTATATGTATACATATTTTAAGGAAATATTACTTACAAATCTATCTGTATTTTGGTGTAGTTTAGAAAACTGTAAGAATGTAGTTATTTTTAATTTATTTACTTATTTTTTCAGATAAGAAACTATAATTTTATATAGTCCTTAAGGATTGTGCGGGTAAATGTAACAACAATATAATGATGGTATACCCCGATGAGCCTTTTTGGGCACTACCAGCTGTACCAGGCCTATATGATGACAATGATTATCGAGGTAAGTGTTTAATAAGAACATCGATCGGTTTTTATTATTCCATTTTTCAAATATCGAATAAATCGAGCTTGTAATATATAATTTTTTATTTGTATTGTTAAAATATGTGTATGTGTAACATAAACATTTTTGTAATATGATCCGTTTTTTAACTTGCCAACCTTTATCCTTTATGATATAATACAACGCTACAATCATCTACAAAGCAATACCTATGTGTTCTTATGTGATTGCTCAAAATACGTTAGAGTGAAAATAGAGCTGAAAATATCGATAGTCACCATATTCGATATTTTGTTGGAAATCTATGCTTTCACTGACTTACGTAATTGATTTGGTGTTCGAACTTTCAAAGTGAAATTTATTAAATTACTTTATAGAGCGTGCGCCAGCAATTGAAATTGATTTTTTTCTGAAATACGGTTTGACTTTTCAAATTAATTAAATAGTCCTCAACTTAATTTTTACGAATTTGAATTTTTTCATATACTCAATAAATTTGAGTAGCCTTCGCATTCGTAATATCAACAACGAACACATGACAATACATTGTATATACATTCATACATAAAACGGAAAGATTCGAGCAATAAGACTCGAATTGTGTGAACGCCAAAGAAAGTTTAATGAAAAACAGTTATACTGTTTCCACCGTCTTTTAAGTGAATTGGCGTTAGAATGTTCGTACTCAAATCGATGAATTTACCTTATAAGGTTTATTTGATTATTTTTAATATTTATAATTCAAATTAATCTATAATACGTCCGAAGTGTCAATAACTTTTGATGGGTGAGCCCGGGATGGAGTTTGTAATTTAAAAAATCAAACGACATGTTTTAAAGTTAATCTTGGGCATTGGAGTGAAAAATGTATTGCTCAAATCGAAATGAACATAGACAAGTGAAATTTTGTATATCACGAAGTATTAAATACTGGCCATTTTTCATATTCACTACCTAAAAGTTATATCAATTATCTATTCTTCAACTTATACAAAAGATGTTAATAACTAAGTTCCATAGAGATCTACGCAATTCTGTAATTCAATTCAGAATAAGGCGCATGCAGAATACGATAATATTTTTTATCTTTTAATTTCATTTTCAAAACTATAATTTAACTTGTCACTGATTCAAACTTAGACACTCTCTCAGTAACCTCCACATAGATCTTGATGAATATATAGTGTTGTAAAGTAAATAAATTTGTGTATAGTTTTATTTTATTTTTGCGCAATTAAAAGAGCCTGAATAAGCAAACGTTTAAGAAAAGTTCTAAAAGTTACAATATGTATAAAATATGACTATTTCACGTGTGAAACTATTATGGTTCACAAATGGAACCCTGTAATAGTCGAACTCCAAAAATGGAGTAATGTGTAGTACTAATTGTTTTGTTTAATAACAAATACTAAAAATAAAATAAATTAAAGAATTACAGTTCCAAAACAAGTACGGAACAATTTAAGCTTTTGACACTGAGCAACGTTATTCTGTACTTTTTATATCACGTGAAAAAATTCTTTCTTTATTTAAAACTTTTAGGGTCTAAGTAATATAATTGTATGAAGAGCACATACAAGTATTCAAGACTGAGTGGAAATTCTTTTAAGAAATATATTTAATTTAGAGATGATTTTTAATTTGCAGTAAATGTTGTTGAAGCTTTACAAGAATTTTGGCAAATAAAACTTGCACGTGGAGCGGATTTAAAAAATGGCGCCCTTGTTATATACGAATCTGTTCCTTCAAACAGTCAACCATATGTTTGCTATGTAACTCTACCGGGTGGCAGCTGCTTTGGAAGCTTTCAGGTACTTAATTGCTTTTGTGTAAACTAAAAAATTAACATTAAGAGGAGTATGCATACAAAATCAAAACAGCTTTACAAGCCGTTGTTAAGCTAAATTCCACTAAACTGTATTCATGAACGATTATTAGCATACAATTTTTTTAGTAAACCATTATTATTAAATCCATGAATTTTTAAGTTGGTTTAATTATACTTTAACAGGATTTAGGGCCAGTTTATGACTTCGTATTTAAATGTTATCTATCTTTAAGTTCTATTTAAATACGAAATTCAGTTTTGCAGTACAAATTTAAATGAAACTTAAATAATATTTAAGTGACCAACCTGGCTGATATACTGCCATATGTTAGACAATATTATCTTATGATATACTGCTTTCCAATTTATTAATTAACCAGAATACATATATATGTAACAAATTATTTAAGAAATATTTAATATTGTATTCATTTGTAAATCTAGTTTTAAATTTAGCTGAAATTAATCTATAACATGAATTACCAATTAATATTTTTATAAAATATCCCAAATTGTTTTAAGCTTTACATACCTTGCGAAAGTTATCGTAAATACATAAATACTTCTTTTCAAACATGGCAACTTACATGTCTATCTAGTTAGGAATTTTTTGAATTGTATCGTTTTTTATACATATTATTAAATTAATGATAATTTGTTTTTGATACGGCTCTTACATTGCAGCCGCCGAGCATATTTCAAATAAAATATGTGAGTTCGTTTCGAAGAGAAAATGTGTTATTTTTTCAAAATAATCCAGGTTTCCCTTCCTGAGACTTCGTAGTCGCAATTTTCTTGATTAAATCTTTGCAGCTTTTCCCGATTGTTGGTCTTTAATTTACTTATTTAATTTTTGTAATATTTCTGTTACATGGTTAAACAAAAGAGTAACGTTTTTTCTAAGTTTCAAATTTATGTATATATGTATATAACAATAATAATATTGTAGCCGAAGTTGATTTATTAAAAAGAATTGAAAAGTAATTTATTTATTTTTTTTATATATTGAAACGATTATAAACATTAATTGTAATTTATTTATTATCAAGAGCAGGTGAGCATCTCACGCCACTTAATAAAATTGATGCTGCATTAATAAAATGCTCCATTTTTAAACCATTTTCCAAAAAACTTTGGAAAGGGTCGTCATTTCATATGTAATTTCTACATTAATTCATTTAAGACCTCATGAAGTATATACATATATTCTGGATCCTTATAGATAGAGAAGTCGAATGAACGAATCCCAAGTTTTACCTAGCATTCTCTTGTATGCATAAAGCGCATTTGTTGCCTTTTTCAGCCTTTATTCCGCATTTAGTTTCCACGAATGTTTGCTATCCAATATTATTCCCAAGTATTTAGTGTGGTCTTTAAATTCTAGGCTGGTAGTTTAGATTTCCTCCACGGATCGATTTTGTATATACTCGTGAAGAGTATTAGGTCTGCCTTCTCAGGATTAACTCCCAGTGCCACTCAAGTTGCTCACTGGTTGATTAACCCCAGTGTAGCTTCCATTATATAACTATCAGAGAGAATGGTGGTTAAGTTTTTATTGAAATAAATTGTTTAGCTTGAGTTCAAGTCTGAGTTTACCCATTTATTTTAATTTAAGAAATTTATTGGATAAATTCGTTATTTTATTAACAGTGTGATATTTGGAATAATTTATTATTCATCAGACTATCAGAACGGATCAGTGCTGATTTCGAGGTCGCTACACCATCTCGTCAGCGTTGTTTGTTCCATTTTACCACTTTTGACGGTGAACTCCAGTCAAACAATTCCTTTCAATGTAATTTTTTATTTTGTGAATTCCCCAAGTATTGAGATACTAATTTAGTTGATTTGAGTTAAAGTTTTGTTTTAATATATTTTTTAATTTAATAAATTTTTTTTATACTTTAACCAATAATATTTAAGTTACAGGAAGCTTTACAAACAATATATGTATATTTAAATAGAATACATTTGAAAGCCAAGAAGAGTCTTTAATTGCATATTAACTTTAATGAAAAAACAGAGTACCAAATATTCACTCATATTCATGAATATGAATTTTTAATTTTTGTTGTGTTTCGTTCTATTTGTGTTTGAAGACACAAAAAATAGTTTGCTTTATTCGTTCTTGTACAGAAAATAATGTTTTTGAATATTATTCAAAAATTAAAATGAACATGAAATTTTATTTTGCAGCAGCATTCGAAAATGAACAGCAAAGAATTTGCAATCTGAATGTTCATGTACATGAGTATTTGTTTTTTTAAGCTGCGTATATTCATCATGAGTGACGTTCGGCCAAAGAATATGCATCATGTAAAATATATAAAAAAGAATATCTGTTTTTGTATTTGTTTGTTAGTTACTTATAGGAAGCCAAAAGGCAAAAACAATTGTCTCGAAATTTTGGAACTGTCTTACTGACGATTGTGATATTAAAAAATAGTTATTTATTTTTTAAGCTATTGCATAGCTTTTATCGCGGGCTTTGAGCGCGGCGACCGAATCAAGAAACTCCGTAACGAAAATTAAACCTAACAATAAGTTTGTTTCTTAATCCTTTTGTTTTCTTAAGTATTTGAATCGCCTAGCGTATGTTAACCCCTAAAGTATGCTATTGATTGCATTAACATACAGTATTGCCAGAACAGAATTTACATGTATGAAAACACAAAATGGCGTACTTACGAGCAATCGTGGTTGACAAAAAATGATATACACAAACAAACAGACAATTCGTAGGTTTTTAAGCTATTGCATAGCTTTTATCGCGGGCTTTAAGCGCGGCGACCGAATCAAGAAATTCACCAAGCTCAAAAAGTGTAAATTGAATTAATATCAAAGAAAAAACTTGAATTATTATCAAAGAAAAAAAAATACTGCATAAATAAAAAATAAATAAATAATTATAATTGCATAAGTTGATAAAAAATGCTATGCAATAGCTTTGCAGTCCCCGAGTGCCACACGTCTTTTTTAACAGGGGATAATGTACACCCCATAAAAAGCTATTTGTAACTTTCTTTTGAAATAAAGTGCAACATATCTCCACAACTACAATAGCGAGACAATTTAAATTTATATGGGTTGCTCAAGTAAGAAAGCAAGTAAGAAAGTGCAACAAGTAAGAAAATACCGGCGGTATAGGAGGAGGAAAACAGGTACCTCCCATACACTGTAAAAATAATTTATATTACAAAACATCGATGGTCGGGTCAACTAGTCTCATGCAAACAAATGAAAGTGTTTATGCATGCTCGGGAGCCAAAAATTAAAACTTTATTTCTACTATATTACAGTAAAGAGGGTGATTCAAAATGGACATTTTCAGAATTTTGCTTTTGATTTTTAAGCAACTATGTATGTATAACTTTTTTGTTTTAAAAGATTTTCAAACGAAATAAATTTTGTATAATTGCCTAATTTGTTAGCTATTAGTAATAGAAAAATATAGTGCTTAAGACTCTCTTATACACCCCTATATTCCATTGTATATTCGTCCCGATCCCTCCCTGAGCACCAGCACAATTCTGATACAAGGTCAAATATTTTTGCAAAATTTTAGTAAATCAATGTTTTTTCTGTAATGCTCTTTTTTGAAGTATTTTAGTTTTTTTACCAAATCGCTTTTAAGACAGACGGGTTTTAGATGGATATACGTATTTGTATAATTGTTAGTCAATTTTTAATTCATGTACAGTTGGCCACAAAAATATTTTGCCTACTTAAAATGAAGTAAATTTATATAATTCAGCTCACAGAAGTACTTTGCTTTTTAAATTGATTTACCCTGATCGTAAAGGTATAAAATAGTTCTTTTCGGAATTATTAAACTGGTTTGCTTTGGGCAAAAAACAAAGTATTGTCCAATATTGACTAATAAAATGTACCTTCAAATAAAAAACAAAAGATGTCATAACTGAAGAAGCCAAACAAATAAAAGATAAAATTAAAGCCCTTCAACCTGTAATATTTACAGTTGATGATCAGGAAATCGAAGTAAATTTTAAAAAGTATCTCACAATGGTTGATGGAAAAAATGCATAAGCTTTAACTAATACAAAAGCATCGCCAAGCTGCATTATATGCCAAAAGACAGCAAGTCAATTAACCCATCCCATTCCAGAAGATGATAATTTTAAGGCAGCATACGAATTTGGATTGTCCCCTGTTCTTGCTAGAATACGTTTTGGATGGATTTTGGCCAGTTAGGCGAAACAGTTAGAAAAAATAAGGAAAATTTAAAAAAAAAAACAAAAATAACAAATCCTAGAGAAAAATTTAGAACGTTCAGACAAAGCAAGGGGAAGAAAACACAAGCGCTGGAAATGTTGCAAGGAGATTTTTTTCTGATGCAGAAACTGCACCATCTATCACAGGTGTAGATTTGGAACTAATAAGGCAATTCAACATTATATTACAAGCTCTAGCATGCAGCAGGAAGATATATGTAAAAAAATTTGGAGAGTTCGTCGAAAAACATCTATACTTTATAACGACAAATACTCTTGGAGATATATGCCATCCACAGTTCATAAAATTGTGTACCATGGGGAACAAATAATTCAACACAATATGCTACCAATAAGAGAACTATCTAAAGAAGCACAAGAAAAAAAACAAAGACTACAGATTCCATCGTGAGTGCAACACAAGAAAACTTTCCAGGTGTTGTACTAATGAAGACCTGATTACTATTTTATTTTGCACAGCAGATCCCTATATGTCCAATATCCGACAAAAATGAAAACTAATTCTATTGAATTAGACGTAGAAACTCAACTACTTCTAGAAGATGAAAATCAAGGCTATTTAGAAGAAATATTTACTAAAATTAACAGTAATTTTTCAAAACAGTAATCAACTTTAAATTTACAATAAAAGTTTACATATAACATTTTGGACTTAAATAAAAACCTACGTCTTCTTCATTAAAACCTCTTTACCTAAAGTAAATTTGAAACAATCTTTGTATTTTTTATCTTCTCTACTCAATAAACTAATTTTGAACTCAAACTGCTTAAAAACCCAACGTAAAACTTAAAATGCATTTTAAGCCAATCATATCTTAAACTTAAAGCCTATAGTCTCACCTAGTAAAAAAAGGCGTATCAAAAATCAATTCCAGTCAAAAGTTATAGATTTTTGACCGTCTTCTCGCGAAATGGTCCACTATGAGCCGGTCAAATGACCGGTAATTTGGCTTTCACTGTTCTTGCTGGACTTTAATAATCGTTTATGAATACAACTTTAAAAAATATTGCTTTGAAAAGCTGTTTCAAGTTTTTATGAATATGGCTGTTATTTATTCATGTACTGTTTATGAATGGCATTTTTTAATAATATTTTAATAAATATTTTTTATAAAGTATTTCTTAACTAATTTAAACGTAAATAAAGTTTTTTTTAATATGACTAAAATATTTTAGAACTGTCCAACTAAGGCTGAAGCAAGGAGGAGTTCAGCAAAAATTGCCTTAATGAACTCTGTGTTTAATGAGCACCCTTCACGCCGTATTACTGACGAATTTATCGAAAAAGCGGTGCAGGACGCTTGGACTTCATTCAAAGGAAATCTAAAGGAAAATGAATCTCCTGATACTGGTATTGGAGCATTTAGGTAGGAAATAATACTACAAAATCTTAAAATCGGTGTGAATTTTTTAAATTAACGAAATTGTTAAGAAATCACCCAAATGCAAATAACATAATGACAAATGTAAATAACAAATTTTCAGAAATAACAAAATAAGAACGAAAATGGCTGTAAAGGGTTTCTACATTTTTTTCTTTTAAAAGCCATATACATACTCGTACATGTTTAACGGACGAGTAATTTAAAAAAAATTTATTTAATTTAATTTTTATTATTTTGTCTCAGTTTTTCTTGTTTTTTAATAATTTGTTCACAAATTGTATACTTTTTAATTTCTTACTTTTGTTTGTTTACCTTTTGAATCATATGGTTTTCCGTTTTACTATATTTTACTACAAGAAATTTCTGCAGTAAAAGTTTGTAAATTCTCAGTCATGAACTGTCACTTTACGCTCTCAAATTTGTGTTCTCATTTACTGTAGCTTGAGTAAACGAACGCAATTTAGTAAAATGCAGTAAAGTTCGGTAAAAATTTTTAAAAACTTTTGGATACTCGAACACACTTAATATTAGATAATAACATATTTGAATATTATTTTTCTTTGAAACTCGAATGATGTACATACGTATGTATGTAAACTAGTGGTATTCTTATAGTTATATTTGTTTAAGTTTGCTAACTTTTCCATTTTTTGTTTGTATTGCGGTTGGAGCAGACCATAAAGATTTTGGTTCAACATAACCTGTATATTTCTGATATAGAATCACAATCGAATTTTAACAATTGATTTAAAAAATACGAATTCGGTAATTCATATTCAGCCTGCTAAGAAAACAGTTGGATTTAATTAAAAACATTTTTGTTTAAATCTTCTTTTGCGTTTGAAAAATTTTACTGTGCAAGACAGATAAATAAGTATGAAAAATTACGATCAAATCGCAAACTGAAAGCTTTTTGCTCTCAAATCCAACCCATAGATTCGGCTTATTTTCGTAATATTTTGCCATTAATCCGCGTCCAATTCCGTAGAGCGTGCTATCGACAATGCGATATTCCGCAAAACTATGATTTCTTAGGCGTTTTTAATGAATTTAGGACCAGTTCATTTTATATGAATATGACGAAATAAATTTTTTATCTCCTAAGATCTTAACTTATCATTTTGTATATGTTGAATTGGGGAAAATACGAAAATATGCACAAAGAAAAGTACAAATATGTATGCATATACCATTTTTAGACGCGGAACAACTCGCGAACTATTATCACTACACCCTACAAATGTTTTGGAAATTATCCTCAAACATTCTGACCTAAAATTCAGGCAAATTTAAAAATATTTATTTTTTCGGTCAGTAGTTGCAAAGTTCATATCGTATGTATACGATTGGAACTGATTGTTTGAAAAATATTTGATGAATTGCGAAAGATTCTTAGAATACATTTTAATTAAGCCTACATTAAATTATTCAATTGGATAATGCAATCTAGAAGCTACATAAATATAAATTTGTGGAAAGTAGGTATTTGCAATACTTTTATTCAAAATACAAATGCATTTTAAATTTTTATTACAAATACAAAATAGTTTTTAATAAAAGTTTAATTTTCACAATGGAAATGGTATTTTGTAAGTTTTTTTACTCTATACTTTTGCTGTTTTTAATCAATATTGAACCATGCAATTTTCCTGATGTTCGCATGTTTTTAAAAATTTTCGCCATTGGAATCCTTTTATACATAAGTGTAGGCAAAAATCACATACCATATAAATGGTGTATATTTCAGTCCCGCTTTTTGGCAAAAACCCTCTGGCTTTATTTACGAGTATATTAAGCATAATGTATTAAAAGGTGTCAGATTTAACTGATTTTAAAAAATTAGTCCTTAAAGGGGAGTCGAAAAAGTAGCACATTGCCACTTTAGTTACAATACGGTGACACTAATACATATATGTAATTTTTTAAATCTAAAAAAAAAATAATATTTAAATGCAGCCGTAATTAATTAATACAAAAAAATAATACTGATTTATATTTTTTTTAGATTCATGCTAGAATCTAATAAGGGTCGTACTATGTTGGAGTTTCAAGAACTTATGACTGTTTTCCAACTTCTTCACTGGAATGGATCATTAAAGGCAATGCGGGAACGTCAGTGCTCACGTCAAGAAGTAGTTGCTCACTATTCTAATAGAAGTCTCGATGACGATATGCGAGCTCAGATGGCATTGGATTGGATTGCTCGAGAACAAGAGAATCCTGGCGCTCTAGGCCGTGAACTAGCTCAGGCCGAACGGGAGTTAGATACAGCTAGACTAGCAGGACGTGAATTAAGGTTTCCAAAAGAGAAAAAAGACATTTTATTATTGGCACATAACCAGTTGGGTGGAAATGTCAACATAAATAATACCGGTTTAAATTGTTAAGCAGAAAACAAAATTTAGTTAACTCTATCTTTATTTTAATTCTTTATAATTAATGTTTATTATACTTTTAAACTGCTATGATAATAGATAACATGCTAAGCATTTTAATAAAGTTTATATTTTTTTAACCAAAATATTTTATGTATGAATATTGTAATTTAAATTCTTGTCTCGGTTTTGTTTGTTTTTCTTTTATTTCTAGGGAAATTTGTTTTCACAATTTTGTTTCTTCTTCACGTCACAAAGTATACAGAGGTGACAAAAACGCTGGATTATAATATGTTCTATCGGCGTCTCACTCTTTACGCAGAAGCAATAAAACGGAAATGAAAAAATGATTTGCGTTTATTGTGGTTTTATATTTCGTGTATATTGAAGAAGTATTTTGTGATAAACAAAACTAAATGCCAACACATAACCGCATTTTTAACTCACTTTTTAGTACAAATTAAAAAATTTTTACTTTTTTTATATACGTACATGTTCCGACGTGAAATAAAAGGCGACAAATTCATTAAAGACAAACTTCATACAAAGTATTACTCTTTATTCTTAACACAAATTCAATATTCTTTGTACTATATAAGTTCATCAAACAATAAATAACACAATAAAATATATGGCTCGTTTTCTTTGCTGTTGTTTCTGCGAGTGGTGTTTAATGACTGACGTTAATTTTCATAAAGTGAAGCCTTCCTCTGAGTGCCACACTGTTGTATTCGAGCAGTAGTAGCGCACATATGCATTTTCACCAGTGATGCCAACATTCCCCCCACCGTGAATCCTTTCCATGAGGAGGATTCGTTTAACTTCATAACTGCCAACTTCACAGTGGGTCGGCGTAACAAACCATTTGGCGTTCTGACTTCAGCCGAACGCACTTGGCCATCCTTTCCGCAGAAAACTAGAGTTATCCTTCCCATCTTCCATTGGCTCCTAGGTTGATTCGCGTCCAGGACCAGGACCATGTCACCGAGTTTCAGTGGATCAACATTTTCTCTCCATTTTGGACGCTTCATTAGTTGTGGCAAATATTCGGCAACCCATCGTTTCCACAACCTGTCTTTCAAATTCTGCGCAATACGCCATTGTTTCCGCCAACATATCCTTTCATCGTCATGGCCGGGTGTTTGTGTGGAGCTCAAGGTACCCATTATAAAGTGGTTTGGGGTTAAAGGCTGTTCAGAGTTAGGGTCGATAGGCAGCTGGGTTAACGGGCGGTTATTGATAATACATTCAGCCTCTATTACAGCACTTCGAAAGGTTTCCAGGCGAGGAGCTTCCTCTTTGAAAATTCGGCATAACAATTGCTTCACGCATCGCATTAAGCGTTCCCAACAGCCACCTGCATGGGGGTTGGAAGGACAATTAAAAATCCACTCGATGTTGTCTTTGGATAACTGTCGTTGTATTTCATCATAATCAAAAAACCGGTTCTCTTTCGTCATCTCCTTTTGCGCCCCAACGAAGTTGGTTCCGTTGTCACTTCTGATTCGGATGGGAACACCCCTTCTATTGACAAAATTTCTCATACAGAGCAGAAATGCATCCGTAGACAGATCCACGGCAATTTCCAGATGTAGTGCCCTTGTACCCAAACACGTAAATAAGGCAATCCACCTCTTCTCTCTTCTTCGTCCGATTGTAACATAGAAAGGTCCGCAGTAATCTAGTCCCACATAACTAAAAGGACGAACATAAGGTGTCACACGGTCGATAGGCAACTGCCCCATCAGCGGTGGTGCAGGTTTGGCATACTTACGAATACAAATTGGACAGCTGCTTTTTACTGACTTTAATGCAGAACGAATATATGGCACCCAGAATTTCTGCCTTACCTCATTTATAACAATGTGATCATTTTGATGGTGTCCTTTCTGGTGATAATAAGCTATGATCATTAACGTTACAGGATGTTTAGTCGGCATAATGATAGGGTTTCGAGCCGAATCAGGTAAGCAATAAGCGTTGTCAATCCTTCCATTGACTCTAAGCAGCATATCGTCATCAATGTACGGTGATAGTTGGTAAATGCTATACGACTTCGGTAAACCGTTGCCTTTTAGCAGGTACAACCTTTCCGCACTGAAGATTTCCATTTGCACCTGACGACAAATCAATCTTTCACCGGCCTCCATTTCTGCTGCAGTTATCTCATTTGATACCAGTTTCGAATTTCTTAGTCTAACATCAATAAAGCGCAACACCCAAGCAGCACAACGTTTCAGTCTCAAAAATTTCGAAAATCGTTCGAACTTTAGAATCGGCAGCTTGATAGCACCCACAACCAATACCGCATTGCTCCGCTCTTCCTCGAGGCAGTGACTACTTTCATAGACAGGCGGATCGACTGGCCAACACTTTTCATCATGCTTCAAAAACTCGGGGCCTCTCAGCCACCTTGCATTAGAGTCAAAGGATACCGAAAATTAGGCTCTCGTGGCCTCATCAGCAACATTCACGTCCGTCGATAACCATCTCCATTGCCCTGGCTCCGTTGTTGATAAAATTTCGGCTATTCGACAAGCCACGAACTGTTTATACTCTCTTTCAGTTGATCGGATCCATGATATGACAGTTTTCGAATCTGACCACAATATAGTACTGCCAATTGCAAAGTCATGGCTATCCTCTATGGATTTTTGCAAACGGCAACCAAGCACATCAGCTTGTAATTCGAGACGTGGGATAGTCATCCCTCTTGGTGGCGCACAGCGGGACTTGGCGGCGACAAACGAAATGTGAACCTCATCTTTGTGTTGTACCCGCAAATATTTGACTGCGGCATAGGCACTAGAACTGGCATCAACAAATACGTGCAGTTGGATATCATCGGCAACTGCTAACAACGTTGAATAGCAACGAGGAATCGAAAATTGTTTCACCTTATCAAATTCCCTCCACCAAGCATTCCATTGTGTCAAGAGTTGTTGAGGAAGGTAATCATCCCATTGTAAACACAATTTCCAGGTTCTCTGTACGAGCAATTTGGAAATTATAGTAAAGTTGGCCAGAAATCCAAACGGATCAAAAATCGCCATAACTATTCCCAAGACTTCTCTCTTGGTGGGTGGACGCCTTCCTTCCAAAACTCCAGGGCAAATTTTATGAAACTTAACGTGGAACTCAAAAGCATCCGCATTTTTGTTCCAATATAAACCGAGGATTTTATCCGTCTGATTCTGTCGCTCCATCTTGAGTGTAGTTGACCTGTCCCCATTCCCACCGTTCAATATCGACTCTATTTCAGGGGCGTTAGATGAAAAATTCCTTAAAGTGAACCCAGCGGCTGCATTTATACGTATAGCCTCCTTTGTGACCACTAGCGCATCCTCCATGCTGTTGAAACTAATGACGAGATCGTCCACATAAGTATTGTTGATGACGGCTCTAGCGCCCCTTGGCATGGTTACCTTAAACTGACTGGCATTGACATTTTTAATGTATTCGGCACAACACGGTGAACAAACGGCACCAAAAATCATAGATTGCATTATGTAAATTTGTATGCCGTGATCCGCTTCACCATTACGCCACAAAAAACGCTGTGCATTTTGATCATCGGGCACTATGGCTACCTGAGAAAACATTTCCTGTATATCGCCCGCGACAGCAATTTTCCCCTGGCGAAACTGAAATAAAATTGTCTGTAGCGGCCTGGCATGTTCAGGACCTTTCAATAAGGCAGAATTTAGAGAAACGCCTGAGGTCGTCGCAGCTGCATCGAAAACTATTCGCAACTTCTCCGGCTTGTGAGGATTTGTTACCCCAAAATGTGGTAAATACCACAACCTATTAAGATCATGAGCTTCTGACTCGGCTAGTGATAATAGTCTGGCATAGCCTTTGCTAACATATTTGTCAATCTCTTTTTTATAGTTGGGCGCATACACTGGAT
Organism: Gymnocheta viridis; assembly: GCA_956483585.1. Lineage (NCBI taxonomy): Eukaryota > Metazoa > Arthropoda > Insecta > Diptera > Tachinidae > Gymnocheta > Gymnocheta viridis. Next base: position 40,088,739 of record OY101444.1, read on the forward strand.
TTCGCTTCATCTTCTTTTCGACCAAAATCAAGCGTTGCTTGGCCATTTCAAAACTATCTGGCAGGACTGTGTCAGCGTCTTTCCAAAGAAGGCCCGTCTCGTACCGACCGTCTACTTTTCTTGTTGAATTTTCTAAAATATTTCTGGCCCGTTTATTATCGTCAGATTCCAACACCATATCCGATGCCTTTACACCGAAGCTCTCTACCGAAAAGTAGTCTTGCACCAATTCATGAATTTCTTTCCATGCACTGCTCTCATTTATATGACATATCCTTGCAATACTACTTTCCTTACTTAAAGTTGGACCATAAGCGACCCAGCCAAGTTTAGTGGAAGCTGCTACTGGCAAACGAGGGCCTGACTCAACGACTTGTTCGGCCAGCCCCAGCAAACAGTTGTCCAAGCCAATTAATATCGATGGTTTCTCATTTCTGTAATTCTCTATTGGGAGGTGTTTCAAGTAGTCGAAGTCTGATTTGTTGAAGCTTTGTACAGGCAGGTTCAATTCTTTCACAGTACGCAAGTTTTTAATAGCATACCTTTTGTTGTATTTGTTTGCTGGAGAAATTTCAATATATACTTTCGTCGAAGGTTCTGTCTTGCGCATGTCATCGTACCATTGAAGGGTAATATATGATTTCTATCCCTTTAAGCCCATACACTTAGCGATATTTTCTTCAAGTAGTGAAACAGAAGACCACTCATCTAGCAGCGCATATACTGTAACAGCCCCATTTGGACCATGCAGCGTTACAGGCAGAACCTTAAACAATTGAGATGTGCTCTCATTCTGATGACACTGCAAAACATGTTCAGGCTGTTCTATATGGCTTGCTGCAGCTATACCCGAGACATCCTGATGTAGTATAGGGTGGTGATAGGGACTGCACCCAGTTTTAGAACATAATTTCTTTTTTCTGCACTGTGTTAAATTATGGCCCTTACGAAGACACGCAAAACATACTCGAAAGCGTTTCACTTGTTCCCATTTAGTATTTGGTGGCAATTCCTTAAAATCGTTGCATTCAGTAAGGTCATGGGTGCCTCTGCACTGATAGCACTCTTTACGACTAGACGCCTCTTCTTTACTGTGAAGTACTCTACGCGTTTTTACTGAGGACGGCGGCCGGTGATCATTCGCAAATTGCGGCATCAAACTACAAAATCGTGCTAAATCACCAATCCATTTGGAAAAGTGTTCCACCGTTGCAAATGGCAACACAGAGGCCGAAAACTTTGCCCATTCATATTGCTTAGACAAGGGCAGCTTCAAAACCAATTGTTCCAACAAAGTTGGATTCATCAAATGATTCTCGCATTTAGCAGATTTGAAAAAGGCGACAATGTTCTTCGTACAACTGGCCAAGCCCAATATGCTATCGAGACGACCTTCGGATACCGCTGGGTACATCTTTATCTTTTCTAATTGTGCCCGTATTAACAGCTCGGGGCGACCAAAATTAAATTTCAATTCATCAATTATCTCTGAAACGTTCTCCGGGTAAATAAGCATTGAATTCACAGAGTCCTTGGCTCTGCCCTGTAGAGATTTTTGTAGTCGTATTAAATTTTGTCTATTAGTGTATCCAAACTCCATGTTTGTATCTTCATAGGTTGCCAAAAACAATGGCCAATCCTCAGGTCTTCCATCAAAAGTTGGCAAATGGTATAATTTTGATGAAAGTTCACTATATTGACTTGCAGTTGGCACCGTTGTGTAATGAATATTTGATGACGTTAACGGCGCACAGTGGCTGAAAATCGTTTTTCATTGGCCAAAACTCTGTAACTTTTGAACCGATCAAAATATTGAAGTAATTTTTTTTTTATTGGATAGATATTTAGTTCAGCTTGACTCAGTTTAAATTTTATTAAAATTGATTGAGGACTTTTTAAGGAATTCTAGGTCAAAGTTGAACTTTTGAATTTTTTTTAACTTTTAGAGTGAAATATGGAATTATTATTTTTTTATTTATTAAAAAAATTGAATATTTGGAAATTAATAATAATTATAAATAATTTTTGTAATAATGGAATTTTTTTTATGTTACACTTAAAAAAATTGTACACTGAAAAAAATAGTAAAATCAACTGGAGATTTTGCTATTACTGAAAAATTTAAAATTTTTTGCTGACAAATTTGCAAATTTGTTTACACTCAAAGAATAGTTACACTTAAAAAAAACGTTAATAATATTATCTAAAAATATTGCTATTACTACAGAAAAATTTATTATTTTTTGCTGTCAAATTTGATAATTTTAAAAACATTTTAAAATAAAAACTGCAATAAATTTTAATAGCATTTGTAACAATGGTAGGTTCGTTTATTATTATTTTTTACTAATACTATGTTTTTCGTACTTAAATAACAATGAAAGGCAATTATAATTATTATTCATTTGACTCAAATATTGATTGCAAATATTCCATATTTTGTTCTGTGCTATCTCTGTTCTTTAGTAGTTTTTTGGCTTCTTCATCTAAATCCCGATGTTCCACTTTCCATTGATTTCGAATACTGGAGATAAACGGATCTGACGTTGTCAATAATATATTAAATAGATCTTCATTTGTTGAATTTCTTGAAATTTTTCTAGTATTGTGCTCTCTATAAAATCTGTAATCCTTGTTCCTTTTTTCCTGAGCCTCCTCTGATAGATCTCCAAGTGGCACCAAATGATATTTAATGACATCTTCTCCATGATAAAGGATTTTGTGAACTGTTGCAGAAATATTTCTCCATGGGTAGTTGGTTGTATATATTTTTGCAGTTTCCTTTGCATAATCTCCAAATTTTCTAGATTCAATTTCTTCATTGCACGCAAGTACTTCTAGGATTATTTTAAAGCTGAAAATAAGATTTAAATCCACTCCTGTTATTTCAGATGCTGTTTCTGGATCTGAAAAGAATCTTCTTGCGGTATTGCCATCATTTGTGTTGCCTGACCCTTGTTTTGGCTGATCTATAATCAATCCAAATTTGCGATATTCATCTTGAACATGTTTCTTTTTCGAACTTATTAACTCTTTGTTGGTTTCGTTGTTTCTTATTGATCCTGAAGAACCGAAAACCAAATCATAACAGATTTTTAGTATGTTTTCCATAAGTCGTATTCTTGCATGTAGTGGTGATAGTCCAAATTTATATGCATCGGTATTATCTAATGATTTTGTCGGGACTTGGTTTAATTTTGGTTTAATTTTGTTGATGTTGCTTGGCATATAATCCAGCTGGATGCAGCCATCGTGTTAGTCAAAGCCTGACCTACTTTTGCATTTATCATTGTCAGCACTAAGCTTACTTCAATTTGCTGCCCATCTAACTGTAATTGTAATGGCTGTAGTGTTGCAATTCGGGCCCTGATATCAATAACTTCTTTGTTAATGGCATCATGATTTTCTTTTTTGAATTCAAATTTGATTAGCCAGCAGTATTTCGTAGAAGATGGTGTCTCATTTTTACAAATATCCATTGTTTGCGTTGTACTAGTCGAAGGCTCTGAATCTTCCAAAATCTTTTTCAATCGCAATGGTACAAATGATACCATGAACATTTCCGAGTCCGAAATATTTTCACATACAACTTGTTTTTATTGTTTTTGTCCCGCAGAAAGGAAAGTTTCTTTTATATTTGTACAACCAATTGCATCATTGATATCTTTAAGTTTCCGCCTCTTAGATCTATCGCTGCAGTTCTCCAATGATTTGCGTGGTCTTCCAGCCTTATCTTGCTTTGCTGTTTCTGCAGCGACAGTAAGTTGGCCCTCTAACCAGTTTGCACTTTTTATATAAAAGTTTTGTTTACTGTAGCGAACTTCTTTGTAGCGTTTTTTTAGTGCTTTGACAAAATTAGATAACTCTTGCATTTCGGTGCTACACGAATTTAAGTTTAATTTTATTTTAACGTAACTAAGAACATCTTCCTGGTTTTTGTTTCTAAAATACTCTTCCGCCAGTTCTTTATAACTGAAGCTCTTCATATTTTTCTGAATATTTTTATTTGCGTCTGTTATGTTTTATCCGTACACTTAGAGGATTAACTGAGTAATCCCTTATCGAATCCGTAGTTTTATACATTTTTAGATACATGTTATTCACACATTGATCTTTAATTTCATAGCAGGTAGTGCTTAAATTGCACAAAACTGCACATGTTGTGCAGACCTTAATATCAGGTAAAACTAATTAGTATCTCGCCAATATTTGTTGTTGTTGTTGGGTTGTTTTTTTATCTTTAGTGGTTTAATGTCCCGATTATTGTTATAAAATTGCTTATGACTTTGGTTGACCCTAACATTTGATAACAGGTAAATTTAGAAACAGATCATATGTTTACTGTAGAATTTTGTGATAATTTGTGATAATTTTATTACCAATTTTTGGCTGATCAAAACAAAGCCATTAAACCCTTTCGCAGGTATTATATTTAATTTTTTTAGTTTTACGTAGTCTAAAGTAAAAAACATAAACTTTTAGGCAAAAAAGTGAAAATTATATACACCATTGTATACGAGTACTTTGGAGTAATTTCATTAAAATGAAAAAAGTGTTCTACAGACGGCTCGTGGCGGGTGCAAAAGTATATATAGCGGTAAAGAGGACACTTTCACCTTTCTCCGGGTGGTATACATTTCTTGTTCCCTTTTGTTCCCTAGAAGTTCTATTCTACTAAAGTTTAAATTTGAGAAAAATATAGCAGTTTCATAAATATTTCGTAACGCCCCTAATATTAAACGCTAGAGCTCTGACCACTTACAACAAATAAAGACTATAATCCTGCCAACATTATAAAAAAGACCGCAGGCCATTATCGATGATAGCTTACGAGTAGTAACCATTTATTTTTTATAAAAAACAAAAGAAAAACACCTTTTTCTTAAATTAAAAAAACCGTTGAGTTTGACAGCATGCCACGCTCACAATTATCAATAGTTTAACCTAATTTTTTGGCTACCTTAATCTGGATATATTAGCTGCAAAAGGGCGTAAAAATTTTAAAAATCGGTGACAAAAAAAAATTTGAGTTTTGGCCAATGAAAAACGATTTTCAGCCACAGTGCGGCGGCATTACATATTGTCTATCGTTTACTGCATTTGTTGACGGCGGCGTATGCACATGATTCAAAGGCGGCGAATATTGTATATAATCTGATGACGGCGGCAATTGTTGTGGTGGCGGCAACTGTTGTAGCGGTGGCAACGGCTGTTGCTGATTTGATGGCGGCAAATGTTGTGCGTGATTTGGTGGCGGCTGCAACTGCTGGTGAATGTGTTTTGACGGCGACGGCTCATGCGCCCAATTCGATGACGGCGACTCTTGTGCACAATTTGACGGTGGTAAATGTTGCAAATTTGATGGCGGCAAATGTTGCATATGATTTGATGTCAATGGAGGCAAATTTCCATGTTTATGTGACGTTACATACCTGTTATTTTGCGCATCTCGTACTAGCGGCAGTATAGATGTTCCACCCCTCATTTGGGAGCGAAGACTCATGATCTCATTATTATTACGGCATGACTCTTGTCTCAGATCGTCTACTGCGGTCTTCAAGGATGACATTGTATGCGGCAATGTTGACGGAACTTCCGACGTTGGCAGGCTTGCCGACGATGTCGCATGAGTTGGTGGTGCTGGCGTGCCCATAGCAACGGCACCATCCTTCGCCACGCAACCCATATCGATTAGCGTGCCATTCAGGCTTTCACTCTCCGATGAACTGTCTTCTGCACTGGCTTGTGATCTTGTTTTTGGCCCATCAGGCATTATGATTTACAGCTTAAATTTTGCGGAATTCAATTCGAATTTTACAATAAATTTTGGCGTATCCAATTACCACTCGCAAAGTACAAAGAAAAACAATGTTCCGACGTGAAATAAAAGGCGACAAATTCATTAAAGACAAACTTCATACAAAGTATTACTCTTTATTCTTAACACAAATTCAATATTCTTTGTACTATATAAGTTCATCAAACAATAAATAACACAATAAAATATATGGCTCGTTTTCTTTGCTGTTGTTTCTGCGAGTGGTGTTTAATGACTGACGTTAATTTTCAAAAAGTGAAGCCTTCCTCTGAGTGCCACACTGTTGTATTCGAGCAGTAGTAGCGCACATATGCATTTTCACCAGTGATGCCAACAGTACATATACTAGCTACACTCGGTGTGCTTCGCTACCCGCATCGTCATAAAATAAAAATTTATGTATAAGAAAAAGTACATATATACATACATATTTATATAAAACCTTAAAACTACAATTAAGGCCGAGTCACATAGAATCCGTCGTAAGTTATACGTTGCTTTTTATACCCTTCACCAAAAAATTTGGAAAGGGGATATATAGGTTTGTCATTCCGTATGCAATTTCTTCATTATTCATTTAAGACCCCATAAAGTATATATATTCTGGATCCTTATAGATAGAGAAGTCGAATGAGCGATGTCCGTCTGCTAAATTTTGGTGTGTTTAGAATTAAGGCCTCAACCCAACATAGAGACATAAATTTTATACCATTCTCTTGGAATTTTTCATAAAATTGTTCGGTTTGAAAATAACAAAACTCGGCCCAATAATTAATGAGATATAGCCAAAAGACTTTTTTTATATATCCTATTCTGTTGTTTTTTATCGCCCCAACGGACCTACGGTCAATTTTATGAATCAGATCTCTTGTTTCAACTGACATTAAAGTATCGGCGGAGAAGGTTGACACAATGAGTACTTGTTGGCGGACATTAAATCAGCTTGATTGGATTAAAGTACACATTTTCGTGCCCAACTTTAGAACTTTGCGTCGACGGAGACAACATACGAAAAACATGGACCTTAAAAATTCAGCCCGCACACCTGTAGTGGCTGTCTGTGCGACTTGTTGATTGTAGTTAATTGAAAAAGCAATGCAAAACGCGAAATGCAATCGCTTGAAGTTAAATGGCATGTCGCTGGGTGAATGTAGTGGATGCAGTTTCGGTAACTTTACTTTGGCATTCCCTGGTGTTTCGTTTTTAAATTTAGGTGAACCACAATTCCCACATATCTTATCCATTTTATCTATATTGATACTGGGATGCAAACTATAATCATACTTAACATCATAATGGAATGCAGCAAGATTTAGATCAACATTCATTCGCAGTTTGTCTAAACGTTGTTGTTCGTAAACGGTCCCCTGCATATTTAACCAGGTGACAGCATTACAGCAGCTGACTATTTGTTGCGAATGTCAAAATACATACCAAATACTTTTACTTTTTTTCTCTATCTGTTTTCTTTGTTTTATGGGTTAGGTTTTTGACATACGCAATGAAACTACACAAACAAAAATGCCTGTTGTTCTTGTATTGTTGTAATTGTTTTCCAAATGCTGTCACCTAGTTAAATACACCTTGCATGCAATATGTTCTTGATATTCTGATGCTCGTGAATGTGCAACTCGTAAACAGTTTTCTTCATTGTTCGTTTGTCGATCCTTCCTTGTTTGAGAAGAGTAAACTCACTTATTTCTACGTCCAGCACTTGTTGATCTACTTAGGGGAAAACGTTTAGGAGGATAATTTTTCAAGAAAGCGTTTCTCGATTCACTTTAAAATTCTATTTTGTAAATTTTTATAATTAAAACATTTTATATTTAAAACGAAATCTGTTTGATTTTACTTACCTGGATTTAAATACATATGTATATGTATGTACATATTCATGATACTAATTTTCTTTTTTCGAATCATATTTCTTTACCACCACTTTAATTTTCATTTCATTTAATGTAATACATGTGGCCTATTGGCGAATTTAAAATATCACAAGATAAATAAATAAATATTAAAGCGAAATCAATGCAGAAATAATAATATAGATTTCAAAGAAAAAAATGAAAACTAAAGATAAATAAAAAATATATGTATCTAAAAGGCAAAACAAATTTATTGATTTAACAATTTGAGAAATTAAACCGTATAACAACTTTTGTTTATTGAAGTTCTTTTAGTTAGTCTATATACATGCATTTCATTGGTGCTAATGCCAAATCATCAGTAGACTTTAAACCACATTTTTGAAAAGTTTCAAACCTCTTATCTTATACAAAAACTTTTAAAAAACCAATGAAAATTTCGAAAATTACAAAAGTATAAATAAAAACCTACTATGCGGTTTTGAAACTTATTAAAAATCCCAACAAACAAATTATATTCGATATGAATCTATTTTATTTTCTTTACTGCCGCGGCCAAGCTATTGCATAGCATTCTTTATCAACTTATGCAATTATAATTGTTTATTTATTTTTTATTTATGCAGTATTTTTTCTTTGATATTAATTCAAGTTTTTTCTTTGATATTAATTCAAGTTACACTTTTTGAGCGTGTGACCGATAAAAAAACAAATTTTTTTGTGTTTTCCTACATGAAAAAATCTGTTCTGTCAATACTGTATGCCAATGTAATCAATAGCATACTTAAAAAACAAAAGACTTAAGAAACAATCTTAGTGCTAGGTTTTATTTTCGTTACGGAATTTCTTGATTCGGTCGCCGCGCTCAAAATTATTCGAATAATTTTTATTCGAACGACAACCCTAATCATAAGCGATTAGCTGGTTTAAAGGGCTTATCTTGTTTATTGTATCGTGCCTACTAGTGTGATTGGTTGCGTGAGTGTTACGCCTGTTTAAAAAAGCGGCACTTCCCGAGAGAACTGTGCAACGACAGAGAAATTGCTCAATAGTTGCATTCTCCTAGTAAGCGTAGTTGTTGTCGAGGCGTTCCCGCTTATCCAAGATCTTGGAGCCAAAATACCCTTGATGCTCTTGATAAAGTACCTACCTGCTGTGCGCTGCCTCAAGTAATTCCAGCTGAATTTATATTTGCCAGCATTTTAGCTAATTTCTCCAATGTCATATTTCCATTGCAATATTACCACACACACCTCCCTCCTTAAATAACAAGATTACTTCTGAGTTGAAATGTCTTGCCATTAGGTACGTAGGTCCATCAACGATTTCACCTAATATCTGCATTTAATTAAATCAAATCTGAGTATGTACACCGTATTCAGAATGAAATGCATTTTCTCTATCGCCATACACTTTGTATCATCATCTATTGTGGTTTTCGTTTAAAACTAATCATTATGAGAGAAACTACCTACATATGTGAGTATTAAATAAAATTTATTTAGTCTTTTCTAAAAATTTGTTTTTGTTTTATTTATTCAACAAAATATAAAACAGTAACAGTCGTTAAGCAGCTCTGGGCTGAAGAACAGCTCTCGCGTCATCGTAATTATTTCTTAAGTGCGGTCAGGCTTGCGTGTGTTGTTTGGCCTTCGAGAGTTTTTCGTCCCACTCGCACTGCTTGAATGATTTACCACGAATAAACGTATAGTCTTGCGGTTCTTTTGTGGAATTTCGTTAACAACCACGTTGATACTTCCTATGTGAAGTCATAGGTCGGGTATAGTCAGTCACAAAAACATTTTTTAAATACTGTTAATAACATCATGGACATATGGTCTAGTTACCGGCGCCATTTTTGTGCAACTATATTCTGCAAATTTACTTTGCACACTCACTCACGTTCATTCACGCTCACTCATGCTTAATTGTTTTATACTTACATTCATGCACGCTCGCGTGATTGAAAAAAACAAAATACTTAAGAAACAAACTTAGTGTTAGGTTTTTTTCGTTACGGAATTTCTTGATTCGGTCGCCGCGCTCAAAGCCCGAACTTTAAATTAGGTGTATTTAAATATACTATTAAACTCCGCTAAAATGTTGCCCTTGTCATATTAAAGTTACGTAAACTTCTCGGTAAACAGTTCCACAAACTAGCTGCACGTAATACAAATGAATTTTCATATATTAAATTTCTTTTGCGATGTATGAAAATTTGGGGATTTCTGATCGAACTAATAAATGATATCATCTCAACAATAAAAGTAGGCCTTTGAAATTTAATAATATTAAAGAGGTACAGAAGTAATGGAAATTTCAGATAGTCATCAAAAAAGGGATTTAAGAAATGTTTTAAGTAGTTTGAGGCATGTGCAGGAATCCTAAGTCCATAAGCAAATCTCATCTTATTGTTTATAATTAGCCTTATCCTATTCCTATTTCCCAAGCTACAGCCCGAGTAAACTTCCAAAGAATAGTTTATTACACTGAAAATATTTTATAGGTAAAATAAACGAAAACGTTCGTGCATGCTACGAAAATATTCGTTACTTTGACATTACGAACTGCTTCGTAGAATGCACAAATATGATTCGTACATTTTACAAAACACGTTTATGTCTGTATTTCACAAAATTTTGTAGTCTTACAAAATTTCTTTCGTTATTTTACAAAACATTTCTTTATATCACGAAATTTGTGAATGGCCGAAAACCATTTCGTGTTATTTACTCAATTTTTTTAAAAATACGAATTTTATTTCGTATAATAACGAAAACTTGAAGAAAAATACGAAAAAAATTTCTATAATTCACAAATAATTTTGAAAAAAATCTGCAAAATTAAAATATTTCGTTAATGTCACGAATTTTTTTTAATAACACAAAAACCTTTCATAAATAATATAAAAGAGGAAATTGGTTCATATTACGAAATTTCGTAACAATACGATTTTTTCATTAATTTGAATTTAATAATTTTAGGTTATTAAAATAAAATGAAAAATTTTTACATATTCATACATAAATCATATACACATAAATATGCATAGTCAGGAAAAAATTAAAAAATCTATATAAGTAACACAAAAATCAATCCAAAGACTATATAAAAAATTAAAAATTGTAAATGAACATTTGTAAATGAAGGTAATAAAAACGATCCATTTCAATGGCGATGATTATATATTATTTTCCGTATCTAAAGAGAAAATTATATTGTTTTATTTTAAATTTGTTTGCAAAAACTCACCTTGTATTGCTTTGCACAAAATTTGTGTAGCTGGGTTAACTCTTGTAGGACTCTTCCGTTGGCGAAAAACATATAAAGGACCTCTTTGATTCCATGTTACTATAAAATTTATTTCCCTTAATAGAAGTTTTTGATTTAATTCTTGATGGCGGAATGTAAAAGCGTTAACACTATAAGAAATTTACTATCTAAAAAAAACATGTTATAACAATTGAACCAATATGTGCTAATAAAGACTTTACTCACTATAGTCAAGGCAATTATTTTTGATTATGAAATTCCAAAGCTGGTCGTCTTCTTTAAACTTGCATAAGTCTAAAATACTTAGAAACAAACGTTTCGTTTGGTAAATATACATAACTACATATTTCACACAAGTAATAATTCATATTTTTCACAATAAACCGAGTTTATATTATAAAACCATACAATTTTTAAATATGCAAATTTATTAATTATTATGTACGTACATATAACACTCAACCCACTCAAATGCACGATGTCAACTGATGCTTAATATTATTTCTTCAATTCAAAGCCAACTGTTTTTTACAGTTACTTTACAAAATAGCTACACAATGAGAGGGAAAGAGAGAGAGAGTACAAAAAAAAATTTACAGAAAATGTATCTGATTTTTAACAAATTTTTTCGTAATATTCACGAAATTTGTAAAAGTTCGAAATTTCTGTATGCTTCAAAATACAAATGTTTTGTATTCTGTATAAGTATTTAGTAAAATAAACCAAAAATCATATATAAAATTGTATTTGTAAAATGAACGAAATTTGTAAAAGTACGAAATTTTGTATTTAAACTAAATTTAGTACATTCTACGAAAATATGGTACATACATATAACGAAAATAATTCTACGAAATTATTTTTGTAGTTTTACAAAATATGTTTTTGGTAAGTTTACCAATCATTTCGTTATATGTACGAAAATAAATTTCGTATTTCTCTGCATAAATTATTTTCAGTGTAGCGACAATGGGCAGCAATCCTTTTAATGTGTACTTGAGGAACCTGGTTCAAGTGATATAACCTTCGTAAATTAAAACAAACCCTAGAGCAGAGAATCTGTCCCGTTTTATCGGGATTTATTTTAAGTCTAATGCCTGATTGCAACACAGACAGTTCAAAATTTATAGTTGATTGTAAAGCATCAGAGATTGGCTCTTTCATACCCATAATAATAATTGAATGTCATCTGCGAATGCAAATGACCTTCCAAAAGTAAACTCATTGAACAAATCATTTAGGAACAGTGTGAATAAAAGACGTCCAATAACAGAGCCCTGGGGAACCTCTTATCTAACCTGTCTAACTCTAGAGCACCGACCTTTTAAAGAAATAAATTGCTCACGACATGTCAAATAAGACCAGACTAGACGACAAGACGAAATCGAAATCAAACGCCTTAGATAAATCAACAGAAACCAGCACACTCAGTCTGCCCGCGTTTGTATATCCTTTAATGTAATCATGATTTATTAGAAAAAGAGAAACCATCTTTCTTTGCCTTAGTCATGTTGCGAAGCCTACTATAGATTGTCCAATTGCAAACACATTTATCTGCATAAAAAGCCTTTAAAGCTATATTAGTAAGGGATCTATGATAATTTATATCATTATTAAATTTCGGTCGACGATTACTATCTTTACGCCCAACTTCTTTTAATGGGGGTTATTTAGAAACGCGAGTTTCACGTCTATATCACCAGATGCATATAAATCAGTAAAGTCAGTTTGAGCTACATATATGACTTTCAATAGCCACTAAGTCAGTGTGACGATAATTTCTAAAAAAGAATGGTTTGAGGTAAAATTGAGAGGAATATAAAAAGAAGCACAAAAGAGAATCGGAAATCAAAGGAATTTGGTAATGAGCAAAAGTATTAACTTTTATGACAAAAAAGTAATCAATCAGATTGATGAAATGAGTCGGTATAGAGTTGTGCCAACACCTCAACCCAAAACGTCTACAAAGTAGTCGCATATTCGTGGATTTAGAATCACTAAATAAGTCAATATTAAAATCACCAACTAATATGACATCTTTGTAACGGAAAAAAATATCACTGAGTGATCGCTCCATTGTACACAGGTCCCCATTTGGTAGATATATCATACCAACGACCACGGCCATTGAAAATCTCAATAAATAGTCCTTCGCAGTGAAAGTAGTCTTCACATATAAATTTATGTTGATTAGTAAAAACTTTATTAAATAGCTATAGAAATGAGATAGCCAAATGCTGATCTGTCAGATGTATACTTTGTAAGAGCGTCTAACCGTTATCTTTTCAATTTAAATCTCTTTATGTTTTGAGTTCAGTCAATTTGAAAATAACCCCTTTCTAATTCTAGTTGATCAAACGGATTTCAATATAATGGGTTGGAAAGTTTCAAGAAGGTAGAAATTGCCCTTTATCCCTCCATTGACGCAATTCTTAACGTCAGTTGAATTGTTAAAAATATTTGACAGGAAAATTAACGTCAATGGTATTCAGAAACTTTTCTTTAAAATAAAGTTTAACTCTAAAGGTAGGATCACAAGATTGCCCCAATGCACCAATTATCGGTATATTTTGTATGCCAATCGTGTGATTTCACAATCGGTTGTACCCTACGGCAATCGGTAACAATATTATGCTGATTTTCCGCAATCAAATGCAACTCTGGTGCGGCAATCTTGTGAACAGTTGAGAGTAGGCTTGCCAGATCTAATTTGTCAAAAAGCTTGACATTGACCAAAAAAAAACTTGATTTTGAAAAAAAAACTTGACAAATAAAAACACTCATACTAAATATATAAAAGAGATTTTTAGTTTTTAAAGAAGAACTTCTGGATAATTATTATTGGGAAAATACGAATTGAATTTCAACTTTTACTCGTAAAAACAATTTTGCTGAGAGGTTTTAGCTAGTCTATAATAAATAAATAATAATTTTCATAAATAACTTGACAATTCTTCAAACACATAGGTTTTATTTAAAAAAACAATGAAAACCCGCCTGTATTATTCCACCATGGGTATATCAAGTCGGCTAAGCTGATAGAAGGATGGCGCGCCGGTAAAACCCCGGCTCAAGCCGAATCGCCGCCGCCGCCGACGAAAAGTCCACGACTTGCTTCTCTGGTTCAATGTTGTCAATTTACTAGTGTTGAGTAATAGGGTAAATATCAGTGTTGGCACTTTTATAATAATTGTACAGAAAGTTATAGTTAGTTTTTAAACTATAATTGCAGAAAAAAATATGTATCATATTAGTCCTTAGTTCTATTGATAGTAAAAATATGGGCTTTAGATTTGTTTTTTAGAAATATACACATACTTTTTTTAAGTATTATTAAATAGCTAGAATAAATTTGAGAAAAAAAATAACTTACAAAAAAGCTTGACAAATCACTTTTTCACTTGACACTTCACGCGCATTAAAAAACTTGATAATCAGGCCAAATCAGGCCCTTCTGGCAACCCTAGTTGAGAGGCACCCATGCGTCAATATAACTGTTAAAAATGTACCAATACTTATTGTCTTCTCATACGGCAATCTAAGTAGCCATAAACCATACCATAAACTTATTTTTAGCGTTAACCCTTAAATGCATGAATTTTTTTGGCTTAAAAATAATATATTATTTAGACATATAGAATTAATGCAAAAAAAATTTATTTTACATCAATATGCTGAAGAAAAAAATTTACACGTAAAACAAAACAAACTAAAAACTATCATAACAGGTGTTTGTTGCTGTTGCCGCAAGCTAGAACAATCGTATGACTGGGCTGCGGCATTTATTGACCCAAATTCGTTCTTCGCCAATTTGCGGCAATCAAATTTTTATAAAATGGAGCAATCATGTGACTGCAGTATATTTGATTGGGACAATATTATTTTGCACCAATTCAGCACAATCAAAATTGGGTCTGATTGGTTTATTCGCGGCAATAGTGTGATCCTACCTTAAGTCCTGTAATAACTTCAGCAGTTTCAGCTAACTAAACAGCTAAAAAAAATTCATTTTCTATATCAAAACTTTAATTTTTAAATTTCAAAAAGGTTTTTAACCACATAGCCTGACGTGTATTTGTGAAGGCAAGCCTATTTACATTTCAAGTTTCATTTTAATCGATTTGAAAGTCACGGAGGGGCAGAAATTGTCACTCTAGTCCCCTAGTTTTGAAAATGCCTATGTCTTCTTCCAAATGAAGGGATACCCATGCTTTAAATTTCATTAAAACCGATTTAAAAGATTCGGAGGAGAAGAAATTGTTCCCTACATCTTTCCTAGTCTTACTTTTGAGAAGGTACATAGCGTATGTCTCCTTAAAAATCGACTTGAGAATCAGAAACAGTCCCCCTTTCTTACTAGTTTCGAAAATGTGCCTAGCCCATGGTAGAATAATACAGGTAGTGTCGAAGCTACAACAACACTGCTTTTAGGTTCGAAGCTGTCAAAAAGCACAAAAGAAAAATGACAAAATGTTTGCATTTTCTGTTTTATAAAGAATTTTGCTTCTATTCCTTTTCTTATTTGCATTTGAAACAAGTGATAAAGTGTCCTTTTTAGCAGTGTAGGTGTGTGTTAGTAATACATAATCAAATTTTGACAGACCCGAACCCAAAAAAGTCCGTTAACGCTTCGACACTACCTGTATTTTTTTGCCTTGGTTTTTATATTTTAGTTTGAAATGATTGCTTATAATCAGTGTTGCCAAAAAAGAAAAATGAGCTATGATTTGCTAAAATTACAGTGAAAATTTAATATTGAAGATACTAAGGAAATTTGTTTGTTTGATTAGCAATGCCTAAAGCTTAGTACTCTGTTTGAATTTGCGAAAAATGTTGAGCAACATTGATTATTTCGTTAGAAAATTTTGACAACTGACAATGGTGACAATACCACGATTTGCAACAAATTTATCGGTTTTATTGCCTTAAAGTAAGCACCATTGTTTTTCTTATGTAAACAAAAACCATATGTTTATATTTGAAGTGATTAATTTTAAAAAAAATATGAAAATGGACAACAAAATAATATTAGGAGCTTGCGCTGCAACGTGTCAATTAATGCAAATTGCAGCATCTATGGAGGAGCTCTTTGGAGACACACGCTCTGCAAAAACTCCCTACCTTCAGGATAGAAATTATAAAGGAAGGTTTGCTTCAGATGTAAGTGTAATTTCCTAATTTATTCAGCTGTTGTTGAAATTCCGTACGAAATAAATGGTTCTTACATTATTTCGCAGTTGGAAAATATGTTGCCAGAAACATTTTGTGGTTGAAAAAATAATGCTGCCAGAAACATTTCGTATGATTCCACAAGATGAACAGAGTACAACTTCGGCCATTTTATTTTGCAATTATTTCGCATTCAGTTCACACGAAATGATGAACAGTTCACACGAAATGATGAACAGAGTACCCTGCTTAAAAGAAAATTTAATATAGTAAAATTTGTATCGTACGACGAAATTACGAAAAAACCACCTGCTTAATAAAATCGTCCAAAAAGGAGCTATGCGGAAAATCAACAGCAAATATAAATTTTAGTTTTTAATTTAAGCAAAGACAAATGTCTGCTATTCTTTCGATATCCTTTTTATTGTAAAAAAAATTCTCTTCGTTTCATATTTTACTTATATTTTGCTTTCATGAAACGCTTGTTTTTAAATTATCAAATTAAATCATACTAAAATGACAGAAATTCAAAATTCTTAGTTGTTTTGAATTTTGTTTCATTCAATATATGTATGTAAATACATTTTTATCTTATATGTATTCGTCATATCGAATAAAAAATTTCCTTAACGTTAGCTATATGAGGAGGTGAATTAACAACTTTTGGACGTTCGTAATATTTGATTTTCGTTAAGGCTAGATTCGTTATGCCGTGCTTTGCATATGAACAGGTACAAAATTAAATTTTTACTGCGACACTTGCCAAATATTATTTTGGGGAATTTATAGGCAGCTGTCAATCTTTCAGTCAACCACAGGTACCAAAAATGTCTACCCAAGTTCTTATAGAAAAATGCATAATGCAACATGTGCTGATTCTTGCGCTAGAAATTTTAATTTTTTTGGATTATAACAAACCATCATTCCACAAGCAAATCGCAGGTAGCATAAATCTCCAACCAACATAGTTATTTCTTAGGTAAGGGTAATAAATTCATATACATAGGAACATACATACATACTTACATACTTTAACGTCAAAGGTTTTTTTTATCAAAAAAGTTTCTTAACATTTTTAATTTACTTCCGAAAATTTGGTTGAGTGGACATTCTTCAAGCATTGTTAATACTATTTGCAAATTTTGTTGACTTTCTTTCATTTTAAAAGGCAATAAATTCAATCGACTTCATTTCCATTGATCTTATTACATACACATGCATGCATGAACATAGATATATACATATGTACGTATATACGAGAACGGATTGATATTGAAGCTACCTAGCGCTTGAAGGCAGCACTAACACAAAAATTTTTTTTAGAAATTGCGATCTGTCAAACGTCAGCTGTTAAAATTTCACCCAAATTCATCGATTAGTTTATTTTTTGTCGTTTGAAGAAAGCAACTTTTGTGTTTCTTGAAAAGTTAAAAAAGTGAATTTCGTGCAGTGATTAAACACTATTACTTGAAGGGGAAAACGCCGAAAGAGACAAAAGAAAAGCTCGATAAACATTACGGTGAGTCTGCTTCGTCAGATTACATGGTAAAATATTGAATTGATGAATCTAAACGCGGCCGAAGAAGCACTTCAACAATACCATCAACAGGAAGGCCAAAAGAGGTGGTTACTGAAGAAAATATCAAGAAAATCCTCGATATCGTTATGAATGATCGAGAGTCAAGTTACGTGAGATTGTTGAAATGGTAAACATATCATATGAACGTGCGTTCAACGGAACGGATTCAAAAAATAGAGAAATTGAGCTAAAAGGAGACTATGTTGAGAAATAAATGATTATTGAAAAAAAATGTTTTTTTCTTACTTAGGTAGCTTCAATATCAATCCGCGCGCGTACATAAGTAAACACATAAATATATTTTGAAGAAAAACTTAACATTACAATATACGAGCCACAGTGCACAATATTCCATAAAAATACACAATAAGAAACACCATGCATACGAGTACATACATGGCTGGAAACAATGAAGCAACGTATCGAGTACATGGGGAGTCGTGAATATAATGGTTTACCATCAAATTTGAAAAATTTAAATAGCATTTCTGTATTCAAAACTAGATTAAAGAATTCTTCACATTAAAACATAGAGGAACTTCTCATGTAATTATAATCTGCTTTAATGTAAAAATATTATTTACTTTTCTTCTCTTAACTTTGTTATCTTATTTTTTATTATTATTATGTAGTTATGGTTAACTAGAATATATACAATATATTATTGCCAACTCGCCTATAAAATTCCTTCCAGGCGAGAAGATAAGTAATGGTCAAGAATGATAGAAATACAGATTACGACATGCGCATGATTTCCCGCTAGATGACGTATATTCCCCTAAGAAAGGGTTGCCAATCCTTTCATTCCACAATAATTTTTAGGGCTGTATTTTTATCTTGTATGATTAATATTTTTATATTTACTCACTAGTGTAATTGGATCAGTGTTCCTGTTAATAACCAAATAAATTTTATTATAAAGCTCCAATCCATATACCTGCTCACCTATTTCGTCCAGTTGAGTGACATTCACCCTCATTTTTACAGGTAATTAAAATATATTAAGCAGTCTTTGCTCGTAATGTTTTATAATTAAAATTTATATGTGAACTTCGATAATGAATTATAAGAGAATGACTTAATTAACTTTATTTGGTTTTAATGTTTAACAAGTTGATTTGTGTGGCCTTATAAAGTGTATCAATTACTTCTCTAGTTGACCTGTAAGCCTTAAAAATATAGAAAATAATATAAAATTCCAATGTTTGTTATTTTTTGTCTTTTTGTCATGAAAAACCCCTTTAAAAAACTTCCTGCAATAAACTGCAATGTAGGTCGTTTTCGTCATTGTAATCTTATTGTGGAAGTTACAAGCGCTTGATGTTTGAAACACTATTTTTGACTGTACCTTCAATAAAACGATTTCGCATTTTCTTAATTCCTGGAAAAATAAATTTAAGCAACTTTTTTTTTGGCCTGCAACCTTAAAAATATAAGTAGAAAATAATTGTAACATTCCAATGTTTTCCTTTGTTTTTTTATTGCATGTACACAGATTTTTAAAGGGTTTTTCCCACTTTAAAAAACTACCTGTAATAAAAAGCAATGTAGGAAATCTATTTCTGAACATACCCTCAATAAAACATTTTTGGTTTTTCCCAATTATTTATTAAAAAAATAAATTTAAGCACCCTCAGAAATTTTTTTAGGTAATTGTAAAATGTTGCGTTTTCTTAAGGTAAATAATAGTCAGTGTTCATGGTTTGATATGAAAATAATTTTTTTTAGGTAATATCAGTCGTATTGTGTCTTTCAAAGTGAATTGGTGAATTTTAATTGAAAAATAAAAATAATAATAAATAAAACAAATCGTTAATCTAAAAAAGTGAAAAAATCTAAATCTTAGTACATAATTGTATACACAAATAAATAATTTTGCCCGAAACTTTGTTAAGTCTAATGTGAGACTTGGCAACCCCGCAATTCAAAGTTAATTTTGATTGGTCGAAACAAATATATATTATATTTCGATAAAAATCAGGATTTTTTAATTAAATTTAGTTTTATTTTATAAAAAAAAAATAATCTTTATTATAAAAACCGTGTGTAAAGTGTTTAAAATAAGAAAAAGTGCACGAAATCTTCGCCAAAAAAAATCGAAGCAAAAGCAAAAAAAAAAAATAAAAAAGAAGTGTGCAGTGGGCAAATGCAGGCAAAATGATAGTCAAAAATCATGTGAGCAAATGTGTGAAAAATTAATTTTGTGCATATTTTTAATTAATTTAAATTTAGCTGTATCTTTTTACAGTTTTCCAAAGAACGATAAAGGGCTAAAAAGACTTTGGATAAAGTTTTGCAATCGGCGGGATACAATAAAGACCCACAGGGAGAGAATTTGTTCTCTACATTTTAAACAGGACGATTTTGAAAGAAATTTAAAATTTGAAATGGGTAAGTTACAATTATGTTTTTTTATTTGTTCAGTTTTTTAATTAATAATTACGCATAGGATTCAGCAATCGAGCAACTCTGAAGTTGAAAGAGAGAGCAGTACCGACTATAGAAGCGGGTGAAACGGAAGAGGAGACAACAACATTCGTAGAGGAAGCAACAACATCCGTAGAGGAAACCAAAACATTTGTAGAGGAAACAAAAACAATCGTGGAGGAAACAACAAAATTCCCTGAGGAACGAACAATGGTGAAGACTAGCACTAACGAAGACAGTTTACAGATCTACATAAAAAATTTGGAAGACAAAATGTATGTATCTACACTTTTATATATACTTTTAAATGGTTCACACAAACTTTTACATATATGATCGTTTCTAGGGATGCATTGCGTAAGAAAAATGATATGCTAAAAATGCAAAAAAACCAAGCTGAGATCACTACTAAAAAGTTGTCTCAAGAAGTTCAGAAGTTAAAGTTTACAAACGCAAATCTGCAGAAGGCACTGAGACGTCTTTTCACTGAAGGCCAAATAAAAAAACTTAAAAACGGTGACAAAAGACAAAACTTTACTGAAGAAGATATTGCACAGTCAATTACGCTATATTCCACAAGTGCCAAGGCTTACAGGTTGCTGAAGAGAAAAAATTTTCCGCTTCCCTCCGTAAGAACATTGCAGAGGTGGTCACAGAAATTAGATGTGTCGACAGGTATTTTGGATCCTGTTGTAAAAATATTGTCTGCGGCTAATCAAATGGCCAAAATACAAAAGCTGTGTGTATTAAGCTTTGATGAAATGAAGGCAAAAAAAAGTATTGTTACGACAAGCCAACAGACTCTTTGTTAGAACCGGCTAATTATATAGAGGTGATTTATATAAATCAATTTCAAGAGTTTTTATTAACATTTTTCTATTTTATCATCAGGTTTGACAGCAAAATGGAAGCAACCAATATTCTATAACTATGATTGCCAAATGACAAAAATTATATTATTTGATATAGTGAAGACAATGCGGCAGTGTGGCTTTGAAATTGTTGCAATTGTTTGTGATTTGGGCGGTGGGAACCGAAAACTTTTTAATGAGCTTGAAGTTGATTTTAATAAGCCCCGGTGAGTGGTATATGTAGTAAGTATGTATTGTGTGGTAATTAAAGTAATTTTAAATTTACAGGTTTTTGTACGACGACACAAAAATATTCGTGTTTAGTGATGTTCCACATATGATTAAACTGTTAAGAAACCATTTTATTGACGACGGCTTCATCATTAACGGCAAAGAAGTTAAGAAGGATATTATTTTAAATCTTTTATCGCTTCAATCTAGTGACTTAAAAATCACAAACAAAATATCAGTACATTATCTAAGCGTTGCTGGAGCTGAAAGACAGAAAGTTAAACTGGCTTCGAAGCTGTTCTCACATACAGTTGCTCAATCAATTACACGAGCAGCCAGTTTAGGATTTTTGAGTGATAAAAATTGGAGTGAATGCAGTCAGTTCTTCAAATTGGTAATGAGATGTTTTATTTTAAAATATAATAAAATCATTATAAATTTTTTACTAGACTAATGACTGGTTTGATATAATGAATTCAAGGGTACCAAGACAGGATGCAAGAGAGCGATTACACGCATACGGCTTGTCACTTGGAATACAAAATGATACGTTAAATAATATGTCGCAAATGATGTTAGATATTCGTGCGATTGGCAAAAATACGCTCTTACCATTTCAAAAAGGTACACATACATTTAATTTAAACTTTAAAAAATGTATCTACTGTTAAACATTTATTTCACAGGCATTATTCAATCAAATAACGCATTGAAGATGCTCCACGATGAACTAAAGAATCGTTATAATATAGACTACGTCTTAACATATCGCCTAAATCAGGATGTTCTTGAGAATTTTTTTGGGATAATAAGATCTAAGGGAGGTCTTCATGACCATCCCGATCGTCAAGAATTTAAATATAGACTTCGGTCATATATTTTGGGGTACAACGAAGGCATCTTGGGCAGTAATGCAAATGTAGAGATAGACAATACTCCCGATTTGGAGGACGTACATTATTCATTAACAGGTAAATTTAAACTAACAATTTAAAATCATACAGTTTTTAAAGTTTCGTTTAATTTCTTAAGGTAAAATACTTAAAAGTATTAATCCCAGCATAGAGCAAAACGATTTGCCAAAAGAAAATTATGAGGAGGAGGTGGAAAACCTGAATTTTGATGGTTTGGAGGATTTGGCCGGCTATATTTGCAACAAATAAAAAAACGAAGATCCCAGTCTCGTTGCTAAGCCTGTAAAGGACTCGACATACTCATGGGTTAGACATTTAAATGAAGGTGGGTTAAGTATTCCATCAAACACTTTAATGGAAACGTTAAAATCTTGTGATGAAATTTTTGTAAAACTAAATGAGGATAAGTTACTTGCTACAAAGGGATATTTAGAAAAGCACTTGGCGGAAGCAAGGAATATAAAAGCAAGTGAAAAAGTAAAAAGACTTTTTTTAGATGCAGAATGTATTTTAGAATACGGTCTCTTAATGCAGAAATGTCCCAAAATATAAATAAGCGTAAAAGAAAATTAAATAAAACAACAACGTAATATAAATAAAAAATATACTTTTTTTCATTTTATTTTTTTTAACAAAAATAATAATTTGCCCCACTGTTATGTTTACATATTTTTTGAGAGTCGTGACGTCGTTTCACCTACCTGCGCAGAAGAATAAAATTTTGTGTGCGTGATGTCGTAATCTGTATTTCTATCATTCTTGAGTAATGGTGGCAATAGACATGAGCGACTGCGCTGCCAGCAACAAGTGCTACCATCGTTTAGTTTTTTATGTGGCTGTGTGAAAGAGTTTGCCTGTGTGTGTGTATATAGGATGTGAGCGCTGCTGTTGCTTGCCTGTGCTATGTTGGTTGTGTGTGTGTATGTGCGTTCGCCAGACTGTGTTGTATGTGTGTTTATGTTGTTGGGTGTGTTTCCGTTGGTATGTAGGCAGTGAATTTTTTGTTGGAAGAGACTGTGTTTATCTGATTATTTTAGGCGTTTCGTATGAGGGTGTGTTTGAATATGTGTGTATGTATGTTGCGATCACTTTGGTATCATTGTATTAATTATGTTTATTAGATTTTATTTTTTGTTCTTTTTTATATTTGAGTCTGTTTTTATGTACGTTTTTAATTTGTCTTTGTTTTCATAATTCTGCTGACTTCTAGATTTATTCCTTATAATTTGGCTATATAGATAAATATTGCATATTTTATTTTTTGATCTTTTATATATTTGTTATTCTTTTTTTAGGCATGTTTTGGATTTTTCTTTATGTTTTCATAATTCTGATGACTTCGACAACTACGAACTTTATGGCTTTATTTATAAATATTCGTTGATGAGTAGATTTTTAGAATTATATATCAGATCTAGTAAAAATTTATTTATCTGTTTATTTATATTAGGTATATTGTCATCATGAGTATATGACGTCATCACTTCTTTATCTGGGTGTGTATATGTGCATTATATTTGATCTAGTATCGTTGTTGTTGTTCATTACAAAATCAGTAAATATTACACATGGGTGATTTTTCACCCGAGGGAGTCTACTGTAACATATTTTGAGGAAGTTGCTTAGTGATAGAAAACAGAAAATTATTATAACGGGATTGAGCGTAAACCTTCAAAATTAAAAATATTAACATTGAATTTGAGTGACAAGAAAAAGAGAATATGGTTACTCTCTTGAGCTTTGCAAAACAACCCTTATAAATGTTTACAGCCTTATTCACAAAAGATTGTTATTGAAGACATTATGCTCACAATAGTTAATAATCAGTTCTAGTCTTATTAGCCAGTAATAAGAAACCTTACGGCACGTCTCCACGCTCAATATTTATTTCCGAACATAAGCAATAACGTCGGCAGCATGACGTCACAAATATGTTCATTTACAAGCTTATGTGTTTAGGTGGAGAACACGTAGTGCACATTGGACATACAATTAAAAAGTTCGTGGTGAATGAATACATTAGCTTCAGCGTTGTCTGTGCTTAGCAAAATACTAATAAATAAATACATATTTACATACTATGCTTTTGTTTTAAGAAAAAAGTTAAACATTTTTTATATATGGTGTTTAATTTTTATCTGGTCTGCAAAAAAAATGAATAAAAAGAACTTCAGCTTGCCATCGCTTTGAAACAAATAATTACCATTTGTGATGAAGAAGTACCATCTGAGCGGAGGTACTGGGTTAATCCATTTTTGGAAAAAAGAGAGATGCATAGCATGGAGGCTCATCTTTTGAAAGATATCTTATGGGACTCTAAAGATTATCAAAATTTTTGCCGAATGAGCGTTGACAATTTCGAACATCTCCTTCGTTTGGTATGTGCATAAAAAATAAATCTACTAAAAATTTGTCACATACTTACATATGTATTTCAGTTTTGTATGAATTTGTAGGTTGACTGTAAAATAACAAAACAAAATACCGTGATTCTATAAGTGCTAGAGTTCGCCTCGCTGTAACACTCCGGTTTTTAGCCACAGGAGATTCTTACAGGTCATTAGAGTACCTCTCACGGATTTCGAGGAAAACGATATCCAAAATTGTTCCGGAGGTTCTTACAGCTATATTTGAAGCTCTTCAGCCGGATCACCTAAAGGTTGGAATTTTTGTGTAATGCAATTTACAAAATAATGTGCATAATGTACCTATACAATTTTCTTACAGGTCCCTTCCACCCCAGAAGAATGGAGAGTCGTTGCCGAAGGTTTCAATAACCTGTGGCAGTTTCCACACACTTTAGGTGCTGTAGATGGGAAACACATCCGCATTAAAAACCCCCAACATGCCGGTTCCGATTTCTACAATTATAAGGGATTTTTTAGTACGGTTTTACTAGCTGTAGTTGATGCAAACAGCAAATTTTTATATATCGACGTGGGTGGGAACGGAAGAGCCTCAGACGTAGTCGTTCTAAAAAATAATGGTCTACATCAAGCAATGAGACAAGGGAAATTAAACATACCACCTGACGAAACTTTACCAGGCCAAGTAGAAAGACGTCATTTTTTTTCATTGGTGATGATATTTTTGGTTTAGACCGCCATATGATGAAGGCATATAACCGAAATAGTAAGCTAACTATCCCTGAAGAGTTATTCAATTATAGATTAAGTCGCGCAAGAATGACTGTTGAAATGGCTTTCGGGAGGTTGACAAGCAGATTCCGTATTTATCATCGCCCAATTGAGGTGGAACTATCAACCATTGATAAAATTGTACAGACGTGCTGTGTATTGCACAATTATTTGTCTAACAACCTTAACGCACCTTTAAATATAAATTACGCGCCAATTGCACGACTACCAGATACAATATTACCTTTGCCAACACAAACACATGAAACTGTTCGGTTTTCCAATAAAATAAGAGATAACATAAGGAACTATTTAGTCACAGAAGGAGATGTTCCTTTTCAATGGACAAAAATAAAGAAGCAAGTTGCACGAGACGTTTTATGAAAATTTAAATTTTGCTCCCTTTTTAAGAAATAAAACTGAAATAAAAATAATAATAAAACTAATTCATTTATTATAATAAAAATATATCACATATGGTTTTTTAATTCAAATCATATTCAGCTACATATGTATGCATGTTAAATTCTAAATTAATAATATTTGTACACAAACTTGTACTTAGGTAGAAGATAATACTAATGTTTCATTCTGGCTAAAACATTATGTTGGCATCCATCATTGCATTTTGTATAACATCCTTTTGCGCCTCCGTAGATAAAATAGTCTGAATTTCAGCCATCATACGCATAGCAACTGTATAATCCATATTTTTCAATTGCATTCCTACAGATGCTCCGAAGTGGGAAAAAATTGATTCTTCTTCGCACTCTTTGGTTTTTTTTATAATTTCGTCTAAAGCGTAATTTATTTTATGGTCCCGCTCAGTTTTTCGTTTCCTATAACTATTAAATTCTTTTCGGGTACACGATTGTGTATCGCTTTGGATGGATTTACAACTTTCTTGGATATCAAATGCGTTAGAATAGTCCGCGGAATCGAACTGCGGGGACAATTCAACCAGTTCTGGCTCTTCCTAAAATTGCGATAAAATGTTTTTATTAAGAGAAAATAAAAAAGTTCTTATCATAGTTAGTATACTTTGTGAGTATTACTTACATTTGATATGTTTAAATTGCATGTAGTTTGCCTTAAACCAACAACGCTTCCTAAAAAAACTCATTTGGTGATAGTAGAAGAGATGTGGCACATATACATCATCCGTTGAGGACCCAGACTTTTTGGAGCTATCAACTTTTTTTTTCTAAAAGATAAGCTGATCTCAAATGTTTCACCTTCTTTTTAACTACTTCCACAGTCTTCTCCATACTTTTCGAAATTTCTTCCCAGGCATTTTTTCCTATCATTTCTTTTATAGGAAGAACTTTGGTAATCCCATAAGCACGGGAATTGGTTGCACAAAGTTATAAGCTTAACACCTCAATTCTGAATAACAATTCCCTGGGAGTTTTTTCCCTATTCCCTGTTCCCTTATTCTAAACAAAATCTCCCCGGGAAATTTTTCTCTTTTTTTCCTTTTCCCTTATTCTAAATGAAGTTCGAAATGGGAAACTCTTCCCCGGGAATAAAAGTAGGTATTACGAATGTCAAATAAAGGGAGAATGTAATGACAAAATTTGGGAAAATTTCCGCCAAAATATTCAAAGAGAATTGTGCCAAAAAATGTAAGTTTTAAATATTTTGTTTTGTTTAAATGCGATAAAAATAATAATTATTCTCGCTTTCAGGTCGAAAAACACAAACAGAAAACAAATGGAAATACTTTTAAGTTCGATGGAATTATATCCAGAAATTGCACGCGGATGGTTCAAGGGCAGCAAAGAAGAGCTTAACAGAGTCTGGATCAATTTAGTGGCGGAATTGAACGCATCAGGGCCACCATCAAAAAGTATTGCCGAATGGAAGAAGGTACATATACATAACTAAATGAATCCTTATAAAACAAAATTGTAGTAAGAGTACAAAAATCTTTTTCAGGTTTGGTGCGACCAGAAAAAGTATGTACGGCACAAAGCGGCTCAAAATTTAAAATCTTCCAGAGCCACCGGCGGCGGCCCAAATATGGAGCAAAAGTTGTCTTCATTCGAAGAATCAATATATAATTTGATTGGCATGAAGGAGTCTGTGGAAGGTGTGGCTACCTCGTTTGGATTAGGGCCATCAACCAGCAAAAAGCCAACTCCAGAGAGCGTTCCACCCGCACTTCTAAAGATATTCAAACCAGATGTACAAAAGGATCTGCGCAGAAACGTAAATTCTAGTGACATCCTTGCTGAGGAGATCAGTATACAAAAGAATATGCTGGAAGAGCTGAAGGTACAGCAGGCAAACACTAAAATGATATACCGTTCGATTGACCGCCTGTACGATTTAAAGAAAGCAGCATTAGAGGAGCAAAAGCGACATAATTTGGTGATGGAGAAATTACGACTCAGAGAAGTGGAGGATAAAATTGAAAAAAACCGCCGTCTATTGGAGCTTGAGTATCTCAAACACTAAAAATATATGTATTTAGATGTGTACATGTATATGTGCAATGATATTGTACCTGAAAAGAATTTTTGTTTGTTTATTTTTTATTTCATTTTTTGTTAATTTCTGTAAAACATAAAAAATAATATTGAATTTTAATTACAGACTTGTAAAATTTATGTTTTACAAAAACAATCCATGTGTTCATGTATGTGATATATTTTTTTTAATAAAACAAATTTAATTGTTATTGTTTTTGAAGTATGTATTTAAAGAAGAAATTTATTACAGGTTATTTCCAATATTATTCCTAATGTTTTGGGCAATGGATAAATATTGCGACGAGGCTATGGATATCACATCACTATCTTGTAGACTTAAATCATCTAAATATTCAATATCGCTTACTTCGTTGTTGCATTTAAAATGAATGCAGATATTATGCAATGCACAGCACACATTTGTTATTTTAGCTGCCTTTTCTGGAGCGTAGTGCAGCTCTCTAGCACCTAGAATGCATCTCCATCTATTTTTTAAGACTCCGTTAGTGCGTTCAATTACATTTCGACACTTGGAATGAATCTCGTTAAATTTTATCTCCACAGACCCATCCTGAGGAGATCTATGAGGGGTCAAAAGCCACGGTTCGAGGGCATATATTGCGTCTCCTATAAAGTAATGCATTATTAATTTATGAATTTTGTATTATGTTTTTACAAAATTACCAAGAAGCCAATAATTGCTCCCGACTCTAAGGTATTCTTGCTCAAGATGAGCTCTCAACTCGCTGGAATTCCAAATAAAAGAGTCATGACACGCACCGGGATGGGAGGCATCAACATACTGAATCCTCAGCTCATTATCACACACCTTTAAAAATTGTTATTGAATAAAATATTAGTATTTAAAATAACACATGAAACTTACCAACATCACATTTAAACTGTAGTAATCCTTTCTGTTGTAATATAAGTGCTTGTTTTTAGAAGGAGCAATTATGCGGACATGTGTTCCGTCAACACATCCTATTACTCTGGGGATACCATGCTTAATATAAAAAGATAAGGCAATTTTTCGTGTTTCTTCTTCTGTTCGGCAGAAAGAAATCCACCTTGGGCATAAGTGTTCTTCAAAAACGTTAATTACTTCTGTTAGAGCTTTGCTATGACTACTCTGGGCCACAGATACATCCGAATCCTTTCCTATGCCTGTTTGGTAGCCACCTTCGGCGAAGAAACGTAAAGCCGCACACAATTTTATAATTGGGGAAACTCCAAACGACTTAAGTTTTACCTGTAGCACTTCTAAAAGATACTTGAATGCCGGTTTATTTACCCGATAATACTTTCCAAACCTTTACAATGAAACGTTTTAATAAATATGTGTGTATGTAAAAATAAATAAGTTTCTTCATGGACTTACAAAGTTTGCGGCAATCGAGTAGGTTGCTGGCGTCCCGTAGATATCTCCTTTCAATTTTTTGCTCTTTTTGCTGTACTTCATCGTATTCCATTTCAGCAACATTAATAATTAACGCAACACTAAACATTTTTTTTTCAGGGAACTCTATTCCCTGGGAATATTTAGAATTGAGGTGTAAACGTTTCGTCATTTGGCCACTCCATGGTATGACAAAAATTTATATGCTGCTAATTTCAAAAATTAAACAATTATATATTTTATAAATTTATATTTTTTCACAGCACCTTTTTTATTTAATTCGCGGGAAAACCAAATGACAGAGAATTGACAGCCAAATTTGACAGTTTATTTCCAACATAATTGCTTGAAAATAAGTTTGAACAACTATTTCGCAATACATGTGCAAATAAATGTTTGTGCGGTCCACACGTGAACATATTGTGTTGGCAATAGAATTTGACAGTTGAAAACATAATTATTTCCAAGTTTATTGCACGTGAAGACCCCCTGTTATTCACAAACGTGTTATATGTATTGTCAAATTAAAATTAATGTTGCATACAATAAAATACTCGATTAGCAAGTATTCTCTAAGGGTTGGAAAAATGTGAAATTAATTCCATATAAAGGTTGTTAAATCAATTTAGATTAATAGCATATTGCTTATAATATCCAAAAATATATATAAATTTATTAAGACGTGTTGAAATGGCATTGCCAACAATAAGTTTTGATAAAATATTACAAAAATATTCAAGTACCGAGTACGTGCAGTTTTTTATACATCACTAATTTATTTGACTGATTTATTTGGAAAAATTTTGGTGGTTGCAAGTGCAAAAAATGGAAAAAATCATTAAATGAAAACGCAGCGACAACAGGGAGGAAGAATACAAGGCAAGTATTAATATTTCAATGATCATGTAAAATTATGCGTTTGCGTGTGTATAAATATGTATGTATGTACATACATAGGTATGTTTACTCGGCACATACTTGTATACATACATATGTATGTACATTAGTGTGTCCCAAATTTTTTTTGCGATTTTTATAAGTATCCCGGCATTTTTTAAAGCTTATTTTTGTGATTTATTTTAGATTTTTCGGAAGAGGTTTAGAGGTCGCTAAAATCGAATTTAACCCAAAAGCCATTAGCACGATTTTCTTTGCTACTAATTCAATTGTTTTAAAGAAAACTCTTCAAGCTTTACTTCTCTGTACAGGTATTATAAGTTTCGGTTGTTTTTTTTTTTTGCTCATTTGTGTACCCTTTCTGACATTTTTTGTAAATTTAGCATAAATTTTAAAAATAATCCTTTGTAACTTTTGAAATTTCTATTGAAGTTAAAAAAAGTAATACCTCAATTTAAAAGCTGGATAGATTCTGAGTCATTCAAATTATGAAATTGCTCCTACCGTTCCAAAGTTATACCCTTTTTAATCTTTGTACTTATTTTGGGAAATTGAAAATATTGTTATGTATTTGCCAGTTATGCATCGGATTTGTTTTAATGTTAGATATTAGATATTCTTTATGGGTGAACCTTCCCGCTAAACCAACCCGTGAACAGTAAAGTTCATAAATTTCTTCATTCGATGCACTTTCGTGAGTCAATAAAACCTTTTGGTGTTACTATGATAAAAATAATTTTTTTGAAAAATTAAAACCAAGAATCTCTTGAATCGCTGGACCGATTTTGGTCAAATTTGTAACAAACGACGTGGGTTTTAGGACTTCAAAAGTAAACATAATAAATCCATTTTAAGTTATTAAATAAAAACGCTTTTTCGAAATTTTTCGACAACGATAACTCTCGAACGGACTAACAGATTTTCATTTAATTTGCAACGATCGACGTTGATTTCTTATGTTAAGAGTTAATTAGATTTTGGACTTCATTCGTCAAACAGTTTAGAATTTATGTTAAAAAAACATATTTCCGAAATCTACCGAAGCGAATTGGATGATTGTAAAAACATATTTGAATGCACTCAATACCTTAAAAATGCGTTCTTAAGTTAGATATTTATATACATACACACACACATGCATACATACGGACATCATCATATATATGTATGTACGTACGTACATTTGATTGAACTATTTTATGTTAACTAGACTTTGCTGAAGGAGTTGGTAAAAGAAAGAGTGTCCACAATAGAAAACAAAACGTAAATTTAAACGTTTGTGAATATCACTTTAACGATTTTTGCTTATTAGTCTCTAATAATACGTTTGTGAATAAGGCTGTAACAGCCTTATATAGGCCCCGTTATCCGAGCGTTGCTGTACCCGTTCCGTACCGTACTGTTAGCACGTTGGTCCACTTATAGAACAAAAAGACATCCAAAATTGTAATAGAGATATTTTCGGTTTCAGTGGTGCAGTGATAATAACAAAAGGTGTTGTAAAAGTGGAAAAAAATTTCGACGAAATTTTGATCCCACACAATCTATTGGTGGTGCGAGATAATGCTATTGGTTACGATGTTGTTATCGGATGAAAAAGGCTATACGTTTCACTCTGTAATAAAAAACGACAGTAAATAAGAACTTTAAACATTATGAACATAAATGCTTTCAATGAATCACATGTGGTGGCACCGGTCGGTTGTAAGAAACAAATCGAAGAAATCAAAGACAATTATACGCCGGTACGTGAGAAGTCCCATTAAAATGAAAATCGTTCTGGAAAAACAGGATCCGATATACTCGTCACCCAGTCGCTTATCACAGCCAGAGCAGAAAATTGTTGAAGACCAAGTTGGAGAATGGCTAAAAAATTTTATTATTCGTAAATCAACATCTCAATATTGCAGTCGGGTAGTGTTAGCTGATAAAAAAGATGGTTCGAAAGGATGTGCATTGATTATCGAAGATTAAACAAGGTGTATTTTAAAGACTGCTTTCCAGTTCCTAATATGGAGGATTTAATCGATTGCTTAGCGGGTTCATCTGTATTCAAATGTTGAAAAATATCTTGAAATGCCAACCAGTTTTAAAATTTTTTTTCGAGAGATGCTAAAACAGGACACAGATGCTTCGAAATTTGGATTTGGAGCTATTTTAATTCAGCAGTTTGATGAAAGGTCGTATGCCGTTTAGTAAAAAAGCATCTGAATCTGAATCAAAATTACATTGCTATCATTTGGAAATTAAGGCATTATCTTTTGGGTAAGCAATTTGATTTAATTACGGATTACTTAGCGTTTCAACAAACATACAGAACAGATGATTTAGTACCGTCGATCTCTAGATACATATGATATGCACATGCAGGATTTTTATTATAATTTAAAACATCGGAAAGCACAAAAACACAGAGAATACAAGTATAAATGTCACAAAACACAAAACTTAAAGAGCAGAACTAAAAGCGAGCTGTTTTATGTGTGTATTCAACATAGGTTATTATCAACCTTATATACAAAATACTTGAAAATTGTGTCCGAACACAAGTACGTTTACCCCGCTCTGAAAAGATGTTTGAACACAAGCATTAAAAATCAAATCATGTATATATTATATATTCTTCTATGAATGTTTTCATGTATACTGAACAATTTTAGTTAAATTTAATAAACTTGGCTGTCGTGTTCAGCCATGGTGCAAGGAGTATGACTTCTGTTAAAAAAGCAAGCCGAGAGAAAGATTATTGCTTTGTAAAATAAGCACTTCAAAACCCACAATTTCTTACTTTAAAAAGCTTTTTTGCTAAAACTGTTCTTTGAAACATCTACCGAAAATTTGTGAACAATTTCTTGAATACATT
This sequence comes from Gymnocheta viridis, assembly GCA_956483585.1. Lineage (NCBI taxonomy): Eukaryota > Metazoa > Arthropoda > Insecta > Diptera > Tachinidae > Gymnocheta > Gymnocheta viridis. The sequence continues at coordinate 40,121,639 of OY101444.1, forward strand.
GTGTAAATGACAAAGTAATAAAAGTGTTCCCAAATGATCAATAATCTGAAATTCGCTTTTCTATTTGACTTTTTTTTTAAATTTACTGCAAATTAAATGTTTTTTGTGAGAAACAAAAAAAGGGTAATAAGACGCAACAAAATTAAAATTAAACTAAAAATTGAGGGCTCTGTTGGCTGAAGTAGTTAGCGCGTTGACTACAAAGCAAATAATGTCTCAGAACGTGGATACGAGCCCAGTTTCAGGCAAGTAATAACATCCAGCATTTTTTCAGATGTGCATTAGTATGCCATTGTATTTGTTGTTGTTGGACTGTTTAAGTACTGAAGGCATAGCACTGGCACAGGGTAGACCAGAGATGAAAGTTTGATGTTATGTTTTGGTGCAAATCAGCTTTTTTACCCCTCTAATTTCTGTTAAAAAAAGATAGCAATATAATGTAAGGACGAGAGAAAATAAACAAAACAAAATTAAGCATTTTGCAAGTAAGAAATGATGAATTGTATTGCAATTTACTTCTTCTATATATCATGAATAATTCTTATTTTATTTTTAATGTTATATTACCATTTGCATTTATATTGCTTAAATTAATGTTCTTCTAAATTTTTTTTATTGAGCCAGAAATTAATAAGAATACAAAACCAAAACAAAACATGAAAAATTCTTTGTTTACTACTTTCTGTGTGACAGAGTCTGCAAAACAACAACAATAGCATGCCGTTCGTGTCACCTCTGTTCTTCTTTGTGGCCACCAAGTGATACTGGTGTATGCTAGCGGACATCCCAGCGCCCTCCTTCGTCGGTATTGTAGCAAAATCGCCGGCGAAGTAAAATAATGAATAAAATTGCTGCACAGCTTAACACATTTAATGCGTTTAAGGCGCTGCAACACTGATCTAAAAACGCTCAATATCAGAGTTGTAAAAATTAAGCTTTCTCACTTTCACCATCTGTCCTCTCTCACTATCCCTTTCCCAAAGAAGGTAACACACCCACTGGTTGCCTGAGTGTTACTTCTCTTTAAAAAAAAGTAACAAAAGCCACTAATAAAAAAATCTCACAAAAAGTCGCACACCGCTAAAAAAGGGTAAAATTGGTAACCCTGCTTTTAAGCACTCGCTTTTACTTATTTGTTATTTTTTCTCTCGTTCTTCATATCCCTACAAGAAATGGATGACCGATACTAATACATACACAATTATCATACTAATACATTTATAGGAATTTAACGTTTGAACAAACATATGACTGTCATTGGTGATAGAAAAATCCGTCACCGTTGACCAATTATGTTGCATTTTTCACATCTTTTGGGATTACATGACAGAAATATTTCTGGCTTGTTTTTAGTACAATTGCATGAATTATTGATATCGGTAGCAGTAAAAGTTTAAAATACTAAAAAAATTTATAAAAAGAGTGTCGAACCTTCAATGTTGTGACATATTTATTTCCATCAAAAAGATAAGTACATATGTATTTAATTAAATAGTAAAAAATTATCCTAAATTAAATACACTTTCAGTCACTTCTTTCTATGCCCTCGACGCGTGAGAATCAATGCAAACAAGTTCGTAAGAAAATCTTGGAGGGGCAGGAAAATTTAAGTCGCATGATTCTGCTCAAGTCATGGAGTTTTGTTCCTATGGCACTAAACTAGAATGCCTTAAGGCACAACAAGCCTCAGCTGAAATGGATGGTAATAGTGTTGACTACGTATTGAATAAATTGGCCAAAGAAGGTGCCGTTTGTATTAAACGTGTTACAATTGGCGAGGAAAGTGGTTGCGAGGTTATTTCTTTAGAATCAAAACTTTTATTACAAATTTATAAAAATTTCATTAATGACAACTTTGATTTGACCGAGGAAATTAAAAGAAAATACAAGAAGTTGTGTAATCTGTGGATTATTTTTTAGACAGCATCACTTAAAATAGATTTTTTGAGTTTTTTCTTATGCATATTTATTTATTTATTAATTATAATATAACAATTGAATTGAAAAAAATCGCGTTTTATTTAAACACAAATGTCCATCAACAGTGGTGAAATACTTTGACAAGTCAGCCGTGACCAATATGTCGGTCAAGTTTGACAAGTCAGCGGTGACCGATATGTACATCAAGGTTGATTAGTCAAATGTGATTAATATTTGTATCAGCGCTGACCAGTAAAAAACATAAGAGTAAGCAGGTCAGACATATGTTCTGTGTACGATGAAATTTGTTAGTACATAAAAGTTTCGGTCATCTTTTTCATATTGGTCTTAAGAAAATTATAGGAACTTTGTTCTACGTGATGACCGGTATTTCTATCAGCAATGCCAGTCAAATGACCGTCGCTGTTCTTGTGGGGATGGAGCGAACTTCATGCATGACAGTATACACAATAACTTTTTACTTCTACATGTGTTGATTGCAGAAAGAAGTACGAGATCAGAAAAAAGTAAATACAATATCTCAACCACTCAGAGCAACGTTTCGTTTTTTTTTTCTATTTTCATACTCGGTAAGACTATGTTTAGTCGCGTCATGTCTTATTGACATGATTCTTACTTTTTCTTCTTTGAACTTTCGTTGTTGTTTGCACAAATCATGGCATGTTGACCTGGCCCATTAGCGTTTATTTTCTTTACTCGCCATCCGGCAACTTTTTTCACATACGCTTTGTCAGAGTTGCTTTCAGGCCGCCCTTACACTGCTCAACCACCTCGACGCGCCTCACACACTACTCGTATGGGGCACACCCCCTTTCCCAGCTGAGAAGATTTCAGCGTGTCTGCGATGTGTCATTGCTGCCACGCTGAAACTCGAGCCTAGCTCGGCTGATCACGCTTTCAGATCTTTGGCGTGGAATAGCTGAAAGTTGCGCCGAAAAACTTCTTGTCCTGCCTTGAATCTTGTTATACGACATCTATAATTGTACCTTTTGGCGTTTGCTTCATAGCTTCGGTGTAGGTTTTGCCTCACATTTGCACGGACTAATTCAAGAAATTCGTGTCGATTTTCCATCCGGTTTTCTGAATCTTCTATCAAGTCGAGTTGACGTGCAAGTTTATACGCCACGGCGTGAGTGATCATATTTATGCCAAATAATAGAAAATACGGAGTTACTCCTGTTGTGTAGGTCACATTCCTGCTGATTGTCCTGCAGATATGTTCGAATAGCTGCCAACACTGATACGTTCCCGTCATAAAAATGCGTTCTTTTAAATATCCTGCCCTCGACAATTTTAAGGTCCGGTAGACTACTCGCATTCTCTTTCACTTGATCGCGTAATTTACAATAGGCTTCATCCTGGAACTCTGGGGACTCGGGGTTAACTATTTGCTCTGGCACTTCTTCTAACTCGTCCAGTGGATATCTCGATAGTGTGTCTGGCACTACATTCTGTGATCCTTTTCGGTGTTTTATCGTAAATGAAAACATCTGTAATTGCAAACTCCACCTTGCCAATCGGCCGCTCAAGTCCCGCTGTGACATCAACCACTTCAAGCTCGAGTGATCCGTTATCACCACAAACTGTGTTAGGTCTACGTACGGCCTGAATCGTTTAACGGCTTCCACCACGGCCAAGCATTCCCTTTCCGTAACTGAGTAGTTTTTCTGAGCTGTTGTGAATTTCTTAGAAAAATACGCGATCGGGTGCTCGCCCTCATCATTTTCCTGGTAAAACACGGATCCCATTCCTACGTCCGATGTTATAATCCGGATGTATTAATACGGGGCTGGCTGTTAGCCTCCGCTTCAACTCTTCAAACCCTAATTTCGCCTCATCGGTGAAGTTATATACTTTACTTTTCTTTAAAGTCTCTGTGATCGGGGCAGTTATAATCGCGTTGTCTGAAATAAAGCGTCTGTACCACCCGGTGGTTCCCATAAAGCTCCTAACCTGCTTCGGGGTCGTGGGATACTTCAGTTCGAGGATGGCCCGTATTTTTTCTGGGTCAGGTTTCAATTTTCCCTCCCCTACAATATATCCTAAGTACTTGAGTTAGGTTAGGTTAGGTTCCATTGGCAGCCGTGATCAAGCACAGCTCACGTGGGTCCATCAGTTAGTTCCCGTTGTGCTACCATGTTGTCCCGTCTTCCAAGGGTCCTATGTTATCTGGCTGCTGATATTCTCACGCAGCCACCCGGTTGATTCAATGAAGGAGTGGATCTTTTTTGAATCAATATTAGAGAGACAAGTTTTGTCCCCAAGGGTTCTTTGACCGAAAAGTTTAAGTCTTAGATCATCGAATGCCGGACAATGACAGAGAAGATGTTCCTTCGATTCTTCCTCTTCTTCATCGCCGCAACTTCTACATATGTCATTGTAATTGAGCCCCAACCTTTGGGCGTGCCTCCCAATAGGCCAGTGTCCAGTTATTACCGCGATTAGGTTTCTGAGATGAGGTCCGGATAGCTGTAGTGCCCGCTTAGTCCTTTTTTCATCTATTATGGGCCAGATTTTTCTAGTTTCCCTACAGGTAGTTTCATCTAACCATTTCTGAATTACAATAAGGTGAAACTTATGTGCAATATGTTGTTTACTCATTGGGAGAGAGACGCCTATGTCATGTGTTGAATCGTTACGATTTAAAGTGGAGCCTGCACGCGCCAATGCGTCCGCGATACAGTTTCCGTGTAAGTCCCTGTGTCCTGGTACCCACTTAAGGGTAACCGTTGAATGTCTCGCTATCTCGTCCAGAGATATCCGGCATTCCTTGACAATTTTTGATGTGATGAACACATTCTCCAGGGATCTAATGGCCGCCTTACTATCGGTAATGATCTGAATATCCCTACCAGATATTTCGCCATACCGAATGAGTTTTGCGGCTGTGTAGATGGCCGTTATTTCAGCCTGAATGACACTGCAGTGGTCCGGCAGCCTTAGAGGAATGCACCAGTTTAGCTGCTCGGAGTAAATGCCAGAACCGACACCATTCAGTGATTTCGACCCGTCCGTGAAAATTTGAATCACATTCACGGGTGTATGTAGGTCATCAGGGTGGACCGCGTTATCCGAAAAGCTTACAGAGAAGCCAGGATCAAAGATTGGCTCAGGTGTGACATAGTCAACGCTCATGTTCCAATTTATATTATATAGGATTTTGGCATGACCGATATTGTAATCTCTCCATGCTCTGGAGGCTTTTAGTCTTACTGCCGTGTTCGCAGCCAACTTTTTAGCCAAAGTGTCTGGTGGTAGCCAGTTCAATATCGTGAACAGTGCCTTAGAAGGAGTTGTTCTAAAGGCACTTGTTACTGTTATTGCCATCATTCTCATTATACGTTCAAACTTAGTTTGATGACTCTTCCGCCTAAGCGCCGGCCACCAAACGACTGCACCGTAGAATAGAATGGGTTTAATGACACATTCGTATAGCCAGTATACATTTTTCGGGTTGATACCCCAATTTAGGCCAATGGCTTTTTTGCAGCAATATAATACAGTTGCTGCCTTAATGGTTCTGGAAGTGGTATTCATATTCCAGTTCAATTTACTATCTAGTATTATTCCAAGATATTTGGCACTATCGGATAGTTTCAGTGGAACCCCATTCAGCTTTGGGGTAACAAATTTGGGAATTTTGTATCTCCTAGTGAAAAGTACCAGTTCCGTTTTGGCCGGATTCACATCCAGACCACATCCCCGGCACCATTTTACGAGGACATCCAGTGCGGATTCCATTAGTTCAGACAGTAGTCTGGGATCCTTACCCATAGCCATGACTGCGACGTCATCCGCATACGCAATCGTTCTGCAGCACGTTTTTTCCATGGCCCTGAGGAGGAAATTTATATTTAGGTTCCAAAGTAATGGCGAGAGTACACCTCCTTGCGGTGTGCCCCTGGTAGCCACTTTGGAAATGTTTGCGGCGCCCCAGTTAGATTCAATACGCCGAAAGTGCAAGATGCTACTAACAAATTGGATGATCTCTGGGTCGATCTCCAGTAGCCTCATCGCATTAATAACCGACTCTGGTTTAACATTGTTGAAAGCTCCCTCAATATCCAGGAAAGCAACTAATGCGAATTCCTTGTATTGTAGGGATCTCTCTATGTGACCCACCAATAAGTGAAGCGCAGTTTCGGTGGACTTCCCTTTCGTATAGGCATGTTGTGCCATTGACAAGGAATTATGTCCTAGCTTTGATCTGATATGAATGTCTATAATCCTCTCCAGTGTTTTCAGCAGAAAGAAGGATAGACTAATAGGCCTGAAGTCTTTAGCCTTAGTGTGCGTTGTTTTCCCCCCCTTGGGGATGAAGACAATCTTATATGTTGTCCATATAGATGGGACATGTGAGAGACTTAGGCAGGCTCTGAAAATCACCAGGAGCCATGGCATCAGTGTCTCTAGGTTATTTTGCAGATCCGCTGGGATAATCCCATCCGGACCTGGGGATTTAAAGGGATGAAAGCTTTTAACAGCCCATTCCACACGATGACGAGTTATCGGGATAATAGAGTTATTCCGAGCGCCATTAAGAATTACCTCCCTCGGCACATCATCAGTGCAGCCTGGGAAGTGAGTATTCATCAGAACCTCAAGGGTCTCCTGACTATTTGTTGTCCAGGATCCATCTGTCTTCTGTATATACGATGGAATAACTGGTCTTGAGGATAAGATCTTACGTAGCCGACTTGTCTCCGAGGAGTTTTCTACATCACTGCAGAAATCCCTCCATGACCGTCTTTTAGCCTTCCTTATAAGATTCTTGAATCCATTCACTGAGGATTTATAACTGTTCCATACACCATTACGTTTCGCCTCGTTAAAGAGCTTCTTGCTTTCTTTGCGTTTTTCAGCAATTTCCGCATTCCACCAAATGGGCTTAGCCTTGCCTTTCCTGTCGATTCTTTTACAGGACTTTTCTGTTGTCTCGGTTAAGACACTCGTTAGTGATTCCACTGCGGAGTCAAGCATGGACACATTGCCTATGCTATCTTGGCATGGCGGCAGCTTGTCTTCGAGTACACTAGCATAGACAGACCAGTTGGTCTTTCTTCTGTTCGTGTAGGGTTTCACTGAATCAACTCTAAGAGAAAAATTGAAATCAATGTACATGTGGTCAGAGAAGGAACAGTCCTTTGACACATTCCAATCGCTAATCATATCCGAGAACCTATCGCTAATAAGCGTAATATCAAGAACTTCCCTTCTGTTAGTCACAATAAAGGTGGGCTCATTACCCCTATTAACTACTGTTAGTTCATTTTCTACTATAAAGTTTAGAAGTAACTCACCTCGTTGATTGACATCCGAGCTACCCCAGATGGTATGGTGAGCATTAGCGTCTGCACATATTATGAGGGGAATGTTGCGCCTATTGGCATACACCATCGCCTTCCTGGTTAAACCGTTTGGAGGATCGTCCTGATCGTGAGCCATGTAGCAGCTCATAAACCATACTGTCCGTGTTTTGTTTTCCACCGCGACAGTGCAAGTGTCCTTGTCGCTAAAATCAGAGAAAATAAAAGCTTTGAGGACGTTTTTGACCATAACACAAGCTCTGGTCTTACCTTGTTCAGCTGCGTACAAAGTACTATAGCCGTCTAAACTGAGTCCGCAAACCCTGTCTTTATACAACAATGGTTCTTGGATGCAAATAAGCTCCTCCGCGCCTGAAGCTAATCGGAGGAGAAGGGCAGCTGTCGCCGCTTTAGAGTGATGAAGGTTAATTTGTGTGACCTTCATCACAGTTCATCACTATGGACGACTGTGACGTTGGCATCCTCTGGGTCGTCGTCCGATTCCAGAAGGATGTCCTCATCGTCCGCAACCTCCATCCTGCCAAAGAAGTCACCCACGAATCCAGTGATCGACTGGGTGTCCTCGCTGGCCGATGAAGCAGCGGAATCGTCCTCCATAGTTGACATAGCCTTCGTCACCGGAGCTTGAGACTTCTCCATGTCATCACCTTTGTAGACTCGGAGGAAGATAGTTCCAAAACCATAGAATATCTTCCCCTGTGTCTCCCGAAGTGACGCCAAAGAGTCACTGTTAATTATAACAGTGGCCTTCCTGGTTTCATCACCAGCGTCAGTGACCCGCACTATTTTCCAGTCTTGTGTGGGTAGCTTTGGGTTACTGACCTGTATGATTTCCAGGATCTCCTTGGGGTCGGATGGCTCAGCGGGGATCCTGGCAACAGATCTGGGTCTTTGCGGTACATCGGCCAGAGGTATTGCCTCAATCTTCGCGCCTTGCCATACTTCCCCCAGGGACTCCACGGCTTTTTTGTACAGCAGCGATGACCGCTCATCTGCACACGCTATCAACTTGATGTGCCCTTGATACCAACCGGCATCATCACATTCGGGTGGTGGTCCAGGGTTACCCCTGAAAGCCTTGAGGAACGCCTTGGAGAGTGCGACGACAACCAGTTTCCAGTTTTTGGAAGAGATGGTGCCGTCACTGGCGTTGCGGTCAATGATCGCCCAAATCAGATGGTCCTTTGCCACCTCCTTGTAAGATCTTGTTAACGGCCGTTGAGGCATATTTTTGGGCCTTTTAGTCCCAGGAAGGGTGTCCTCCCCTGATCTTTGCCGTTTAGGCGCTGCTTCAGTTGGCTTCCGTGCAGGATTACCTTCCGTCGCAGTGGGTTGGACCCGTTTTATATCCTCAGTATGGGATTTCGCCCACTGAAGAGAGCTTATCTCTTGCTCCGTGAGCTCACCGACCGGTTTTCCACCAAGTCGGCTGACGATTTTAAAGGCGGAGCGCCTAGTGGTGTAGGCCCGTTTGGCGGGATTTATATGCCTTTGGGGTTTTTTGATTGAGGCCGAGGGAGGTGCTGATGGGGGCATCGAATCATTCTTCGGGTGCCCTGTTTGCACAAGATTCGGCACATGGGAAGCTGGTTTGACGGCAGACTGTGTCTTAACCGTTGAACCTGCGCCCGAGGAAGGGATTTTGACGGGGTTTGCTCCCGTCCGGACCTGAGAAGCCTTAGAGGTACTTGGTTTCGAAGAACCTTGTACCAGGCTTGGTTTGCGACCGCCTGAAGGCTTGGTCATGTTTTTATGCGCACTAGTAGCAGACCGACTAGCAGAGCCTGGCGCAACCACTCTGCTAGACGGGGTCTCAGTAGCTAACAACTTACTACAGCCTGAAACCGACGTTGTAGTAGTTGGTTCTCCGGAGATTATGAAGCCCTTTACCGGATACGTAGGGCTTGAGTTGTTGTCTGACATTTTGGAAAACAGGGGGGTTTGCATTTTATGCCTACTGCCAGGCGAAAGGATTGCTGCCGCTCCACTGGAGACAGACGCAGACCATCAGCCGCTCAATATGAGGACAGACGCTGATGGATTTTCGCGGACCGACAGGCCTCAGAGAGCCAAGGATGACCGTTTCAGGCCAGCGGACTAGGATACTCCATTAGCCGCTCCACCTAGGAGAAACAGACGCTAATAGAGTGGGGAGGGGTAGTTCTTTGTTCGTACTCGATTCAGACCCTTCTGGCATGGGAGGCCCTACCGGTCGTGACTAACATCACTACCGCCAGCATGACTCTAAATGTCGTAGTACTTAAGCCCTCGCATCGCGACAAGATGACTACCCATTCGCGAGGGAAGTACTTGAGTTCTTTACAGCAAAATTTCGATTTTCCCACGTTGATAGTCAGGTTCGCTTTCTCCAGGCACCGCGCCACCTCAGCTAGGATATCCAGGTGCTTCCCGAAGTCTGGCGACACCACCAGCAGATCGTCCAAATAGACAAACACCCGTTCCCTCAGTCGTGCTGGGATTACCTTGTCCATTAAACGGCATAACCTTTGGGTTGCGTTGCACAACCCGAAAGGCATAACCGTGAAATGGTACAAGGGTCTCCCAGGCACGGTAAAAGCGGTTTTCTCTCGGCTCGTTTCTGCCAGGGGTATCTGCCAAAACGCATCCTTTAGATCCACTGTAGATATATAATGCGTGTCCCCCAGACGGCTGAGAAGGCCCTCAATATGGGGAAGCGGATAGGCGTCCTTTACGGTTAAATCATTGAGCCTACGCGCGTCTAAACATATCCGGACCTTTTCCCCCTTTTGCACAAATGTTACTCTGTTATTCCATGGACTTTCACTTGGCCCGATGACTCCCAAGACTAATATCCTATCCAGTTCCCCATACATCTGCTTCTGTACCGCTGGAGAAACCGGGTAGTATCTTTCTTTGATGGGGACCGCCCTATCCGTATCAATCTGGTGCTCTTCTAGGCGGATCTTACCTAAGCCTCTTTTTGTAAAACATGGGAAAGTCTCAATAACTTCTTCTAAGCGTCGTTGGCTGTTGACATTCAATTGGTGAAATTATGGAGAGGTGGGATTCGATTCTGGATTCATGTTAACACCCTGCGTTGATAGGGCATTTATCTCAAACCTCAGTAAATGAAACTTTCGCATAAAATCAAGCGCCAGAAAAACCCTAAGTTTAAGGGTAAGTACCAAAGAGAAATCTACGGGTTTAGTGATTTTATTAAAAGTTATGTCCGCTCTAACTCGACCTATGATTTCGTTCAGCCTCCCGTCTGCAGTTCTGATTTTCGAGTGCACCGGATATATAACTAGTTGTGCCTTGTCGACCAATTCTAGGCAACCAGTTCCTAGGCACGTTACGGTGGCTTCACTGTCTAGTAAGCCTTCAACTTGGCAACCTTTGATATCCTTTGGTGCTAACGAGCGTGCCTCTATCCCAGTCCGAGACACGTTCGGATTCCGGTTTCCCTGGCATGTTGGACAACGCGGCGTCACTGTATCATCCCTTCCACAATTGTAGCAAAATAGCCTTCTTTGCTCCTCTAGACAGTTGAAAAAGGTGTGCCCTTCTGTTTTACAATTCCAGCAAACTAGTTTCTTAGCAGCGGTTATTGCGTCAATCTCGGGTGTCTCATGATCTCTCTCCGGTGCGTATTCTAACTCGTGTATCGCTCGGGGAGGCACTCGCACACTGAGGTGCCTATGACTGTTGATGAGGGATTCCGCTCCGCGGCACTCGCGTACAAAATGTGACAAACTGTGTACTGTAACTGAGAACAGAAGTTGCGCCATTTGTGGTTTCAAGTTTCCTCTCATTATGCTCACCAGATCTCTCTCACCGATGGGGCTACGTAATTGGTTGCGAAGCTTCAGGACGGAGTTGTAGAAATCATCAAAAGTTTCCATACTTTGCTGGCGCCGGTCTAGGATTTTCCTCTGTATGTCGAAGTCGCTATCGTATCGGTGGAACTGGCTAATCAGAGCTGACTTTAGGTCTCTCCAGCGAGCAACGTTGTTAAATCTACGGTGGTCCCAAAACCATTCCCTTGCGGGTCCGCTCTACAAATGGTGGAATGACCTAATCACGTCCCTCCAGTCACAACCATAATCGGCTTGTAGAGCTTCTACGCGAAACACGAAGTCTTCTATGCTCGTCGTTTTGTTTGTCCCGTCAAACGTATTTTCCCACTTATCGATCCGCACACTCCCATTGTACGTCTGTTGGCTACGAGAATCCACCAACTGTCCCGAACAGGGCTGATAAATCTGGTTGTTCGCCGTTTAGGTGTTGATTAACACTGTCTCTTGGTATACCAAAAATATTGGCTCTACTGGTGGGGTGCGGTTACCATCGTTACCATTGTTAAAGTTATTATTCGTCGGGTCGGGCCATTGGTGGAATTGTATAGGCGGCGATACTTCATTTCGACACAGTGGTGTTGGTTGTGAAAAATCCGGGAATTCGAAATTAACTCGTGATTGTGTTCGTTGGGGTTGTTGCCTCGATCTCTCCCGCATTTCTGGTTGTTGAAGCTGCTGCTGGGTTGTGGTCTGGAGTTCATTGTGAGCATCCACACCCTGTAGTATTAGCCTAGTCATCAGGCTGAGTAAGCGTTCTTCAAAATTTCGTGGGTCGTCCCTTGTTATCGCAGTGCTCTCCTGTTCCTGCGCCTGTTGCGCTCTTTTTTTCTTGGCCTAAATGATACGTTCGCGTTCAGGAAAGCATCCCTTATACCGCGTGAACTGATACTACTATACGGTGGAGTGACCAGGGAATCGTCGCTTGCTCCGCTATACCCCAAATTGTCGTCCACACGAGGTACACTGGGTGGTGTATCGCAGGGTTGCCTCGGCACTGCTCCCGTACTTTGTATACTCCGTGACTCGGATATGGTGTGCATTGTAGCTGCCGTTGTAGTATTAGTGGCGGTGTAAGTTGGTGCAGAGGTGAACGTTGACGTGGTTGTTGTAGCGGTGGACGTGGCCAAGGTAGCTGCACCTGAAGTCGCCGCCGCTGTAGTTTCGGCTTCACCTGTTCTGCTTCCCGATCTCGTCTCAACCCCCATTTCCATCTGATAGGATTCTTTTCACTGCTAGACTTATAGATTCCACGCGATTCGTAGCCACTTAACTACCTAACCTCAGTACTACTCAAATTTCAAAATTCTCAAAACGACTTAACGATGGGTGTATCGAGGGTTATTGTTAAATATTCAGTAAATGCGGTGAACCGTTAAAACCGATAAATGTCAATTTTCAAAAATTTAAATGTTGCCGCCGATTCGTACCTATTTCGGATACCAAGTTTCGGTGTGTAAGGAATATTTCACGTCCTGATTACTACGGATCTCGAATATCCTAAGTAGACACCTACCAGTTTTCTACCAGGTGGCTACTAGAATGTTCGAGTTCAGACTCTTTTTCTTCTAATACGAAGAATTATTTTAACTACCCCTACCCGTAATTTCTGAAGCTGCGAAAGAATGTTTTATTGGTGATTAAAAGTAATATAAATATAAAAGGTATGTAATTACAACTTGTACTGAGATTGCCTTTGTAATATCTACAGCACAATAATTAACAAAAAAAAATTTATTCAAAATGTTTCAGTATGTTTCTAAATTTATATAAAATCTCAAAAAATCAATCTAAAAATGTATCGTTCCAGGTAAGTAATTCGTGAGTGAGTACAAACCGAGATAGAAATTTTTTTCATAAGCAGTTCGGAAAATAGTCAAAGGTATCAATCACAAAACCGTTCCCACATTGGTAGTACTATTCGTCGCAAACAGAGCTGCCTCGAAGTACGGCAAGCGTCTGGACTTACAAATAGCCTAAGCCAACCTACTACCGAAGACCCGACGCAATTACTGTGCTCACTTCATGAGCCAGTAAGACTTACGCGTCTCGTCAAGCGTTACGGAACGTTTATACCCGTCAGTTGGTTGCAAACGGACAGACATTATGCCCATAATCCGTGACTAACCCACCTTTGGTAAACACTAAATACACCTTATTCAAACTATGCCTTTCCTCCCTGACTAAAATCTTCAACTGCTAATCAAAAATAAAACTACTCTTCAAAAATTCTACCTTCCTTGTTCGCACCTCACGTTGGGCGCCAAAAACTGTCCCATTCAAACCGGTAGGTTGGCACTAACCAATCCTGCTACACTGGCAACTTTGTAGTTATGTGCGTGGCTAAGGCTCGTCGGCGTGTGGGGGGTGTTCTTGCAGGATCTGGTCAGCTGGCGGGCTCTAGTTAAACTTGTGCCAGTGCCACACAAACAAATCTGAAAAAGGCCTGAAAAAGGAAGTAGAAATTCTGAGAAAAATTTTGGTTGCCATGGTGTTGGTTGGCTACCAGCACCCTCCCGCGCGTCACTGGAAATAATGGACACGTTACCGTGGTGATCGCGTACGCTAAGCTATCGGACATCACCCCTAAAAGTTGAGCTCACTCAATACTCACCTCCTGGAACTTGTTTTTTTTTCTTTAGTTACTCATACTGTCCCGCCTGAATCCAAATATTTATAGAATTATATTTTTATTTATTTCAATCAAATACAAATTAAAAATTCTTATACCATTCTGGCTAAATCTCACAGTCCCTAAGTTCGAACTATCAGTACAATTCACTTTCCTATTGAAACTTATCTTAAATTATGGTTTTCAATTCATTAGTTTGCCTTATTACCTCTATTTATATTGTATTTTGATTCCCCCTTGTTCTGGTGTTTAAAAGATATAATGTTACGAATAGCACGGGTTATGTTTTTTTTTTTTTTATTTCTTATAATTCAATTTCACGATATATGGTATCACGCGATAATATAGCGCCGTTTTTCTTGAACTACAACTCTTGGTTAATACATATGTTTTTTTTACGCTACAGCCTCATTCGCTGGCTGTACATATTCTAAACTTCAACTATCAAGTCCTAGCAAGAGTGGTTAAAAAAAAAAACTATACGGAAATAGACGAAATAGTACCGGAGTCAATATAACTTAAATAACGATATGGATTACTGATCTGGGACCAAGCTTACAGTTTAATTTACTCTACCAAAACAAATACACTACTAATACTTATCTTGTGGTCTGCTGCTGATGGTGGTTGTTGTGGTTGTTGTTGGCTGCTAAAGTAGCTGCTGTTGTTGTTATTGGCTGCTATCGTGGCTGTTGTTGTTGTTATGGTTGGCTACTGAAGTAGCTGTTGTTGTTGTTATTGTTGTTGGCTGCTAACGTAGCTGTTGTTGTTGTAAGCTGTAGTAGCTGTTGTTGTTGTTAGCGGTAGTAGCTGTTGTTGTTGTTGGCTGCTACTGTTACAGTGCTGCTTGTACCAATAGTTATAATAATAGTTGTAGTCTCAAAATCGTAGTTGTTGTAGTTGTAATTATTGTTGTAGGGATTTTAACAATAATTATAATAGCTGTTTATCAAAAAAATCGTAGTTATCATGGCTGCTGTTGTTGTTATTAGCTAAAGTAGTTGGTGTTGTTTTTAGCTGAATTCACTATTGATGTTAGCTGTAGCAACTGTTGTTTTTGTCAGTGGTAATAGCTGTTGGCATTGTTGTGTCTGTTGTAGCTGGTTGTTTTACCCTTGGTTTGGGGTGAGGAGACAGTGTCCGGTGTACCCGAGACACGGCTCTTCAACTGGCGAGACTTTGCCTCCTCTCAAACTATTGGTTATGTTCGGCCGGTTACTGTTGTTGTTGTAGGTTTGGCCGGCAGATGTTATGCTGGGAGAAATGGTTAGCGGTGGCTGTTGGTTTGGCCGGCCGATGTTATGCCGGGAGAAAATTAAGTGATGAAAAGCAGGTGGTGGCTCTGTGACTTATCGGACGATCGTGGCTATCAGCCACGTGCAGTAAGGTGTTTGTAATCTGTAGTCAGGGTGCTGTTCTTCCATTTATCCACAATTAGGGATTGTGGGCGACCTTTTCGTAGAAATTAGTTGCGGCTTGCTGTTGTATTAGGATGGGTGTGGCAGTTCTTCAATTTTCACGTCTGCACGGCTCGGCTGTTTCAAGGTAAAAGACGGATGTGAAACAATCGGCCTGCCATGTCGGTGGGTGTAAACCGGCTGTCAGCCATTTTCGTGTACGTGGTTGATTAAAATCGTAGTCATACCTGGCCCATTAGCGTTTATTTTCCTTACTCGCCATCCGGCAACTTTTTTCACATACGCTTTGTCAGAGTTGCTTTCAGGCCGCCCTTACACTGCTCAACCACCTCGAAGCGCCTCACACACTACCCGTATGGGACAGGATCTATAAACGTTTGAAGTTACTAACGAAACATGCATACTTATTACACATACAAAGTGTGTGGTGTGTCCAATTTGCATTGTGTAGAAATGAGACAGAGTTTTTTCTATATGTATTTTGTAAAAAAAGAGAGATATAAGTAAGAGAATTTTAAGTTGTTTATTTAGAATGTTTTTTGTTTTTGTAAACGGTTAATATTTAATCGCCGTCGACCGCTGGATATTAGTCGTTTATTTGTAAAATGCAAAATATTTAGAAAACTTGAGCTGACTTGAAAAAAAACAGTTTATTCTGATAATGAAACTTCAACACAAAAATCAGCAGGGGCAAATTACGGCATTCGATATTGAACGAAATTTCCATACAAATTCAAAAAATTTTGTATGTGATTTCGATTGATAACGAATGCCGTAATTTGCCCCAGCTCAAATTTCAGACGAGATTTTTTAGATGTTATTTTTATAAAAATTAAAATTGAAACACAAAAGTAACGAATTCTTTTCGGTTAATAAGTTAAACCTATATTTGTGAAACGTTTATTCAAAAGTAATGCATATCTTACGTCTGCTTAAAAAATTATTTTAAAAGTAACTTATTTGTTTGTGTACGTAAATAATTCATTTGTTATGTTTGAATGAAGAAACATTATTTCATTCACAGTATCGTCATTAAATGCAATACAACACCTTTTTTCGGAAATTAAATTCCGTGCTGCGGGGAATACTCTCTCAGAAGCTGCACTTGGAAGTGTAGCTAGTATTTGACAACTTAGTTTATAAAGGAGAGGATACTCTGTTTTATGTAAATTCCTCCCTTGTAGAACATTGAAATCGTTAGTAAAGCCCGTTAAATTCAAACTTTTCATTTAATATACTTTAAAATTTATCAGTCGCTTACAAATTATATGGTCCATAAGATAAACTAATGAACGCAAGTTAAAGACATATTTCATAAGACCTTAAAATCTGAGCCCCGAAAAATTGGTATAAAATCTTTTATTATTGAGTCGTGTAAACGCCTAGAGTGGTTTACGGAGCTTTGTTCTCAATTCCTCTGAAAGCATATAAAAATTTTATTTTATTAAAATATAATAACTTTGCTTATTTTACTAGGGTAATTGATATTCTCATTAAATACCTTTTGATGCTAAAAATTTTTGAATTTTTTACACATAAAAAAAAATATGTATTCTTAACATAAAAACGAAAAGGCATCTTATTTCCTACACTTTTTTTTGTTGAAAATTTAACTTAAGAACACAAATTTAAAATATTTGTATCGCTTTGGTTGATTGAAAATTTAATTTGAAATAATTTTATTTAAATATCTTAAAGCATAATTTTTTTCACGTTTATGAATAGAAATTTATTCCGAATAGATACACGAGAAAAATTTTTTTTATAATTTTATTTAAATACATATCTTAAAACACAATTTCTTTTACGTTTGTAAATAGAAATAATATTAGAAATAATACAAATTTATTCCGAATAGATAAATGAGAACTAAATTTATTTCATTTCTGAGCAACATGACTGAATAAAAACCAAACAAAAAAAATAATATGTTTTATTTTAATTTCTTTTTAAATATCTTGAATAAGAATATTCATACTGCACAGCTATGATATAAATATACAATGTGTTTGCGCTTGAACCTAAACAAAAGACAAAATTCACATTTAAAATTTAAAAAAGAATTTTTCATGTTTTGTTTTTGTATTCTTATTCATTTCTGGCTCTATAAACAAAGTTGTAGAAAAATATTAATTTATGCATTATAAATGCAAAGAGTAATATAACATTAAAAATAAAATAAGCATTATTCATGATACATAGAAGAAGTAAATTGCAATACAATTCATAATTTCTTACTTGCAAAATGCTTAACTTTGTTTTGTTTATTTTCCCTCATCCTTACATTATATTGCTCTCTTATTAACAACAACTAGAGGCATACAAAAGCTGCTTTGCTCCAAAACATAACCTCAAAGTTACATCTCTGGCCTACCCTGTGCTTTTACTTGCAACCCAATCACAGTAAAACAAAAGGTAAAAGTGACATTATTTATCCTTAACTATAAGTTGGGCAACAAGTTGACGCCGGCATCTAAGAACACCGGTAAGTCCGCACACAGACGAGCAGGCCAATAGCAAAAGGGTTGGCATATGCAATCTGGGCTTAAATAACTGCAGTGGCACGCGTACCGAGTGGTGGACTCACGAACCCAACATACCGTCCTCCTTGCGACAACAGTAAATATGAACTTAATCATTTGAAAGGTAATGAAAACAACTTGAGATCAATGATAAAAATACAATTTATGTACACAGATGGACAAAAGTCACCGTCATTTGCCCTTTAGAATGTTTGAAGAGCTGACACGCCCCGAAAATAATTGAAACCCAAAATTTTGTATTTTTATCAAAAACTATAATTTATTAACACTGTATTTCAGTTAAAACAATTCTTTTATCTTTAAGCTTGTTTACAAAATTAAATATTTAATTGGTGCTTTTTATGGGAATCTCTCAAGATTTAGTGTTTTAAAATTTTTTATTCGCACTTTTTCCCAAAATTAATATTTTACTAAATTAATATTTTACTAATTTTGGGAAAAAGTGCGAATAAAAAATATCAGCATCTGAAGCACCTATCAATTCTATTACATCTCTCACGAGTGTGTGGTTATGCTAAATAATTATAGCACAACGCCTTCTGCAAAACCACCCGGAGTTTTTGCTCCACATCCATCACGTTAAAACGAGTGCATTGCCGGATCGCGTGGAGTCTTTTACAGATTGGGCAAAGGAAGCGGGTGTTAAACAGAGCGCGGTCAGCCATAACAATCTGGAAAACATAAATGTTGATTAATTAAGAGCCACGACCGGAACGATACTGAACAAATTAATTATTATAAGGTGGTAAAAGTACTAATTTGTGTATCGGCCGAGTGGTGAGACCATTTTGCGTTTTCAAGCCGACTACGCAAACTTTGTTATCGGTGCCCGGATAGATTTTCATAATACGCCCTAAACGTCAGTCTGTGGGAGAAGATGGCTTATTTTTTAGAGCCACTAAATCACTTATCCGCAAGTCTGTGTGGGGCTGCTTCCACCTGTTTCGTTTGTGTAACTCTCGTAGATACTCTCCTTCCACCGGCGACAGATTTCTTGTTGAAGAGCCCTTACTTTTCGCCACCGGTTTGTAATGCTGAGCGGAGATGATAGTTCCTCAGTTTCGGCAGGGGACAGCAGAGATGAGCCTATCAAAAAAATGTCTGGGGTAAGGACTGATATATCTTCTACGTGGTCAGACAGAGGAGCAAGAAGGCGCGAATCGAGACACGCTTCTATTTGTGCCAACACTTTGGAAAATTCTTCAAACGTAAATTTCATTTGACCAGCTGTCTTCGTGAAATGTATTTTGAGGCTTTTTACTCCTGCTTCCCATATGAGGTGCTGCAGCAGGAATGAAGCTCCGCTCCAGACGTTGATGGCCATATTTTTCAGCCGCAGAATCACGCAGCTCTTTTACGACGTTGTTGAAGTTTAATTTAATTTCGCGGGTAGCGCCTACAAAGTTTCGATCATTATCAGAAAAAATGAAACTGGGGCAGCCGCGAGAAAGGCGGGGGTAGAAAGGTCGCTTACCGCTTCAATATGTATCGCCTTGGTAGATAAACACACAAAGAGCCTTTAGTAATACGACAATAGCGTCCCATAAAGCTTTTATTTCAAAAGGGCCTTTGAAATCAACTACCTTTTTACGCAAAAGGGGGACGTAGCGTATTTTTTTCTTTGGGCAAGGAGCCCATAAGCTGCCCTTGAAGTTTTTTACAATGCAAGACGCAAATTTTACAATTATGAATGAATGTTTTAATAAGGTTTTTCGCTTTGAAAATCCAACCCTCTTGACTACAGACAGCATCAGACGGGGGCCCCCGTGATGTAATAACTTGTGCACGAACTCCACGTAAAGACGAGGGAGCCTACTGTCGTATGCCAGTATAATAGGATGCCGTTCATTGTAAGATAAACAGCTGGAGGAGCTAAGGCGGCCGTTAGATCTGAGCATACTGTTTTTGTACAGAAAAGGGGTGAGGGTCATCAGGGGACTACGAAAGTCAATTTTCTTCAGCAATTTTAGACTATTGAACTCGTGTGAAAAGTGCATCTGTTGAGACAGAGAAAATAGGCGATATCTGACAAAATGTAGTTTCCGAGACTCAATTCTCAACATATCAAACCTCTGACTTACACGCCTGATCTTACTTGCCAGAATGAAAAAACGAAAAACGTAAGCTATTACGTGAAACGCTCGCGGTAAACTGGAGAAACGATCAAAAATATCTTCCTTTTCAGCTGAGTTAGCAACAATGGCCTGAACCTTTTTTAATTCTTCCGCCGTATCGAATTGAGTGGGGCCTTCGGGCCACTGAGACTTTCTAAATGCAGCCAATCAGGGCCATGCCACCAAAGTTTATTTATACGTAACTCCGCAGGAGTAAGCCTCTGGGTTGCTAGATCGGCAACATTGTTGTGAGAAGAGACATGATACAAATTTTTATTGCCAATTTTTTCTAGTATTGTAGCCCCCCTATTTGCTACAAATATTTTCCAACTGCAGGGTGGTTTTCTGACCCATGCCAGAACTATCGAGGAATCGGACCACAAGTAACAGGAGTGTCTATTGAGCTGAAAGACTGGAACCACACTGTCAACTAGGTTTGCTAACAAAACTGCTCCACACACCTCCAAATGATGACTTTTTAACTGGAGCCACTTCCGTTTTACATACGAGCTACTTCGTAGAGTTTTCGTTCCCGAGGCTAACTCCCACGTATATCGCTGCTGCATACGCTAACTCAGATGCGTCATAGAACCCATGAAATTGAACATGGCATCCGGGCGAATATTGAACCCAACGCGAGAGCCTGATTGTCTCAATATCTCTATAATGTGTGACGAAATTGTGCCATTTTTGCAGAGCTAATGGTTTAATAGGCTCGTTCCAGCATATCTTATCAAACCACATTTGTTGCAACAAATATATATATATATGTATATATATATATATATATATGTATATATATATATGTATATTTAAAAAAAACTTAAAGGCCTCATTAGTTTTTAATTTTTGTTGCCGTTCTGTGCCGTTCTTTTCTGCAGAAAATATTTCTTACTTACTTGTTCTGTGTCTGAACTTGCGGATGTGGATGAAATAATTATAAGATTGAATTTTGTAAATGTTTGCAAAATGTTTTTTACTTGACAAAAATATGTAAATCTTTAATAATTTGAATTAAAATAAAAAATTCTGACTTTTAAAACAAGATTTGTAATATTTCATTCCACAAAAAACTAATATATACAATCTCTTGGCTGTCACTTAACATTGTATTTTATTTTCTACAGAATTGTCCGCAACAAAACAGAACGAAAATGACCAACAAACCACAGATACAGTTTTTCAATTGAACAGAAACAAAACAGCTGATTCGTAACAGAGCAGAACGTACAAACTAATTCTGCCTTAATATATCAACATACCAGCCCCAGTGCACAATATTGAATAAAAAATATACAATAACAAAAAATATACAATCTATACCCATTGTTGAGAATCTTCGCCTTGGGCTTTCTTCCAAGCACTTGTAGCTCAAAGAAATGGGAAGGTTACTTCAATGTTTGAGAATAAAGTTTTTCTTACAGGCGCATAAACCTGAAGAGTTTTGGTTTACTGTATGACCTCTCAAGCACTTTAACTTGGAGGTAAATTGATTTAGTTGGCGCAACAACAGCACTTGAACCGAGTTGCTTATCTTAATTAAAAAGACCGTTTCTTTCAGTTATAAATTAAGAATCGTTTTATTCAGAATTTTCTTAGTCTTATATACTAGTTTTATCAAAGAAATATGATTAATTTACAAAATTATTGCAGCAATAAAAAAAAAATAAATTGCAATAATAGCTTGTGTTAAATTGTGCGGTATTAAATTACAGTGTAGGAAAGAGTAAAATAAAAATAAATTGTAATAAAATGTATTAATTTAGGCCAAGTGTGCAAAGTTTATTGAACTTAAATAAAATAATAAATGATTCTTGTGTATTATTATGTATTAATTTAGGAAAAGTGTGCCATATTAAATTACAATTGTAGGCAAGAAAAAAGTAAAGTAAATAAATGTATTGGCCAAGTATGTTAAGATTTATTGAACTTAAAATAAATAATGCTCGTGCATTAACATTCTCCCTTCGTTGAGTGCAGCTCAAAATATTTCTTGTTGTAGGGCTATTGTTGAATGTTGTGTTGGTTATTATATGTGAACAGTGAAGTCTGAGTCTGGTTGTTGAATGCGAGGTGCTGGAATTGGAGTTGACCGTTGTTTGCACTTTTGTTTTACTAGTAGATATATGACAATGCTAAAGGCAATCACTAATGATGTATACCCAACCGTCATGTGATGATAGTTGTGAGCTTCAAGTTTGTTTGGGAGTCTTAATATCTCTTGTGTTGCTAATGATTGTTGTAGAGCTGTTAAATTTTTTACTTGGAAAATATATTGCTTCACATCTTCTTGTGGTAACAATGGTTTAATGCGTTCTTCGTGTCGTTGTTGAGTGAGTTCCCAGAAGCTAGTATATGAATTTTCAATCTTGTTGGATATCTGGCTTTGTGCACGCAACGTCGTGAATTTGTATTTAAAAGTGCACTCTGGTTCCAATGCAAGCAAGCCAGATCCTTCAAGTGTGAATTGTGTGATTTCCGTTTTGCATGGTGCTGTTGCCTGAGACGGACTTGAAACTGAATATATCCATTTGTTTTGTTGATGAAGGGGAATCCAGACTTCTTTATCTTTCATTTGCTGTACTGAGCAGTCTGATTGGGTGTTGTTGTGAAATAAATTCAGCTCGCAAGCACATGTTGATGAGCCATTTTGATGCCTTATTTGTGATGAGTGAACATAAGCCGAGTTCAGATTTGCTAATGCTAAAATATTGGTTGAGAGCAGTGTTGATGATCAAAAAAGGTGCACATGGTTGTATTGCTACTAATGTGTCATTGATCCACGTTGGCACTGGAATAATATTAAATATTTCATATCGTTCACGTTGAACTAGTGGTAATGTTATACTGAAAACTACTATATTGTCAGTGAGCCCTCCTTTGACCTTCATGAGCTTGTATAGTTGTAACGTATTTTCTTGGCTTACCGGCAGTTCTAGTGATTCGCTAAAATGCATTTTAATTTTCCTTACTTCTTGCTGTAATTTATGAGGAGTCAAGAGTAGTGGGCTTATAATACCATGGTGAGTGTTTGTTAAAATATCAAGTATTGATACTTGTGTCTGTTGGAGCTTCGCTGCTGTAATTGTTAATTGGATGCACAACGAAAGAAAGATACGGTAAATCTTTTCTTGCTGCCATTTGTCGCTTGCCATATTGCGTATTTGTTCAATTTGGAAATCAATTTGATCGAATTTTTTCTTTACTGCTTCTTGATCTAATCTCATTATGTTTATGACGCATCAGAAAAGGCATACGGCGCAGCAGTCTACATTAGATCAACAACGAAAGATAATCAGATTATTGTGAGATTATTATGCTCAAGGTCCCGAGTCGCACCTCTAAAGCGTCAAACTTTACCTCGCCTCGAACTCTGTGCAGCACTATTAAGCGCTCAGCTCACTTCAAGAGTGAAGAAAGACTTAAAATACAAGGATGTTCCTACTTATTTATGGACAGATTCAGAGATCGTCTTGGCCTGGATCAATTCACAAGCATCATCATATCAAACATTTGTGGCTAACAGAATAGCTGCAATACAAGAATTGTCAATAGCAGAACAGTGGCGACATGTCAGCTCAAAACATAATCCTGCAGATATCTTGTCACGTGGCATCTCTCCAAGAAAACTCGCATCAAACAATTTGTGGTTTTACGGACCCATATTTCTACATGGAAAACAGGAGATATGGCCAAAAGAAGTCTCCAAAGCAAATATCATCGACCAGAATTCTGGGATAGAGCGAAAAGGGGTAGCAGCAGCAACCACAGCGAGTGATCCAACAGATAGTGTGATCTACAACATTAAACATAATGGCTCATTCAGAACTCTACAACGAGTAGTTGGCTACATTGTGAGATTCATCAACAATACAAGAAGGGGCAATCAACAATCCAAGCTATTGTTATCAGTTCCAGAACTGGAACAAGCTCTTACTTTGATTGTACGGGCAATGCAACACTCAGATTTTGACGAAGAACTAAAACACCTAATAAGGTACAAGCAAGTAAGCAAGAATAGCCCATATAATAACCTTGCCCCATTTTTGGACACCAACGGCATCATCAGAGTGGGAGGAAGATTAGAAAGCATCAGAGCTTCCGTATGACACCAAACACCCAATGCTTATCCCTTATAATGACCCGATATCAAAATTGCTGATGCAGATGGTGCATGAGGAAAACCGTCATTGTGGTCCTCAGGCACTCTTATCACACACAAGACAAAAATACTGGCCAATCAAGGGAAAGTCAATGGCCCGATCAATTGTCCAACATTGCATAAAATGCGCTAGAGCTAAACCAAAACTTCTTACTCAAATATTTGGAAATGTATGGCTTCAATGCCTTGCCATATGTTTAATGCGATGTTTCGGTTCTGATGAGTATATTCGTCATTAAGCAACCGTTCTAAAAAAGATATCATTACCGCTTGTCGACGTTTGAGCTTTATGAACTCATTCGTCTCAGCTGCTAACACATCACAGCCCTTTTCTGGTGGAATTTTGTCTGAAGTTGACTTTATCTTCATCATAGAATTTTCGAATATGGTTTTATATTGTTCGACAACTTTCTGTATTGCAGAATAATAATCTTCCGTGAAATAGCGGTGATCTTGAGGTCTGTCGTCAAGTAGCCGAATCTGGTTGTCATTTGTCTCGAATGTCATCCATTCTTCGTCTAGTCTGCGTAGTCTCTTTAAAAAATAGTTCACCGACTCCTTTCTGGTTTGGGAATCCTTCTTGTAGTTTCTGATGATCGTTTCGATGTTATCCCCAAGAACCTTTTGCCTTTGAATTAATTCTTCGAATGATACCATTGTGGATTATATTTAGCTGGCTAGCACTGCTGCTAGTATTTCCACTCGAATAATGTATTGCTGAACTGGTGATATGTTGAGTAATGATTTTAGACGTCCTGCTCTTGTAACAGGATCACGTCGGGGTCACCAAAATGTTGAGAATCTTCGCCTTGGGCTTTCTTCCAAACACTTGTAGCTCAAAGAAATGGGAAGATTACTTCAATGTTTGAGAATAAAGTTTTTCTTACAGGCGCATAAACCTGAAGAGTTTTGGTTTACTGTATGACCTCTCAAGCACTTTAACTTGGAGGTAAATTGATTTAGTTGGCGCAACAACAGCACTTGAACCGAGTTGCTTATCTTAATTAAAAAGACCGTTTCTTTCAGTTATAAATTAAGAATCGTTTTATTCAGAATTTTCTTAGTCTTATATACTAGTTTTATCAAAGAAATATGATTAATTTACAAAATTATTGCAGCAATAAAAAAAAAATAAATTGCAATAATAGCTTGTGTTAAATTGTGCGGTATTAAATTACAGTGTAGGAAAGAGTAAAATAAAAATAAATTGTAATAAAATGTATTAATTTAGGCCAAGTGTGCAAAGTTTATTGAACTTAAATAAAATAATAAATGATTCTTGTGTATTATTATGTAATAATTTAGGAAAAGTGTGCCATATTAAATTACAATTGTAGGCAAGAAAAAAGTAAAGTAAATAAATGTATTGGCCAAGTATGTTAAGATTTATTGAACTTAAAATAAATAATGCTCGTGCATTAACACCCATATAAATATAAACATACACAAGACGCCACTATGTACACACGTGTTTTTTAAGCTGTGTACATTCAGTGAATATTCAGAAATTAATATGAAATTATTAATATATATATATATATATATATATATATATGTATATGTATATTTCAAAAAAAACTTAAAGGCCTCATTAGTTTTTAATTTTTGTTGCCGTTCTGTGCCGTTCTTTTCTGCAGACAATATTTCTTACTTACTTGTTCTGTGTCTGAACTTTCGGATGTGGATGAAATAATTATAAGATTGAATTTTGTAAATGTTTGCAAAATGTTTTTTACTTGACAAAAATATGTAAATCTTTAATAATTTGAATTAAAATAAAAAATTCTGACTTTTAAAACAAGATTTGTAATATTTCATTCCACAAAAAACTAATATATACAATCTCTTGGCTGTCACTTATCATTGTATTTTATTTTCTACAGAATTGTCCACAACAAAACAGAACGAAAAGGACCAACAAACCACAGATACAGTTTTTCAATTGAACAGAAACAAAACAGCTGATTCGTAACAGAGCAGAACGTACAAACTAATTCTGCCTTAATATATCAACATACCAGCCCCAGTGCACAATATTCCATAAAAAATATACAATAAAAAAAAATATACAATCTATACCCATATAAATATAAACATACACAAGACGCCACTATGTACACACGTGTTTTTTAAGCTGTGTACATTCAGTGAATATTCAGAAATTAATATGCGCAGTTAAAAAAACACATACACTCATGTTCATGAACATTCAGATTACAAATTCTTTGCTGTTCATTTTTGAATGCTACTGCTGTAGTGTATGTATACTGTAAGGTATTCACGTTGTGCAGGAATACTAATTATAGAGTGGCTTCACTTGGGTTATTTGGAATTGTTTACGATGACATTGACTCACATATGTTAATGTTCTTCGTGGACATTGCAATACGAACTGTGTGTGTGGCAAAACCCATTGTAAATATTGTGATAAGTAAAAGGGTTTTTAATTTCAATTGCTTTATGGTGTGCTTATATGACGGCACCATAAAACGAACATGAGATTAATTGTTTTGTATTTGCTTGACACATTTAGCTACTTTGAAGATATTTGAGGCATGTGTGTCATACATGTGGGTTACAAGCAAATTGCCAAAGTCACTCATAATATTGCAGATGCACTCAATAATTTTAAGAGATTATTTTAGTATATAAGACACTATTGTTTTAGAATTAAGGCAGTCTCAAATAAGTATCAATTAAGAAGACAACTGGTTCATGTCGAACCAAATAAACAAAGATAAAGCTAATACTAAAGTAAACAGAAAAAGCGTTTTACTTGTACCAGCTCTTGCGCTGCCCGATGACCACTAAAGCTCTCATATTACATGGCGATCCTGATGGACGAATCCTGTGCCGGATCCTAGTTCAAAGCCAGGAACTAGAAGAGAAAAGGAAAAGCCAATAAGAAGGACGTCCCTTTTCTCAACCCAAGAAGGAAACATCAGCTCCGCATCAGCTTTACATCTACCTTTTCTCAACCCAAGAAGGAAACATCAGCTTTACATCTACCTTTTCTCAACCCATCAGCTCTACATGTGTCAGGTGGGTCACATCAAAATTATTCAACATTCATTTATCATCACATCCAAATTTATAAACAACGTAAGAATATTTTGAAAGTAAGATAGCTATTATAGATAAAAGAAACATTTTTTTCCTACTTATAATTACAAAGTATTGAATGCGCTGCATAAATACAATTTGTAAAATTATGAGTAAAGAGCCGATAAAGACAATATTAGAAAATATTAAAATTGCAAATGAGCTCTGGAAAACAGGAAAGCTCACAGAGAAACCATATGAACTATATCTAGGTCCTAGACCAATATTTAAAAAGAGAAGAGCAGCAGAACCAATATATCCTATTTTTCCCATACCGGAAACGAAGATAAGAGGAAAAAATTATGTAGGTGAAAGAAAGCTAAAACTAACACTGATAGAGGACAAGATAAACTCTATAAAGGAAAGATTACTAGTAGAGAAAACTGATGAGGAAATAAATTACTTGAATAGAAGATTAGAAGAATTGAAACTAGAATTTAGTACAATATTGGTAGAAATAAGAAATTATAAAAAGAATGAAAGAAAGAAAAGAAAGAACTTAAATGTAAAATAAAATATATTATTAATTCAACATGAATGATATGTGTAAAATGCTATTAATTAAAATAATAATTGTTATATCTATAATAGTAATAATGACAGTATCACTAAAATATATTAAGCACACAATTGAAAACACTGCTACGGAGAAAGTTAACCAATTGAGGGAATTAATGGAGGAAAAAGCAGTAGACGTTAGCATATTAGAGAAGATATTTTCATTAAGGAAGTATTTTAAAAATGGAAAGAGGAAATAAGACAGGAGAATGAAACAACAGAATTAATAGAATATTGAATAAAGTATTAAAAATGTATATGAATTGTGTATGAAAATTTAGGCTAATGGACATTATCTTTAGACAAATTGAGGTAATAATAACTAACGCAAGGAAATCGGCAGGCAAGGGTTATACAACTGAAACAGTACAGGCGAAAAGGAGGGAAATTGAGAAACTAGAATTGGACGCAGGAACAACATTGGAAAATACTAAAATATCAGAATTAGAGAAAAGAGAACAGATAGATAAATTTAATAAGTTAAAAAAGGAAGCATTACAGATACTACAATTGCACGAGGACAAGGCTCGTCAGACAAATACCGACACAGTAGAAGAAGATAATAGCGAAACTATCACAATGGCTAATAACATTTTGAACACGACGGAGTTGGCATCTATTTCAAAGCTATTACCAACTTTTAGCGGTGCTAAGGAAGATCTGGAGAGTTTCTTAGCAAATTTGGAAATAATAAAGGAAACCATTCCAACCGAAAAACACGGTTCATTTTTCAACTTTGTTTTCAAAACCAAATAGGGTGAAGAACTCCCCTAACGTAATTTTGAATGAGCTCACGAGGATGGTGCAAACGGAATCTATAAGGAAATTTGCTGATAGGATAGAGACTTTGACTATGGAATTGAATGAGATACAGGTAGAAGCTCTAGGTGAGTCAAGTAGGGAGACTATCTGCAACACGAATGCTATGATAGCGTTTAATTCATTTAAGAATGGCCTAAAAGATAGGGAAATAGTTAGAACCATTGAAGCTAGCAGGATGAAAACTCTTCAAGAAGCTATCGAAATAGCTTTGGAAACTTCATCTGACATGAGACAGGGTAGAATCATGTTCCAAACAGCGCAGGCAGGGAACTCTTATAGAAATAACTATAATGGGAATAGGAACAACCATAATAATTATAGTAATAGAGGAAACAACAACGGTGGATATATGAACAATAATAATAGATTTTCCAATAATGGGGATAATAACAGGAACAACAGAAGTGGGAATAATAACCACGGGTATACCAACAGGAGCTATAATAATGGCAACAATGGCTATAATGGAAGCCATAATAATAACGGGAATACGTACCGTAATAATAATGGTAACAATGGTAATTACAGAGGAAATGGTAATGGAAATAACTATCGTGGAAGAGGTTATAACGGAAGAGGCGGTAGTAACGGTATTAATAATCAGTACGGTGGTAACAGGAACCAAAGAGTACACCATATTCAGGAACAGGGAAACCCACAAGTTCCGGAAGTTGTACAGTACCAGGACTTTCCGGAACAGAATTAATAAATACAAGGAAAATATTTAGTATTATTATATATATATATTATTTAGTCTGATCTTAAAAACTATGTGAAATTGAAAGTGCGTGGCATGGATGATATATTGACGTTTTTAATTGACACAGGAGCCGAAGTCTCCTTGTTCAAGGAAGATTTATTACATAGGCATAGAAAAGATCCGGATGATTATTGTTGTTTAACGGGAATTTTGAAAAGCGAAATAAGATCTTTAGGCTCAACAACGATACTAATACAAAGCGGTGAAACGGTACTAACTCAGAAGATACAACTGGTCAGACATGATTTTCCCATTTATACCGATGGTATACTTGGACGAGATTTTCTTTGCAAGTATAACTGCAACATAGATTATGACAAGTTCATACTCACAATCAACACAGACAATGAGACACTAACACTTCCTATACATAATGATACGTATAATATAACTTTCGTGAGAATTGCTCCAAGGAGTGAAGTAATTTTACTATTTAAATTGAATATTGAAGAGGATGGTGTAGTTTGTAGTCGTGAGATTGCGCACGGCGTATTTCTGGCAAACGCCATAATACCAAAGAACGGTAACCAACATATAAGATTACTTAATGTACTAGATAAAACTACCACGATAAGAAATTTGAGGATCGAAACAGTTCCTCTGAGGAATTATGAAATTTATAAAACCAATGCGAATGGGACAACATATGATGAACAACGTTTCAAAAAGTTATTGAGCGAACTCAACATGGATGGCAATGATGACTGTGCAAAAAATGAATTGTTAGAGATATTAAGGGAATACCAATCTATTTTTCATTTGGATGGTGAGAGATTAACAACTAATAAATTTTACAATCAACAAATCCAGTTAAATGACACTAATCCAGTATACATAAAGAACTATCGTTTACCACAAACCCATATGGAGGAAATAAATAGTCAAGTTCAGGATCTTTTGAAACAGAATATCATAGAACCTTCCATAAGTCCATACAACGCTCCGCTATTATTAGTTCCTAAAAAGGGACAGACTGATAAAAAAAAATGGAGACTCGTTGTGGATTTCAGAAAGTTGAATGATAAGATAGTGAATGATAAATTTCCATTGACTAGGCTAGACGACATATTGGACAAGTTAGGGAGAGCAAAGTATTTTTCGACTCTTGATATGACAAGCTCTTTCCACCAAATAGAACTTGAGCAGAATTCGAGACCTTACACTGCGTTCTCAACAGCAAATGGTCACTATCAGTACACAAGGTTACCCTTTGGATTGAAAATATCCTCCAATAGTTTCCAGAGAATATTAACAATAGCTTTAGCTGGATTAGAATCTGAAGCATTTTTATATGTGGACGATATAATAGTTTTCGGATGCAGTTTGAAGCATCATAACAAAAGTTTGATTGAAGTATTTGACAGGTTATTGAAATATAATCTTAAGTTAAATGCGAGCAAATGTTGTTTTTTGAGACCTGAAGTTGTTTATTTGGGGCATTTGATAACGTCGAATGGGATTAAACCAGACCCAAGTAAATATGATGCAATCTCAAAATATCCCGTTCCTAAGAATTCTGATGAAGTCAGAAGATTCGTAGCTTTTTGCAATTATTACAGAAGATTCATCAAGAATTTTGCTGACATTGCAAACTGTTTAAACAAATTGTTGAAAAAGGACACTAAGTTTGAATGGACAAACGAATGCCAAAAGGCATTTGAAACACTCAAGAACAGGTTGATAAGCCCACCGGTCTTACAGTATCCTGATTTTGACAAGCCATTTGTTCTGACCACAGACGCATCGGATTATGCGCTAGGTGCTGTTTTGTCACAAGGTCCGATAGGAGACGATTTACCTATTTCATATGCGAGCAAATCTCTCAACAAACACGAGAAGAATAAACCGGTTATCGAGAAAGAATTATTAGGCATATATTTTGGAATACAATTTTTTAGACCGTATCTATATGGGAGGAAATTTACGGTGATTACAGATCACAGACCACTAGTTTCAATATTTGCACACAAAAATCCTAGCTCAAGATTAACACGTATAAGACTAGAACTGTCCGATTACGGTTTTGAAATCGTTTACAAGAAAGGATCTCTTAATACCAACGCGGATGCATTGTCGCGGATACAAATTGATTCCACAGTACTTAAGAATATGATACCATTAGAAAATGACGAAAACATCAGGAAAACGCTGATTATAACAAGAGGTATGAGTAAGAAGAAGTCATCGATAAATAAAAATATCATAAGCAAATCTCATAGTGAGTCTGATCAACTCCATATATGGGACTGCACGTCCATCTCCAATAGGAGATGAATTTAGATTCATCGTAGAACATTATAAGGATATTAAAGAAGTGCACATTAGGTGTAGTGATAATCCAAAGTGCTTAGGTACTCTATTGGGGAAGCTATCATCTTATTTAGGGAAATATGAATATGGAAAATTTGCCATCGCGAGAGATGATGCACTATTTGATAAAATAACCACGGGAGAATTTAAGGCCAAATATAACGAGTTAAATAAATCGAACAAGGATGACGTAGTGATAATATTATATGAAAACCTCAACGTATTTTGAACGAAGATAGAAAACAGGAACTTATAGAACTGTATCATAGTACCCCACAGGGAGGACATTTTGGTGTTAGGAAGACAATTTTAAAATTGAAGCAGAAATATGTGTGGAAAGATATGAGTAAGATGGTGAAAGGATTCGTATAAAAATGTGACCTATGCCAACGTAACAAACAAATAAGACATATTAAGGAACCGTTGAGAATAACGGATACACCTTCAAATAGTTTCGATACCATAGTAAACGATACGCCATTACGCCCGACGAATAATCTAAGGTACATTCTAACAATGCAATGTGAATTGACTAAATATGTAATTGCTTGTCCTATGGAGACAAAAGAAGCAGAGTCAATAGCTAAAGCATTGGTGGAAAATGTAATACTTAGATATGGTTTATTTAGCATACTCAAATCGGATAGAGGTACGGAATTTACAAATGAATTGATGAGGGAAATATGTAAGTTACTGAAAATAGAACAGAGATTTTCGACTCCTTACCACCACGAGACACTAGGTACAGTAGAAAGGAACCACAGGGTTCTAAACGAATACTTCTTGTCTTTTGTGGAAAATGACAGCTGGGAGGATTGGATTTCATACTATGCATTTGCATACAATATTACCCCTCATGTAGATACCGGATACTCGCCATTTGAATTGATATTTGGAAAACTACCAAGTTTACCAGGCGATGAAGTCATGAATCATCAGACGGTATACAATATCGAAAATTATGCTAATGAACTAAAGGCTAGACTAAAATATTCTTTGCAAAATACAAGAAAGATGATAGAGAATGCTAAGAGAACTAGACAATTAAACTCGACTGACGGGTCGAACAGTATATCTTTGAAAATAGCAGAACAAGTATTAGTTAAGGTAGAAAATAGGAAGAAGAATATGGCACCTTATCAAGGTCCGTATACTGTAGTAGAGGTTAACGATTCAAATGTTGCAGTAAAAATAAAGGATAAAATTAAGCTATATCATAAGAACTTATTGAAAAAATATACTTCTTAGCATTAAAGTAAATTATAAGTAAAATACTATAGTACTACATAAGAAAAATTTGTCATTGCAATAACTATTAAAACAAATTATAAATAAAATAATATATTACAATATTTTTCATTCATAAAATGTATAGACAAAAAAAAATGATATGTTGGTGAAATGGCAACCTTTTCTTAGAGATGACATTTAGTATTTGTTTTTTGGTCTTTATGTCATTGTATTGATTTATTATATGTACTATGTACACTGTGTAATTGTAAATGTATGCTATGTAACAAAAAAGAAGCGGTTCTTGACAAGTGTATTGGTGACAAAGAAAAGTACGTGTAGATAAAATTAAGAAACCATTTTTTAAATCACTTTGCGCCAAGACACTTAGCAAGACATCACGTAAGTAAAATTTATATTGTATTATTCAGTTTTTAATAATTGTAATTTTAGAGAATAAACCAATCAAACCATCAAATAAACACAAATCAACATAGAAAATAGCCGTGTTTTTGTTGAACCAGAAGTTTATTCTCGCTAAGGCGCAAAGGGACAACAGTTGTGATCATTGGATCACAATTATTTATTCTGTGTTGCATGTGCAAGTAAGTTTGGAAGACAGATGTTAGTGGATTCATGTCAGATTCTGAGAAAACGCCAATAAGAATAAGCCATAGAAGTACGAAAGGCATTCCTCCTGCAAGGTTTTTGAGTTTTGTAAGTGAAATGTCAAATAGCCAGCCACAAAAACCTGTCTTGCCGCAGGGGAATGTAGACACGCCGCAACCCACAAGAACACATCAAAATGCCAGTTCGTCCAACACTTCACGTTCGACAAATGCACAGTCGCAACCGCACGTCCAGTCGCAAGTGCAGCCGCCGCTTTATGGTCAAACTCAGCTGCACAGCCAACAGTTGACAAGCCGAACAAACGAACAGCAGCAATTCTCGCCTGAATTTGTGTCTACAATGGCACGTGAGTTTGACAAAAAATTAGTTGATATGAGAAACGAGTTTCAACGGCAAATGCACGCCATGCAAGAACTGATGATGTCAAATGCTCGACAGGTAAATAGTAGTGTTTTAGAACTACGAAATGCACGCAGGGTGGAAAATGTAAATGTAGCCCAGCATCAAGATATGCCTGAGAGGGAATCGCCAGTTGAAAGTGAAAACAGTATTAGATCAGTGGACCTACGACAAAAGAAAATTTATCCACTGCCAGCATTTACAGGTAAGCCTGAAGAATG
Organism: Gymnocheta viridis; assembly: GCA_956483585.1. Lineage (NCBI taxonomy): Eukaryota > Metazoa > Arthropoda > Insecta > Diptera > Tachinidae > Gymnocheta > Gymnocheta viridis. Next base: position 40,155,644 of record OY101444.1, read on the forward strand.
GCAAAGTTTTATTGAGTCTTTTAGAAGCACCACCAGTGAGTTTAGCTACTCTAACCTTCACAACATTATGCGTCTTCGTGAAGCCATATCGGGAAGTGCCAGAGAGACGGTGGAGGCACTCTTGTGCAATTCAGCCAATGTGCCCGCCATTTTAGAAATTTTAGAGGAAACGTATGGCAGACCCGAGCAATTAATAAGAAGCCAAATAGAGAAAATGAGACGCATACCGCCAATAGCCGAAGATAGGCTTGATCAACTTATTGATTTAGCTAACAAAGTCACTAATATGACTACGTTTTTGAAGAATGCAAATGGTGAGCATCATTTATGTAACCCTACGCTCTTAAGTGAAATGGTAGGGAAGCTGCCTATTACCCGCCAATTGCAATGGGCCGAAAAATGTCTTTCGCTTAATAAGCCTGCCACAGTGCTAGAATTTAGTGAGTGGCTAAATGGTATACGTCGTGTTGCCAATATGGTTTCAGACTCGATACCAATAGTTAACATTCAAAAGAGGGTCACAACAAACGCAGTGATTCAAAATAATTTATCAAAAACTGGTGGTCGCAAATTCGTTCACGTTGCTGTTGAAGAAAGGAAATGCATTTTATGCGGTGGTAAGTGTACAGACCTTGAACATTGTAATCCATTTATTGTACTCTCAGTCGAGGCACGTTGGCAAAAAGTGAAAGAGCTAAAAGTGTGTTTTGTCTGTATGAAAAAAGGGCATCGAAGTACAGAATGCTATAAGAAGAAGAAATGCGGTGTAAATGGTTGCACTAGATCCCATCACCATTTATTGCACAGCACGAAAACAGATAACACATCATTAAATGAAAGTATACAAAATGTAAATGCCCACTCCACAAGTTTTAATGCAAGTTCTGCAAATGATCGTATTAGCTGCCACTATAATAGAATTTTCGCCTCTAATGATGTTTTATTTCAAGTAATACCCATAAAGTTGTATGGCAAAGGAACAGAGGTCAGTATTTATGCCTTTATTGATGATGGATCAAATGCAACCATATTAGACAGCGAAATAGCACATCAGCTGGGTATCGTGGGTAAGAAAAGCACACTAGAATTATATAGGTTGAATCGGGAAAAGGCATCAGAGCCAACAGAAATAATAGAACTGGAGATAAGTGGCGTTGAGAAAAATGCAAAGAAATATAAAATGGCAAATGTTTACACATCGTCGAAGCTAGTGTTGCCCACTCAGTCTTTTTATGCCGACGAGTGCGCCGATAGGCATTTGTATTTATCTGAGCTATCTTTACGTAGTTATGAGATTGTACAGCCAAAAATCATAATAAGTCTTAACCACGCTTATCTGACGGTACCAATAGAGGTTCCAAAAACAGGACCTGGGCCAATTGCAGTTAAAACCAGGCTAGGATGGCTAGCATATGGTTGAGTTAATAACAATGTATCGAAACGCCCTCATACGATGTGCCTAGCGTATTCGAAAAATAATGATAGTATGAACGATATAGATAAACTTGTTTCTAATTATTTTTTAATAGAATCCTTTGGAATAAAACCAGATGTAAAACAACCTGTTTCAAAAGATGATGCTCTAGCGCTGGATATTTTGAAAAAGACAACAAGAAAAATAAATGGTAGATACGAGGTTGGTTTGTTGTGGAAAGAAATGAGCCCTGTACTTCCCGATAGTTTTGGAATGGCCTTGAAACGACTAGAAGGTATTGAAAGAAAAATGGCACGAGACGCTGCGTTTGCATCTGAATATTCTGGCAAGATTGAAGAATATATTGCAAAAGGTTATGCTGAGCGTTTAAATGAAAAGGAAGCCGAAATGCGTACCGCCAAGACTTTTTATATCCCTCACTTTGGGGTAAAGAATCCTAATAAAAAAGGAATTAGGTTGGTTTTCGATGCGGCTGCAGAAGTAAAAAATATTTCATTGAATAAAATGTTGTTCTCGGGTCCTGATATTAACCAGCCGCTATTAGCTATTCTTTTTAAGTTCCGCCAAGCACCAGTAGCTGTCACCGGTGACATACAAGAGATGTTTCACCAAATTGCTGTAAAGCAAGAAGACTGTGATAGCCAAAGATTTATATGGAGAAAGGGTAAGCCAGAAAACCCGCTAGAAACGTATGTTATGAAAAGACTTATTTTTGGAGCGACATGCTCACCCGCCGTGGCACAACATATCAAAAACTTTAACGCGAAGACTTTCGAAGATAAATATCCGAGGGCTGTACATGGAATTTGTGAACGTCATTATGTGGACGATTATGCTGACTGCTTTCAAACAGAAGAAGAAGCTATTAAAGTGGTAAACGAGATAATTGAAATACATAGAGCGGCCGGGTTTAACTTACGCCATATTAATTCTAATTCTGAAAAAGTAAGAAACAAATGCGGTGGATATAATCAAGAAGCTGTGTCAATAGAAAAAGACATTGAGCGCATACTGGGCATGCATTGGCTTACCAATGCAGACGTTTTTGTATTCAAATTGAAGTGGACTCATATCCCAAAAGATATTCTCGATTTCAAGAGAAAGCCAACAAAAAGAGAGCTTTTAAAAATGCATATGTCCATTTTCGACCCGTATGGCTTTCTGGTAGACTTTATGATAACAGCCAAGGTTATAATGCAAGCTGTCTGGAAAGCAGGTATTCAATGGGATGAACCAATTCCTGAAGAATTATATAAATATTGGAAATCGTGGATAGAAGAATTGCCCAAAGTGCAACAATTTGAAATACCAAGGCTTTATGCCCCAAACTTTGAAAAGTCAGGTATTGATTTACACATTTTTGTCGACGCAAGCGAACAAGCAATGGCGGTCGTTGCATACTGGCGTGTTGTTGTGGCTGGACGGGTAACCGTGACATTTGTGACGGCAAAGAGCCGTTGTGCTCCAATTAGGTATCATACAATTCCTAAAATGGAACTACAAGCAGCAACGATAGGTGTACGCCTTATGCAGGCGATAGTGGCCAACCACAATGTTGATATTCATCGTTGTATTTTCTGGACTGATTCCTATACAGTCCTGAGATGGATCCGGTCCGACCACAAGAAGTATAAGCAGTATGTGGTTAATCGTGTAGCTGAAATTCTTAAAGCTAGCTCATCCGAGCAGTGGAGATAGTGCCCTGGATCTTTGAATCCCGCCGATGATGGCACACGCGCGAAATTTGCGCACCAATACAATAACGATGGTAGGTGGAAGCGGGGTCCTGATTTTTTGAAGAAAGACGAAACTCTTTGGCCACAAGAAGCTTTTGGTCCTCATGAAGATGACTTCAGTAATGATGAGATGCGAGCCAAATTTGTTTTCGTTGCTGTACAGAGGGTATGTTATGTAGTACCTAGTATTAACCGATTTTCTAATTATTCGAGGTATAAAAGAGCAACAGCATGGATGTTACGATACGTTGAAAATTTAAGAAGGCGTGCCAAAGGCCAAGATGTTACAAAAGGCCCCTTGACAGCTGATGAAGAAACCGCAGCTGAAAATTATTTATGTCATAGTGCGCAAATACAATCCTACCCGGATGAACTAGCCAGTATTTCGAGCAATAATGTAATTTCACGGGACAGTCCATTAAAGATGTTGAATCCCGTTATAATGGAAGACGGACTGATTCGCTGTAACAGTCGCCTAGAAAGGGCTGAATGTCTACCTATATCAGCAAGAATGCCAATAATACTACCACATAGTCATGCACTTAGCCGATTAATAGTTCAAAAATATCACGAAAAATTCCAACACATAAAAGTTTCTACAATCATGTGTGAGATAAGGCAAACATATTGGATACCATCATTGCGTCGTCTTGTCAATTCAGTTCAGTCCAATTGCATGATATGTAAAATACGGAAAGCTAAGCCAATACAGCCTCAAATGAGTGCCCTGCCTGTTGATCGAGTGCAGCCTTTCGTACGTCCGTTTACATATACAGGGGTGGATTTTTTTGGTCCATTTTATGTCAGTATAAGGCGCGCAAGAGAAAAGAGGTGGGTTTGTCTTTTCACGTGCTTAACTGTACGCGCTGTTCATTTAGAAGTTGCCATGGACTTGTCAAGTGATGCCTTCGTATTATGCCTTAGAAACTTTATGAACAGAAGAGGTGTGCCACAGCAAATAAGAAGTGATAATGGCACAAATTTTGTTGGCGTGACTAACGAATTAAAAGGTATTAAACATTTTCTCGATCACGATGAAATCACCTCACGACTTGCTCCTTTGGGTATCAAATGGATTTATAATACCCCAGCAAACCCAGCCCAAGGAGGAATATGGGAGCGTTTGGTACAATCGATCAAAAAGGTATTACATAACATGTTGAAAGAAGATGCACCAAAATTAGATACCTTCAACAGTTTACTAATTGAGGCCGAATGTATAGTTAATGCCCGGCCCCTTACTCACCTTCCGGTCACTCCCACCGAACCCCTGACGCCGAACCACTTTTTACTTAGTTGTACAAACTCCACGCAAACTCCTTCAAACGTGGAGCCGCATTTAATGTGTTTACGTAAACAATGGAGAGTTTTAATGAATTTGAAGAATTGTTTTTGGAAGAGATGGATAAGGGAGTATCTACCCGAGCTCACCAGACGAACAAAATGGTGTCTGCCAGCACAAAATCTCAACAAAGGAAGCTTGGTTTTAATCATCGACTTTGATGCACCCAGGTCACAATGGAGACGAGGAAGAGTAGTTGAATTGTATCACGGTAAAGACGGTATAGCCAGATCAGCTGAAGTTGACACATCTACGGGTACTCTCAGACGACCTATTTCGAAGTTAGCTGTATTAGACGTGGAAATATCAATGGAATGCAAATAGGTGATTCTCCTCACGCGGAGTCAAATCACGGGGGTGGAGTTGTTGGTGAAATGGCAACCTTTTCTTAGAGATGACATTTAGTATTTGTTTTTTGGTCTTTATGTCATTGTATTGATTTATTATATGTACTATGTACACTGTGTAATTGTAAATGTATGCTATGTAACAAAAAAGAAGCGGTTCTTGACAAGTGTATTGGTGACAAAGAAAAGTACGTGTAGATAAAATTAAGAAACCATTTTTTAAATCACTTTGCGCCAAGACACTTAGCAAGACATCACGTAAGTAAAATTTATATTGTATTATTCAGTTTTTAATAATTGTAATTTTAGAGAATAAACCAATCAAACCATCAAATAAACACAAATCAACATAGAAAATAGCCGTGTTTTTGTTGAACCAGAAGTTTATTCTCGCTAAGGCGCAAAGGGACAACAGTTGTGATCATTGGATCACATGATAAACAGAAACTTTGTAATAAGAACTTATTATAACCTAACGTAAATATTAAGAGACAAAATTATGCATTATTATAACCAAGCACGCAATATACATACACATTTGGAATTAGAGTAATCCTCCACTTTCTTTTAATTTTAAGAAATTGAATGATTCCTCTTGAGGGCGATGGTGTAGTGTATGTATACTGTAAGGTATTCACGTTGTGCAGGAATACTAATTATAGAGTGGCTTCACTTGGGTTATTTGGAATTGTTTACGATGACATTGACTCACATATGTTAATGTTCTTCGTGGACATTGCAATACGAACTGTGTGTGTGGCAAAACCCATTGTAAATATTGTGATAAGTAAAAGGGTTTTTAATTTCAATTGCTTTACGGTGTGCTTATATGACGGCACCATAAAACGAACATGAGATTAATTGTTTTGTATTTGCTTGACACATTTAGCTACTTTGAAGATATTTGAGGCATGTGTGTCATACATGTGGGTTACAAGCAAATTGCCAAAGTCACTCATAATATTGCAGATACACTCAATAATTTTAAGAGATTATTTTAGTATATAAGACACTATTGTTTTAGAATTAAGGCAGTCTCAAATAAGTATCAATTAAGAAGACAACTGGTTCATGTCGAACCAAATAAACAAAGATAAAGCTAATACTAAAGTAAACAGAAAAAGCGTTTTACTTGTACCAGCTCTTGCGCTGCCCGATGACCACTAAAGCTCTCATATTACACTGCAAAATAAAATTTCATGTTCATATTAATTTTTGAATAATATTCAAAACATTATTTTCTGTACAAGAACGACTGCAGCAAACTATTTTTTGTCTATTTAAACACGAATAGAACGAAACACAACAAAAATTAAAAATTCTTATGCATGAATAAAAGTGATAAATGAGTGAATATTTGGTACTCAGATTACCAGTTACACGAGGAACTACTAAAGCTTTTACTTTGAGCGAGATATTTTGACACAACATTGATTCAATCACCAAATCTGCCATTTTCTTTGATTTACTAATAACCTCACCACCTAAGCCTGTAACTTCAACTGAGATCGCGGTAGCGGGCAACTTCAGCAACTTTTGTACTTTTTCAGCAAGGGTCAGTAAGAGCTCGCGCCTTATAATTAGAACCAAAGTGGAAAATGTTTACCCAGGCAGTAGCTAGAATAACTTTTTTCGCAACCGAAGCATGGTGAGATTGAACAACTCCTGATGGAGCTGGTATACTAGTGGACTGCAATTACCTTCGATTGTGATTTAGAGATGCAAAACTATTGATAGTCGCGCCATTCTATAGTTTTTGGCGATACTATCGATAGTCTCAAATTTTTGCAATATTTTCTATAGCAAAAAATTTATGTAAATAAAATTTAAAATTATTTTATCTTCCTTAAAGTAAAAAAAGTGGTTTTTTAGAAACTTGAGTTGTATTGCAAATAACCATAAAACAACGAAAAAGTAAACAAAACGTATATAATTCTACAAAAATTAAATTAAAAAGAAACAAAAAACAAAAGAAATTTTTATATTTTCATTAATTATCGTTTGTTAGTCCGAGTCCAGACTTGCAATTTTTGTTGCATCAACTTTTTATTTTTATTGAGAAAGAGCAATAGAGGAATAAAAAATGTATATATATCTATTTCAACACTCTTCCACATATTCAAGAATTGCTGCAACAAAAATTGCAAGTATGGACGGGGACTTAGCTACAATATTTATGCAATATTTTTGTATCATTTAGAAAATCCTGTTTTATATTATAAAAAAGAAAAAAGTTACGTTATTAATTACCTAAGCTATTGAAGTTAACCCACAAACTACTAACAGACATGTAAAAAATGACATTTGCAAATGGTCCAAATCAGCTAAAGTGCCGGTGGTTGAAGAAAGAGACAACTATAAAGACTTAATGCTGCGAAGAAGGGAAAATAAACAAAACAAAAAAATAAAATTGTAATAAAATTTTGGAAAAATTGTGGTTTATGTGTGCTTTGTGTTTTGTGAATAGAAAGTTTTTAGCTCCAATATGATTATTAGTTTGTGGGAAAAGCAAAAATCAATCATTCCATGTTGGGAGATGCTTTGTAGAATAAAACACCACAAAGCAGTTTGAGTAAATTACGTTAATACAGAAAATAAAACCACAAAGAATGCAAAATATTTTTTAAATTTCTTTTTCGTTGCTTGTGCGTATAGAGGGAGTCGGAAAATAAACTTATATAGTTTTCCCCTTCTGTCACCTCTGTATGCTTTGTGGTTAACCAGTCTTAACATATCGTCTAGACGAGATAATTTTTTGTCATACCAAATGTCAAACTTCATATACAAAAATGAGTTGAGCAGTTTAATTGTTTATATCAGCTTTGATTTTTGTCATAACAAAAAAATGGCTAGTATAGACGCTATGTATATAAGTTAAATTAAATATGGACTCAACATTTAAATTCAAAAACTTTAAAACGAAATCGAATATACAAAAAAATAAAAAATGTTTTGCAAGTAATCTACCTAGCTTTTACCTTCACTTATACTAGACCAGATTATGTAAGTAATGAATATATAATATATTGTTTATATAGTGGCTTATAAACATTTACATCTTGATTTATTTTCAAATTCATAGTTTTGTATTTTTGGTAACAATTTAGTTGATAATTTTCAGTTATCATATAATTTTTCTACCGTTAATTTTTCAGACGTTTTAATTTTTTTACCTTACATTTTTTTTAATTAAGGACATACAAATTATTAATATAACTTATTTAGTTTATGAACTATGTATTCTACTCACAAACAATTTAGCGTTACAAGTGATCTGTAAGCAGAAAGTGGAGACCGTTGAGTAGTCATCCGCTTCTACCCGCCGCAAAATTTCTTTATGTATCAAAACCGTTAGTAAAAAGTATTTCTATTTTTATATAATTTGGTTTTGGTATTTAAACGGCCATATCTGATGATGAAAAAAATTGAAATTTATTTATTTATCTTCAAATTTATTTTAGTCGTTCTTTTTAATATTACAAAGCAGCCATTGGCATTGCTGATTTTTCTCGATAGTATCGCTATCGGATAAAAACCATCGATAGTCCACTTAAAACCAAACTATCGATACTATCATCGATAGTTTTGCAGCTCTTGTGATTCTCACTTTGTTTGAATTGATTTTGATTTTTTGTCGAAAAATCTTTATATACTAGCGTGTGATGTTTTTTCTCACACTTGGAACACGCATTTTGGCTACTACGCTCACTATATAAGTAACCCGTTGTTAGACAATTGAAACAAAAGTGAAATTTTTTCAGCACTGCAACACGATCCATACTCAGGAATTCACTACACGAGCTTATTTTATGGTTTTCTTTGCATAGGCTACACTGCTTAGGGACAAGTTTTGTATAATGGGGCCTATATTGTTTTGTCTTGGTTAATGTTTGATTTCTCGGTAGAAGGACCAAATATTTGCGCTGGTGTGGTGCTGCTACAGCTTGTCCGCCTGAAAAAAGATCCGTCATAAGAAATTTTGCGTGTAAATGATGCATCTTTTATATAATTTATATTTTTTGCACAAACCAAACACTATTTTGTTCTAGTATTCCGTATATAAGTTTCTAATGCCAACAAGTACTGCACGTACATATACATATAAATAAAAGAGATTTCTAGCGGTGTTAATACCATTCAAAAATAAATATTCTCAAAATTCCTATTAGCAAAAAACATCAATGAAGTTGCCAAAAACGATTCACGTAAATATCGTATTTTTGCATTACATACTATGTATCTGTGGCAGTAAATAATAATGGCTTAAGTTGAATAAGTGTTTTTTTTTCATTTTATTACATATTCTAATTCTCTTATTCAAAAGTTTTCAGTGTTATATTATTGTTTGTATTTAATGTCGATTAAAATATTGCAGCATCACGAAATTCTCTCATTTTTTTGGGAAAAACAGCTGTTGAACAAAATTAAAGAAAAATTTCTAATGTGAATTCTTTTTCAGGCTGAAAATACCATCAATGATAGGTTGCTGAAATGTTTTAAAAGTGTAAATCAATTAAGAAAAAATATATAATAGATTAATATTAATAAAAGAAGTCCAAATTTCACGCCAAGAGATGTTGAATTTTCAATGGCCGCAAAATTTTTGTTTACTTTGTTGCGGGAACAACAACAAGCTAGCAAACACTATATGTTTGTGTATACATGTGTGCGCAACTTAAATAAAACTTAAATCAGCAAGGTTGATCATTTAAATATTATTTAAGTTTCATTTAATTTTGTACTGCAAAACTTAATTTCGGATTTACATAGAACTTAAAAATAAATAACACTTAAATACGAAGTCATAAACTGGCCCGAAGTATAACATGCATTTCATATTTTTGTATTTGCACACATTTAACTCTCTTTAGCTTTCACTGGCTGTTGAAAATTTGAATGAATGTTGTTTTCGTTGTGTGCAGCCAAACAGATGAATATACTCACGCAGCCTTTTAGTTTAGCTTTCACAAACATAACATTTTCTATATGGCCTACTTATCAAAAGATTTTTGTGACAGACATATAATCTGTTTCTAAGGTTTTAATAGAACACAAATCAGTTTTTATATTTAATTTTGCCGCTATATATAACCCATTTAAATAAACATATTTTTTCAACATATGTTTTAATTTTTACATTGCCATGAACAAAAACTTGGCAAAACAAAAGAAATTTATATGTTGATTTCTTCACGGCGATAATTTTATCCCGAAACAAAGTCATAGCCACCGCCGTTGGTTTCAAAGTTTAAACCTTCCCCACTTACATTGCATTTTTACGGCTCTTAAATGAAGTTAGACTGAAAAATGTATTGTTTATTAAAACTTGCGATTGTAATTGTACATCACGCATTAAAATTTTTCGCTACAGCAGAGAATTTTATTTAATGTGTAAAAAAAATAATTCTAAAATTTTTATCAGCTTTCCACAGACGTTAAAATTTAACGTTGTCAAAAAAGATATCATTTGGCCCAAGTCGAATTCATAGCAGGTGGCCTTGACAGCTCAGCTGAAATAGTTTGCTCCTAGCATTTTGATCTGTTTTCGTTGTCAACATTTGTTTATGTGTGCTTTATATGTAGAATTTGATGTTGATTTTGACAAAAATAGGTATTTCTCAAAGCGAATTGAGGCGCGTCTACCTGTTATGAATTTGTCTTGATTTGGCATAGCCGAAACATGAAATTTTTTCCCCACAAGCGTATTTACCTTTTTTTTATATGCATATGACACAAATGTTCAAGTATGCTTTTTCAGTAGTGTGGGTGTAAAACATAAATAAATTTTGACAGCTGCGTACCCAAAAAAATGGTCGTTAACGCTTCGCTACCACCTATATTATTTTACCATGCCTACAAGCAAATATTTTTCACCCTAGTACCACAGGATAATCAGAGATGTATCTTTGAGGTTATGTTTTGGAGCAAATCAGCTTTTTTGTTCAACTAGTTACTGTTAAAAAGAGATAGCAATATAATGTAAGGATGAGGGAAAATAAACAAAACAAAATTAAGCATTTTGGAAGTAAGAAATGATGAATTGTATTGCAATTTACTTCTTCTATATATCACGAATAATTCTTATTTTATATTATTTTTAATGTTATATAACTTTTTGCATTTATATTGCTTAAATTAATATTTTTCTGCAACTCTTTTTAGTGAGTCAGAAATTAATAAGAATACAAAACCACAACAAAACATGAAAAAATTCTTTGTTTACGAGTTACTGTGCGACAGATACAGCAATAGCATGCTGTTCGTGTCACCTCTGGTATTACTTTGTGCTAGTACCTTGGTACCGATTGGCAAACATCCCGATATGGATGCGAAACTGCGAATGAAAAGAAATGTCAAATATTTAAGTAAAAAAAACGAATGAGAGAATTTTTAAAATAGTCGAGTACCTGCGATTATTTATGTATATAAATAAACTGCCTCACATGGTGTTATTTTTGGCGAGTCCCCAAAAAAAATTTTAGGGAATTTTGGTGATAGCAATTTTCGATTTGAGAATGCGAGTAAAATATTTCTGGTATCCCTGTCCCTGCTGAACAATTTTAATTTTGACAAAGTTGGATTATGTTTAGATCGTTTAAAATTTTATTTGTAAGTTATTAGTTTTTAATGTTAATAGTAAATATATCTAAAGTGAATATTTTTTCAGAAGCCATGCCTCGCACGTCAAATCCATTTGATTCCAATGGTTGTGGAACAAACAGGAAGAGGGGAGCGTGCTTATGACATATTTTCTCGGCTTCTTAAAGAACGTATAATATGTTTGATGGGCCCGATCCACGACGATTTGAGTTCTTTAGTAGTAGCACAATTGTTATTTCTCCAGTCGGAAAATTCAAATAAGCCGATTCATTTATATATTAACTCTCCCGGTGGAGTAGTTACAGCAGGACTTGCTATATACGATACAATGCAGTATGTTAAACCTCCTATAGCGACATGGTGTGTTGGTCAAGCTTGCTCAATGGGTTCATTGCTTCTTGCTGGCGGTGAAGCAGGAATGCGATATTCACTGCCAAACTCGAGAATTATGATTCATCAACCTTCCGGTGGAGCACAGGTACTTAAGCAAAAATTGAAAAAATTAAGTGAAGTAACCCCAAAATATACACGATAAAATAAAATCAAACGTCAATTTGACCCCAGTCTATTAGTAACTAACTGATGCCTGTCTTATAAAAACTCAATTTTCCTTTTAAAAGTTGAAACAGCCAAAAAAATACGCATAACTCTCTTGGCAAATATTCCATAATCTAGCACCTTGAATATTAATTTTTTTATGTATGACTTTGGTTATACGTAGAGGAGAAAATCCTCTCAAGGCCGGCTATGCAAAAAGGCTTTAGTTAGCGAAGGCGCTGTTTGTTATACATAGAGGAAAAAAATCCTTAAGCCCGCCCGAAGGCCGGCTATGCAAAAAGGCTTTAGTTAGCGAAGCCGCTGTTTGTAATACATAGAGGAAAAAATCCTTAAGCCCGGATGAAGGCCGACTATGCAAAAAGGCTTTAGTTAGCGAAGCCGCTGTTTGTAATACATAGAGGAAAAAATCCTTAAGCCCGGATGAAGGCCGACTATGCAAAACGGCTTTAGTTAGCGAAGCCGGTGTTTGTTATATAGGGTCTGCCATCTACCGTTTTTTTCAACTAGTGCTTATTTCGTGAATGGTAACACAGCTCATGTCTGATTTGACAGATAATTAGTTTTATCCTTCCGCTGAACGAATATGGTTGTGAATACGCTTGAACAACGCTTCGCTAAGTGGGCCTGCGATCGACTTACAGAAGATGCCGATTTTGCCAAAAAAAAATCTTCAGATGAAGCTCATTTTAATCTTGGCGGGTATGTAAACAAGCAAAATTGTCGCATTTGGTGCACAGAAAAACCGCACGCATACATTTAAAAGTCGACGCACCCAAAACGAGTCACTGTTTGGTGCGGATTTTGGTCCAGAAGCATAATAGGGCAATTTTTCTTCGAAAATGAGCAAGGAGTGGCCGTTACAGTTATCGGGCCATGTTGAACGAATTTTTGTTCACAAAAATTGAAGAGGATGATATTGGCAACATTTGGTTTCAACAGGACGGCGCTACGTGCCACACAACCGAAGCTACACGATATTTTGCGCCCTGTTTTCAAAAAAAAAGTTATCTGGTGGACCCTATACATAGAGGAGAAAATAATTTTCATTCGAATAAACTACATATGTACTTACCTAATGCACATTCGTAACATTTTCGTACAAAATTTTGTATAAACTGTACTGAGAGCTAAAAAGTTAAATATTTTTTAATAAATTTTAAATATTCTAAAAGATCAAAAGCTTTAAAATGATACCAATGTTGGTCATATACGTTTAGAAATGTTGTGGAAGATCATATATACATATATGGCAACTTCAGAAGCCCATAACTCGAAAACTATGCTTTCTCCCATTTTTTTGTTTTATATTTCTAAGTATTTTTCGATTTTCTACCACCTTATGCACTTTTTATTTTTTTATGGACTGTCACTAAACTGGACTTGTTCCCAATTTTCTTCACCGTAATTCATTTTTTTATATCTGGAAGATCGTTGCACAGTAGCGTGAAGTGATACAAAAAAAGTGGTAATATATCCCTATATTCTTAACAATGGAGCCGATTAGCGTAAATCCAATTGTTATGTATAACAGAAGAAGTCAGTGATACAATTTTCGAATCATGTATTTGAAGGAACCCTGTTGCAACACAGGGTGGGCTTAAAAGGAGTTGTAACTATTGTAAATCAACCCGATTTTAATGATCTTTGGCTAATGTAATCTACATTGAAAGACAAAGATAAAACTGTGTCATTGTAGTTCTGATAGTTTTAGAGTAATTTCACATAATTTTTTTTCACATACCTTCATACTTTTTTTAGTTATTGGATCATAATTTCCTTCATATTTAACACTTTCTAAAACTTTCTTAAAAATAGTTTTAGAAAGCCCAATCCACCCCACCCCCTATCTAAATTGTCAGATGAAATCAAAATAGTTCTATTTGGCTGAAAGAGTCTTCGTCAGAGTATGAGGTAAGGCTAATACAGCTAGGGCTCACTACACGACTGTAAAATGTATAGGAGCGAAATAAATATTTGGGGTGGTTTCTCATACTTTCACACAGGGTTTTTATTTTGGATTAAAGTATACATGGTTTCCCAGCTCTATGTCAAAATGTTGGAAATTGTGAAGCCATACCAAAATTAAAATATGTAAAAGAATCAAAAGTGGTAAAATTTTCTGCCAAAGCTTTATTATAGAGAGATGCCAGAAGTTACTCAATTCTATTGCAGTTATAAAAAACTATGGATATTATTCAAAGTATTAGACGAATTAAGATATCTGATGTAAAAAGTTTCATACAACGTATATATCATTACCTGAAATCCTTTGTTAGTTAAGAGCATTTCATTCCAGATAACGATATATTTTTTAATTTGGGTAGTTTCAAAAGATGCTGATATTTTTTGTGTTGAGGTATTTTAGTTTGTTTCCTTTTATGTATATTACAAATTCATATATACTGAATTCAATATGTATACATATAAACAACATCAAGGCGAATTCAATTTACCGGTGGTGTCGAGGCAAATTCAGAACAGGTTGCCTCGAGGGATCAGGTGACTGAATTCACTTGAATTTTGGCAGCCAACATTTTTCAAATTATTTTGTTTGTTTACATAAGAAAAAAACTGCTTATGTATATTAATACTAAAAATATTTTTATTTTAAATAACATGTTTCTTATAAAAAAAAATTTATAATACTTAATAATTATTTTTAATAATTATTAATACCAACCGACTATAGAGCTGAGGCCGTACCACCAACCAACGTACCACTAATAGTACCAACTGAACCACCTGCGGAAACTGGAAAGCCACTAAAACCGTGAGAGATTATTGTGTTGTCCGAATTGAAGAGGTATGGCATGTATTAACTTCACTTGGCAGGACCATCCGCCATGCAAGTAGTGCTGCTGATATAACTGTAGTGGCCTATGATGAACTGTTGCGACATACAGATGTGTCATGATCAAAGTTTCCCGCAGTATTTATACCAGTAACAGTAGTCACAGCGCTAATAGCTGTAACCGGCGCTATTGTAGTCCGAATGGGTGTAACTAAACTTCAGGCACAAAGCATTAGTCTGTACTGCAGGTACGCCTTCACCAACACCCATTATTTACGTGGCCATAACACTAGCAAAGGGGTTAATAAGTGGCTGGGGTTGTTGTATTAGTTACGGCAATCAAAGTATTTAACACTGATATGGGCACCTATGTGTTCTAATTTTAAAGGCGAATTCGGATGCGACTACCTGATGTGGATCTGCCTTGGGTGGTGTTAATATTACAATACCATTTGGTTGCCATAAAATGTAAAAAACGTGAAAATTAACTTTATTTAAATTTATCTTGAGCAACTTTCATCACAATCCAAAAAAATATTTGTAAACAGCAGAAAACACGAATGAAAAAATTCTGAAATTTAAAGCCACCAGAGCAAAATAGTCAGCTGTGTTTTTAACACCACAAAGCCAAACATTCCGTTACGACATGACAATGGATTACAGTGCCGACGAAGCCATTGCTCGATGAGTGTTGTATGCCCACATTGTAAGGCATTGAAATACAAAAATTAAACTCCTGGATTGTGTTGCGCAATATTGGCTTTCGCCGAACGTTGCCAGTGATTTCACGGTTAACGCCAGCCGATGTTTGCATGAATGATTGAATGCATGTTTGAAGTCGACCTTTTTATAAAAACACGTCAGAAATTCAAACTAAGTACCAGAATGGGGGTCGAGTTGCAGAACGTTCAATTAGGAAAACTTTTCAAAGCAATTACTAGGCATTAGTAATGGCAAAATCCCCGTTGATATTGCGACCGGCTACATTAAATTCTCTGTTAACAAACTTTTGCCATTTCACTGAATCGAAGAGCGAAAGCATCCTAAATGTGTTCACAAACATTGCACAATATTACAGAAATCATGTTTGGTTGAGCGAACGTAAACATGGATGTAGACGAATTGAATTTCAAGATTCAAAGTGAAATTGCTAGCGCTTTTATGACGTGCAAATCGGTGGATTCCATTACTAACCAAGATGATGTCATCAACAATCCAACCGAGTTTTTGGACCCGCTGGAATTACCCGAATTGCCACCACAAAATATCCAACTGAAAGTCGGATCAGCAATCATAATGTTGAAAAATATCAACTAACTATGTCTTGTAATGGCAGCCGGCTGGCCGTGAAAAACACATGATCAACGTCATCAAAGAAGAAAAGGTTTTTGTTGTGTATTGCCTGACAAAAGAAACACTATTCTTTTTCAATATCAATTAAAATTCATTTATTATTTATTAAGTGTTTGATTTCTAATTATCTACATACATATACTGATGTCGACTACTATTTGCAAAAAAGGCGGTTTTATAACATACGGTTAGTTGAAACGATATAGAGTGAAATGAATGAATATACAATAAAGATAAAAACTACGTACAAGGAATGTCCAAAGATGATGTAGAAAGGGGGTTGCCATCTCTTAGTTACTGACATTACAGTTTTGATACCACGCATTCTAATGATGCCGACCGACATTCCGTTTGAATTTAATCGCATACATTTTCCGGTGAGGCTTGCATTCGCAGTTACAATAAACAAATAACAAGGACAGTCATTGAGTGTTTGCGGCATTAACCTGGAAAATCCATGATTTCGCATGGTAAATTTTATGTCGCCTGTTTTCGATTTGGAGAGCCATCAGCTTTGTTTTTTAAGCGCCAGACAACAAAACAAAAAATGTCGTGTATCATACATAAAGCATTAGAATGAATGAAATGGGGAAAGGAAAGTTAACCAATCGAAACAAAACATTTTTCTGATTTCTCACGCGAACATCGTTCTTACAGTCGCAGTGTAAATAAAACACCTTTCGAATCTCTGTGATCTCAATTCAAAATAATACATGTTCAAAATCTTTTAAAAATAAAAATTCTTGGAACAATCAGAAATGTTTTTTTTTCCTTAATTTTTACTTTGTTTACATATTTCCAATATATTTTCACAAGTTTACAAAATTATCACAAAGAAATTTATTTAAATTTAGGCAGGACAACGTCTGTCGGGTCAGCTAGAGGTTAATAAATATTTATGGATATTACCATTATTCTATACAAAAAAAAGTTTTTTTTTGATAAAGAAAATAGTTTTAAATGTAGATTTAAAAAGTTTAATTGATTTCAATGCTTAGCTTAGGAAATATAAGAAAACATGGCATTAATAACTTAAAATTAAAGTTGATCTGTAAGAAAAATATGTATTCTAAGACAGCTTTAGTCAGTTGTTATGTATTTTGTTTATTTTGATATACTAAAGTATTCGAGTTTCGGTACTGCTACCAATATAAATGAAAAACAACCACCGGTACCGAATAAATAAAAAAAATTAATAGCGATACTGTTGTACGTTTTGGATGTTAACACTAATATTAAGAACGTATTTCGCACAATTTGCCAGCATACGAATAATTTATGCACACGTGTCTGTTTACGAATAAGTTCATGCACACGGGAACCGGTCACGTGACTAATTGTCTTTTTTCCTTCTAGGAAAATTAAAGTTATATATATTTCATATACATACTTTTAAATAATTTAAGCCTTAACATTATTATTTTTATTTTTTAGGGCCAAGCAACGGACATTCAAATACAAGCAGAGGAAATAGTCAAATTAAAAAAGCAATTAACCAATATTTATGTAAAACATTCAAAGCAATGCTATGATTTATTATACCAACGAATGGAACGTGATAACTATATGGCTCCAGAAGAAGCCAAAGAATTGGGACTTATAGATCACGTTCTAGAGCATCCTCCAGAAACTATTGCCAACACATTATCAAATGAAGAGAACAAAAAAATGGAAAACTGAAAAATAAACTTTATTAATACATACATATTATATATATTTGTTACCAATGATTACCATGTACATACTGTGCTCAATTATAAATATTCGGAAGGAATTTGTTTCATGAGGAAAGGTTTTTCTCAAGAAAAAATTTCTCCAATTAATTCAAACTCCCTTCTGTTTTGTGGGGAAATTTTTTTACGGAAAACCCAAACTTAAATATATTTGGAATAACTATTTTTTAGATTTTTCAGGTAGCGGAATTCACGATTTTCAATTTATGACTTATTGTTAATGATGTCATGTTTTTCAAACTTCTAGCTTGATGTACTATTTTTCGCATGTTTCTCAATTTTGTCCAAAAAAATGTTAAAAATGGATGGAGATCCCTAAATATAAGTAGCGGCCGAAACGACAAAATTAAGCTGCTCGCGAAAATGTCGAAAATCCGGCAAAATTTCCCTAATTAAAAAAAATTTAAAATATAAAAAAACCTAGTTAAGTTTATTTGAGTCTTCAAAAATAAACATTACAAAGTAAATAATTAAAAATAGTGTTACAAAGAAAACTTAAATCTATACTGCAGTATTCATAAAAAATAAATTCGGTTTGAAAACTATTTTAAGGAAAATTTGTATAAAAAATTTGTATAGCACTTTCTGTTCGTTAAAAGAAATTGCGAAATTTAAGCAAAGCATGATTTTTTGAATAAATTTTTCAAAACCAAATTGATAATCTGGAACACATGAAGTTTCCATATTGTTATCCATTCTAATTCTAATAAATTTTTCAAAGTGATATTGGTCTTACATTTTTCAAATCAAAAGTGTTCTGTTTTTTTTGGAACAGGACAAATTTTTGCCTTTCCAAGCAATAGGAAAATAACAATTGTTAAAAAAACAGTTATAATAATTAATAACTAAATAATCAAAAGCGATTGGGGAAAATTTTTTATGATAAAATTGGAAACTCCATCCAAACCGAAAGATTTCTTGTTATTTAACAATTTGATAACTGACAGTAGCTCATCAGCATAAGTTAGAGAACTATCCCTATGAGTATTTGATGATTAAAATTGTTTTCAAAATTAAACATTGAAATTGGTATGGACGATAAATTGAGTCGAATTGTGTTTCCAATATCTCATACATTCCTAATCGGACCGACACACAGTGGCCAATTTGGCTTCGCTAGCGGCATTTAATTCAAATTTTCAAATTTGAAAAACCGTTAATGTTTTTTAACAATCGATAACAAATACATTCACTAGATTTGTATCGATTTTTAAAAGCTCAGCTTACAGCTGATGAACAGCTGTGAGCTGTCAAAGTCAGCATATGTTTCTGCAAGTGTTGTGCAAAATATTTCCGCCTTTTTGATCATCGTTTTGCTATTCGTGTTAAACTTGCAAATTTTATTATTTTCATTAAAAGTTTTGTTATATACTAACGCCAAGGTATGTATTATATAAAAAAACTGTGGTTGTGATCTGTGTATACTTATGTTATTTATAAAACGTAATCGTGTTTAAGTGTATTAGCAACTCGCCCATTGTAACGTACACCTGTCTTTCGTGGAGTAGAACTTACAAAATTCAGTGTAATTGTAAATTTTCATATATGTGCATTGTGTGTCAAAAACGTCCAAAATTTACTGCGAGTACCTGCGAGCCTTCAATTTATTGTACTTTTTAGGCAAAATGTCAGTGACAAAACGATACTGAAGAATCTGATTAATATTTCTTTTATAATATGGTTTCTCTTTGAGTTGAATATTTTTTTTTATTTTATATATGAATATATGGTGGAAAATGTTTATTGAATTAAAAACAAAATAAAAAATTAAAAATAAAAAAATTAAAATTTAAAAAAAAAAAATTAAAAATAAAAAAAAAAAATTTAATTTTTTTTCCAAAAATTGTTTCATTTTTTTCTGAATTGAGAAATTTTTGAAGATATCTTCTTTACTTTGGAAGCTATGAATAAAATGCCGCTAGCGAAGCCAAATTGGCCACTGTGCGACACCTGAATATATTGAGGACAAATGATTTTAAATTAAATTAATTTTTGAGTATTAGTAATGCCGTTTACTATTAATTTTGAAATAGTATTATTTCTTTGAATTCTTAATTTTTTTACAAGCTGGTGGCCCAGGTTTGATATTTGCCAGACGATTTTTGAAAATTTCAGCCTGTTCAATTTAAACTTGGTCCTTTATAATAATTTTAAACAACTGAATTTCTTTTGAAAGAAGAATGAAGGTGTTAATAATTTCACATATCTTAAAAATATTAAGGATATATATTTGGGAGCCCAAATAAATATAGAACTTAGTTCTACTCATAAATTATCAGATGAAGATGAAATGCAATTTCGAAATAATTGCCTAAAGTTAACCAATCGAAACAAAACATTTTTTTTATTTGTTACTCGAACATCGTTCTTACAGTCTAGTGTAAATAAAACACCTTTCGAATCTCTGTGATCTCAATTCAAAATAAAACATGTTCAAAATCATATAAAAATAATCCTTTAAAAAAAATCATCAATCGGAAATGTATTTTTTCCATAATTTTTACTCTGTTTACACATTTCCAATAGATTTTCACAAACTTACAAAATTATCACAAAAAATTTATTTAAATATAGACAGGACAACGTCTGTGGGGTCAGCTAGTAAAAAATAAAAAACTGAATCACCCTTATTCCAGTTGGCGACATCGACGTCACGTCAACACAAACAAAAAATGGGGCTTGTCTACCCGTTTTCGAACACAACTGACAACTAGTTATTTTCTTGACCTTAGAGAACAGAAATATACTGTCAGTATATAATTCTAGTTTTTAACATGAATAAAAGTTATTAACGTGTCATTTTAAATTTTGTTTCCTTTTTCTCCGCGTCTCAAAGTAAAATAAATTTTGTGTCGAATGCTGGACACGACGAGTGATATCCCAGCTGAGAAACGTCGTTACAAATTATTCCAATGCTTTCTTGTATATATTTTTCTTTTTCCCACTTGGAGCATACACATATAAATATCTGTATGTTTATGCATGCTACATAAAGCTGTTCATGGGCGAAACATGGGAATCCTAAATTTAAGCCACATAACCGAAGATGTTGCCTCTGAGATTTATTTATTGTCATCGCAAACGCTAAGCGAACAGGAAATCGCAAACGTTTGCATTCAAATGACATGTGTGTCGTTTTCATTGGAATGCGTGGAAACAATACATCTCTTCCTTTATATTTTTATGTTATTATTGTTACTTCAATAAGGCTTTTAATTGAAGCACATGTGGTTGAAAGATTGGAAATCAAGCGCATCCAAGAATTCGATAGGATAGTCAATTACATCCTCAACATTCGTCGCAGAGTTGATGAATTTATAAGTTCTGACATTACCGCCAATTTTATTCAAAATTACACTATTCATCAAATTTACGTGAATATTCTTAACCACTAGTAAGAAAACGTTTAGATAACCACTGTATATTTCTGAAATTTTGTTCGATATTTGGATACACACAGTGGATTGAGTCGTCTACAGATTGTGTGATTCGGCAGAAGTCAGTTGGAAATGCTATGACATTTGTTATGGGATCGTCTGGCATATTTACATCCCATAAGTCTTGTAATTGCTAGGAAAATTGAGAAGCTAATGCATCATTTTGCAATAGAACGCGCATATTGGTACTAATTTTCAATACGTGAACATATAGCCAAAGAAATGAAGATTTAAGGCATGCTCATCAGCCGGTGTTGAGCTTGGAATAACAGAGTGTTTGTCGAAAGTCGCCAGGTAATAGAATAAGTGCACGTTCAAATAAGTACGAATTACTTCTAAAATCCTGTAACGTACGGTTTAGAGCCTCTAAAGATTTTTTATATGCCATAGTAAATTCATTTCGTACTATAATCTTACATATTTGCAGCACTTTGTCCATGCAAATTTTATTTAATATTGCATGTGTAGTCTTCATTTTTGCTATTTTAATTGTAATTTAAGTGCTGAATGCGCAGTTCTCCCACCATACAAAAGTGTAGCCGCAATGCCGGATAGATATCGGAAAGTTAATAACTACCCCACTGATACCCTCAAAATGTTGCAAGAAATATTAATTTGTTCTAAGAGTAATCGTCATAAAATTTTGAGAGCTTAACTATTGTAGTGGACCTGATATGGGAATATTAATAATTACTTTGTATGGGGGCAAGCCGTTTCCCCATCCTATACCACCAGCATTTTTCTGGAAATTGCATGTTATTCTAAGAATAAAACTCACCGAATTTAGAAAGCCTCACTCTTATATTTGTACAGATATAAAAAAATTAATAATTACCTCCAACATTTTGCTAGAAATTGCAGTAAAAAAGGCAACAGAGCAAATGTTCATATGCGAAGATCGCATTGTGAACCATACTATTTTGCATCATCTGTACACATTGAGTTAAGGATAGTCGAAATTACCAACGTCATAAATGTTGTTAACTATGAGTTCGATGAGCACTTCAAACTTTCGATTGGATATTAAGTTGGACAACATTGCAATAAGTATGAGTGCGTATAAGTACAAGAAATTTTGTCATGATTCAGCTCTACTCACTTTTTCACTACTTATTGCTGATCACTGCTACGGATACGATTATGAAAAGCGTCGGGCGTACGAGGCTCATTAGCAGGCCAAGAACTGGATCGGTAGCTTCTTGAAGTGTAGAATAGCATCTGCAGAATGGGGTTATGCTACTATTCAGAAAGAAGCTCATAGAGGAACTCCCGAAGGAGGAGTTGTATTCTCAATGGACTCGATGGTAAACCAGCCAAAAATACAGCATATGCAGACGACAAAGCCGCTATCATTAGTGGAAAAATTCTGTACAAGATTAGTTGAATCACGGAATCTACGTTAAATATTATTCATAGATGGACACCATGAGTAGGTCTGGATGCAAGCCCTGAAAGGACGGATCTCGTACTTTTCACCTATAGGAAGGTATCGGAATAACCAATATAACAACATAAAACAAAAATGAGTTCTCCGGATTCCGTATAAATTTTGTCTGAAGAAGTTTCATAAAATAAAAATTTCATAATCTTAAATTATAAAAAAATAAAAGCACACTAAAAATAAAAAACTCAATAAATAAAAACATAAAAAATTTTTAATTTAAATAAAAATTTTAATAATTCCAAAGGGGTTTAGCTCCCAATGGGCCTATCTACGCAAATGATATCGGCTTGGGATAGCAGCCGAACTTCAGTTGTGTTACCAGCCGGCAACTGAAAATTCGTGGTTGCCAGAAAGGCACTAACAATAAACTGAAACTTACAACCCGCATTTGCCAGTTGCCGTTTGTAGTAGTTTTCAGCAAGTATCAACCCAACTGAGGTTCGGTTGTCATCCATAGTATTAACAATAATGTCCAGTTTTATAATATTTAGAACTTGCTCGTTTTTAGCCATTTATTTTTAAGTCAGTAAATTATAATTGTTTTATAAAAACTTGAGGATTAATTTTGAAGCAGAACAAATTTTAGGTATAAATAAAAATTAACTGAAATGTGCCAAATTCAAAATATTTTTGATTGTAATTTTGTATATTCTAAGTAATGTATTAATCGAAAATGTTAATTTCGTTCATTTTAAAGTTGAAGAAACTCGATATTACTTTAGCTTTGATCCATAGAAGTTTCCGTATTGGTAGTAACCGTATCCTTTTGCACATACTCATATATTTTGCTCAGCTCTGGAGAATCTTTAATTGATTTTAAGAAATCTGTCAACTGTTGATTTTTATCTAAAACAAATAAATGATAATATTAATATTGCTTGTAAAACGTTATACACAATTTTATTTACCTGCTTTGGGAACCTTAGATAATGCGCATACAGCCCTCAACGCAGATCGCTTTAATTCATCCTGTTTTTCATACTCCTGTTTAACGGAGTTTGCTTTCACTTTGTGTGTACAAGTGTCGCGTAATTGTTGTACAAATTGATCAAGTCCTATTAGAAAGAAAACATTAGTTTTGTGCAAGGTTGGCAACTGAAACATATAGCGATATCGGTATTATTTTTTATTTGAATTGCATATATCGATAGCGATATATACCGGTATATACAGTCATTATAATTTTACATATGAAATCGAAGAAAGTTGTTTTTATAATAACAATATTTAACAACTGTCAAAATTTTTCTTGGAGTATGTATTTTCTAATAGATTAGGACTGAAACTAAATTTAAAGTTTTTAAGATATCGTAGAATTTAATTTCAGCTATTTATCCCATATTTCTCTTTTACAACACTTTCCATTACTTTACGTTGAAATCAATTAAAGTTTTTAAAACTCCACTATATAAATTAAGAATTATAAAAAACATATTCGGATCATTTCCCATGGAAGATGGTATAAATTATGTACGTAAAAATACTAGTGCTAACTGGGCACTGCAATATAGGTACACATGCTATAAAAATGGGTCTAAGTTAAAACGAGTTGTAATGAGGAAGAAGAAACAAAACTGTGTTTGATCTTCTATGTCAATGCCCTGCGCTAGCAAGCATTATTAATAAAATACTCGGCTCTGATACCTTGTCAGATCTTGATAACCTGGCAGGTATTAGGCTAATCAAACTATTCGCTTTAGTGAGGGAATCCGGATGGATCAAAGAGGGGGCGGGGCAGATGTAATCTTTTGTCTCACACGCTTTAGGGTATCACATAGGGGCCGAACTGACGGATCCAAGTCAGCCACCACTAGAATGGTGGTTACCCCATTGCTCTAACCTAGCCTACATAAAAATAACAACAACGAAATCCTAAAACTAGAAATGAGGTTTTTTGCCAGATTTTGTATTCAGTCTAAATCTATTAGGGACGTTTAACATGTTAAGAAAACATCAAGGGTTTACAAAAAAAATTATTGCAATCAGTGTTTAGTTCATTTAAACGACCCCACCACTACTTGTATATCAATTTTATCAAGATGTGGTGGCTTAAGTCATGTACCTACATATTTATATGAATTGGAGACAGAAAACTTTAAGAGCCTGCACAAGCAATATTTATCGGCAAAAATCCATGCTTCCAATTGTGGATAAAGGAACCGCGAAAATTTTTTTGTAAAGAGAAGTAATACTCAGGCAATTAATGCCTCTTCACTATGGTGAATTCAGAAAGCTTGTTTTACAACTCGGCTATTGGCGCATTAAATTTTTTAAATATTTTCTTTACAGTCGCTGCAGTAACCACTTCAGCCACTCTCAAAATCTTGCGACTCCCGACTCTACATCCCCCTTCCAGTGCCAATCCAGGATACTACCCTCAGTGTGAAGATGCCGGGTGGTTTCGACGACGCATCAAACTATCGATCGATTTTGGTTATTAAGCGGGCGACCTCTTTTTTGGAAGGCCTATGTGAGGGCACTAGACTTGATGAGCCATATACCAAAAATGTGATATTAGAACTTCTACAGTTGGGTAATCCTGGCATACCTACCCATTATTGAAAGTTTAGCCAGGATTCTCTGGCGCCGCTTCGATTGAAACAGTTGAAGATGTACTACGGTTTCGGAATAATCTTCTTCAGAGTCTTTAGAGACGAACACAAGGAAGACCAGGTTGAAGAAGTCGGTGATTCCGCTCCGGATAGCATGTCCACTGAGGACACTGTAAGTCTCACATCATTTGAGGATGTAGTGGAGACAATTATAATTATTTTATTTTTTTACAAGCATTATTATGTAGTTGTAGTATATATTCTTCTATATTATTAATAGGCAAACACGGTTTTTGAGATCCCTTTTACAGCCGTAATACTGTACCGATTTCGGAAAGATTTATATGTTTTTAATGGGGATTTTAGATACATAGATGCGCACAATCTTAATTTTATTTAAATCGGTTTAGGATTTTGGGAGCTATAAACGTTTGAAGTTGCTAGTAATACATGCACACTTATTACACATACAAAGTTTGTGTGTGTTTGTCCAATTTCTTTTGTGTAGAAATGAGACAGAGTTTTTTTCTATATGTATTTTGTAGTACGAGAGAGATAAGTAAGAGAGTATAAAGTTGTTTATTTATAATGTTTTTTGTTTTTGTAAATACTTTTTTTATTGGCTTGACTTTGTTTTAATTTTGAAATTTTCAATCACCACCACCAAAGATTCGCGGCATACTACATACATATTACACCCAAATAAAATTGCCACTTATTATTGCGGCTGATGCCAACGCTCAACACGCTCTATGGCACAGCTCGGTTACAAATACAAAAGGTGAGTCTTTAATTGATTTATCCTCTGTATAAATTTAGACGTAACAAACCCACTTTCGTTGTAGTTAACAGAATTTAAGTTTTCTCATTCCACTAGTTAGTACTATACATTATAATTTATCAATTTGAGTTTACGTCTGGTAAATTTTATATTGTATAGTGACTGACGTACTTCATTTTCTTATTATTCAATTGTTTTTGTACACAATGAGTCGTTGAGACGAACTCTTGTTTAATTTCGTGAAGAAAACATTTTATTAAATAAATTAAAATAAAATAAAGCAGCTTTTAATTAAAAAATAAAAAGTTTGATTAAAAAATTGCTACTTTTGAAAAAAAGTTATTAATTTACAGTTCGAAGGTTTATGACTTTTTCCCTTGTAACTTAAATTTTTAATTGTTGCCGAACTTTTTTGTGTATGATGGGATTCTTTCCTTTGTCAAAAAAAAGGTTGGAAAATCATGGCAACAACCACTTATTTCAAAAACTAGTTATAGGAAGGAAAATGTATGTATGAATACGATATTGTTATATTTGAAAAATTATAAATGATCTATGCAATTGAGATAAATTTAGTAAAATAACTAATGTACATATTAAAGACGTGCATTGTTCCATCCAAATGATACAAGTTTTTAAAATCATTGCTTCTTGTGCGTGCGTACTTGTACGTAAATTAGCGCTTGTTGTGTTAGTTGTTATTTGTGTCTCCTTATATGGATTAAGTGCGTTAAAGTAAACAGAAAAATAGAATAACACATTTGTGTTATACATTTTCAGCAAAGAAAACAAAATAGTTATGGACGCGATACTATAAGTAACTCATTGTATGCTGTTTGTTAAATACGCAGTTCATACATGCTTTCATTTGGGAAGTGTGTGTGTATGTTTGTGCGCATTTTTTTTAAATAAGCAAAAGTAGAAATAAGCACACATATATACATACATACACATGTACATAAATGCAAGGGGTTTTTAATAAAAGACGTTATACAGTAGTTTTGATTTATCTGCTTTTGTTTAAGAGCACTTTTTACTTAACTGCACAAAATTAATAATTTCAGTCACTATTCGAAATCCCACACAAATTCCTTTTTTACGTGCCTCTTTGTACCTGCACATTTAAGATAACTGGCCAAAATTTTTGGCATTTTAAAAATATTTTCATACAAAAAATCAATTTTAGCTACATTTTTACCTAACTGCCCAAAAATATATAGTTTCTGTAATTATTCTTCCTAAGCCTTGTTTAAGTGCATTTTGTGTGCCTGTATATTTACCATAATTTTTGGCGGTTTTAAAATATTTGCATATAAAAAATCAAAGTTAGCTGAACACATTAAAAAAAATATGGTGGTCATTTTTTTATATAAACATCCAACTTATGCCATGTATAATTAAAAAATATCGCATACAAGTCACACAAATTGCAAGTCATTAAAATGCATAAAGTATTTTGTTTGTATGTATGTACATACATACATCACCACTTTGATGAGTTCTTACAAGAGAAATGCATGAGCTGATTCACTTTCGGTTTCCACTCACATTTACAATTCTTTCGTTTTGCTTTTTTAACAGTGTTAACTCTGTAACGACTACTGTTGATTGTTTTGTATATTATTGAAATACCTCACAAAAGCACGTTGACTAGATGCAGTTTTTCACACATTTTAAAAATAACTAAAAACTATTTATTTATTTGGGCAAAAAATAAAAATACTTTATTGGCAACAACTTCTTTTTTTTATTTACATACCTTCTTACAACTACAATCAGAGCTGAAAAAAAACTCAGACAGTGTAGTTGGTAAAGTAAGAAAATAAAAAAAATATGATTGATTATGGGGGTTTCTTCAAACTTTGGTTTGAAAAACTCTTATTTACTTAAACTAGAGTACGCCTAGTGGTCGAAATTCCACAGCCAGTTTAAACGTATACCTATTTTAGTTGCATTTATTTAAAGGAAAAAATCTACCCAATGACTTATTCCCTTCTCCATGGAAAAAAAATAAACGAAATAAAATTGCATACAAACACGCACATTATCTAATCTTATTACTAATATACATATGTGTATGTATGTATGTACTCTTAAACACGATCATTGTTTTGCCTATGCCCTGAAAGAGGCATGGGGTTAAGTATATCGATGTGGATATTTATGTCAACAATTATTGTGTCTTCTTGATGATACTGTCGACAATTTGTTTTTTTGTTTGTCTTTTGTCTTTGATAGGAAGAGAAAATGTTTGACGGTTAAAAACAAATCATTAATTTAAAACAAAACGAAGTTCCTTTTATGTTATTTAACAATAAGAAAAGACTGTAAAATATTTTATACTTTATTTTACTTTTAAATATGAATTCAAATAAATACTTGTACCTGTTTCAACAAGTTAAAATAAAATTATATTGATGACATCGTCAATAGTAAGTCAGTGCAATCTCACTACTAACATTTTCTCCGTATGATCCCACAAGAATTACCTAGTCAGTATTGACGCAGTCTACTGGCAGATTTCTTAGGAAAAGCCTGTGTTAAAAGTTAATAGTAGACAGCATTAGCTGGGTTATAATTAGTCAGTAGTACTGGTGACATCGTCAATAGATAATCAGTATAATTTCACTATTGACATTTCCTGTAGGGTTTTTGCTTGAACCATTACTTACATAAGTTAATTCGTGTACGTGTGTATTATTAGCATTTGTAATGGTGTCAACTTCATGAGCCTTTTAATCCTTTAATACCGAACCGATTTAAATAATATATAGTCGGGTCACTAAAGCTCAATAATGTTTACCATTTGGTAAAAGAATGAAGAATATCGGTTGCCAAATAAAGGAGAAAAAATTTGTCTTTGCCTATTTATGTATATACAGACGAGTGTTTAGTATAATATCTTTAGTTTGTCTGAGAAATATTTGGGTAAGTTTCCCTGATAATCTGCTTTAGCAACAGTGAAATGCGCATGGGAACTAGCTCGTGTAATAAATATATGAAATTTTAAATAATTTTCTATTTCATATGTTCTTAACTTTTTCATTTTTTATTTTCTTTTAAAAAAATAAATAATAATAAAATGAAAAGATCTATATCTTCATTTTGCATTAAATAATAATTTATCTCGTAATCAAATTTTAAATTATTCCATAAAAATATATTTTTCATGTGGTTTTTAAGCTTTCAAAATAATCATACTGATTCATTGATTTTGTGAATCATATGGTCTGGCGCACTACCGCCCGTATAGATAAATAAACAGAAATTGCAAGCAGTGCCATGCATTTACAAACAACAGCCTTGTTAATATGAATCATACATTAGCATCTTTAATTTTTTTAAAGTTAAGTGCAAGCTCAATATTCATTTTAGAGAATGCAAATTATGCCGTTTGATTAGTAATCATGCAGATCTCTGGATCTGTGCTATCAAGCTCATATGATGCATCAAAATTCAGGCTTCACCGAAAGCATAGACTTCAATGGATATTGATTAACTCATGTTTCTCTTTTGCATTTTGCTACATTTTTTATACATTTCATTTCTATACATTTTCGATGTAAAATACGGCTGGAAAATATATAATTTTTTTATTTTGATGGAAATAAAGTTAAAAAAAGAGATCTTTGCGAATCGTTTATGATACATTGATTAAAAATTATAGTTTCTATGTGAAAAACTGGTGTAAGTGCTCAAAAATACGTGAAAAAAGCGTTTTCCAGTTATAATGTTCCAAAGAATAAAACAATTTAGCAATTTTGAGGATTGATTTGTTGTACAATATTTTTTCCCTTAGTCTATAGATACAATTATGTCGAAGAAAGGAAAACAAAATCCAATTGGTTTTCGAGATATAGCCGTATGTTTGTTGTTCGTAAAAATCAAGTTTTAGCCAAAATATATGTGAGGCGATAAAATCCGAACAGCAGCTAAAAATAGTAAACCGCAAAGGGCGGTTTCTTAGTTTCGAGAAATTCCACACGAGATAGAGTTTGCACTCGACTACTTCAAAAATGTTGCACTGCGTAATTAATTTAAGAAATTTAATATGTATTTCAAAACCCAAAAATTTTCTTGATAAAAAGTAGTTTAATATAAAAAAACTTGAGAAATACTTACGAAGTAGTACGGCATCAGGACAAATTACGGCTAAACGTGCTGTCATTAAATAAGTCAACATTTTAATGTCATAATGATCACAAAGTCCAGCTTGTACGTGATCTAAAAACTGCATAACATCAACACGCTCTAATCCTTGTTCAAGCAAAGTGTACATGCATTCGAATGCTGCCTTTCGAATATCTAGTCCATCATCAACCGTGTGTTTAAAAGGTCCCATTTCAACCTCGCGGATAAGTTCGCTCTTTAAATAAAAATATTTATGAAAAGGGAAATACATACAATTTAGTTTTTGTGCAACTGAAACTTACCTTTACTTTTGTTTCTGAGTAAAGCCATGGTAGCAATGTTGGTAATAAATCTCGAACAAGGCTGGGCTTATTATGTACCGCTGAATTAAATGCAACCAATGCAACTCGTCGTACTGAGGGTTCTGGGTCTCGGAGTAAGAAAAGAAACTTTCCAATATTTTGTTTTAAAAGCACGTCTATAGTCTGTGGCTGATCAGAAATTGTGAATTTAATTGCTGAAACTACCACAGTGCGGATAAGGGAACTTTCAGATTGAAGAGCATCTTGCAGTCTAGGTAAAAGTTCTTCTGGACTTACAAGAACTAATTTTCCCAAACACTCAGCGACAACATTTCTTGAGCCCTCTTCTGGGCATTCGCAATGTTTAAACAGTTGTTCCCATATGGATGGAACTGATGGCAACAATTGTGAAAGGCCATTTGAAGAAACCGAAAGTGAAGAGATGACTTCTTTCAACGAATGTAAAAGCAAATATTGTCGGCGTGGTTGAGCTTCAATTTCATTTAATATAAGTGGCAAAAATGTTTGCAAACTTCCAACA
Source organism: Gymnocheta viridis (assembly GCA_956483585.1). Classification (NCBI taxonomy): domain Eukaryota; kingdom Metazoa; phylum Arthropoda; class Insecta; order Diptera; family Tachinidae; genus Gymnocheta; species Gymnocheta viridis. The sequence goes on from OY101444.1 coordinate 40,186,727, forward strand.
GCCACCGCTCCTAAAGAGTGGCTAGCTGCTGCTTTAACATCTTCAGACGTAGCGCTAAAACATTCTATGATGGTTTGTGGAAGTGCAGAAATTGAACTCAAATCAAAATGTCGACCGATTTCTCCTATTGCTAGCAAGCAAAATACAAGCTGTGTGTCACCAATTGATGTTCTCTTTTGAAGGTCTCCTAAAAGTTGTGTGGCCAACGGTATAGCTTCATTAGGGCACTGTTGCGTTAAAGCAGCAACACATTTGGCCAACGAATGGTAAGCCTGTTTGTGAAGTTGATCATGACCACTATTAGGGAAAGCTCCACCAGAACCAGATTCAATTAAAACAGGCTCCATAAGTTTTTTTAATAATGAATGATAATCAAGACCGGCAAGATTAGTTTTAACAAGCGCTTGAAAAAGATCATGTGTACATGTTAAAGCAGAACCCTGTAAAAAAATGAGCATTATTTTGGAATTTTCAGAGTTTAGTATTTATATTACTATTACTTTTTTAGTCTCTGGCCAAAAAATATATAAATAAAGCAGGATATTTATGTTTGAAGTATGTGTGTAGCTGAGTATTTTCATAACTGTGTGTCTGTCTGGAACCGCAGCTCCCAAACGGGTTGAACGTGTTTATTTTTTTTCTTTTTGAAGATGACGTGATGCAGTGTTCTTAGCTTTGTTGCAAGAAAATCGGCCCAGCCGTTTGGGAGCCACGAAGTCAGAAATACAGATTGAAATAAATAAATCGAAACTTATATATTCGGTATACCTTATGTGTAAGTATTATTATTCTTACTATGCACTCGCAATTTGTATATGTTGGAGGTAATTCTTTATGAAAGCAAAAGCGACGATGGTCGTATCTAGTTCACGAACTCAGTAGAATTCGCGAATTAAAAGTAGTGGCTTCCACCCTTGGTAGTAAAGTACTCTTGTAGATCTTTTTAATATAGTTAATGTAGTTAAAGTACGAATATTTACAACACCGCAATAATAAAATGTATAGAACTACAATTTACTCCGCTCTGATTAAAAAAAAAACACACGAAAGATATACGTGTGTTAAATTTCTCAAAGTAAAACAGCTGATCGTGTTGCCGGAAAAACTATTTGGATTGAGCTTTTAATTTAAAAATGTGAAAACATGGATACAAATAATAAAACTCCCAATTGAAAACATGACAAAATATGGAAAATTTTTGGACAAAAAAAACCGAATTCCTCTTTATATATTCTATTTCATTAGTTGAATTTTTTACAAAAAATTTCAAGATATCCCAGTATATGATGGAAAACTATCGATTTAAAATCGCGCAATTTCAAGAATTAAATTCTACTAAAACCAAATTAAAGTTTTTGAGGCTTTTCAAGGTCTACTGATGATTTGTCATAAGCACCAATGAAATGCATGTAAATAGACTAGCTATAAACCCTCAACAAACAAAACTTTTGAAATTCTTTGAAATAAGATATCGAGATCTGTCTCGAATAATAAATTTGGATAGTATTTCAGTTAACTTTAATTAAAAGTTAAAACCTAAGACAGCTTAGTGTTAATGAATTTGTACTAGCTTAAGTTAAAATTTTAAGTTTATTGTTAACTGAAAGCTAAATTTTTATTGTTAACAGCCCTTAGTTGCAACATGAAATGTTTAACTAACAAAAAACAATTGAAAACAATTTAAATACAATAAAATACTCATGTTGCAACAAAACTATACCAGGGCTATTTTCTGAATAACAAGAATTCAATCCACGATATTTTCAAAAAATTTACAATAGGAAATTAAGTTTTTTGTAGATCGCACAATTTATAGCATTCGAACTAACTGCAACCGGCGTAAAAACTATCAATGAGTCATCTATCAATATAAATTATCTTTGGAAATCACGTGATTTGAATTTTGTGAATTGCGGAATTTTATGCACAGCACAAAAACAATTATTATACCAAACGAGATTATTATATTTCTTTATTTTAACATTGATAAAACGAAATTTCGTTATTTCCAAAGCACCTGTAATTTGTAAGAAATGGTTGGTGCCTACGAATTCTATTGAGTTTGTAAATATTAACTCAAAATATAGCTGCTACTGAAAATTAGTTAAGGTAGTTAATATAGATTTTGATAAAAATTAGAAAAACGGCATAAGCATTTGGACATAAGTTGACTAGTTGTTTTTTTATATAAAAATAAAAATTACCTGTAAGAGTGGTGAACGCAGTAACTGAAGAACAGGAGGTAAAAATTGGTCATGAATTCCTACTAACGCCTTTGGATGCTTTCGGGCTGCAGTTGTTAACAAAATTAACGCATATTGAGCTACATGTAAATCGGAATCGGAGATAAGTGGCTGTATTTCAGCAATAGCAGTTTGCAACAATGGAGGTCCGAATATATCAAGATCATAATTTTCAGCAAGTTTGTTCAACAAGTCCAAAGAATGAAGTTTAAGAGCACGTTGATTTTTTCGCAAAAACGTTCCCAAAGCGGGCATGACATCATTCAAAATAGATGTAAGATCTATTCTCAGAGGTGATGCTGCAATCATAGTAAGTGCTTTAACGCAACTTAATCTAGTTACCTCATTTCTTAAACGCTCTAGAAATATTGGCAAACATGTTGTTAATTCTGTTTGAAGTAAATCACCCATGTTGGCAATGATTTGACCCATACAAGCAATAGCTCTCTCCTTTACTTCTTGGTCAGCGTCAGTAGCTTTTAGTTTTTGTAGAGTAGCTGAATAAATTTCTGCAGCAAATGGTGTCACGATGACAGTACTGATGTTTGTAGCGTTACTGTCCAGAGGACGAATTACCTTTACCAGTTGCTGAAGCACAATTAAGCCTTCAGTAGCTATTTTGTAAAAAGGATCGAACACTGCCGTTACGACAAGTGGTACCAAAATTGGTATATGTGAATGAAACACATGAGACTGGTGACCTTGCAGTAAGGAGTACAAAAATCCGAGAGCTTCAATTTTCATATTACTTGTAGAATTTTTGTCGCTTAAAGAAAAACTAATTCCAGGAACAATATTATCTAAGTGTGGTCCGAACGCGCCTGGCAACGCATTTAGTAGTTCTCTTAGTAATAAAAAGCAATCTTGTCGTGTCTTCATCGATTTTTCTTTCATTAGAGGGTGAATTGCTTTAATAATATGCGGAACCTGCTCAATTAACAGAGCTAATGTCGCTGGTACTTGTTCCATTGAGTCGGGATCGTGGCAAATTTCATCAACAGAACGTGAATTTTTGAGAAGGGCCACATAAGCATGGAATATATCAGACTTCACATTTTCTTCGCGTTCTTTGAAACGCGAGATTAACGCTGGACTTAAATCCTTATAAAAATCTTCAATCATATCATGGCGAGTTGCAATTATTGATTCGAGGCATTTAGCTGTAGCACGTCGAACTTTCCAACTCATGTCGTCGTCATCACTATATTCTTCACTGTCTACATATTCTTCTTCCTCCGTGTCCATAGCAATATTTGAGTCAATTTCATCAGCTTCATAATTATAGTTTGGATCATATGTTAAATATTTAAGGCAAAGTTTTAAAATCTAAAAAGAAACGTAATTAATTAACAAAATAATATTAAAAGCCGTTTACAAGTGTACAAGTTTAAAAGAAATTTAAAACTTAACATCATTTTATTAAATTATTGTCATCTTATGTGTATTTTTTAATTAGGAACACGTACAAAAATTTATACACACATTAACTGTGTTCCAGATGGATAACAAAGTCGAACAAACTTGTCCAAAGTTACACAAACATGTACAAAAGCGTTCCAGATGACAAAAATTGTGCAAGTTAGAGCGCTCATGAGAGAGTCATTTCATTTCCTGTACAAAATCACACCAACTTTTTTTTGGGTAAGTTTGTACAAGAATAAAATTATCAGCTGTTTTGAGTTTACATATAAATTTTGCAAAAAAATAAATAAAATAAAACTATACTTTGTGATTCAACAGTGCACATTGCAAAGAATTACGTTAAAACTTTAGAATTGAAAATATTTCGAACGTATTTGAAAATAAGTGTGTTCGAGTACCCAAAAGTTTTTAAAAATTTTTACTGAATTTTACTGCGTTTTACGAAATTGCGTTCGTTTACTCCAGTTACAGTATATGAGAACACAAATTGAGAGCGTAAAGTGACAGTTCTTGGCTGAGAATTTACTAATTTTTACTGCAGAAATTTCTTGTAGAAAAATGTAGTAAAACCAAAAAAACATATGATTCAAAAGGTAAACAAACAAAAGTAGAAAATTAAAAAGTATACAATTTGTGAAAAAATTATTTTAAAAAAACTGACACAAAATAATAAAAATTAAATTAAATAAATTATTTTTAAACTATTTCTTCGTTGGACATGTATGCATATGCCTTTTAAAAGGCAAGGAATGTTGTAGAAACCATTTATGGCCATCTTCGTTATTTTGTAATTTTGTTGGAGCTGTGAAAATGCTAAATATATGGTTACTTAGTAATGCACTTGCTTTTAAGGTAGTCAATAGCAAAACCAAATAATCACATACTTTTGAATAAATTTAATGAAATAAAATAAAAATAAACACATGGAAACGATTATAGAAAATAATTTGTTTATATTTTCTTAAAATATTCGTGTTATAATTAAAATATTGCATCGAATACCAACAAGAAAAAGAGTTGAGTAGTCAAAAGTGTAAATATAAAGGGTGTTTTTTATTGAGGTATAGAACTTTAAGTTGGCATCACTTTTTTAACTGGCGGCCATTTTGTCAGCTGTCAAGTGATTAATATTTAGTTTGGTTTGCCATTTCATCATGAACAGGTTGACAAAAGAACAACGCTTGCAAATCGTGCAAATTTATTACGAAAATAATGGTTCAGTTCGCGAAGTTTACCGCAAGCTCCGTCCATTTTATGGTCGACATAATCGTCCATCAGAGCAATTAATTCGGTTAACCATGGATCGTTTTCGCACTACGTTCACTCTATGTGATAATACGCATCCGCAGAGACGTCGAACAGTGCGCACCGAAGAAACAATTGCCGCTGTAGAGCAAAGTGTTGAAGAGGACCCGAATGAATCGATTCGCCACCGTGCACAGCAATTGGAGCTTTGTCCATCAACTTTATGGAAGATTTTGCGCAAAGATCTTGGCTTGCGACCTTACAAGATCCAGCTTGTGCAAGAATTAAAGCCGCGAGACCATGCAATGCGTCGTGATTTTGGTGTATGGGCCGAAAATGAGATTGATCTCGATGCTGATTTTCATCGCAAAATTTTGTTCAGTGGTGAGGCTCATTTTTGGTTGAATGGCTACGTCAACAAGCAAAATTGCCGCATTTGGAGTGAAGAGAATCCACATGAGACCCTTGAGACGCCATTACATCCACAAAAACTGACTGTTTGGTGTGCTCTATGGGCTGGTGGAGTCATTGGGCCATACTTCTTCCGAAATAATGCTGGAGAGTCAGTTACCGTTAATGGAGACCGGTATAGAGCCATGATAACCGACTATTTTGTTCCCGAATTGGATGGCATGAATGTGGATGAGTTGTGGTTCCAACAAGACGGCGCTACATGCCACACAGCGCACGTCACAATCGATTTATTGAAGGAAACATTCGATGAGCGCATAATTTCGCGGAATGGACCTGTCAATTGGCCACCAAGATCGTGTGATTTGACACCATTGGATTATTTTCTTTGGGGATATGTGAAGTCGCTCGTCTACGCCAACAAACCAGAAACGTTAGGGGACTTGGAAGCCAACATTCGTGGCGTTATTGCCAACATACGGCCCCATATGCTCGAAAAAGTGGTTGAAAATTGGACCTGTAGAATTGGCTTTATTCGAGCCAGCCGCGGCGGCCACATGCCCGAAATCATATTTAAACATTAATGGCATAAAATTATCCTTCCAATAAAGCCAAATTGATGGACATTAAAACGATTTTCTTGTGTTTTATTTCAATTCGAAGTTCTATACCTCTAAAAAAAACACCCGATATTTCCACACTACATGTATTTGCAATCAGCTGTTTCCTTAATCTTACGAATTTTTAAAATTTTTCCGTTTGCGTACTTTTTTGTGCTACAGCTTTTTTGAGAGTAAAATCTTCAATTTACTCAGTAATTACTCATTTACTGCAAAAGTAGTCGAACACACCTAATATTTCTTTTTTTTGTTTGTTTTTATTTGCTTTGATTTTTCCAGTGATGCACACATTTCGTTCGCACTAAGAATACATTGCCGTAAGGGCCCGATACATTACACCAGCATGCACGCGCAATCAATTATTGGTGCCAGTGATTTGGTCGTGTATGGGCATTTTGTGCGATTGTACGCCTTGCTGTTGCGATATCAAACAGAATTTGATATTTTGCTGATGGCGCCAGTTTGTGGTATTGTGTATTTTGCTCAGTTGGGAAAAGTTGTCAAAGAGTAAACATTGGGAAAAAACACATTTAATTGAATAAACTACTCATAAATTAAGAAAAAAGAAACAAAATATCTATTTTATAGTCTTTCTGAAATAAAACAAATCATTTCTAATACATTTTGAATAAAAATATACGCATTTTCATGAATTTGTAGTTTCAAAACAATATCAATAATAAATGCTGTGCGCACTAGTTGTAACGACTCATCCGTACAAAATTTTTAAAGAAATGAATATTGCACCAGTGTGTTGTATGGTATGTGTCTCGAACACGATTCAACATCACTTGTTGATGCCAGTATGCTGGAGTAGTGTATGGGTTGCTTTACAACAAGCTTAAAATTAAATATAATAAGTTAGCACTATTGAAATATTTTGGTTTGAAATTGTGTTTTTTCGCGTTCCAGATGTTTTGGGCAACTTTTAGAATTTGAAAAAGTAAATGTTGACTTTACTCTCATAACAAACTTGCCCAAATTTACCTGTAATACACGTATTGTAAATAGCACACCGAAAATCATAAAGGTATTCACGTAATCAATTTTAGTCTTACGAAATTGCAAAGTTTTTTTCAAAACAACAAGAAATATATAGCTTTTGCATTTTGCACCAAGTGCAGAGTTGCCGTTGAAAATTTCGAAAAAATGTCATAAAAAGGGTATTTAAGAAAATAAGCAGACAAGAAAGAGTATTTTAAAGTGAAATAGGGCCAAGTTTTTTTGAACAAAAAAGCAATATTTGTTTCAATAAAAAAAAATCTGAAACGAATTTTAACAATTAATTAAATACATTAGACTAAAATAAAATTAATGAATTAAACATACTTCAGTTATAAAGCAATGTTAAAATTAAAAAACAATTCACAGGTACATTCCAATATTAGTCATATTATCAAAAAGAGAAGTTACTTTTACAAAAACTTTTGATAATGTTTATCACTTTTTAGAAATACTTATTTTATATTTTGTAATTAATGTTTCACATAAAGTAAATTTTTTCAGCTCCAATTCTATTTTAAGTTTGTTTGTAGGTTTATTTTTTATCAGTGATGGTTTTGAATTATTATTATTAAGCAAAATAAAAATATATTTGTAACGAATTCATATATATTTGAATGTACATTTTCATCAAATCTATTTTGAAAATTTCCTATCTCGAACCAAAACATTTCTGCCTTAGTTATTTTTCGTATATCTTCATACTTTTTGCTGTTTATTAGTATTTTAACTTGTACTCATTTTCAAAAACCTTTAAAAAGTGGCATACATTTTGTTAAAATTATAAATATAAAAAGTGTCATTGGCATGAACAAGGGTAAAGAGTGAAATTTTAGTGTCACAACGGCAACGCTGACTAAGTATGTTCAGTGTCAATATTTTTACATCAGAAAGTAGGTACCAAATACAGAAACAATTAATGCAAAAAAATCGTTTTTGATTTCTTTACAATAACAAACCAAATAATCAGAAGTTTTTATTGAAATGAACACTGTAAATAATAAATTAAAAAATTTTTAAGAACCAAATATTAAAAATGTAAAAACGGCAGAAGTAATCAAAAATAGTTATCAGACACGTTAACATTTATATAGCAATGCTATTTACTACACATCTCCATTAGCCATAAAATTTTTTGAAATTATCATAAAAGATTATTTATATTTTTTGTACGTTTTAAATTTTTTGTACTTTTTATATTTTTTATACTTTTATATACTTTATAACTTTTGTACCAAAATGAATTACCAAATATACAAAATACGTATTTCTTTAGTGTTAATATTGTTGAATTAAAGTCCAATGGCAACCCTAGTTCGTTAAGTTTGTAAAACAACTTGAACTAAAAGCCTTCGCGGCATTACGAAAAAATAATAAATCACTCTTGTGAAAACTGTGAACTGGTAAGCATGTCTTGCTTTTATTTTAGATTCCTAATAATCATCCCTTTTCATATTTAATCTTTTCTTGTATTCTCCCGCAAACACTTCAACTTATAATTTCTCAAGGAATGATTTATTCAATAACGAATAAATCCCATTTTAGATAAAATTAATTACTAAAATTATAAAATTGGTAAGTAAAGCATGTCACACCTGAATTCGGGTAGTGTAGATTAGATTGTTCATGACCATGTTCGACATCATATGTAAATTTAAAAGGAGTTACACAAAGAAATAGTATACATATCTATTGCACTAACTGTGCAATAATGAAAGTGTAGCGTTCAAAATAAACTAATTGACCTCACATTACTTTTCAGTGCTTCTACACATTTCATCATATACGGCAACATTTTATTTACTGCTGCAATAGTTTGCATACTGGTTGCACAACTTTACTGCATTCACGAATCCACCCAATATGAAAAAGTTTCCTTGTTATTTTCCTACCGTCATGATCTCTTGTGTCACCAGATCGATGGTGTTATGTCGCGTTGCATGAGATTTATGTATGTGATGTACCGTTGTAAATAAGCCCTAAGTATGTGTCTCGGCGTAAATCCGACTGGTATCTTTTCGCAATTGAACACGAATTTAAATAGTCGCCAACATATAATCAAGTTTACCAAATCTGCTTGTAAAGTGGGACCTACGTAGAGACAATCATTTAAACTATTGCCATTCGACGTTTTGTTTGACGCGTTAAATACAACAAAATACAAAATTTTGTCGTTTTTCTGTCCAACTTGATAACAGGATGATGAGGCAAATAACAAGATTTTGTCACTGCTTGAGTAAGGCCCTCTACTACTTTCATGTGACTTACTTCCCAATACTCCTTTATGACTTCAACATACATGTCCTTTATTTCAGGCCTTTTCGACAGAGAAGATTCACTTCTGAAACATTGTCTCATAGCAATAGTTAAGCAAATTTCGTGGGGAAATCTGTTTTAAAAGGTGACGACACAATGTACATACCAGTGGAATCCCGACTCGTGGTTTGTTTATAAATTTGGATATCTGCAGGAAAAATGAAGGAAGGTAGATTAGCCGATATATACGGCAAGACGAATGTACAAGCTGTAAATTTATATTTCGATCCAATAGCAAACCTATGTGAATCGCTACATGGCAGCACAAACACAAAATTGCGATCTGTTCAGCTGTTAAAATTTCACCCAAATTCATCGATTAGTTTATTTGTTGTAGTCGTTTGAAGAAAGCAACTTTTGTGTTTCTTGAAAAATGAAAAAGAAGTGAATTTCTTGCAGTGATTAAACACTATTATTTGAAAGGGAAAACGGCGAAAGAGAGAAAAGCTCGATAAACATTACGGTGAGTCTGCTCCGTCAGATTACATGGTAAAATATTGAATTGCTGAAATTAAACGCGGCCGAACAAGCACTGCAACAATACCATCAACAGACAGGAAGGCCAAAAGAGGTGGTTAATGAAGGAAATATCAAGAAAATCCCCGATATCGTTATGAATGATCGCCGAGTCAAGTTACGTGAAATTGTTGAAATGGTAAACATATCATATGAACGTGTGTTCAACGGAACGGATTCAAAAACTGGATAAACGTTGGACTAAGTGTATTGAGCTAAAAGGAGACTATGTTGAGAAATAAATGGTTTTTGAAAAAAAAAATTTTCTTACTTAGGTAGCTTCAATATCAATCCGCCCTGCTGTTCCCAGTAGAACAGATGAGTTTTGAGATAAATGAAAAACTTGTCGATTCACATTTCATTTTTAAAATGCCGGTAAGATCTTAATACATACTTCTGATTGGGACATAGAATACAATTAGTACCCAAGCTCTTTGTCGAAACATGAGCTTTTATTTTTTGACAAACGCTTTCTTTCCACTTTCTAAATTAGTAAGATCCTGAATACAATGCAGCGTTTGAGCACGTTCGGTTAAGAACGAATCTAAATCCTTCCACGAGGACAATTCTGTTTTATTTTTTATGGATTGTTCCCAAAGTGATATAGAATGCGTAGGTAATCGCTGTATACACATAAATACAATAATTGGATCCCAATTGTCAATAGAAATATTATAAGTAGCCATAGCAGTTAATAATCCGTTTATTCCTCTCTGCAAGCCCTTCAGAGCGCAACTGGTTTCTTTAGACACTGACTCTAAATTAAAAAGTGTTCTTAGCTGAATATGTATCAGCATTCTTGGATTTTTTATATATATCTTTGAGGTTTTCCCATTCAATCTCAAATTCAGAGCTAGTAAGCGGGCATTTCGAAACAATTTCTTTGGCCTCTTTACCCGGTTTCTTTAATAAATAACATATCTCTCAATATTACTGAGGCGGCTGTTATTTATGTAAATTGCAGTAAACAGGTCTCTAATTGTTGGCCTCGAAAGATAGTCCCCATTAAAGACATTCATGTCACGTGGTGCTAGAGGTAGGTTGTACGAGACACTATCTAATACCGAAACATCATCCCTTGGTTCAGGCAGAGACTGCAGATTGTCTCGATTAATTTTTATTGCCTTCATACAGCAAGCATAAGTTGCAAAAGACGCGTCATATTTATTTTCAATAGTTTCTAGTAGCTTTTTATATACATATATTTTTTTGTTTTTTTCTAAGGGAATTTCAGCTTCAATCACGACATCGTCATACGCTGCCCAGCTTTTTCTTATAAAACCCGTAACTCTTCGCTAGCCACCTCTAATGTATATACGTTGTAGTCGCTATTGCGTATCCGTTCATATCGAGCTTCAAATGGATATTAAGCTTCAGGTGGCTGTCATAAACCGGAATGATCCATATGGGAAGATCAGCCTGAAGCTGTCGCGGGAATGTAGATAAGGCGGAGGGAATGGCGTTCCGATTAGCTGCAAATAAAACTGCAGCACCTGACCAGCTCGCATGTACCCGTCGTCCTTGCATCCACAAAAATAAAGCTTGCGGACTTGTTACGGCTTCATAGCATGAAACGAGCTGAATCTAATTCTATTTAATATTTTAATTTTAATTTCACTATTTCCCAAAATTAATATTTTACATACATATGTAGTAAAATATTAATATTTTTATTAAAATCAAATTGAAATTGATTATTGAGGGGTATAGCTAGTTCCTATGCGCATTTCACTGAACAATTTTTTAATCCTCTAAGGTAAGTAAGCAAGTGAAAATTTTATCTTATAGTCATCCTATCACTTCATAATAGTTTCAAAACAAATATTACCTTTTTGACAGAACTTGACTATTTTCCCATATCTATGAGTATATTTTATTATATAAATCGCCTCAAAAATACTAAGCGAACATATTGAAACAGTTCTTTTTAATAGAACAATGCAAATATCTTACATAAATTTCAAAACTGATAGTTTTAATTCTGTGGCCCACTTTCATTGTCATTCTCCAACTATCAACCAAGCTCTATAACTAAATTTGAAACATTTCAAAATATGTAAGGTGATTATTTTTCGAACAATTGGTTGTTAGTAGTTTTTAATCTCAAGTGATTATTTTTTGGCTAATGTTCGTAACATTTTTAGTCAGAAATAATTGGACATGAGACAATATTCCAAAGGAACAAGTGAAAATTTGAAATTAATTGGTGACAAAATTTTCCCTTGTTCCTTTGAAATATTGTTTCATGTCCAATTCTTTCTGACTACCCGGTTTCTTTAATAAATAACATATCTCTCAATATTACTGAGGCGGCTGTTATTTATGTAAATTGCAGTAAACAGGTCTCTAATTGTTGGCCTCGAAAGATAGTCCCCATTAAAGACATTCATGTCACGTGGTGCTAGAGGTAGGTTGTACGAGACACTATCTAATACCGAAACATCATCCCTTGGTTCAGGCAGAGACTGCAGATTGTCTCGATTAATTTTTATTGCCTTCATACAGCAAGCATAAGTTGCAAAAGACGCGTCATATTTATTTTCAATAGTTTCTAGTAGCTTTTTATATACATATATTTTTTTGTTTTTTTCTAAGGGAATTTCAGCTTCAATCACGACATCGTCATACGCTGCCCAGCTTTTTCTTATAAAACCCGTAACTCTTCGCTAGCCACCTCTAATGTATATACGTTGTAGTCGCTATTGCGTATCCGTTCATATCGAGCTTCAAATGGATATTAAGCTTCAGGTGGCTGTCATAAACCGGAATGATCCATATGGGAAGATCAGCCTGAAGCTGTCGCGGGAATGTAGATAAGGCGGAGGGAATGGCGTTCCGATTAGCTGCAAATAAAACTGCAGCACCTGACCAGCTCGCATGTACCCGTCGTCCTTGCATCCACAAAAATAAAGCTTGCGGACTTGTTACGGCTTCATAGCATGAAACGAGCTGAATCTAATTCTATTTAATATTTTAATTTTAATTTCACTATTTCCCAAAATTAATATTTTACATACATATGTAGTAAAATATTAATATTTTTATTAAAATCAAATTGAAATTGATTATTGAGGGGTATAGCTAGTTCCTATGCGCATTTCACTGAACAATTTTTTAATCCTCTAAGGTAAGTAAGCAAGTGAAAATTTTATCTTATAGTCATCCTATCACTTCATAATAGTTTCAAAACAAATATTACCTTTTTGACAGAACTTGACTATTTTCCCATATCTATGAGTATATTTTATTATATAAATCGCCTCAAAAATACTAAGCGAACATATTGAAACAGTTCTTTTTAATAGAACAATGCAAATATCTTACATAAATTTCAAAACTGATAGTTTTAATTCTGTGGCCCACTTTCATTGTCATTCTCCAACTATCAACCAAGCTCTATAACTAAATTTGAAACATTTCAAAATATGTAAGGTGATTATTTTTCGAACAATTGGTTGTTAGTAGTTTTTAATCTCAAGTGATTATTTTTTGGCTAATGTTCGTAACATTTTTAGTCAGAAATAATTGGACATGAGACAATATTCCAAAGGAACAAGTGAAAATTTGAAATTAATTGGTGACAAAATTTTCCCTTGTTCCTTTGAAATATTGTTTCATGTCCAATTCTTTCTGACTAAAAATTTTACGAACATTAGCCAAAATAATAATCACCTTGGATTAAGAACTATTTCAAAATATGGTTTAAGGTCTACTGATGATTTGGCATTAGCACCAATGAAATGCTTTTATATGGAATAGGTAAAAAAACCTCAACAAACAAGTTTTAATTTTTTTTGAATACCTTATGGTTTTACCTGATTTGGGTGTACCCTGGCTGTGATATTGAAAACATTTGAATTCTTTACTATTTTTGTTAATGCAATATTTTTTCTTCTCTGAAATCTGGTCAGCTTATCTAAGCCAATGCAGTCATTGATGACCCATAAAAAAGCGTTAGAAGCAATTTTCACAACAAGTAATAAAGACAATTCACTCATAACTAACAAGCGATTTTTTTTTATTCATCGATAGCAATCAGACTACATAAATTGTAAAAAAATTATTCCTTCGAATAATATACCAAAAATGAGAAAAATTTTAAAAGTAACGAAACGAAAAAGGGAATGGAAAAACTTATAACTTATTAAAATCTATATTCTGCACGTTCTAAAAATATTTCCAATTGCTTTATTAAATAAATTCACTTGCAATTAAATTTGTATTTGATTTAAATTTTGCCAACAGATTTTCTTCATTCTTTTACCAAATGGTAAACATTATTGAGGTTTAGTGACCCGACATTATATTATTTAAATCGGTTCGATATTAAAGGATTAAAAGGCTCAAAAAGTTAACACCACTACAAATGCTAAAAATACACACGTACATGAATTCACTTATGTAAGTAATGGTTCAAGGAAAAGTACTCTGCAGGATATGTCAATAGTGAAATTATACTGATTATCTGTTAACGATGTCACCAGTACTACTGACTAATTGTAACCCAGCTAATGCTGTCCACTATTAACATTTAACACAGGCTTTTCTAAAGAAATCTACCAGTAGATTGCGTCAATACTGACTAGGTAATTCTTGTGGGATCATACGGAGAAAATGTCAGCATTAAGATTACACTGACTAACTATTGACGATATCACCACACTTTGTGAAATGTCCGTAGTAAAACTGTACTGATTCAATATAAACGCTGTCACCACCTTCAAGAAATGTCAATATTATAATTATACTGACGATGTCATCAATATAATTTTATTTGAATTTAGTTGAAACAGGTACAAGTTTTTATTTAAATTAATATTTAAAAGTAAAATAAAGTATTAAATATTTTACAGTCTTCTTTGAGGTATACTTTTCTTATTATTAAATAACATAAAAGGTAAAGATCCCTGATGATCTGCATTAGCAACAGTGAAATGCGCATAGGAACAAGCTATACCCCTCAATAATCAATTGCAATTTGTTTTTAACAAAATGGTTAATGTTTTACTGAATAAGTAAAATATTAATTTTGGGAAAAAGTGCGAATAAAAAAAAATTTAACACTAAAATTTGAAAGATTCCCATAAAAAGCACTAATTATTAACTTGACAAGCACCCGGTCGCAAAATTTTGTTTGACATCACTCTAAACAAATGTATAGCAGTTGTTGTTTTTACATTTTCTACAAACCTCTTACAACTACAATTAGAGTTGAAAAAAAGTCAGCCTAGGTAGTAATGGTAAAGTAAGAAAACAAAAACAATTGGTTGATTATTGAGTTCTTGTTACAACTTTGATATTGTTTAAACTTTTCATTTGTTTTAATTAAGGTTTAATATAATATCTCCAGTTGTTCTAAGAAATATTTGGGTAAAGTTCCCTGATGATCTGCATTAGCAACAGTGAAATGCGCATAGGAACAAGCTATACCCCTCAATAATCAATTGCAATTTGTTTTTAACAAAATGGTTAATGTTTTACTGAATAAGTAAAATATTAATTTTGGGAAAAAGTGCGAATAAAAAATTTAACAATAAAAGGAACTTCGTTTTGTTTTAAATTAATGATTTGTTTTTAACCGTTAAACATTTTCTCTACCTATCAAAGACAACAGACAAAAAAAAACAAATTGTCGACAGTGTCACCAAGAAGACACAATAATTGTTGACATAAATATCCACATGGATACACTTAACCCCATGCTTCTTTCAGGGCATAGGCAAAACAATGATCGTGTTTAAGAGTACATACATACATACACATATGTATATTAGTAATAAGATTAGATAATCTGCGTGTTTGTATGCAATTTTATTGCGTTTATTGTTTTTTCCATGGGGAAGGGAATAAGTCATTAGGTAGATTTTTTCCTTTAAATGAATGCAACTTAAATAGGTATACGTTTAAACTGGCGGTCGAATTTCGACCACTGGGCGTACTCTAGTTTAAGTAAATGAGAGTTTTTTTCAAACCAAAGTTTGAAGAAAACCCCATAATCAATCATGATATTTTTATTTTCTTACTTTACCAACTACACTGTCTGAGTTTTTTTCAGCTCTGATTGTAGTTGTAAGAAAGTATGCATAGCAAATGGTAGAATGTCGAAACGTTAACGGACTTTTTTGGGGGGTTCGCATCTGTCAAAATTTGTTTATATTTTACTAACACACACCCACACTACTAAAAAAGCACGCTTGAACTTGTTTCAAATGCAAATAAGAAAAGGAAAAGAAACAAAATTCTTTATAGAGCAGAAAATGCAACCAAACATACATGTGAATATACACCACGACTGGTGGGCTTCTTGTCGCGATGTGGGGGCTTAAGTGCGATGAATTGTGTTAGACAGCAAGAAGCACCGACCAAGATCCACCCTCCTCCCTCCCCCGTCTGTTAACGTTTGTTTTTGGGGCGGTTACAAGATGTTGCATCCAGCACTTTCCCTTTCACTGAGAAAGGGTACTGGATGCAACTGGTCCGTTCGACTTCGGCAAGGCCGACCAAACCCTCCGTCTCCAAAGTGCCGCTTGTGCAGGAAAAGACAGCGAAGAAAGTCTCCTGTCCTAATACTGTGCCACCCCCAGCCAAACCTGGCGCAAGTAATGAAAAACCTCGGCACAGAAACCCATCTTGTGAGGCTGCCATTAACAGGCGTTCCGTCTTAAGGTATATTTCGAGCCTAGGCTCAAAGCCGGCTGACCAGATCACTGATGAGCAGGCGGGGCCAAGGCCCATATAAACGAACAGCAGCAGAAGCCTCCCCCCGCTCCCCAAGAGTTGAAGGTTCCTAAACGGGGCCGCTCTGCTGCAGTTACCCACGCAGGGGTAAACGTCCCCAACACCGGTCAGCGGGTCTTACAGCAAAATTGCCAAGGGCAGTCTTGTAAGGGCCGTGATCGACAGGGGATTCGGCAATGGTGCCATTTCCGCTAAAAAGTGGGATTTGATAGACCAGAGGCTAGCGGGGGTGTTCTGGAGGATCTGGCAAGATAATCCAGGCCATAACCCCCCCTTCACAATACGATGATGTTGGTTGGCACCAGCATCACGTCAAACTTGTTCTTGTGCAGACGAACGCTCAGTTTCAATCCTAAAGCGACCCATAGAAACCATTGGCGAGGTATGGAAGGGCGCTAGGCTGGCTGTGGTTCCTGTGGAGAAAATCCCCAGAAGGCCTAGAGCTCTCCGCTGTATCCCCGCTGAACCATCTGCCCCAGAGGAGATCCTCAATATCCTTCAGAGTTGCAACCCTGAACTTCCTACCAACGATTGGAAGGTGGTGAAGGTGTCTGCAGCTCAAGAGTCCAAGAGGAATGCGACTCTTATCCTCAATGAGGAGTGCCTGGCACCACTTAGGAAAAGGCGCGGCAAGATTTTCTATTGCTTTAGTTCGATCGTGCTGCGTCTCTACCGAAGTGATGTAAAGCGGAAGTATTCCTATTAACAAACCCGTCAGTTCATCTGACTTAGAGGACACTCTATCCATCATGGCATAGTATATAAAATAAAATAAATTTAATTCATTATAATCCTTAAGTTTTAATTCAAGGGAATTAAAAAAAAAATACTCTTGTCTTTGGATATATAAACAGTCCCAGGAAAAACTTGGTAATGACGTCTATTAAGCATAATAATAGTGTATCCAACAGTCGACACAATCGACCGCATTCTAGAAATTAATATTAAACATTTACATAAACACATACGATAAAATACAAAAACAAAAAACATTCTAAATAAACAACTTAACAAAACTTTGCCTTATTTCTATGCAAAAGCAAATTGGACAAACACACATGTACACGTTGTTTATTTTTCAAGTTGAAGCTCATACATGAATGTGTAATAATAAGTGTGCATGTGTTAGTAGCAACTTTAAACACTTATAGCTGCAATATCGAACCGATTTAAATAAAATTAAGATTG
The DNA here is from genome assembly GCA_956483585.1 of Gymnocheta viridis. Taxonomy (NCBI): domain Eukaryota; kingdom Metazoa; phylum Arthropoda; class Insecta; order Diptera; family Tachinidae; genus Gymnocheta; species Gymnocheta viridis. The sequence goes on from OY101444.1 coordinate 40,204,428, forward strand.
TGCACATCTATGTATCTACTTTGAATCGGTTCAGTATTACAGCTGTGAAAGGGATCTAAAAAAACGTGTTTGCCTATTAATAATATAGATACTTTTCCGTCAGTATTAATTTACAGTTGTTGTTGTGTATCTGCTAACTAATACTAAAATTATTCTATAAATGGCAAGGTAGTAGAGCGTGAGCTTATCTCTCAGATGATCGTCTGTTCAACCACTGCCGAAGGCATTTTTTTCAATTGCATGTATGAAACTTCGTGAAAAGTAGTTTTTATAATAAATTAATTGTGCAATAGACCAATAAGTGAAACACTTGACATCAATGTCAAACATAACAATTCCTTCAAGAGCAGTACAATACGCCAAAGTAGAATAGTGAAAAGTATGTACTTCATATGGCTGTTGGCATTTTAACTCATTACTTTGCTTGCCATCAAAGTTTTTGTTTGAATTTACAAAAAAACCCAAATTGTTAGGTAATGGTATTTTCATACTTCATACGAATGCAAACTTTCATTTCCTTCGTCAAAATGGACAGATGTGAATTGACTTCAAAAGTGCGTTTCTCCCGTATTCAATTTGTTAAATACAAAAATTCATAAACTTTTAATTTCAACGATATTTACTGTTTTATGCAACAAGCTATGCTGAGTTCTAGGTCACAGCAACGTCGAGGGCAATAAAATTGTAGACGAGATGGAATGATTAGGTTCGAAGTCAGATCCATATTGAGGAATAGATCGCCATAGCCACCGATTGCCTAATACTTTACGGTGGTTGGAAACTTAGCTTTGTATAATCTTACTTTAATTTGATTGTAATAACTAAAACTAATACAATTGATTAATATTTTTTTATTTTATAGTGATTATTTTTTCGAACAAATTGGTAATTACTAATTTGGTTAAAGTTCTTAACAATTTTAGTCAGAAAGAATTGGACTTGAGACAATATTCCAAAGGAACAAGGCGAATTTTAACATAAATTAATTTCAACTTACACGGCAGAACAGAAACAACATTGTGTTTCGGGAGCCGCTACACTCCTATCATCAGTGTTCATATGTGTTTCCATGTATCCGCCACTGTTTAGGTGGCTCGGTTGAACAATAATAAATTTAAAGAACTAAAACTATTACAATTCATTAAATTAACTTATTTTTTATGATAGAACATATAACCAGGCACTTTTTTATAAGTAATTCATTTAAACTAATAACATTACATATATCAGCCAAAGCAAATCCTATGTATTCAATATTGAAACAATACTTCAATTTGAATTGAGAATAAAAAAACTTTCTCAAGTCAACACCAAACATATTGTCGACTATTTCCAACATCTTGGCAACATCTTTCCATTCTCTAAGTACTTGAAAATGACAAAAGAATGTTAAAAAAAGTAATGAACTGTTGTCGACAGCGAATAGAAGAGCATTTTTTTGTGATTGGATGTGACGTCGAAAAATAAAATTTTATGTTTAAATGAATTGTAAATTATTTATGTTTGCTTCCAATATCTGCTGTACGAAGTGGAAATAACAGAAATATAATAGAGGAACATATATTACATAAATTAAACGATTTTAATACTACCTGTTGTTACATACATATGTATTTTATAATTTCTTTGGTTATATTAACGTTTATTATGAATTAAAATCACCCCTATTCTGCGTTTCGATTCGAATCGAAATTTTCTCCTATTTGCAATTTTGGTATTCTGCGTTCCGTTTCCCGTATAATTTCGATTGTATGTATTCTGCATTGCGATCGTAGCTACTAGTACTACTTATTAAAAAAAAGTTTATGCATTTTAGTTTTTTTTTTAAAGGTATAATTTAATAAAATGTAATTATAAAATGCTATAAAATTAATTTAAAATTTTCTTTATTTATTAATCGAGATTGCCTCGATATCTTTCAAAAACTTTTGTTTGTTGAGGGTTTTTAGCTAGACTATATACATGCATTTCATTGGTGGTAATGCCAAATCTTCAGTAGACCTTAAAAAGTTTCAATCCTTTTATCTTATACAAAAACTTGCAAAAACTTAATGAGAATTTAAAAAAAATTACAAAAGTATAAACAAAAGTTCTTGAAAATTTTTGAAAAAATTATTTTATAATAAATTTTTTATATATTATTTTATCAAATTTGTAAGCTTTAATTTATTGCATGTCAAAAAAGGACAACACCTGAGCGATATGAGAAGCTGGCAAATTTAAGGCAGGTAGATTCCAGAAGCGTCCCAATGAAGAAGTGCAGGATTTCTGGGATAAAGTATTTCCATATTTAAGTGGTGTTTATATAATTTGAGTTACCACAATATTTATCACTATTATTTTCAATAAATTTATCTTTTTACAATTTAACAATTACAATGTTTACAAAATTGCATTTTTTCTCTTCCTTTTTCAAACGTTTCATAGCAAAGCAGCTGGTTTAAAAATACTCTTCTCTTTTGCTTCCGATTAAAGTTAATTTCGAAATACCATTTTTCGATTCAAACGTATCTGAATTCGGAAACGTAATCGTAATGCAGAATAAGGGTGTATATTTTTGCATTATTAGAATAATGTTAATTATTCAGTACTGTAATTCTAACTACAGAACACTTTTATATAAAGTAATTACGTACATACCATTGGAATATGAGGTCGAATTGCCTCTGGACAACGAATTACAAATGCTTCACATGCTTGCAAGCAAAACTCACGTAGTTCATCATCATCCTGTTGGCTGTACTGCTTAAGAAGTGTCATAGCACGATCAATATGCTTACATAAACGATGTCCCGCCTGTCGACTAAGAAAAAATTGTTTATTACAAAATAAAAACTTATATGAGTATAGTTACCAAATTGAAGCCAAACACTGAATGTACGTGCGGATATTTCCTTGGTTTTGCGGATTTTCAAGACCATCGAGTAAATGTTCAATTACACCGTTATAAGCATTTGTCGTAGCAAGGGTAAGTAGATGGGACAAAGCCACAATTGTTCGTTTACGGACTGCCTGCCTTGAAGATAACAATTGAGGAACAAGAGCTTTAAGTATTGTATTATGGAATGGTATTAAAAACTCTCCGAAACGGGATAAAAGATCAGAAAGTATATCCAATGACTCAAGCTTAACGGAAACGTCTTCTTTTTCAATTGCATTGCTTAATTTTCCGGTAATTCTCTGACATACATTAGGGGCGAGGGAGTTGGATGTCTGAGGAAGTTCAGAAATAACAGTTTTTAGACCAATACTCGATATGTCGCGCAGTTGTTCAGTGTTTGAAATCATGTTAGCACAAAGTGAGTCAACAATAGTTTCGACTTGGTTTTCTTTAACTTTATTAACCAAGGGACCGAGACACTTGACTGCCAAATTTTGAACTTCGCCATTTTTGTCCTCAAGCAGCTTAAGTACCATTCGAACAACTTTTTTCTCTGACTCGTCGTCGAGTTTGATGCTGTCCTTTTGAAGTTCCGTCATTAAATCATTTGTTGCCATGAAACGGAAGTCCTTGTCATTCGAAGTCATCTTATTTGAAAAAACATAATCGTTAAAACATTTTAATATGCATATTCTTAAATAAATTAAATATACATATGTATGTACATAACAAAACCCATTATATGAAAAACATATGCATTTATACATATATCTACCTGGATATGTACATATATAAATATATATATTCCTGGCCAAAATATCAACTAATTTATACCTTTTCCAGCAAATTTGCAATTTGGTATTGATGTGAACCCATGTTTTATATAAAATTTAGTTTTCTTGCTTCCAAAAATTTTAATCACACAAAATCCTAAAATTTGTTTCTATATGCACTTCGTTTAAACTTGCAAAAGATTTGTATCTAATTAATAAGCTTCCCAATATTTTTCAATTCTTAACAAATAAAGCAATAAGGAGAACCGGCGATAATTTTTTATCGTATTTGCACCCAAATGCAAAAAAATTAACAAGACATATATATATCAGAACGAGTACGCTTTGCCAACCTATTGCAAAAGTGATACCAAGTTTGTTCCTTATTTCAAGCATACATGGGAACTTTTAATTATTCAGCATTAACATAAGTTGTTCACAAGTGCGCCAAGACAGCGTTGACGATATGCCGGTTATGGGTACTCAAACACCGGGGAAAAAATGGGGGAAATTAATGGATATTTTACGCGTAATAGCAGGAGATAGCGTCGATTTCGGGAATTAAAATCAGGGAAAATATTAGTGCAAAAAATCGACGGAGCCGTTTCCGAGAAAATCGGGTTCCTCCAAAATTTAAAAAAAATATCGACGCTGATTTTTCCCAGGAGCAGTGTCGTTGTGCTCGTCCAAAGGCCAATGGAATATGAAAGTAGACCCCTTAAGGCACAAAATAAGGCAACCGTGCAAAAAATCGTCGGAGCCGTTTCCGAGAAAATCGGGTTCCTCCAAAATGGCCAAGAAAAATCGACGCTGATTTTTCCCAGGGGCAGTGTCGTTCTGCTCGCCCAAAGGCTAATGGAATATGAAAGTGGATCCCTTAAGACACAAAATAAGACAACCGTGCAAAAAATCGTCGGAGCCGTTTACGAGAAAATCGGGTTCCTCCAAAATGGCATAGAAAAATCGACGCTGATGTAAGGGAATAAATGGATTTTCTGCTTTATTAATAGTTAAATGTATTTGGTATATACGTATATAAATAAATGTCTACATGTATGTTTATATTTTGAAGTACAAATTTAATGTTCTACTTATTATTTTTAAATAAAAACAATATGTTTTTATGAAAATAAAAAACGATTTTTCGAAATTGTTTTTGTACTATTTCAATTGGTTTTGTACTATTTTTGCCAAACTCCTGAATAGTTTTAACTTTCTGTGGTGGCAACGCCGAGACAGCCCATATAATGATGAGAAGTTGCCAACTTATATTATAAATGTGCACATATGTTGCCCATTTCTATAAACTTACATATATTTTTATGAAAGTGTACGCCTAAAACAATGCAAAGATTATTGCTAAAGTTAAAATTTGTTTGACATTATCCAGTTAAGAAGCAATATTTTTGATATTCAAAGTGAAATAATTTTAAGCGAAATGTTCAAGAATAAAAACGAAAGCAATATTGTTTATAAATGCATAGTGAGGCTTCTTGAAGATGCTGACATTCTTGAATGCGAGTTTCAGGTATTTGCTTTATACAATTTGTATAAAAAATATGAAAAATTTAAGAAATATATAATACTGAATTATTTAATAATATTTAAATAATTACTAAAATGATTTCGATTATTTAAAATATGAAAATAATATCACAATTAGCAAGAAAATCTATATAAAATATAACTACATAGTATGTACTGGAGAAAAAAAGGTATTTAATATGTGTACAACGTTTTTAAAACGGACTAAAAATAATTTCTCGAGTAACATGAAGATCCCGAGCCTAGTATACATAATCATCATTAAAATTTTATTAAACGAACTTTCATAAGTAGCTATGAAAATAATTCTACTATTTAAAAAGAAGAATGTGGGGTGCTGCGATTGATACGTACATATGCACATACATATGTAAGTTTGTTATTGATAGCCGCTCTCTACACTTCTTTTTGTTACATACATATGTATGTACATATGTATGTTTGGCGTGTACACATGCATGTATGTATTTCATTCGACTAACCTCTGTCGGAAACTGTGTTAACTTTAAGCTAACTATTTAGCAATTAGTGCTGACTTACACTTGGATTACTTTTCAATGGAATTAACTAACTATTTTAACATTGCGATGTCCTATGAGATTAGAGATGAGCATCGCTCACGTGATTAGCGTGAATCATGCGTGATCGTGCATGATCGTGAGCAGCTTTTTGTTTCAATCACGTGAGCATGCATGAGCGTGATTATAAAAAACTTAAAGTGAGTGAGCGTGCATGAATAGATTTTTTGCGTGATTGTTTCGTGATTTTTTCGATTTTGGAATTTTTTTCATACTTTTAACAGGTACGTGGTTTTCAATTTTCTCATGAAGACATAAAACGTTGTGCCGGTATGTATTAATGTACCGATGTAAATGAATGAGTCCAAATAGCAGTATAAGTCCGAGTTTCGACTGGCGAACATTTGGAAGAAAAACATTTGCAATTCTCTTTCGTTTTTTCATTCGCGTTAGCACAAACGAACAAGACCTACAAATTTGAAGTTTTTGGAAAAAAGCTAAAGATCTTCCAATTCTACAAAAATTGGCTAAACAAATACTGTGTTGTTTGCACCATCGAGCTCACCTACAAGCGAAGGAGGTTTTTCAACGCCGGGAAGAATACTTGAAGAGATGTGAAACAGACTTCTATTCTGAAATATCATACTTGAAGAGATGTGAAACAGACTTCTATTCTCAAATATCATATCTAATTTCAATGTTTCCAAAATAGTAAAGATAAAATCTTTTTACTAAAATTGAAGAGAATTCAATGTATAAAAATATGGCTTGCGATCGGGCCATCTTCATTAACACTAAAGTAATGACATGAATACCTAAAAATAGTTCATTTGGATTTGATAATAAATTGTGTATTAATGATCATCGAAATATATTTATTTTATTTATAAAATTTTATATCTAGTCTAATATTCCATAAAAAAATATAAGTTGGATCACTTTAAAAAAATTTTGTTTGGTGGACTGTTTCCGGGACTTATCCATATATCAAAATTGTATTTCAAAACTAACAAATTGTTTCAGAAAAGTGTCTTTCTCAGTTAAACATAATTTTCCTCTTTTATTGCAGAATTTTCTAATTGTATTTAATATTTTTTAATTCGCACTCAGGTTGTGATTTTTTCGTGAGTATTTTGTGAGCGTGAGTTTTCGTGATTGTGACTAACTTTGTTTTCCACTCACGTGAGCGTGAGTGAACGTGAGCCAAAAATATGAGTTCGTGCGTGAGCATGCATGAGTGAAATTTTTTTTATCGTGAGCGTGCATGAGCGTGAGTGAAAAGTCACGCTTTTCCGTTGGCTATATATAAGTAGGTTTTGTTTTAGTTAACAATAAGTTAGGTAGATTTAAGTCAACCAAAAGTTAATTGTTTACTCTTTAGCAGAAATCTAAATTTATGTACTTAGCTGCAATCTAACTATTATTCAGTTAGTTACCAATGAAATGCATGTATATAGACTAGCTAAAAACCCTCAACAAACAAAAGTTTTTTAAATCTTTGAAAAAAGATATCGAGGCAATCTCGATTAACATAAATTTCATAATTACCTAGTTAACATTTTATTTTCCGTTTTGCCGTCTAATTGTAAAAAAGGTTGTAAAGAAAATAAAATAGATTCATATCGAATATAATAATTTGTTTGTTGGGATTTTTGAATAAGTTTCAAAGCATACTATGCTTATACTATTGTAATTTTTATAACTCTCATTGAGTTTTTAAAGGTTTTTGTATAAGTAAAGAGGTTTGAAACATTTAAAAATTAGATTTAAAGCGCCATGGCCACGTATCAAATGGCTTGACAAATAACATGTATGTGTTGGTAAATCTTATTTTGCTTAACACAGCAACGTGTCAAATTCATGCCGTCAAATTTCAAAATATTTTTTGTTTTCAAACTTTTCTCAATTTAAATAATTTTTTCTCAGAAATATGAGCGAAATAGAAAATTGTTGCATAGCTATTGCTCTGGCACATGCAAGAAAAAAAAAGCGAAAAAAGATGGTGTAAAGCGTCTTTGGATGAAAAACTGGCACAAGAGAAGAAATGAATTTACGCACGAAAATTTACTTAATGAGCTTAAATTGAGTTCTGCAAGCGATTTTCGAAATTTTTTGCGCATGAGTGAAGACACGTATGAGGACCTTTTAACTTTGGTTGGCCCGAAAATTAAAAAACAGGATACTGCAATGCGTGAATCAATTCCTCCGAATCAACGCCTTTCTACAACGTTGCGTTTTCTTGCTACGGGTAATTCATTTGCAGATTTAAAATTTACCAGCGCTATTTCGGAACGTGCAATTGGTCGCATTGTAATGGAAACTTGTTTAGAAATAAACAAGGCATTAAAAGATTACATAAAGGTGAATAAAACACAATTTAAATTTTTTTCATTCATTAATTCATTTATTTAAAAACTAAAAAAGAAAATAAGTTAAGATATTATATGTATGTTATTGAAAAGACGAAAAATAACGTGTCAATGAGTTTTCCGACGTCTCCTGTTGAAACTTGTAATTAATTTTCGTTTTTATTTGTGGCGATACGAGCGGTACTGGAACTGTCGTTACTGGTGTGCTACTTCGAGTTAAGCCACCATCGCTGTAATGATAAAATTCAGGAGTTAGGGACGAAGTGTACCCACTGGAAGAAGCTGGAGTTTGGGACGAAGTGTATCCGCTTGAATAAGATGGTGATGAAGGGGTTAAAATGTTTAGCTGCATAGCATTTCGATGCAATGTGCCCATTTGCCCTTCAAAAAGAATTTCATTAATAAATTTTTCAGCGTATGCTCTTTGAGTGGCATTCATTTTTTTTAGCTTAAATGCCCAAGCGTCGGCAACTTTGTCGCTTTCGTCCGGAGCTTGCTTGAGTCGATTAGCTGCCAAAATCATTAATTCTTCAGCCGCATCTGACTTTTTACGCTTCTTTTCGCAATTCTGCAAACAAAAATTAATATATTGTGTATTATATATGAATGTATTTACAGCTTCCTTTAAACGAAGATGAATGGAAAAAAAAATGCAACAGATTTCTACCACCGTTGGAATTTTCCTAACTGCTTAGGAGCCATCGATGGAAAACACATAGCAATAAAAAAGCCAGTGAACTCTGGGTCGTTCTACTACAATTACAAAAAGTTTTTTAGCATTGTTTTATTGGCAGTAGTAGATGCGAACTACGAGTTCATTATGGTGGATGTTGGCACAAACGGAAGAGTATCCGATGGCGGTGTACTAAGCAATACCAAATTTGGAAAAGCATTTTCTGAAGGTGCGTTGAATCTGCCGGCACCATGCACATTGCCATCATCAGATATCAAATTACCTTTTGTTTTTGTGGGAGATGATGCGTTTCAACTGTCAACTAATTTAATGAAACCGTATTCCCAAACAGGGCTCACTGAGCAGGAACGCATTTTTAATTATCGCTTGAGCCGCGCCCGACGCATCGTAGAAAATGCTTTTGGCATTTTAGTATCGCGATTTAGAGTGTTGCAAGGAGCAATTGGGCTTTCGCCAGAAAAAGTGCAAACAATTGTATTGACGTGCTGCTATTTGCATAATTTTTTGAGAAAAAAAAAGGCAATGAATATATATCTGAAGGGTCAGTTGATACTGAGAATTTGTCCGTTGGAAATATAGCTGAAGGCTTATGGAGAGAAGATTCCCTTTCTACACCATTGCATAGCAGTCGCTCTCGAAATTCGTCAAACACGGCTAAATTAATTAGGGACCAATTTTGCAGTTATTTTAATAACGAAGGTCAAGTATCTTGGCAAAAAAATTTATAAGCACCTAACTAAATAAACAAAATAAATTTATCTGTAAAATGTACTTACCACTGTTTCTTTTTCATCCATCATTGACGTTTGCGATGCACACGGCGTCTCATTATCCCTAAGGAAATCCATTGCGTCAAAGTAGTATAAACTTGAATCACACTCCTCTTCTACTCCGGCACCACTTTTTTCTAACCTTTCAATTCTGCGTAATTCTTTCCGGTATGATGTTCTTAGGCTGTTAATTTTTTGTGTTAAATCTTTTTTTTCGGCGTTTGGATATTTTTCCTTATATTTTTGGAGTAGTATCTCGTACTGCGCATTTTTTTCATCTCTGTTGCTATATTCTTTGGATTTCACTTTCCATAAAGCAGGCAAACCGCGATACACTTCAATTAACTCCAGTATGAAATTTTTTTCTTCCATTTTTTTATTTATTGCGTTATCAAATTTACGATGTTGTCGCTGCGCAAACTGAATAAAAATGAGATTTGCTGTAATTACGCAGCAACACATCAACGCTTCAAATTACAGCATCGACGGCAGTGAATATCTAAATTGTTTTGATTTTCGTCAAACTCACATGGACATATACGTGAGAGTTTTTTCTCACTAACACAATCAAAAAAAACTTGGTTTGACATGCCAATTTGATACGTGGCCATGGCGCTTAAGGTCTACTGATGATTTGGCTTAAGCACCAATGAAATGCATGTATATAGACTAGCTAAAAACCCTCAACAAACAAAAGTTTTTAAATCTTTGAAAAAAGATATCGAGGCAATCTCGATTAATATAAATTTCATAATAATAATTTATTAAATAATAATTTCAATAAGTTTTGTTTGTTGAGGGTTTAAGCTTATGTCAAATCATTATTAGACCTTAAACCATATTCTTGAAAAGTTTCAAACCTCTTATCTTATACAAAAACTAAAAAGACGAATGAGAATTACAAAAAAATAAGCTTTGAAATTTATTCAAAAAACACAACAAACATATCTTCCATTGCTTACTTGATAGGTTAAAATTAGTCCACAAAAGTTAACTTAAAGTTGGCTATTTTTGTAGTCAGCTACACAATTTCCGACAGGGACGTTTTCGATTTTCATGCATTGCCATTCAGTTCTTATCTGTGTAGGTATATTCAACACGAATATTTACTTGTTCCAACGATTAGACCGAACTTTTTTTGTATGGGAAATTTTTTTTCCAAAAAATGTACCGCCCCCCCAATTTCTTCCTTTTTACGCCAATAGTGAAATTCCAAAATCTTAGACTGATTGCCCTAGGTTAAGGCGTGGCACATGCCCACTAAAGTGACTAAAGCTGGTTCATATGGACTTTTCAAGAGACAAGGCACGAAAATATAAGTAAAATGTTTCATATATGTTTGTAATATATTATTTTATTGAAATTAACTTACGTTTAATGATTACTATTCTTGATAAACATTTAAACTTAATGGCAAAGGTCTGATTTTTTAATGCTACCGTACTTTTTCCTATAATCAATTACTGTTTGCAAGATATATTGTTTCTCTTCTTCGTTTTTTGTTATAGCTGCATTATATTCTTCCATTAGTTTTACAAAACGCTCTGCAGTATCATTAACAACATGTAAGTTTTGTACAATATTCATTCCCTTTTGAAATTCGGAATCATTGTGCCACTTGGAAGGGCCAAGTTTTAGAAAGTTAGTTTCAATATTAAATCTTTCGAAAAAGCTCAATGTTTTTTATTAACAAAATCTGAAATATTTTTTGTTGGTTTAATTCATTCATGTTGGTTACTATTCTTTTATTCTCATTATTTTGTTCTTCTTTGAGATTTTCAACCATTTTTCTCTTTTCTCCAACGTCTACAGAATTATCAAAAAATGAAAGACCTGCTGCTTCCGGTGTCAGCTACCACAAGTGATTCGAAAACTTGCTCGTTACTTCATTGCTTATTATTTCATTCAATTCATTGAATTTAATAATATTTTTAATAAAATTTTAATCATTTAAGGGTGCTTTCGCGGCAATTGGCGCCTCAATCCACGGTCTCAAATAAATTTTCAAAATGAACACACTTCTATCTTGTATAGCATTTGCCTCATCTTATGACATTGAGAATTGCTGGCGGAAAAGAAAAATTTTAAGCGTTTTTTCGCTTTAGCCATCCATCGGGCATGATGCATCGCTCCAGGTGATTTAAACCTTACAGGCTCTGTGTTTCGACCAAGAAATATAAGACTCAATTCCAATAACTCCTTGTAGTCTGCCCTGGGATGTTGTATAGTGACATAGTTATGAGCAAATTGAGCTAATTGGTCTTGTTCAATTTTGTTAAGAGCAAGATTTATTTTTTTATCCACAATTCCACTTGCAAATTTTTGTTGATTGATTTTGGGCCAACTTTTTTTAAAACGCTGGAAAATATCTCATGATGGCCCACTTAATTTTAAATCATATTTCACGAGAGCACTTTTCAGCAAGAGTTCATATATGATGACGGCAAGGGAGATATAGCAATTCTCTATTGAGGTGTTGGTCTAATAAAATACAAGTACCTTGTATTTGTCGCTGTAGTATCAAAACCTAAAGCTTGCACCTTGTTTGGAAAGAATGTTGTTTATATTTACTGTTATAAGAAACTGTTTTTTTAATACCGTTTCTGTTAGATTCCATTCATTTAATAGTTTGAGTATGTCTGTCTGTTCTTTTCCAGTACCAGCTGACAGGGCAGGTACTCCAAGTAGATGTTCAATGCCATTTGTTGTTATCACAACTGGTAATCTGTCCACTTTTACATTTCCTGTGAAATGATGGTAAAATTTTTCAATCCCAATGTACCGTAATTTGATTTATATCTCTGTTTTTAAAATCCATCATCAGATTTGCAGTAGTTTCTGAACGAAATTGTTTACAGCAAAGCCGAATCGATGACTTACTGATTACTAATGTACTGATATCATGTTCCAATGCTTCAGCCGCAGCTATCAGAATACGTACTGCATCCCTGTCACTTACCTTGGCCTTGTCGAAGGTCGCAACAAGCTTGGAAGTGATAAAATGTTTCATTCCTCGTTTTCTGTTTTTTTTTTTGTTGAGAGTTACAGTTAGCAGTTTGATCAGTATTATCATCACTATCGTATTCATCAATTAGTTCTTCTGTATTGTCACTCAAATCATTCGCTGTCAGGAATACTTGGAATTGTTCTTCGCCCTGCTTTTCTTTTCGCATTACCTCTTTCTCAATACGAATATTTCTTCGCTTTTCTTTTTCAAATAATGAACGATCGCATCCCACCATTGCACCAGGTCTACCTTCTTTACGTTGATTCTTCAAAAACTCTTTATCTTCTTCTATTTTAATTAAATCTAACGCATTTCCGTGCGCAATGTCAAATAAGTTTTCCATATTTTTAATAAACTCATTTTCTCGCAGATTCTCGTTTTTTGCAGATTTTTCCATTGGTGATATAAAGCTTCAACTTTTTGAACACTTCTATCAATTTGACGAAATGGTATACGGGCTTTATCCCAAAAAATTTTGGCCTCTTTGATAACCAGATATGCACTTGAACGAAGACCCAATTTCACTTTGCGCATGTTATAAAACAAAACTTTCAAAACTTGTCCATTGGAAGGCAGCTTAGATCCAACAATTTGGATTTCGTCATATCCTAATAAATAAATTTTTTCACTAGCGCTTGTGTCCATTTTGCAAATACCATCAATATAAATTATCTTTATAGCAATAATGTTTCTATTATTCAAAGCTCAAAATACCTACACTTCACTTTTTACACACTTTTAATTGCCACGTGGTTGACTTTACTCTGTTGTTGCCAACATTTTATTTAGCAATCAAATATTTGTTTACAGAGTAAGTAAGAATGGGGGAACTGTGTTCGATGTACCGAGTTAGACACGCTTTGGTGTTGTCCTTAATCAATAAAATAATATATTACAAACATATATGAAACATTTTACTTATATTTTCGTGCCTTGTCTCTTGAAAAGTCTATATAAACCAGTTTTAGCCACTTTAGTGGGCATGTGCCACGCCTTAACCTAGGCAATCAGTCTAAGATTTTGGAATTTCACTATTGGTATAAAAAGGAACAATTTGAGGGAGCGGTACACTTTTTTGAACAAAAAAAATTAAGTCCGGTCTAATGTACATATACATACATACATACATACATATGTATGTATACGCAAAGTTTCATAGAAATCAGCTGAGTGAAAATAGACGATAACAAATGTTTGATTTTTACAAGCGTGGCGGCTTCTACTTTTCTAATCATTAAATTATATTGGCAAGAGAACCCAATGTTATACATACATAAGTATGTATGTACGCCCGTTAATAATGAGTTTGATCATTGAAAATAAACACGGTTTAGTTAAATTATTAGCAATTAAATGATACTTTTTATTAAAAAAATATATAAGTACATATGTATGTATGTATGTGGGCTTTTTAGTTATACTTTCCCAATTTGTTTGACATTAAAAAACTCGTCCTGCCTAAATTCAAACTTAAATATTATTTTATGAAATTACTTTATAATATAAAAGAAATAAGATGTAACAAATACAATTGAATTAATCCCGACAATAAAAATGCAAACGTGTTGTTTCCGTCCAAGCCGGCAGGGAATAGGTCAATTGTTCTCAATGAACTCCATACATATGTATGTATGTAAAGTCGTTTTTACATGTGCATGCCATTTTGCATTTGCAATAATGGTCATGTATGTACATATGTAGGTAATAGTTAGTTAGATAGTTGGTAGTGACAGTGTGCCACACATACATATGTACATATGTATATAAGTTAAACTTACTTTCTTTTTAACACTAAAAAATATATTTCTTTATTTATTATTAAAAAACTGAGCTGTTAGTAAATACAATTATTGTCTTAAATACTACTTTCTGTCTTGTGGTGTAATTAGTCGGAATTGGCAAAGTAAATTCGGCAAAAGTTTGGTGGCATGTGCCGGATGTAATTCCACGAAAATTGCACAATCAAAGTCTGCTGGGTTATTGCTACAATTTGCAAGTGGACCGGATATTGTTTCAAGTGTTGTTTTTGTTGACACAAAGGTGAAGAATGCTTGCATTAGCAGTTTTCTTTGTTACAAAGTATTTATGTTTGTTTATAGCATTTCGTTAGCTTTTGCAATATTAACTCCTCCCTTCTCAATTGCAAACGTCCCCGATTGCATGGGATTCATGTCTAGAAGAGCGATTTGCTTTTCCTTAATTTGTCGTATCTGCCCCTTGGGCTTCCATAGTGCGTACATTAGTGTGGCCGTCAATGCCAGAAATGCTGCTAGGGTAATTGTGTTGAGCGTCAAGCCGATCTTGTTAGTTGTATCGATGTTTGATATTCGCTTTCTATTTATGGTCTCGAGGTCTTTTATCATTTCCAAAGACAGAGTTTCTTCTAGCTGGGTTTTTTTCGTTTCCTGCTGAAGTATTGCTGGTAGTGGCTCGAAATGTACTGTTTCAAGTACGTTAAAAATTTTGCCTTGGATATTGATTGTTGAGTTGTGGTGTTTTATGATGAAAGTACCAATCAGCGGGAGTGGTTGCCCATCTATTTCTATTGTGCCATTGTAATTGTTGAGAAAAAGTATGCCGGGACGAATTTCTTCTGTGTCCGATATGTGGTCAGCGTTAGTACGTAGACTGTATACGTTGGCTGGCTTTTTAGGAGTTTATTTATACAATTGTTTTCACTTAATTCTATTAAATTATTCTTATTACAAATAGCTTTCTTATTATATTCTTTGCATTCGGATTTAATTCCGTAGATTTTTTTATTACATTTCAAAATTCTTTCGTATTCAATTTTATTTATTCTATTGCCTATTTTAACAGATTTTAGTGTTAGTATTTCACATTCCTCGTTTTGAGTTGTAGGTAAAGATAAAATGTAGATTATCATTGAGCTATTTGCAGCTATGCTTATATCTGTGAATTCCAGTTCTTCCTCAACATTTATATAAGGTATTTTTTCATGTTTGACAATTTTCCTTATCGTTTTTATTTCAATATTAGATAGAATGAATGAATTTACAATGTTGGATTTTGCCCAATGTAGAGCATATTCGATATTTATTAATTCTTCCTTTATCAATTGAATCTGATATTTAGTTTTAAGACTTATTTCTAGCTTATCATCTCTACTGGCTTTTACAATTTTCATCATTTGATTACTTCTCTCGGTCTGTTCATTTACTTTTTCTATTAATTGTCTGTTAATAATTATTTGGTTGTCATTGTTTTCGTTTAGTGTTCTTAAGTTTTCGGTTATTAGTTCTAAGTCACGATGGTCGGGATTTCCTGCGATCCATTTCCATGCGGACCCGATAAAATCCAATGAACGTTTTTTCTTCGTTGTGGGGGAAATTCTTTCAATAAGTGTCCGAATTTGGGATGTTTCGTGCAATAAGAAGAGGTACAACTGTTGGGTTGAAGTTATGTCTTTCTTAATCGTAGTCTCTATTTTTGAAATTAGTTTCGCGTATTCTGTTAAGTCAATGAGATGGATAATTTTGAAAGTTCCTTCTTGCACTCTTGCTGTGTCATCTCTTAGTGTAATAAGTTGCGAGTTCGAGTAATCAAATATCTGAAATTCAGTACTCGCTAGTTGCGCGAGAACCCTGTAAAATCAATATAATAATCTATACTTAGTTGGTTTTTTCTTTAATGTATTGCATCGAACGCCTATGGCATATTGTTCGGTATGTGTTTATGTGTACCTTTTTTTCATTCTTTGTTTTCTTAAATTCTAATGTATTTAATTTTCTTTTTTGAGTTTTAATATTGTATCGAACGCCTATGGCATATTGTTCGGTATGCGTACCTTTTTTTCATTCTTTGTTTTCCTACATTCTAATGCATTTGATTTTCTTTTTGAGTTTCCTATATTTCTTTTTCCCAAACTTCTTAACTCTAGATATTTCTGTTGATAATTTTCTAAAATTTGCTCTGTCTTCCTCCTTTATAATGTATAATTGGATTAAAGTATCTAGGTGATCTTCTATGCTAATTCTCTCGGTTACGTTCATTTTTATAGTATTTATATTCCTTAGGTTTGTTTTCTCAATGTTTTGCTTAATTTCTAATGTGAGTCTTATGAACTATACGTCCGGATTCTGTCAGTACTGTAGTTCCTCTGTCTTCTTTGACTTCTTCTTTCCTATATCTGGGCGAAAGTTTATTCCCTAACCTTTTGTTGATTTTTACAAAAACTATATCCTTTGGATTATATGACCGGAATGGTGTCCTCTTCCTATTATGAAATTCTAGGTCTTTACGTTGTTTTTCTATTAGTCTGTTAACGTTATCTTGTCGTTCCTTCTCTATTTGTTCGGGGTCAGAGCTTACTGTTCGTCCGAAAAATGCTTCGACTGGTTTCCTCTTGGTTGTTGAATGAATTGTGTAATTATACTTATGTAGTGATCTGAAAAGCAAATCTTCAAAGTTACTATGGGTATTCTCGGTTTTCACGCAGCGCATTATTTCGCTGAGTGTAGAATGGAACCATTCGACTTGTCCGTTTACACTGCTGGTATATGGGGGTGTTTTGTATACATCTATCCCGTATTGGTTGCGGAGCATAAAAGTAATTGGCGCTGAGCTTAAAGATTTCTCATTATCTATTACAATTTGATCAGGGATGCCGAACGATGCTAATAGTTCTTGAAGGGGTAGCTTGATATACTCTGTTGCTCTTGATTTTATAACCTTGGCCTGTGCGTATTTGGAGAATTTGTCCACGGCCGTTAGAACGCTTTTATTATTGGTGTAGTAAATATCGACATGCAGGATATGTCCAGGATGAGTGGGTATAGGCGTGGCTTGGAGAAGGGGTATAGAAGGGTGTCGATCGTATTTATTTTCTTTGCACACTTTGCACTGCTTCACAATCTTTGTAATCTTTGCGTTCATATGCGGGAAATAACACTTTTCCAATAGTTGCGCTTTATTTTCGGTTGCGTTCCTGTGTGCTCTATTATGCTGTTTTATTATTTCGGCTTCCAGATCTATATCTCTGGTTAGATCTTCCACTTGGTTTCGAGTATATCTCACCTTGTATCGGCTGAAATGTTGCGGGTAGATTGCCTGTATTATGCCTAAAACATAGTCGTTGGTAATAATGCCATTTGTTACTGAGGGGTTTAAGTAGCGTTTTAAAATATTAATGAGTGTTCTCGGAAAAATCTTGCTCGATTATAATATGCCTGTGATAGGTCGGAAAAACTATTTTAAACTGGTAAGAAGGGAATTCTCCTGTGGAGAGGAATAGCTGATTCTTGAAAACGTTAATTGGGGCGTTCGTGTAGGGTATGATATTCTAAGGAGAGCTGTCGTCGCTATGTTGTGTTGGTGTCAGTGAATTTACTTGAGAGTTGTTTGAAATTCGAGATAGCGTGTCTGCTACTAGGTTGGATTTGCCTGGATTATATTTGAGCTCATAGTTGTGCTCTTCTAGAACTACTTTCCATCGCTTTAGCTTGCTGTTGCTGTTCTTGTTCTTGTTGCTTAACGCATAAGTCAGTGGCTGATGGTCAGTGAATATCTTTACTGCGACGGATCCGTACAGGTAGCTTCGCAATGTTTTTAGGGCCCAGACTATAGCCAACATTTCTTTCTCGTTTGTGGCATAGTTTTCTTCGGTCTTCGAGAGAGTTCGCGATATAAATGTGATGGGTTTTCCCTCTTGCTCTAGCACTGCTCCTATTGCGTAGTTGGATGCGTCAGTTGTTAGGATAAATTCCTTGCTAAAGTCAGGGTATTGCAGCATTACTTCATCCGATGCGAGAGTGTTTTTTATTTTCTTGAAGGCGTCAATTGCCTCTTTGTCTAAAGTTATCTCTTTCTTTGCTGACATATGTTTGGACATTCGTCCTTCCTCCCCTCTCAAAAGCAGGGTAAGGGGCTTTGCTAGTCCAGCATAGTCCTTGATAAATCGTCTATAAAATCCAGACATACCCAAGAACGATCTGAGTTCCTTTAAGTTCCTTGGTATGGGGATCTTTTCTATGGCTTTGACTTTTTCCGGGTTCGCCTTTATCCCATCCGATGTTATAATGAATCCCAAAAACTCAACTTCGCTTGAAAAAAATTTGCATTTATCTAGCTGGATTTTCATGTTAGCTTGTTCTAATGTATTAAAAATTGCTTCTAAATCCCTTGCATGATCCTCCTCAGTTTTGCTAAAAATTATGATATCATCAATATACACAAAACAAATCCTTCCTATATGCATTCTTAAAATATCATCCAGAGCCCGTTGGAATATGGAAGGGGCATTCTTCAATCCGAAAGTGAGATGAGTGAATTCATACTTCCCGTTGTTGATCGAGAAGGCTGTTTTTTCGGTATCAGATTCCTTCAGAAGGATCTGATGAAATCCGCTCTTCAGGTCGACAACAGAAAAAACCCTGTTTTGTCCTAACTGGGAGAGGACTATATTTATTTCCGGGATTGGGTAACGGTCGGCGATAGTGACAGAGTTGAGTTTTCTGTAGTCGATAACTAACCTGTACTGCCTGTTCCCTTCTGAGTCTGGCTTCTTGTTCACGATCCATACTGGTGAATTGTATGGAGAACGGGACGGTCGGATTATTCCGTCTTCGAGGAGTTTACTAATTTGTGCTTCGACTTCGGATTTTAAAGACATAGTATAGGGGTAATATCTTGTGTAAACTGGAGAGTCTGTATTCGTACGGATTTCTCCTAAAACCCTAGTTGTGTACGTTAATTTTTTGTTTGGTTCGGAGAATAACGTTGGGAATTTCTTTACTAGCTGTTTTTGTTCCGATGTTAGGTGTTCGATTTTTGTCTCTATATTATTTACGTCTTTTGCTAGTTCCTGCTTAATGGGTACCCTAAATTTATTTTCTATGAGCATGTAGTCATCTGCGGTATATATAACTGCTTTAAGTTGTTTCAAACTATCATTACCGATAATAGCGTGAAAGGATTTTAATGTTGGTAAAACGAAAAATTTTAGCTTCTTATCCTTGAGTCCGAGAAATTAAGTTCGACGTAGTGTGTAATCTTAATTTTTCCTCCTATTGAATTTGCAAAAAATATACTTTCGTTAGGTTTCGGGTTTTTTGCCAGTGAGGGTTGGATAAAATTTTTGTTTGAGCCTGTGTCTATTAGAAGTTTTAATGTTCTTCCGTCACTTGCTCTACATTTGAAGTAGGGGAGTGAGGAAGCGGTTAGTCTAAAAAATTTACGTCCACAAATTGATCAGGATCGTTATCAGAATAGTTTTGTTCTTGAGTTTCGTACTCTTGATAATACTCCTGCCAGGGTTGTTCATTGTCGTCTTGGTTTGTATTATAGTTTTCCCTATCGTTTCCGTTGGTTGCTTCCTGGGAGATGTGGTTAATTCTCTGGAATTTATTTGGGAATTTATGGTTGAGTTGATTAGATGGTGCCGGTGGTCGCTTCCCTGAGAAAGCGTTGAAATTTGGTCTATTCATGTAATCTATACGTCTTGTTTGCTGTGAACTGTCAACATCCATAGGTGTTCGTTTTGGTAGAGGTTTCAGGCCAAATGGTCTTGGAGGTTGTAAATTTTGATATTGTGGAAAGTTTCGTGGGAATATAGAATTATGTGTATTGAAATTCTGCTGGTCCGTTGTGGGTCTATTGAATGTGCATTGCCTAGCGGGGTGATAGTGCATTCCTATTGGGTTATATGTTTTTTGTGTGCAAAATGGTGGTTTCGCGTGTGTTTGCGGTGGTATATATGCTGGCGATGTTTGCATTTTTCGGCCTTTGTTTTGGTTATAGGTGTACTGTGACCTATATCCTTGATTTTCCAATTTCATGCAAAAGTGCAGAGCTTGTGGTAGATCCGCAGGTTCCTTCATACCTAGTAATTTCGGAAGGTCTCCGTTAAGTCCTCTGATGAATGTGTCTAAGGCTTTGTTTCTGTAGGTTTGTGTAAGAAGCTGTAAAGCTTCCTGTCCAATTTGCAAACTTGATACTTTCTTTAGTATTAGTGAAAGATGATTATAGACTTCTTGATAAAATTGAGGAATGGAACTTCTTCCTTGCACTAGTGATGTGAGTTGGCATTCAAGAGTTGTTATGTCGCGTCTATCGGCATAATGGAGGTTTAGGCAGTGAGAAATCGCTTGCCAGTCTAAGGGAACGTTATATGATTCAAGAATCATGTCAGCATTTCCTGTTATTTTGTTCCTGATGGTGCTGAGAATACCGAAGTACTTTGGTGTGCCTCTGGTGTTTTCGTAAATTTTAAGAACTCGGTCGACGCTTTTCCGCCATGAACTGAATTCTGAGGGGTTTCCTGAGAAATCCCTAAGACTTCGTACAATGTCTGGTATTTTGTCCAAGTCACTAATCTGATTTCGGTGTTCTGGTCTAATTGTCTCGTCGGTGGCATTAACTAATATACTATCTGGATTACTACTAATAAGATTTTCCCGCATTACACTTCTAACAATATTATTAATTAGTCTCTCTAAATCTGGTGCTGCTGCGGGTTGTGATGCTGGAGTAGATGGGGCCTGTACATTAGGTTGCTCTAATATGCTTGGCCTAATTAAATTGTTAGGATTTGACATTTTGTTTATTCACTGTTTACTTTCCCGAAAGTTTATTATCTCTAAATTATTATTCTCGTAAAAAACTAGATTATTATTTTCTTGGAGTTTGTTCTTCTTTAAAAAGAAATTTCCTGTTTTTTCCAAAGTTTACTAAGAAAATTTTTGATATTTAACTAAATTATTATCTTCTTAAAATTTGTTTTATTCAAAAACTATTATTTTTTATTTTTTTATTTTCTTGTGTATCTTTTTTTTTTTCTTAAATTTTTTTTTTTAATTTATTGGTTTTTTACTGAATTATTATTATTTTTTTAATTTGTATAATTTTTCTTCTTTAAAAAAAAATTTTAAGTTCTATCTACTTATTTCTACTGGAGTAAGATTCGCAGTAGTGGTTCAAGATTTTTTTTTTTAATTCTTTTTGCTTACAATAATATTGCTGCTGCAATCATCCCACGGCGCTGGGGAGATATCCTGTTTACGTGAGGTTGTTACTGAGGGTCCCTCGATGCGCACTCTTCGTGGGGGTGCGTTTTGGCTTCTTGAGGTTGTAACGCTGATATGTGAGTCCTTCGTCGCTTCGTATATCCTTATTCTCTGGCACTTCTTGAGGGCATTAGAGTCTACTGCAGATGTGTGATGATTGTGAATACACTGGCACTTCTTAAGGGCCTTAGAACTTGCAGTTTGTATGACCACTTTTTCCTTTGTAAAGGATTATTGTCACTTTTTCTCTGATAAAGGATACGCGAACGCGACTGGGAGTTGGGCGCCAGTTAAACTTACTTTCGTTTTAACACTAAAAAAAAATTTTTTTTTGCGGACGAACCGTCTTCTTTATTTATTATTAAAAAACTGAGCTATTAGTAAATACAATTATTGTCTTAAATACTACTTTCTGTCTTGTGGTGTAATTAGTCGGAATTGGCAAAGTAAATTCGGCAAAAGTTTGGTGGCATGTGTCGGATGTAACCACGAAAATTGCACAATCAAAGTCTGCTGGGTTATTGCTACAATTTGCAAGTGGGCCGGATATTGTTTCAAGTGTTGTTTTTGTTGACACAAAGGTGAAGAATGCTTGCATTAGCAGTTTTCTTTGTTACAAAGTAGCGGTATTCAGTGTTAGGTGCAAATGGTCTTGCAAAAGAGGAAATATAGAATATCGAGCTTTTTTGAGAAATTTAACTGCAATTCTGTGTATTTTGTTGTTGGATTTTACAAAAAAGCGATATGTTGCATTTGCACTTTCGCAAGAGCATTTACACCAAACACTGAATACCGCCAATATTTATGTTTGTTTGTAGCATTTCGTTAGCTTTTGCAATATTAACTTATACTATGTATTTTATTTATACATATGTACATATATAAATACATATGTATATAAGTAATAAATTTATAGATCTTTAAAGAGATAATGTTAAACAAACTTGTAATCATTTTGAAATAAGAAAGAAATGCAACAAAAACAAATTTATACTTCATTTCACATTATTAATAAACTCTTTGCACATCTTGTATTTTTTAATCTCTTTTTCAACTTATCGGTGATTTACCGTTATAAAATGCGTACATTGCTCATAATGCTGGCTACACACATTGCAACGTGTTTATGCAACACGTTTGTCATTCATATTTCATATTTTGATACACACCAGAGAACTGCAACGAGTACCCGTTTTTATGATTTGAAATACTCGCCTAAAAACGAGTTGAGGTGTAGTTAATACAGCGTATTGTTTTTGTATCTGCTCGCCATACTCGTAAGAATTTATGTTTCAACATAAGTACGAGCTTGTTACAGGCTCGTATAAATTTACATTAAATTAAATACACGTTGTCTGTTTTTATTTTTTCGTAAATATTTTTTTCAACATTTGGCAATTGTATTCGTGCTTCTGATAAACAACATAAGAAATGCTTGTGTATGAATTTGAAGACACACATTTAGCTTATTAACTAGAGTTATCCGAGCTCATAAGTATTATTCTTAAGCATCATCGTATCAGGAAAAAATCAATGATCGCATATTTAAGCTGAATTCATTATGTTATAAAATGTATTTAGGAATTCAAGAACAAGTTGCCACAAATAAACCTTAAAAAACCATGACATATTGGGAAACCTAAAATCATAAAAAACCCCCATTTGATAATTGGAAAATCTACCTGCATATAAAAACTAATTGCATGGAATAAAAGGGTAGGTTAGGTTAGGTTGTACAGGCTGCCGATTTCAAGCAACCGGCCCACTTGGGTCCAGGAGAATAGGTCCCTTTGTGATGCCCGTTATGGATAGCGAGAAGAAAAATAAAAATATTGGCTATCCTATATTCTGGTCAGTATTGAACCAACCGGTTTTCCGAATAAACTTGTTTATTCCCTTCAGATTGCATTCCGTAAGGTCTGCGAGTTCGGGTAAAGTTGAGTTACCTAGATACATGGCTCTGTGATGGGACAGAGCTGGACATTGACAGAGGAGGTGCTTTACGGTTTCTTCCTCCTCCTCATTATGACAACTTCTACAGAAGTCGTTGAAAGGGAGATTTAGTCTATTTGCGTGGGCACCTATGAAACAGTGCCCTGTTAGGACAGCCACAAGTATACGTAGCTGATGTCGAGGGATCCCCAGAATGATGGCTGATTTTGCTCGATCATAATGGGGCCAGGTTAATCTGGAGACAGCACATGTGGGTTCATTGAACCATCTAGGTTGTGCTAACCCTATAAGTTTCTGTTGAATAAGAATTTTGCAGCTTTTTAGTGGGGCTCCCACTAGCCGGTCGGTGTCCCATTCTTGTAAACGAGATCCCTCCCTGGCTAGCTTGTCCGCAATTATATTGCCAGGCACATTCGCATGCCCTGGTACCCAGATTAGCTCGAGGTTGGAATGTGACGCCATCTCGTTTAGGGATGTCCGGCATTCCTTTACCAGTTCGGATGTTGTGTAAACACCCGATAGAGCGTTCAGTGCAGCCTTACTATCGGTACATATACGAATATCCTGCCTATATACCCTATTGTACCTTAACCAGTTAGCTGCCCTTTTTATGGCCGATATTTCGGCTTGAGTAATGCTACAGAGATCTGTCAGTGTAAACCTCAAGCACTTCCCCTCGGTAATTAGGATCAATGAATGGAGGGAGAGTATCTGAGATTGACACTGCGAATCTTTTCTCGGGCATAAGGTAGGGAGAACGGTAGTCAATAAGTTCGGGAGGGTTTTCGAACTGTCCTATAATGTTCGCATGTCCATCACCTAGTGATTTCCATGTTCCGGCGGCACTGAGCCTAATTGCCGAGTTCATAGCCAGTTGTTTGACCAATAGATCGGCAGGAAGCCAGTGTAACATTGTGAACAAGGCTTTTGATGGGGTGGTGCGAGGTGCGCCAGTAATCATCAAGGCCGATGTTCTTAGAATTCTGTCAATGATTTTATAATGCACCATACATTAATATGGGCTTGACGACCATTTCAAAGAGCCAGTTGGCCGTTATGGGGTTAATACCCCATCTGTTGCCTATGGCCTTTTTGCAGGTATAGAGGGCAATAGGGGCTTTCGCTGCTCTTGCTTGTACGTTTAGGTTCCACGATAACTTAGAGTCTAGGATGATACCTAGATACCTAGCATTATCGGTTAACCTTAGCGTGACTCCGTTAAGAGTTGGTAAGGTGAAGTACGGTATTTTGTATTTTCTCGTGAAGAGTACGAGCTCCGTCTTTATTGGGTTAACGTTGAGTCCATTACTGATACACCATCCGGTAATGTGATTCAAGGCTGACTGTAGACGATGCGAGATTGTGTCTGGGTATTTACCCGACACTACTACTGCAACGTCATCTGCGTAGGCTACTGTTTTAAATCTGTTTGAGTCTAGCTCCAACAGTACCGTGTTTATGGCAAGGTTCCACAGGATTGGAGATAAAACCCCTCCTTGCGGCGTTCCTCGCTTTGCAACTTTATAGATTGTTGAGGATCCCATCGTAGATGTGATGACCCTATTAGTCAATAATTCTTTGATGAGATTGGTTATTGACTGGTTTACGTTCAGTCTTGCCAGAGCCATGATGATGGTTTCTGGGTTGATGTTGTTGAAGGCACCTTCTATGTCTAGAAAGGCCGCCAGAGCAAATTCGTTATGCTTTATGGATTTTTCAATGTAACCAACAAGCGAGTGTAGTGCCGTTTCAACCGATTTGCCCTTTGTATAGGCATGTTGAGCGGTGGATAGTAAGTTCGAGTTGATTACCGATCTAAGATGCAGATCAATCAATCGTTCTAGTGTTTTTAGTAGAAAGGATGATAGACTGATTGGTCTAAAATCCTTTGCGTTTGTATGCGTAGTTTTTCCACATTTAGGTATAAAAACCACGGTGCATTTGGTCCATGCTTTCGGAATATATGACCATGCAAGGCATGCCGAGAATATTCGAATAAGCCATGGGACTATTAGGTCTGCATTCCGCTGGAGGTCAGCAGGTATAATGTTATCGGGACCCGCTGATTTATACGGATGAACGCTGTTTATGGCCCATGTAATGTTTTCCCTGTTTATGGGAAATGGGGCTAACGTGTGATTGTGTGTGGTTGTCGTGAGTTCTCCTGTAAACGGAGCGCAACCGGGAAAGTGCGTGTCCATCAGAACCATGAGGGTCTCATGTCCACTAGTAGTCCAACTCCCATCAGATTTTTTAATGAAGCTGGGAGTTGAAGGAATCGTGGTTAAGATTTTACGCAGTCTGCTGGTCTCCGAAGTGCCTTCTATATTGCTACAGAACGACCTCCAGGATTTGCGTTTTGCGTTTCTTACCAGGTTTTTGAAATTGTTTACGGAGGACTTATAATCGGACCAGTTTCCTAGTCTTTTGGCCTCATTGAAAAGTCTACGGCTCTCCTTGCGAGCATTTGTTATCTCGGAGTTCCACCATGGTGGTTTACTCCCACCCCGGCAGACACTAGGTCTGCAAGCTTCTGATGTTGCTAGGTTGAAAGCATTATTTAGATTTTCAACCGCAGTATCAATATCGTGCCGGTCGTTTATGACAGGTGGTTGTGGAATAAGTTCAGAGAGGAGCTGTTTTTGCTCCTCCCAATTTGTCTTTTTCCTGTTTATTATGGGCATTGGCCTGTTTAGTGGAATTTCTATCCTAAATTCAATATATCTGTGATCAGAAAAAGTACAGTCGTTAGAGACCCTCCATTCTCTGATCATGTTCGAGTGCATAGCGCTTACTAGTGTGATGTCTAGAACTTCCCTTCTATTTACAGTTATAAAAGTGGGTTCTGACCCGTGATTTGAAATATCAAGATTGTGGCAAAGAATGAAATCAAATAAAGACTCACCCCTTCCATTTATGTTCGAGCTTCCCCAAACGACGTGATGCGCGTTTGCGTCTGCTCCAATTATGACTGGCCAGTTTTTTGTGTTTGCCATACTGACTGCGCTGCGAATCTTTTCGGGCGGAGATTCGCGTTCATATGCCATGTAGCTGGAGATGACCATAATGGTGCCCTCGTCCGTCTCCAGCGCTGCAGTTAGTGTGTCTTCATCACTGTAATCAGATAAAATGAAGATGTTTAGATTGCCTTTGGCCAGATTGCACGCTCTAATGTTACCTTGACCATTGGCATAAAGTAGCCTGAAGCCCTTAGCATTAAGTCCGCAAAACCTACCTTGGTGAAGCCAGGGTTCTTGGACTAGGACGAGGTCCTCCCCTTTCTCTACTAGGCGGAGGAGCATGGCAGCGGATGCTGCTTTACAACGGTGAAGGTTCACCTGTGTAATTTTGGTCATGGTACGGCATAACTGTGACGTTGGCGTCCTCCAGCTCCGAGTCCAGGAGAACGTCCTCGTCAACTACCTCGTCCATCCCCTCAAAGAATTCCCCTACCCAGCCGGAGTTGGATACGGTATCCCCTTGAGAGGATAAACTGGCAGTTTCGTCTACCGACATAGACATAGCGTCTGAGGCTGGATCATCGCCCTCCTGATCCCTAGCCTCCCTGTCATCGCCTTTGTAGATACTTAGGAAGATGGATTCGAAGCCGTAATACATCTTCCCTTGTCTCTCCTTCAGCGATGGCAAGGATTCATGGTTCAGGACCACGATGATCCTTCTGTAGGCTCCTACAAGTTGCGAAACCTTGGCGACCAACCAACCATTGGTTGGAACGTCACTGTTGCAGACCTGTAGGAGTTCCAGAATTTCCTCGGGTTTTGATGGCTCGTCCGGGACTCGAGCAGAGGCTCTAGGTCGCCGAGGCACCTCATTAATAGGTACCACGTCGAGCCTAGCACCCTCCCACAGCCCTTCCAGATTAACGATCGCCTTCTTATACAAAGAGATTGATCGCTCATCCGAAAAGGCTATAAGCTTTACCCTCCGGCGAAGCCATCCGGCATCATCACATTTGGGGGTTGGTCCTGGATTGCTTTTGAAGACTTTCCAGAACTCCCCCATCAGTTTCTTACGGACAATGTCCCACTGAGCGTAGGACATGCCACCGTCTGCGTCACTTCGGTCGATGACAGCTTGCATGAGATAGCCTTTAGCCATCTCGCTGAACGATTTGTTCATCGGCCTATGATGTTTCATAGCGGGCTGTTGGCTCTGCGTCTGGGCCTCCTCCTCTGAACGTTGCCGTTTATGCGCGTCCGCAGACGACGGAGGAGTCTTTTGCAGATTGGCCAAAAAATTTTGAGCCCATTTAAGCTTTGCCCGTTCTTCCGGGGTGAGGGACTCAGCTGGCCGTTTGCCTAGCTGCGTCGAAAGTCTTTCGGCGGACCGCCGTTGCGTAAAGGCCCTTCTTGCAGGTGTTATGTGCCTGTGGGGTTTGCCTTGAGTGGCTTGATGCCGAGCGTCGGAACCCGACTTCGAGGTCGCGGCATTTTATACTTGCTGCCAAGTGAATGAAACTGTCAAACAACAACAGACCACCCAGCCGCCCAATGTGGAACAGACGCTGGATGGATTTGCGGACACATATTTGGTGTGGACTTAAGAGAGATCAGAGATCTAAAGCGGACAGAAATTTGGTCTGTTAGCCGCCCCTACTAGGGGAAAACAGACGCTACAGATCATGGGAAGGGTAGTTCTTAGTTCGTGCTCACCAAGAGATATTCTACATGGGTCCTTGCACTTAAGCCCCCGCATCGCGTCAAGATGACCACCCATCGCGGGACAAGGAATAAAAGGGTAAGCAGGACAAAAATAATAACTGTTTTGTCTTACGTGCATATATACTATACTATGTAGGTATGTACATATAGTTTATGGGAATCTATAAAATTTTTTCATTCCTTTCTTCCTTATCTCTTATTTTGTTAAAGTAACAGTGTTATTATATAAGAGAACATACTCGTACCTTTAAAAAGCATTAATGGTTCCTATCCATATTGATATTTAAAAAAAAAAGAGTTTTTAAATGAAAGAGTTAAAAGAAAATGAGCCAAAAGATTACAGATATTATGTGCGAATAGACAAAAAACTTTTCTTAAATTATTAGACATGATAAAACACAAAATTACAAAGCTCATTTATTTTTTCCGTGGTTGACAAAAATACAAACATATGCACACCTTGCTGGTTTTCACTGAAACCAGTCTGGTTGCATAAACACGTTACAATATGTGTAGCCAGCATAACAATGACTGCATAAGTTAGTTTCTGCATAATATTTGTAATATACGCATCTTGAAGTGGCATAATTAAAAAGACCAGGAAAAAGATTTTCGTATAACATTATTCAACTGATTTGTCATAATCGCCAACTAGGAAAAAGTGCGGACGAGTTGTCAGAAATATTTTCAGTTTCAATAAGAACTAAGAGCGGCCATGCACCACAACCCATAGATTCGAGAAAGAGCTATCAATATGTCTTACACGCTTATGTTCGGACCTGGTAAGTTTTCCCGTTTTGAGTCATATTAAGCCGCAGGCTCCACTCCTAGTGGTACCCTTCCGTCAATTACTTTAAGTTTCAGTTTATGGCTAGAACTAGCGCGGTATCTGATCGCCTTCGAACATCTAACTTTAGTTCTTTATTAATGAAAACATCTTTGGCAATCATAAGCAAACGTGCCGAGCGCTTAATAAGAAGAAAAGTTGCTCAAAAACCAAAAAATTTCCACTAAAGGAAGAACTTTATGTTGTTGTTTGCCACGAAACACTGCGTTAAACCTTAATAAAAAAAGTAAGAGTGTAAGATTCGGCACAGCCGAATCATCTTAGTATGGAGTGGAGAAAAGCTCACAAGCACGAAAATTCAAGCTTACGAAATACGAAAAAACAAAAAAAAATAATTTAAAATAAAAAATTTAAATGAAAAGGATTACTATAAAGCAATAAAGCGCAACAATCACGCTAAAATTGATTGAAACAAAAAGTTAATCATGATCATGCATGATTCACGATAATCACGTAATTGGTGCTCATCTCTATTCCGTAGTATAGGCTGACTTTATAAACAAAGCTTGCAAAGCAACACTGGAAGCATGAGTTTACAAGGCATTCTCGTGTTGCTTTGCAAACTGCACTTATGAAGTCAGCCATAAATTATGAATTCCGTAACAAATTTGTAACCCTTTCTTGACTAGACTGCACTTAAAGCAGTTTTCACACATCCGAGAAGTGTTTCAATTAGAGATGGGCATCGCTAACGTAATTAGCGTGATCGCACGTGATCATGCATGATCGTGAGCAGTTTTTTGTTTCAATCACGTGAGCGTGCATGAGCGTTAGTATAAAAAACTTAAGGTGAGTGAGCGTGCATGAGTA
Source organism: Gymnocheta viridis (assembly GCA_956483585.1). NCBI lineage: Eukaryota > Metazoa > Arthropoda > Insecta > Diptera > Tachinidae > Gymnocheta > Gymnocheta viridis. The sequence goes on from OY101444.1 coordinate 40,234,300, forward strand.
GATTTTTTAGATTTTGAATTTTTTTTTCACATTTTTATAGGTACGTGGTTTTCAATTTTGTCGTGAAGACATATAACGTTGTGCCGGTATGTATTAATGTACTGATATGAATGAACGAGTTTCGACTGGCGAACATTTGGAAGAAAAACATTTGCAATTCTTTTTCGATTTTTCATTCGTGTTCACACAGACGAACAAGACCTAGAAATTTTAAGTTTTTGGAAAAAAGCTAAAGATCTTCCAATTCTGCGAAAATTAGCTAAACAAATACTGTGTACCATCCAGCTCAGCGATAAGCGAAGGAGTTTTTTCAACGCCAGGAAGAATACTTGAAGAGATGTGAAACAGACTTAACGGGAAAATGATAAAAAAATTTTATTCTTGCATAAATTTATTTATCTATTATCTACTAACGCTAAAGCACAAGATCCTTTTTAATCTTAATAAATTACACAGATTGCTTATGAGCTAGAAAATCAAAATATTTTAAATATGTATGTACATATTCGTACATAATTTTAAATTTGACTTCAAAACTTTAAAATAAAAGAAAATGTATATTTTCTTTAAGAATTTTCAATTGTATTCAACTGTCAAATTAACTTTTAACTACAAAGTATGAAATCGCATGATACATATTTACATACATACATGTATATGTGTAAATCCTGCGTGACGAGCCCTACATTCGTACGCGTTTTCACATCACATATAAAATTTTTTTGTTCTTCCGAAAGAGGTACCTTCAAGTTATGCATGGTGCTTAATGGGATATAAGTGTACTTTCGAATGGCATAAAAAATAATATTTTTAGCAGGTAATTGTTGCGAAATAATTGATCACAAAGTTTTGTGACGCACGCTACAAAAAACGGAAGTAACTTTGAAAGTTAAAGTGTGTTTTCGTAATTTTTGCGAATTTTGCATAATACAGTACACAAAATATAGTTCCAAAAAGAAAGATGAAAATAAGAGAATTCTAAAATAACTTATTTGCAGCCAAAAATGTTTGCCATTTTTGTCAGAAGACATGAACATTTTGTGACGCACCCTACGTAACTCACGTTACAATTTTTCTATTATATTTCTATTCTGAAATTTCATACCTAATTTCAATGTTTCCAAACTAGCAAACACAAAATTTTTTTTACTAAAATTTAAGTGAATGTATTAAAATATGGCTTCCCAATAACCAATTTTTAGGCAAAATATAACTGTATTGGAGAATAAGCTTATCATAAGACATTTTTAATAACCTTTTATAAACGTACTTATTATTTGCTTGTATCTGTTAAAAATGACAACTGTTTTCCTAAATATGTTTACTATACACTTGTCTTACTAATAGTTTTACAAGCACACGTGAACGTGAGCCAAAAATATGAGGTCGTGCGTGAGCGTGCATGAATGAAATTTTTTATCGTGAGCATGCATGAGTGAGTGAAAAGTCACTCACGATCCCATCTGTAGTTTCAATGTCTTTATCAAAAATTCAATTGTCTTCGACTAAACGAGAAATCTAAGAAAAGGTTTAATAATGAAGAAATTCTCACAAAATTGATAAAAATATCGCCAACTATTACATAAATCTTCAAGTCTAATGATTCAAATGTTCCAATATAAATTTGCAGAATATAGTTGCACAAAAATGGCGCCGGTAACTAGACCATATGTCCAAGATGTTATTAACAGTATCTTAAAAAAGTTTTTGTGACTGACTATACACGACCTATGCCTTCACATAGGAAGTAGCAACGTGGTTGTCAACGAAATTCCACAAAAGAACCGTAAGAGTATACGGTTATCCGTGGCAAATCAGTCAACCAGTGCGAGTGAGACGAAAAACTCTCGAAGGCCAAACAACACACGCAAGCTTTTATTCTTTTAACTTTTCTTAAATTGTTTTACACTTTTAAAACATTGCAGCAACCTATTAATGTTGTTATTTTCAGCCTGAAAAAGAATTCATATTAGAAATTTTTCTTTAATTTTGTTCAACAGCTGTTTCTCCAAAAAAATTGAGAGAATTTCGTGATGCTGCCACATTTTTATCGTAATTAAATACAAACAATTATTTAACACTGAAAAACTGAAACTGTATTTAAATGCAACTTAAATTTAAATGAAAATTAACTAAATGCGTATTTAAATATGAAGTCATAAACTGGCCATAAGTCATAAGCAGGCCATAAATGTCAATTGTGTAAAATTAAATTTGTGTTGATAATATACTTACTCATTACAACATGGCTGATGTCAAACTGCCCAACACCACAGCTTTATATGATGTTTGACTTTTGTTAGAGTTTCAACTGCGCTAACTGTGCGACCCAATTTTGAACAAGTTTTGACAGTTAGTCAGTTTTTACAACATATTTTGTATTGTTGTAGAACCGCTACTAACTGGTAGATCTGCCTGGATACATACAAATGTAGAGAACCGATGTTCTTTCGGTACTCCGAATGTTTTACACCCGAATGTCTATTGGGTCAATGTTGTTTTTTTGTGATGAAGCGAAGATGATGTTGTATTAGAACGATGAACCATCTATGGTGTGGCGACAGCCTTAAACATTTCTGTATATAATGTCAAGGCGTGGGTAATCTTGCTTTTATAGACTCAACGATGGATGTGCATCAATATTTATACATTTTACAGACTCATTTACTTAGTAGTGTACAGAAATTTGTATTCATTAGAGGCAATGAACCACAATTTAAATTTTATTAAGATATTGATCCAAAGCATAAGTCCACATGGTGGGGATGTGGCTGCTATATAACTGTGGACATGTTATCGATACACCAGCTCAAAGTCCCGATTTCAAAAAAACAAGTCTTAACACACCAATGTTAGAAGAGTGGCAGAAAATTCCAACGAGTTACGTACTAAAGAGGTTAATGGTTTCGTCTACATTGTGTCGTAGATTCAAAAGGTTTCTATACCAAATATTAAATATTCTGAAAACAAAGCTTTCAATGTTTTCACAAAAACAAAATGCGCAAAGCAAAGCGTTTATTGACAATGAAATGAAGTATATTATTATTTCAAAATGATTTCAAGTTTTTTTCAACTTTACACATTTAAAGATCTATAAATATATAAAATATATATATATTTTTTAATAAAAAGTATAATTTGATTGCTAAAAATTTAACTAAACCATGTTTATTTTCAATGTGCAAATTTATTATTGTAATGTGACCAAAGCATCAGAGTTCGTACCATACAATGATGCAATATGCACGGTTAATGCTCCGGTCAAATGGAATGAGTACAATGCGAAGTCCTCCGACAAACATATTTCAGTGCTTTTCGAACTACGATCGGATGTCGTAAAATGGCATTCAGATAAAAAGCTCCATCATCGAACTTCCCTCGTAGATAAATGAAATTTCCATCAAGTACCATCTGTTAATAGACTACTGTCAAATTTTGAGCAAGTGTCATTTACTTTGCGTTTAACAGCTGTTCAAAACATACAACCTCGTGTATATTTCTAAAAAGGGTAAAAATGAATTTCGAGTGCTCATTAAACATTTATTTTTGGGGGAAAAAACCGTCAATAAAACCAAGGAAAAGCTCTATAAATACTATGGGGAGTCTGCACCATCTATTTCAATGGTAAAACAGTGGTTTACTGACTTTCGTTGTGGTCGCACAAGTATAAATGACGCTGAACGTTCTGGACGGCCAATTAAGATCAGTACACCCGAAAATGTAGAAAATATCCACAATATGGTGTTGGCCGATCGAAGAGTAAAAGTGCGTGAGGTTGTTGATGCCATATGCATTTCATATGGCAGTTTGGTTTCGATTTTAAATATCAGCTGGGTTTAAGAAAGTCGTCTGCAAGATGGGTGCCGCGTTTGCTCTCTATTGACCGTTAACGTGTCACAACTTGAAAGGATGGTTTGGAGTTTCTTAACCGCAGTCCGAATTGCTACCTCATCCGCCATATTCTCCGGATTTAGCCCTAGTGACTACTTCCTATTTCCAAACCTAAAGAAATGGCTCGGTGGAAAGAGATTTAGCTCCAACTATGAAATTATTGACCAAACAAATGCCAATTTTTGCATAAAAAACTGCGTTTCATTCAAGAAGTCACGGACTTATTGATCCGCCCTCGTATATATTTATAATATAAGTATAGCATAGTAAACACACGCGTTTCAATTACAATTGAACACAAAAAAAGGAAGTAAAAAATTGAAGAGAATTTCGGCCGCATAATGTATATTTTTCATTTCCTTAAAATTTAAATTACATTCATTTAATAAGTTGTCTACATCTGACAAATTTTTTAATCTAAACTTTTTTTCTTGTTTTCTTATTTTAAGTGTTTGACATTATGTGTACTGGGTAACTCTCTCAGCAATACATCCTCATTTTTATTTTTGAACGTTAGCCAGTGGTATAAGGGACTATCACCGTACGTGTAGATTCGCTAGCTACTTTGGCACCACCACTAGCTCCGCTACAATCTACCACACATGTATTTGAGTGGTGAATTTAACACGAGCTTGTCATTGGAGATGGCGATTGACCCGTCTTTGCATAACCTTTAGCCACAAAAAGCTATCAAAAGAACTAACCCGAGAGAGCTACCACTTTCGCCAGCCTTGCTCGCTGATGAATTCTGCCACTCCCATTATCCTATCCTTTTTCTACCCATATTAAAATAGTTGAATTTTGCAAAACAAAAAAATTATATTTATATTTCTGTATTTACAATTTTTTAAAGAAAACAATTCATTCATATGTTAATTAAATATTATATTTCGAATTAATTTTTAGTTTTTCGTGCGCCTATTTGTTTGAAATAGCGCTGTCTTGTTACTTATTCTTCTTGAATTTTATTAAAAGCCTGCAAAAATAATTGTACTCCTTTTCGTTTTTATTTTCACTATTTCTAAATACTCTTGTGTTATTTTGATTAGAAATTTAATTTAAATTTTCCAAAAATTAATATTTATACGTAATTGTTGAACTGTTTTGAGGTATATATTGAAATGAGATTTTTATGACTTGAGTGCAAATCTGAATTTACCCATATCTTCTTCATTTAAGAAATTATTTTTGGAGAAATTCATTTTTTTATTTGAAACAATTAATTCATCAGCCTAGCAGAACGGATCAGTACTGATTTCGAGGTTGCTACACCATGTCATCAGCGTTCTTTGTTCGATTTTACCACTTTTGACGGTGGATACTAGTAACTAGGAATATCAACTATTTAACCGTATTATTTAACGAATTAGAATACGAAAAGTGCAACTTATTCATTTCTTACAAGTTAAATCAAATTATTCCAAATATTTCATACTCTCTTGCTTTTTCCAAAGCCATTGGCTTTGACATCAAGCAGTTTTCCATTTTTGTTTACTTTATTTTTGTCTTGTAGTTGACTTTCTTAGTATTCAACAATGTAAACATGATGGTTTTTAGACTCTTTTCAACAACGTAATACAAAACCTAAACTTAATCCTAGGCGTCCTAGCTCATCGTTCGTAATTTCAGCTACCATTTGTGAATTTTGCAAAAATAATAAACATTTTATTGGATATTGTCCTACATACTTAGTACTACCTGTACCTCGTCGGTTTGAATTTGTTAAAAGTTCAAGTCTTTGCATCAATTGCCTTCGAACTTCCGATGCCGTTTTTGTCGTATTTCACATCACACAACTTAACACAATTCCAACTCATCGCTACCAAATGACACTCAACCTCCGTCAAATCATCAAAATTCATTACTAAATCAATCGCAATCTCATCGTTCATCGCAAAATCAACAGTTATGGTCAAATTCATCGTTTCAACAACCTCATACTTCATCGTTTCAAACCCCTCGTACTTCATCTCTTCAACAATCTTCGTCATCGTTTCAGCCTACCACAGCACAACATTCTCCATCGTTAAATCCATCAACTAGTTCTGCTTCAATTCATTTAACAACACATTTATTATTTCTCACTCGTAGTAGTCATATGAATCTTCTACATACTGCTGTTGTTTTTATCAAAGATTCCTATGGTAATTATCAACTGATTCGTGCGTAATTAGATTCTTGCTCAGAACTTAATTTGATAACTCAAGATGCGGTTAGTCGCCTTCGATTAAAACAAACTCGATCTGACCAAGAAATCGCTGCAGTTGAAGATATTCGTTCTCAGCTCAAGTTCGTAGTTTCAGCCACCATAAAGTCTCGAATAACGAAATTTGAATGGACTTCTAATTTTTCGTAACCAAATCCATTTCGGCTCAACGTCCAGCAGAACGTATCAATACAGCCGATTGGAACATTCCCAATGACCTCGAGATGGCAGATCCACAATTCCATACACCTCAGCGAATTGATCTTTTAATAAATTCGGAAATTTTCTTCGATCTTTTACTAACTGGTAAACTATCCCTCGGAAATAATCTTCCTTGTATCATAAATACGCCACTGGGTTGGATCCTAGGAGGTAAAGTTAACAATCAACAACAACATCGGTCTCTAACGTGCCGCTCCATTTCTCGCCGTAAGAAGCTTATTTTTCATAGCTGATTTTTATTAAGACCTGTACCATATTGGATCTGAAGTTCTCAAACAGGATCTTCTCACGGGGGCAGATGATCTTTTTGAACTCTCAACGAAAAAATCCGAAATTATAAAAACTTTACAAAAAGCTGGTATAGAATTAAGCAAGTGGAATTCAAATTGTTTATAACTAGCACCCTCTACTGGGGAAATTAATTTAAACTCAAATGATGAAAACATAATAAAAACTCTGGGAATGGCTTGGAAACCTAAGGAGGATGTTTTTTGTTTTCGCTTCGACTTACCAACCGTTGAAATACCCACAAAACGGACTGTTTGTTGCAAAAATATTTGATGTTCTCGGTTTACTCAGTCCAATAGTCATTTCTTGTACAATTTTAATTCAAGACATGCGGAAACAACAAATGGATTGGGATATACCTTTAAATGAACGCTTAGGAAATCGTTGGCAACAACTTGAAAAGAGTTTTTTGTATATAAATCAGATTGAAGTTCCAAGATTTGTTGGCGCTTCTCCAAAAATAAAATTTGACATCCACGGGTTCGCTGATGCCTCCCAGCTAGCGTATGGATGCTGCCTGTACGTTTCAATACTTCGCAAAAATGAATGTAAATCAACTTTGCTTATTGCAAAATCAAAAGTGGCTCTAGTTGTTCAACAATTTTTACCTCGTTTGGAGCTTTGTGCTGCCTTATTGCTCAGTCGAACTTGGGAAAAAATTAAACACAAATTTCATCGTAACACTTACCGTATATTTTTTTGGTCTGACTCAAAAATCGTTTTGAATTGGCTATTGTCATCGAAACTATTATTCATCAAATCATTCATTGTCAATCTTCGTATCTTCGCATTATTCGTATCATCGCCTATATTCATCGGTTTTTCGACAAATCAAATCGTAACCCTATTATATCATCGGAAGAACTACAATCATCATTTTGGAGAATTGTGTACGACATTCAACAAACTACATTCAAAGAAGAAATTGATTTTCTTAATAAGGAAAAGATTTTAAAACCAAGTCTTCAAAAATTATCACCGTTCCTCGACAAAGTACAATGCTGCAATTCAACATTAATCATCGTTAGAGTTGGTGGTCGGCTAGCAAATTCAGACTTACTTACAACACTAAGTTTCCTGTACTCTTACCAAATCATCGCTTCATTCAGCTTTTCGTCGAACATCTTCATCACAAACATTTACATGCTGGCCCAAAGGCACTCATCGGTATCCTTTGCCAACAAGTCTGGGCAATCAACGCTAGAGACATCGTCAGAAAAGTGGTTCGTAAGTGCGTCGGCTGCTTCAAATACAGGCCTAAACTTCTACAGCAAATAATGGGTGATCTTCCCGCAGATAGATCAAAGGTTCAACGTCCTTTCTTTGTCAGTGATGTAGACTTTGTGGTCCGTTATACACAACTTATCGTATTAAAGGAAAACCACCATATAAAACATACGTAACTATTTTCGTCTGTTTTCCGTCTAAAGCAATTCATATTGAACTTGTTTCGGATCTATCTACTAATAATTTCCTTCTTTGTCTTAAAAGGTTCATAGGTCGTCGTGGCATTCCCCAAAGGCTCTATTGTGATAACGCAACGAATTTTGTTGGTGGCAACAGAAAACTTAAGGAGTTTAAACAACGTTTCTTCGATGACGCTAACATTAAAAATATGATGCAATATAGTTCAGTAAATGGCTTCAAATTTTTCTTCATTCCTCATCGTTCTCCCCATTTTGGTGGCCTTTGGGAGTCGGCCGTTAAGTCAACAAAACATCTTTTAATAAAAAACATGTCAAAGGCTGGTGTTACGTACGAAGAACTACAAACAGTACTTATTGAAGTCGAAGCTATTTTAAACTCTCGGCCACTAGCTCCTCGATCTGATGATTCAAATGATGGTGAAGCTTTAACTCCGGCACATGTTCTAGTTGCTTCCTCCTTAAAGGCATTACCAGATGAAAACCTAGACAACTATAAAAATGTCAATTATCTCAAGGGTTACCAATTTGTCACCTTCTTGGAACAATAATTTTGGCAACAATGGGCTTGTGACTACGTCTTAAATTTGCAACAAAAGGCTAAATCGTGTAAGTCTTCAACAAACATCCAAGAAGGTTCATTAGTCATCGTACATGAAGACAACATCCCTCCTCAGCAATGGATTCTCGCTAGAGTAATTAAAGTTATTCCCGGCCGTGATGGCAAAGTCAGAGTCGTAGATCTGAAAACACCAAAGGGCATTCTTCGAAGATCCATCCATAAAATTGCACCTCTACCTTGTGAAGAAAATAATTGAAAGTCCCTTTCAATGGGGGCAGTATGTTCGGCCAAAATACAAAGTATTAATGTTTAATTACAACCAATGAACATTTATTTAAATTCAAATTTATTATTGTAAATATTCATATTATTGTTTTTGTTTGATTTAACTTAAACGGTTAAACAATACATTCATTTAAACATATGTTTTTGTAAATTATATGATTACTAAAACATTGAACTCCTTTAGTCGGTAATCAATATTTATCTCACTAACTTCTTATGTTAGTATATTTGTAAGTTCCGTTAAAAATTATTGCTTCTTTGTTTTTGTCAACTATGAATTTTCGACAGTCAAGAATAAGTCGTTAAACAATAAACAAGCAAACATCAAAAAAAATTCTTTTTGTTTGATTTTACCCTCCTTGTTCTTTTTTCAAAAAGTTAATTTTTCGCTTAAACACCTAGGACATGGTATTAAACATAACAGGATATCCACAAACCCTGAGAAGGTAGAAGCAATAGAGAAATATCCTATACCAACAATCTGAGAGGATTCTTAGGTATGACAGATCAATAGGAAAAATAAAAGTAAGACAACGGCAGTATTACTAGATGATGCATCTATAAAAGCCTTTGAAAAATTAAAAAAAAAATTTTTTTTTAAGTTGAATTTTATTAATACTTTTGAAAACCACACATCATTTAATAACTTTACAGAAATTTAGCTCTGCTATATATTAAAATTTTTAATAAAAGATGATAATTTTTTTCTAAATGTATTGTTATTAGTTTCGTTTTTCACATCAATTGGCATCTTGTTGTAAATGCTTAGTCCTTTATAAAATAGCGATCTTTGCATCGCGCTGGTGTCTGCTCGTTATATCCTGAAATCTAAAGCATTCCTCAGGTTATATGGTTGAACCTCCCCAACATATCTTATTTGCTCGATCAAGTATTCAGGTGCATCTCCAATTTTTATTTTTTGCATAAAGTTTATTGTATTTAGTGCTAGCCTTTTGTGTATTTTAAGCCATTTTAAATCACTCAGCATAAATGTTACTGAAGCAAATCTGTTTAGTTTTAATATTGCACGCATTGCCTTATTTTGTAAATTCTGAAGTCTGGTTATTTGCGTTTCTGTACAGCATGTGTATAAAATTGTTGATCCATACTCGAAATGTGGTTTAATAATTGTATTATATATGTTTATTGCCGTAATTTTAAATAAGCTGTTTCTTATTCGTTTAAAAAATCCGATTTTTTTCCCGATTTTTTACATATGTATTCAATGTGTTCTTTAAATTTTAAGTCATTGTCAATTATAAAACCCAGATATTTAATAGTGTTAACTTTTTCTATTGTTATATTATTTATTTTTAATGTTATATTTGAATTCAATTTATCTCCATTAATTTGGTTTTACTTTCATTTAATTTTAACTTGTTCATTTTTAGCCATTTATTAATATTGTTCATATCACTTGAAAGATTTTCGTAGCATATATTTTCTGTTTCTCCTTCCGTAAAAATTAATGTATCATCTGCATACAAAATAATTCCACACTTCTCCAATACTTTTTCCATATCATTTATGTATATAATAAATAAGAGTGCTCCTAATATTGAGCCTTGTGGTACTCCATAGTAATTTTCTATTGCACTTGATTCCACGTTATTAACTCTAGTAATTTGCATTCTATTGGTTAAATACGACTGAAACCATTTCAATTTTTTGTCCTTAATCCATACCTCAATAATTTATTTATTAAGATGTCTCTATCTATTGTTTCGAGAGCCCTTTTGAAATCAAGGAAAATCGCCAGTATTTTATTGTTCCTCTTTATATATTTCCACCTGTTTATTATGTAGTTCAATGCTGTTTCACATGAATAACTTTTTCTGAAACCAGATTGGTATTTCGATAAAATTTTATTCAGTTCAAGATAGTTTTCAAGTTGATTTTTTACTACTTTTTCCATAACTTTTTCAAATGTTTTTAGAATGTTTATTGGGCGATATTCTTCACAAATATTAGTATTCTTTACTTTTTCAACTGGGGTAATTAAAGATTCTTTCCAATTTTCTGGGAAAACTGCTGTTTCTAGGGATTTATTTATAATGTTGAGTAAAATATTGCCAGTTATGTCCCAGTTATCTAATATTATATTGCTTGATATTTTCTTAGTCAGGTTTTTTCTTAATATTTTTACATATAATTTCTGATTCTAATAAGGATTTTGCACGAAATTCAAATTTAAAATTTATCACAGGTATTTTATTTTCATATTGCACGTTTTCAATGGAGTTTCTTATATCAGAACTGCTATTTACGAAATAATTATTAAAATTATTGGCTATATCTAAGTTGTCCTTATATTCTATTTGGTTAAATATCACAGTTTTTATCACATTTCTGGGTTTCTTTATCACTAATTCTTTTATTTTATTCCACATTTCTTTTTGATTGCTTGTGTTATTTATTTTATTATTTATGTTTTTCATTTTCAATTTTAACTTTATAATTGTTTCTTATTGATTTATAACTATTCCATGCTGCATTAGTGTTTTCTATGGTAGCTTTTTGTTACTTGTTTATTTTTTTCTTGTTTGAGAAGTCTGAGTTCGCTATTGAACCATTTATTGTTAATTTTTTCATTTATTGTCTTTTTTATTGTAAGTTTTTGTATAGTATTTTCAAAACATCTATTATCAATATCACGGACATATTCATTAACGATTATTAATTTCATTACATTGTAATATTGAATTTATTTCATTTTTAAAACTATTTTTATTGTATTTAAAAATTTCTATTTCTTTATTTTGTTTTTCAGGATAATTTCTTTCATAATCAATAAAAATGTCTATACATTCATGGTCTGCTATTTTATTGTTTATATTATTTTTTGCCGAGATTACTTCATTGTTCGTTATTAGGTATGTAGTCTATTAATGTTTTCGAGGTTTGCGTTATTCTGGTGGATTCACTTATAATTTGTTTAAGCCCATTGTCATTTAAAATACTTTCAAATTTATCTTTATAAAAATCTTTATACCAGTCTATATTAAAATCTCCTGCTATTAAAATATCACATCTTTTTTCACAAATTTCATCTAGGAACTCTTGAAATGTATCACAAAATTCGGATTTAGAACAGCTTGGTGATCTATAAACTATTACTATAATAAATGAGATATGTTCTCGTTTAGCCATATAGGCACTAATCCAGTCCATGGAGTCTATTATATGTTTCTTTATTTTATTTATATACCATTGCTTTTTAATATATAATATTACACCTCCAGTCTTCGAAGAATTCGAAATTGTTGGATAGTTATCATATTCTTTTATTTCATACTCTTTTTCATCAATGTTATTTGTGATATGAGTTTCAGAGAGCAATATGAACTCTGGTTTAACGGTTTCGACTATAATTTCCAACTGGGCAAAGTTATTTAAAAGTCCTTGAATGTTTGTGTATATTCCATATATTTTCTGTGGTTGTTAAACTGTCAAACCTAATCTTTTCATTTTCATATTTAATTTATTTTGATATACTGGACATTCCCTGTTGTTTGTACAATGATTTTCATCAAGTCCTAAGTTCAGCCTTTTATTTTCTTTTATGCAATTAACACATTTGTTTACCGTTTCATTTTTGCAATCTTTGCTTTTGTGGTTTCCGTGACATTTGTAGCATATTTCCTCATTTCTGCACTCTGATGATTTGTGGTTGTATCCTTGGCATTTAAAACATTGTGTTACACTTGCACCGTCAAAAACTCTACATCTATCCCATCCTACATTAAGCTTTTGGCCTGACAATACTTTCGGATACGAATCATTATCGATTTTTATTTTTGCATTAAAGACTGCTTTATTGTACCTTTTTGTTTCAAAAATTTTTATTATTTCAATTTCGCTATTTTTTAGTATTTCATTTTGTTTTCTTAATTTTTCTAACAAATCATTTTCTTGCAATTTAAAATTCATGTCCGTTATTAACAATTGCATTTCGGTTTGTTTCGGCACTTTAACTTCATAATTTTCACTTATTTCATATTCTATAGCTTCTTTTATTTTCTCTCTTTCTTCATTATCTATGCTTTGAATAACAATAGTACCATTTCTTCTGTTTTCAACATTAGTTATCTTAAAGTTTATTGGGTCCACTTTTTCGTTTAAATCAGACTTCGTTTTTTCTATACTCTGCTTTTCCTTAGGTTTTATTATTAAGGGGAAATTTTTTGCTAAATCTGGCATCACCAATTTATTTGCCACTGTTTGTGCATATGTATGTCTTTTTTGGTTTGACATTCGTTTCTTTTACAATTTTCTTTATCTCATTACACATGTTTATATTATTCTTTTCAATTGTGCTAAACATATCTTTATTTTTGTTTTCTATTTCATTCACATTCACATAAATTTTATTTACTTCTTGAACATTTTTTTCACATCGTTTTTGAACATTATCAGTTTTTTTTAATCTCTCATCGTATCTCTTTTCTATAGCTTCAAGTAATTTTTTAATTTCTATTTCATTTTGTTTCAGTGACCTTTCAAATGCATGTTTACATATATTTTAATGTTACTTTGTTTTTGTCAACACCATCTTGTATTTCTTTTAAGACAAGATCAACATAATGGATATATTGCAAACAATCGTCGCATATAAAACGGACGAAATTATCTTCATCAATTATTTTTGCCGAATATTGATCAATACCGGCACATTTTTTCGTAAAATGATAAACTTTGTCACACACGCCATTGCAACGAATACCACTTTCACCTCGTATTGCTGATCTGCATTTACTGCATTCAGCCATATTAATGTTTTTTAATTAATTCTTTAATATTTTTCTTTATTCAGTTGGTATATGTACATATATTGTTTTATGTTTTATAATAATCACTATCTATTTTTTAAAACACTTTATTATTATTTTTTTATAATTTTTTAAGAGCTTTGATAATTTGCTTGTTTTCTCTAATAAAGAACAAGTGGAACTATTCCAACCAAATTACTCAAGACCATTTGAATAGACCACAGACGCTTCCGACATAGCTATTGGAGCTGTACTCAGTCAAAAAAAACCTGGATTTTTCCTTAGTAGAACATTAAGCAAAACTGAGGAAAATTATTCGACGAACGAAAAGGAGTTATTAGCCATTATCCAGAAACTTAGAAACTATATATACGGTACAACAGATTTAACCATCTATACAGACCACCAATCTTTAACTTATGCGATATCAGACAAGAATCCCAACCTAAAACTTAAAAGCAATTACATATATAATATTTTGGTGCTAAGCTCGTATACAAGCCAGACCAACAAAATGTAGTTGTTGACGCCTTTCTCGACAGCAAATAAACACTTCATCAGCGGACACAACCCACTCAGCCGAGAGTTCATTTACAGAAATTATTAAACAGGTAACGTGATCTCTTAACGCATACGCTGAATAGTATGAACTTGTAAGAAACAATAAAATAAATGAAACTAGAACACGAACAGTATTCCCAAACAGAGTTAGGTACACGGTAAATTTTACAACCGAACAGAACTTAATAATAGAACTAAAAAATCTTACAACCAGAAAAAATTATTGCAATACACACCATAAGAGAGGATATTTATGTATTGTGGCCCATAATAACATAAACTTTGTATATACTCCTACGAAATTAACGGATGTTCTTGACAAAGAAAATCAAATAAAGTTAGTAAAAAAGCGCATAGAGGATACAAAAATAACGCACAAGAAATTTTAGAGAAAAATTATTGGCCGGAAATATATGAGAATTGTAAAGCATACAATAAAAAATGCGTAGCATGTCTTTTTTGTAAGTACGAAAGACACCCAACAAAGGAACCACTCACAGATTCGACTATACCAACCGAACCAGGTGAATTTATACATGCAGATATTTATTGTAATGAGCATAGATCATATTCAGTAGCAATAGACAAATTCTCATAAATACATAGTTATCAGAGAATTAGACTCAAAAACCGAAATGGAGAAAAAACTAGAAGAAATCATTATAAAAATTACCCCAAATGTAGACAGATAATGAAGGTGTCCTAAACACACCAATGGTAAATCAGTTTTGTGTAAAATACAATATAAGAAATATTCAGACGCCAGTATACAGATCAAAGGCCAACGGACAAGTCGAACGCGCACAAAGTTTAATACCAGAACTAGCAAGAATATTAAAAATAAAAAATTCAACATCAGCCACGGAAGAAATACTCCTATCAGTAAAAGAATTAAATAATACGAAACATTCGGTCACGGGACAGAGACCAACAGATACCCGTTTTAATTTAATCAACTTCACCAAGGAAAAATAAGAAAGAAACTTGAAAACGCCTCAACTAGGACATTACAAAGATTGAATGAAGGTACAAAACATAGAGACTTTCAGAGAAGGAGATCAGAAACAATATACGAAACAAAAGTGACAGTCGCTACAAAAAAGCCACAGTCAAAGAAGATCGTGAGGACATAATCTTAACCCAAGGAGGTCAGGTTATACATAAAGACAACATAAAGAACTACGTACTCAACAAAGATGATGAAGACATTCCCAATATTCCTAGTCATGGTAATCGGAATGGCAACACTAACACAAGCAGACGTTGTGCTACAAAATTTAACAGTACGAAAATACGTACTAACAAGGAGTGAAGATGTTCTATTATTCGATAACTATTCATATTTATTCCATATAACAAATTTAATGAAAATATTCATGTCATATAGATAAGTGCTTAGTGAAAATTATAAACCCGCTGTAGAAGAACAAAGTTTGATTCATAAAATAGAAATTTTAGCGAATCAAATAAAGGAGCATAATGTACGTAGAAGAGGAATAAACTTCTTAGGGTATGTATTAAAATTTATTGCAGGCACCCCAGATGAAGATGATGTCATAAAAATGGAAAAAGCAATTAATACGTTAATTGAGGACAACGAGAAACAAAAAATTATAAATTCCAGGTTCGTAAAAATTCTGAACACAATCCAAGGAGGAAATATTAAAAACCACATCATTTTGGAACAAGTACATGATCAATTACTACTTTTAACACGAACTACCAACGCAGCGAAAAACAACGAGTATTTATCAGAAACTTTGGACATGAACGATTTAAAGGAGATAACGGCACATGAATTAACAAAAGTTCCAATAATTAATATTCTAGAATACTCAGAGATACACATTGCAAAGAATTATGAACTTATAATAACCATTTACAAATACCCAGTATTAAACAGACAATGTGCATACTTTAAGGTAACTCCAATAAGTTTCAAACATGGAAAAATTATAACCGACAAAATGTAGCAATTATTTGGGGAAAAATATATGTAGACGAAATAACAACACGGATGGTTGTATTATACCACTTTTAAGAAATGAAAATAATAAATGCTCAGTTACCCAAGAATACAACCAACCCATATTAAAAATAAATGAAGGTTTTGTATTATTAGATGGAACACACACAGTAAATAATGAAAAAATCACGGGGACAACATTAGTACAATTCACAGATGAAGCAGAAATAAATAATATAACGCATAGAAACATATTCTGCAAAATCCCTGCCAGCAATTAGGTAGTCGACTACAAAAAAGCCAACTTTAAGTTAACTTTTATAAACTAACTTAAAGCTAATTACTAAGTATTTTTCGTTTGTTTTTGGTTAACAACAACAGCAGTCTTTGCTTAAATACATTTACATACATATGCATATATGCATGTATATATTTTTTTTATTTTTTACAAATAAATACTATGAAGTCAATATTGAAGGGCTGCTTGTCGAAAACTTTAACAGATATTATGTCGACAAATTTGTGCATGAAGATAAATTTGGATGGAGTCCATGGTAAAAAGCGTTCAAAATACTTTAAGCTTTTTATGACGTCTTAACAGGTAACTCCTAACATGAAAATATATGTTCATATGTATGTAACCATTAAGTGCATAGTACATGTATTCTAAACAGATTCCTGGCGGTCACTTGGCTTTCAAGATGTAGAAAAGGACCTACGAGACGCGCTAAAAATAATAAAAAAGCGCTGTATTCATTCGCCGTTCACCCAAAAAAAATGTTAAATAAATTTTCGTTTTCTTTAAAATATTAAAAAGTTTGAGAAAATTATTTTATTGTGGAAAAAAATATGACAGCTAACTGAATTATAGTTAGTTTAAAGTTAATGTGCCAACAACCAACTTTTAGTTGACTGAAAGCTAACTTACTTAGAAGTTAATTTAAAATAACCTACTTAAAGCTAATTGAAAGTAGTTAGTTTGTAGCTGGTTTTAAAAAGTTATCTTTAAGTTAACTGTTATGTAATTAATTTTAAATAAGTTGAAAAGTAATGCAGAGTGGGACATTTGGCTACTTCCTAGGAAATCGCAATGTTAAAAAAGTTAGTTGTATCCATTGAAAAGTAATCCAAGTGTCAGTCAGCACTAATTGCTAAATAGTTAGCTTAAAGTTAACTTAGTTTCCGACAGGGATGTTACAATCAATACACAACAAGCATAGTGAGGAGCTTGAGATATTGAAAATTTTACATACAAAAACAGAATATGCATTTAATAATTTGGACTCATTAAGGAAGTTTACTATACCAATAGAAAACCACCCTGTAAGGTCACCTTATATAAGAAATATCTAAATTCTTTTTAATAGTAATATTAAGGTCGTTCCCAATGGTCGAAATTCGACCGCAAGTTTAAACGTACTTATATCTATTTTTGTTGCATTCATTTAAACAGAAGAAACTACATATTTACTTATTCCCTTCCCCACGGAAAAAACATTAAAACAAATAAATTTGCATACAAAAAATCTTATTACATACATATATGCATATGTATGTATGTATGTAGTTACTCTCATCGCTTTGCTTGAACCAATACTTACATAAGTGAATGCGTGTGCGTTTGTAGTTTTAGCATTTGTAGTGGTATCAACTTTATGAGCCTTTTATTCCTTTATTATCGTGTCACTAAAGCTCAACAATTTTTACCACTTGGCAAAATAATGAACTAAATCGGTTGGCAAACAAAGGAGAACAAGGATCTAAAAATTTTTCTTTACCTATTTATATATAGATATTCAAATATATGTATGTATAGAATTCAGGGTAAACCACTCTCTTAAATCACTTTGAAAATACAAATTTAAATCGTTTTTAATGTTTCTATTCTCTATTCCATGAGAAAGACCACTTATGTATGTACGAATATGCTAGCCTAATAATATAAACATTCCAGTATATTCAGTAATTTAAAGCACAAGTTAAGTACATAAAACCAAATACTAACACTTACATTAAGAATGACCCTATAGATGAATTTATTGAAAATATAATTACTAACAAATAAAGCCAAATGTAATATAAAACCCACTTCCGACTTGTTAAAAGAAATTATAATTAAATTAATAAATCAAAATTATTTTTCGGTCGCAATTCCAAGAATTGCAACCGTCCAAATTTAATATTAAACAATTAACTAAATTAAAGCACTAAATTGAAGTTTAAATATAAATAACATTTCACTTATAAAATATTTTTCATTAAATATTGTCAAATTGCATTTATTGCATTTCCGTTCCCAAACGAAAATGTAATATTAAAATTCCATAGAATAATTAACAAAAAAAACATTAATTTTAATTTATAAGAAGCAATTGTAATTTAGAATAAGTTAGTCTGATTCCTCCCGCCGGTCAACAAGTGTCGAGCTAAGATTAAAATAAATAAAGTTTTGAAAAAAATAACTAATTTAGTTTTTTTTAAAACAAACCAAACGCGGAAACATAATTCACATAAAAATAATGAAAACAATGAACAAAAACAAAACGCACACAAAATAAACCAAAAATAAAAAAACTTTCTTTGTGCTGTAGGTGAATTTAACTTTAATCAAAGTTATTAATAATTAAAAATATATAAAATTTTAAGCATCTAAAGAAAAATAATACAGTACCATAATGTATTTAACTTTAATAAAACTTACTCGTTATTTAAATATTCAAATTTTATTAGTTTCAGCAATAATCGTTTAAGTACATAAAAAGATGGAAATAAGAATAGAATGAACAAATAAAATAAGTTTTTCCTTCTGAGTGTTTACGGAGTTGCCAAGTCAAATTTAATTTAGTTAATTGAGAGTTTTTTGTTATAATTTTTTAGCAAATTAAGAGAGAAAGAGAGATCATGGCTTAATGATTAGCTAATATTCTTAACTGTTTTTAACTATCTTAGACACAAAAATGTAAAAAAAAAACTACATTCTGCACTGCTCCTATTGACAATCTATCAGACAAAAAAAATCAAGCGAATACGTTGAGTTTAAGTAAGTTAAAATGGTTCTTAACTTTTTTCACTTGCCTATTTAAGTATACATAGATAAGAGATATCTAAATTCTTTGTAGTAGTAATTTTTTGACGATAACAAACATAATTTTTAAGATAATAAATAAAGGAGTTTTGGATTCAGAACAAAGAAATATACAATCATCATGAATAGTAAAATAACATAAACAACCATAAAATAGTTAAGAATAAAAGAAATTATGATAAGAAAAACATGTTATTCCACTAATATTTAAGACAGATACATATTTCAGTTAAAAATAAGTAGTGAAGACGCATAGTCGTCGTTTGTATTTTTAATTCAAAAATTAATTAAGAAAAATAAAGACGCAAGGCGTCGCGAAAATATTTGTTATATTCAAAGAAATTAGTATCTTTAACTATCGCGTAGAATGCATGGTGTGGACTTTCAGATTTAACATTAAGTTGGCTATTTTGGTAGTCAGCTACATACACATTTTCAGAGAGGGAAGCAACATATGATACCACACATATGTACTCGAATGTACATATTGTTGGTTTTATTACTGACAGTGTTGAAACTAAAATTTGTTTGGGTAATGAAACGAAGGAAGTTGAAAGAAAACTTAATTTTGGAGTTTTAAATTTTCAGGCAATTACCCGAAGTAGGTATTGAAGCGTGGATTTGTATAAGAAAAAATATATTGAAATGAAATTTGTATGGCTTGAGTTCAAATCTGAGTTTACCCATATCTTCTTAATTTAAGAAAATATTTTTGGATAAATTCATTATTTTATTAAGAGAATACTTTTTATTTGAAACAATTTATTCATCAGACTAGCAGAACGGATCAGTACTGATCTCGAGGTCTCATCAGCGTTCTTTTTGTTCGATTTTACCACTTTTGACGGTGGATACTAGTGACTAGGAATATCAACTATTTAAATGTATTATTTAAGGAATTAGAATACGAAAAGTGCTACTTAGTCATTTCTTACAAGTTAATTCTATTTCGGTTAGTACGAAATTCCATCTCTGATTTTTAATTATTCCAAATATTTCATACTCTCTTGCTTTTTCCAAAGCCATTGGCTTTGACATCAAGCAGTTTTCCATTTTTGTTTACTTTATTTTTATCTTGTAGTTGACTTTTTGCTTAATAAAATAATGAATTTATCCAAAAAATTAATTTCTTAACTTAAGAAGATATGGGTAAACTCAGATTTGAACTCAAGCCATAAAAATTTCATTTCAATATATACCTTAAAACAGTTCAGCAATTACTTATAAATATTAATTATAAGAAAAAATTTTAAAAGACAATGGGGATTTCAGATTAGTGGCATTCAGAAGGAAATTAGAGGGGAAATTATTCATGGATTACTGTATGTAGTTATTTAGAATACGTCTTGGCTTGCTTATATGTTTAAATTACATACATGTTTGGTTATTATGATTAATATTTTAATAAAATTTTGTTTATTTTTCAGCCATTTCATAGAGGAAGTTTTCTTGTGGATTTTATATGTGATCAATTGAAAATTAAGGAGAAGGACTATTTCGGTCTACGTTATGTGGATATATCTAAACAAAGAGTATGTAAATTTAAAATTAATTCTTATGTTGTTGTTAAGGCGAATTTATAACAGGTGGTCTTACAGCTCAGCTGATTAGTTTCTGCTCCTTTCATTTTGATCTGTTTTATTTGTCAAAAGCACACTTGAACATTTGTTTTAAATGTAAATAAGAAAAGGAAAAGAAACAAAATTCTTTATAGAGCAGAAAATGCAACCAAACACACATGTGAATATACAATTTGTTCCCATTTTTCTTTTGTGCTTTTTGACAACTTAGAACCTAAACACAATAAAAATCAGTGTTGTTGTAGTTTCGACACTACCTGTATTATTCTAACATGGATTTATATATATTGCTTGACGTGGCTTTTGACAAAGAAAGCAAAGAAAGGCGGCGAAACAATCGACTGTTCAATTTCCTTTTATGAAAATTCAAACCTGATCAAACCTTATCGCTCAGAAAAATTTCTAAAAATGGTAGTCTTACGGTATGTCAAATTTGTTATCGTATTATTCGCCTTTTTAATAACATTTATCTTTCACACTACCGCACTTGCACGTGTATTATAGTGGTAAAGGCCCTTAAATGTCAAAATTAAGAACAATGCTACCCTGTTAAACATTTGCTGCTAATTTGCTGTATTACTATTGAAGTTTTGTCTTGTTAAATGAATGATTAAGACTTATTTCTTCAGATGCAAATACAAAACGGAAGTGTGTTAATTAGAGAACATTAATATCATTAGCTTTGTAATTTTCAAGATTCTCATTTGTTTCTTAAAAGTTTTTGAATGACACTGTGTGTAATTTTTTAAGTCATGGAAAAATAACCATATATGGACACCACTACATGATAAAAGACCAAAAAAGTTTTGCCCAAAGTCATGCACTTTTTTATGGGCCCCCAAAGATTTGGGGCCTCGGTGTCATTTTTGCAAAATACTGATCATTTTCTCAGGTTTATATCTTGCAAATCGTTCGGAATTTTGATTTACTCTCTGAAGCAAAGTTGTAGATTTTGTCATAAAGAACAAAACTTGTGAACTCATAAAATCAAAAAATCTTCATCTTCAAGATGAAAATCGCAAAAAATTAAAAAAAAAATCGATTTTTTACCATTTTTCCACTGTTCAGGTCCATAGGTAGCAAACCGTTAAGAATTCAAGAAAACAATCAACTATAAAAATGTACCTAAGACCTCAGTTAACAATTTTTTGAAATAAATGAACTTCCTACGAATGATTCTTATACCGTTTAGGTAGCCGCAAAAGTGAAAAATTTTTAACAATTCCCAATTTTGTGGAGCTGTGGCAGAAAGATGTCTTGAGTATTTTCAATTAATGGAGCATTTTTCAGTCTATGTTGTTTCATTTGTTCCTCCACATTTCCTCTCCACGAATTACATTGGATTTGATTCAGAGGTGAGCGCGAATCCCAATTATAAATAAAACAAAAGAATTTCGGAAAGCCCTTGCAAAATGTTGATGACCTTCAAATCACAGCAAATCTTCCATTTATTTTCGTAGTATTTGATATTTTTCATTATACCTCTCAATGTTTCATAGCTTTCTTTCATGTTAATACCCATTGCTAGCGGAATGGAAGGTTTTCGGTTCCCATTTTTAGCACCAAAGCTTTTAATCGTTGCAGTAAGCGAACGATTTGTCATCATTTAGAGTGTAGAGGCTCTGAAATTCAGCTTGCCGTATGCGGTAGCCGTAGAGTTAATATTAGCATGTGTGAGTTTTCTTTGCTTTAAAAACGCTGTCAAAAATATGAAGTCAATTGCCATTTGTGTTATTAGTTGTAGTCCCTGTTGGGGCACATAATCGCTATCAAATGGATTTTCATAAGTAACACCACTTGCTCTAGTCATTCCTCTAAATTCTGTCCTACGATCTGGAGTTGGCGGCCTTGGTGATACAAAATTTTCAGGTGCAAGCACTGGTAGTTGCTTTATAAATTTTGTAATTCTCTGCATAGCAACTGGTTGCATCATGATCACCTGGGCGATTAATTCAGTTTACCGGCTTACAATACTTCATATTATCTTTTCCTCCACTCAACCATGCCATGAGATTGTTATAACATTGGCGACACACTGTATTAGATGTGCAATTTTCACCGGTCAAGTCTACTTCGTCGAAAAATAATGTATGTACATATATGGAATTCACTAGTTAAAAGATTCTTTTCCTTTTGAAATCTTATACAACTTTTTTTCTGATTTGATGACCGCAAACGTAGCAAAATAAATCAATTTTTTCACACTGCATATTGAAATAATCAGTTGCCAATGTTGTGCACGAATTATGCTACAGCACTTTCTCTATAACTTTCACCACTGAGCTCTCGTTGACGTCCCGCTGTGTTATGCCTTAATGTGAGCGTCGTGCCGCTTTTATATTGTGTGCTGCCTCCCTTGATGCGTGTGCTGAGCTTATTGCTTTACCTGCGCTGCTGCGGTCGGTGCGTGATAGCGTGAGTTATTTATTGAGATCTTGAGTACATTTTTGTAATAGATAGCATAGAATGTATCTCAATGTTGAAGTAAAGAAAAAACAAATGAAATTAAAAAATTTTCGGGAAACCTGAGCGCTACCTAAACGATATTAAGAATCATTCCTAGGAAGTTCATATGTTCTTAAAAAATTGTTTACTGAGGTCTAAGGTACATTTTTGTAGTTGATTGTTTTCTTGAATTTTTATCGGTTTGCTACCTATGGACCTGAACAGTGGAAAAATGGTAAAAAATCGATTTTTTTAATTTTTTGCGATTTTCATCTTGAAGATGAAGATTTTTTGATTTTAAGAGTTCACAATTTTTGTTCTTTATGACAAAATCTATAACTTTGCCTCAGAGAGTAAATCAAAATTCCGAACGATTTGCAAGATATAAACCTGAGAAAATGATCAGTATTTTGCAAAAATGACACCGAGGCCCCAAATCTTTGGGGGCCCATAAAAAATGTGCATGACTTTGGGCAAAACTGGGAGACACGGGTCTTCCTTTTTTGATCTTTTATCAAGTAGTGGTGTCCGTATATGGTTATTTTCTTCGTGTTGCACCGTGTGAAGTAAGACGTTTGAAACTCTTTAAGAATATGGTCTAATGTGTGCTGATGATTTGGCATTAGCAACAATGAAATGCATGTACATATGTATGTACATAAGTATATAGACAAGCTTAAAAAACCATCAACAAATAAAACCTTTTGAAATTCTTTAAAACAACATATCGAGAACTTTCTCGAATTTAATAAACTAGAGTACACCTAGTGGTCGAAAACCGACCACCAGTTTAAACGTATACCTATTTTAGTTGCATTCATTTAAAGAGAAAAAACTACCTAATTACTTATTCCCTTCCCCATGGGAAAAACAATAAAAAAAATTAAATTGCATACAAATACGCACATTTATAAAAAATCGTATTGTTCATATACATACATACTATGTATGTATATGGGTACTTTTAAACATTCATTGCTTTGCTTATGTTTTTATTTGAACCAATCCTTACAGAAAGCATGGCAAACATTACTCCAGTATACTGGCACAAACAAGTGATGTTGTATCGTGCTCGAAACACATACCATACAAACATACTGGTGCAATATTCATTTCTTTAAAGTTTTTGTACATATGCTGTTGGACGGAAAGTTCAAGTAGCTTTTATTAAAATTGCGCCAATAATAAAATTTTACTAAATACACAAGGTTAAAAGTGTTTAGTACAATGTTGCAGTAATGATTTGTTTTTCAACAAACAATGATTTTTTAAAGTATTGCAACCTAATGTTTTTTACTCTTTGACAACTTTTCTCAACTCCGCTAAATTCACTATATACAATACCACAAACTGGCGCCATCGGCAAAATATCAAATTCTGTTTGATATCGCTACAGCAAAACATACAATCACACAAAATGCCCATACATGACCAAATCACTGGCACCAACACTTGATTGCGCGTGCATGCTGGTATAGTGCATGGGGCCCGTAAGTGAATGCACGTACGTATGTATGTATTTTTTAGCATATGTAGTGGTGTCAACTTTATGAGCCTTTTATTCCTTTAATATCCCTGTAGTAAATAAAATAATCCTTTGATAAAAAACACTAACTATAAACTAACTATTTTGCAAATGACTACAAATTGGATTAAATCTCATGCAGATATCAACCAAACATATTGCATAGAAACACACGTAAGAAATAAATAAAAACAAAAGAAGTTAATGAAAAGAAAATAAGAAAACAAAAGAAGCATGCCATGAGCTTTGTTGTGAAGATGATGTGGAAAATAATAATTTTAGTTTGCATCCAAGAAAGCAATCCTTAAGTGAACAATTAGGAGAGTGGTATCATAGAAATAAGCGTAAATGTTTTGATGAACTCTTGGCAATTTTAAAAGGAGAAGGCATAGATGTTCAATTAAGTGCTAGTGCATTTTCCCAGAAAAGTGATTGTTCAAGCGTATCAAAAATCTTCATTTTGGAATATTCAAGCAATTAGAAAGGGTTTCGCATTCACTTAAATATTGTGACGAAATTTTGGTTAACATTAATATTGATGGCCTTCCATTGTTCAAAATCTCCATTGTGGTCAATTTTGATGAAGATCGTCAATATTACAAGCTATCTGCTTTTCCTGCAGGATTTTTTAGGCCGAAGCAAACCCAACAATATTAAAGAATTCTTCGATGAGTTTACTCGACGTTTCGATGCGAAATGGCTAAAATTTTTATGAAGAAAAAAGTCCATTTGAGAAGATGCCTTATTTTTGTATTATAATAATTATTTTCATATAAAAATATATTAAAAGTAAATTGTTTAAAAACGAATTAAAAAAAATGTTTTTTAAATAATTTAGTATAAATTAACTACAAAGTGGTTGAAAAATAATTAATTAGTAGTCAACTAAAAAGTCATGCAGAGATGACCAATTGACTACTGCCTACGACATGCCTATGTTAAAATAATGTGTTGACGACAAGGAAAAACGTCTCTTCATCCACTAGATGTGGTTATTAAAAAACCAGTTTGACTTCCTACAGGGATTAAACCGATTCAAATAATATATAGTAGGGTCACTAAAGCTCAACAATTTTTACCATTTGGTAAAAGAATGGCAAACAAAGGAGAAAAAGGGATCTAAAAATTTGTCTTTGCCTTTTTATATATAGAAGTTATGCTTTTATTTTATATTTAAATAAAATTATTTGTTTTAAATTATTATCAATCATTGTTTGTCTTTTAATGCTAATATTTGAATTGTGTTATTTTTGTTATTATGATTTTATTTATTTTTTGGAAGATTAATGTGCCATATATTTTTAAGCTATGCTCGTATTTTATATTTAAATAAAATTGTTATTTGTTTGAAACATATGTTTTGTATTTTAATAATAAAGTGTGACTCTTACGAGAAAGTGAGTCATATGTAGATTAACAATAAATATCGTATTAAAAAATAATCTTCATATATATACATATGTATGTATGTATGCATATAATAGTTCAAAACTATTCTGGATAGTTAACTTTAAGTAATCACTTTTCAAGGCATCGTACATAGCGCGAGTCACTTCATGTATAAAAATGGCAATCGTACTTCTCGACACTCTTGTGAGATACTCCAAAGAGCTAAGGGAAAGCAAGTCCTTCAGCAAGTGTGCTTCTATGTTTAGATCGCATCTTTTTATTAATAGGCGTTTCACCCAACATTTCCTCTTAACAACTTTTTTCTTTATTTGTTTTTTTTTCATTTTCCAATAAAATTTGATTCAGTTTTAGAAGTAAACAAAATTTTTCAAGTTTACTCTTCGACGACATTTTGAAAATGAACTTGCACTTGCATTTGTAAACAAAAAAGCTAGTGGCAAATATTTCAAGCTTTTCGAAAAATTTTTCGTTGCTAATACGTATACACCACTACTTGCATGTGTAACTGCAGCGTTAGCAACCAAAATTTCTAAAAAAGTAACCAAAATGAGAAAAAAGACGTGTGGCACTCGGGGACTGCCGCGGCAAAGCTATTGCATAGCATTTTTTTAATCAACTTACGCATACTTACTGAAGTATACATACATACGATGGAAGATTTCTTATTTTCTTAGATTAAATGTCTACTAAAACCCCTAATAATGTATCCAAGTAATGTTACATAAGTATACAAGTTAATACATTCAACGTTTAAAATTCATAATTCATAAAATTCATGAGAACAAGCCAGACGGAAACCCGATACTCTCGCTATTTGGCAACATTAAAATATTTATAAAAAATATTCTGTTTTGATGACAGTGCACACGCGCACACAAAATAATTTCTATACCTGTGGGAAAATGTTGAGTGTGCAGTTTGATTGTAACGTTGCTAATCGTATTGAAGAAAACAATTTTGTAAAAGTTTAGTTTTAAGTTGAACGTTAAATAAAGAAGGAGCTTTTAGCTCCAAAAAAATATTTTTTTTTTAAATTAAGTAAAATAAAAAATTAATTGGCGCCCGAGCAGGGACCCACGTGAATAGACTCCTGAAAAATAAAAAAGTAAGGATCGCGTGTGGCAACATGAAAAAATCCTGAACAAAAAAAAGGTAAGGATCGTGTGAAACCAAAAAAATAAAAACCTGAAAAGAAAAAAGTAAGGTTCGAGGAAAAAAAATTAAATTTTAAAAAACTAATTTTAAGTAAGCAACTGAAACTTAAACGAAACAAATGTAACAGAAATAAATAATAAAGACTTAAAGTATAAAGCAAAAGAAATAAAAAACTAAAATATTTTAAAATAAAATAAGTCAAAAAAAATAAATTATAGTGAAATTTAAATTTTGAAAAATATTGTTTAAAAAAAAAAAAAAATTATTAATAAAAGTATAAAATAAATGAAATAAAAACTTAAACAAAATTAACAAGATAAATCTAAAAGAACATTATAATGAAAATTAGACTTTGAAAAATACTATCTTAAGGAAAAATATAATAAGAACAAAAAAATTGTTGTTACAAAAATATGTATTGTTAAAATAACGAATCAAGAAAACGATAACAATAGAAGCTAACAATAAATATAAAAAAGGAAGTCAGGATATAAATTACAACTAAAGCCCGAAAATCCAAAAGTAGGGTAACCAACCAAACAACCATCAATTCAACAACAGGAGGCTTGGCGACTTTATAACGAAGAAGGACCAGAGTACAAAGGGAAAAGGGCTAATCCTGAACGTCTACCAACCCAGAGCCCCAACGTTGAAAATGAAGACTTTAATCTTAAGTTATATGTAAGTAATAAAACAAAAATTTAAATTTTTGAGGAAAATTGTTTTGTGTTAAAGAAACTGTTAAATTGATAAAGAAAAATAAAAAAGGGAAAATATTGATGCTTAATTTAAAGAAAATAAATTGAAAGGAATAATTAAAAAAAAATTAAATAATAATAAACTTAAGAATTCCCAAAATTGTAATCAGAAATAATTGCTAAAATATTAACAAAACTTTTTAAGAGGGGGAAGCTATTGCGATTCTCACGAGACCCTCCAATAGCGGGGATAATAAGAAATACAGCAAACAAATTTATTACTGATAGAAATAAATAATTTTTGTAAATTTTATTAAAAGTGATTGTCTCAAATTTATCGACAGAATTGCATTTTATAATCAAAATTAAATACGAGTAAATTCAGAATAATAGAAAAGGAAATCAGTGCTTGTCTATAGTGGGAAAAGTTGCTTGTCCTAAAAATGACTACCAACACACCATCTGACTTAGCAAATCAATTGAGTAACCTATCCTTGACAGGAAGTTCGACATCCACTAGCCGCACGAACACCTCATCGACTATACTACCGACACTTAGGGAACAAATACAAACCATAATACATGAGACACTTAGGGAACTAAACACGACACCGGACGAAAATGAAACAGCAGACGTATCCTTTAACATTGCTAACGCAACACAACTCAAGGAAGCCGACAATATTCCTGATATTGTAAAGTGTTTAAGAGAATTTAGTGGTAAAGCAGGCGAGTTTAATTCGTGGCGAAAGACTGTGGACAGAATCCTCAATGTTTACGATAGTATCAAAGGAACCCCAAAGTACTACGCCATATTACACGTTATCAGACACAAAATAATTGGAGACGCAGATGCTGCACTGGAGTCTTATAGAACTCCACTTGACTGGACAAAAATTAAAAAAATGTCTAATGATGCATTACTCAGATGGGCGAGACCTAGGAACATTAGAGTATCAACTCAATTCACTTTCTCAAGGAAATCAGGGTATCGCAGACTATTATCAAAGGGTGTATTCGTTGTTGTCACTTATATTAGACAAAGTTTCTTGCCTCGAGTTATCAAATGATGCGATGAATGTTATGACACATTCATACCGAAACAAGGCACTGGACACGTTCGTTCGTGGACTGAATGGAGATTTGCCAAGATTGCTAAGCGTTAGTGAACCCAAAAGCTTACCAGAGGCACTGCAAATGTGCTTAAAATTAGACAACATGCATTTCAGAAGACAAGATGCACAAGGTACTAAGCCATTGACTTTCGGCAGTTTCGACCACAATCATGGAGGCCGCTCGAAACATTTTCCTTTACCTCCAAGACCACAAACTTTTTATCCTGAATTAGCTTACCTACCAAGAAATAATTACAATCAGTTCAGACCAAATTACCAACCACAGCAGCAACAAAGAATATTTCCTCAATTCCCACAACAGCAACCACGTCAATTTTCTAATAATTTCCAACAAAGGTTCACCGGATTCAACAACAGACAAGAGTTTCATCCAAAACCTCCACAACCAATGGAAGTGGATAGATCACATTATTCTAGGCAAGTAAACTATCAAAATATTCCAAGAAATAGCTACCAATTCGCACAAAAAAGACCAAACTTGGATACATCAAATGCTCCCAACAAAATTCAAAGGAATTTTTATGCTGAGACTTATCAAAGTCCACCCCAATCTTACGAAGACGAATACCCACACGAAGAGGTAAATATCGACGCTGACCCTAACGGCCTATACAGTTCACCTGAAGATGACTATCCGCAACAGGAGAGCGAAATGCCTAATGCATCATCGCAATCGACCATCGACAGCGTTTATTTTTTAGACTAACTCCATCTTCACTACCTTACTTGGAACTTAACAGGGGTGGAGATGTTCTTGAATTTTTAATTGACACAGGTTCCAATAAGAACTGCATACAATCAACCAGAATTAGAAATCCTATTCTTAACGAAAGACCTTTTTATATAAATTCAGTTGCAGGAAACCTTGACCATACTTTCGTTGACATTTTCGGACCGAATAGCGAAAAGTTGAAATTTTATATATTACCAACACTTAAAACATTCCATGGTATCATAGGTAATGATACATTGAGGAAAGTTAAAGCTGTCATACACACAGACAAAAATTACATGACCATTGCGCCCAATATCGTAATACCCTTGAAACAAAAAAAATCTCAATCTGTTAATAGCATCGATTTGCGCATTTCTCATCTTTCTAACGATCAATGTAGCCAACTACTAAAAATTATCCGTGATTATCCTTCATTGTTTTCCGATCCAAATGAAAGACTCACATACATCACAACTGTGAAAGGAGAAATCAAAACCACCACAGATAACCCGGTATATTGTAGACCGTACCCATATCCAATGGCCTTAAAAGAAGAAATTGAACATCAGATAGAGGAATTACTGGAAAACGGAATTATAAGACCATCAAAATCACCCTATAATGCACCAGTGTGGATTGTGGACAAAAAATGGATGCTTCAGGAAAAAAGAAGTATCGAATGGTTATTGATTATCGAAAATTGAACCAGGTTACAGTACCAGACCGTTATCCAATCCCAGAAATTAACGAAGTACTGGCGAATCTTGGAAGAAACAAATTTTTCACTGTCTTAGACTTAAAATCGGGATTCCACCAGATTCCCTTAAGAGAAGAAGACATTCCAAAAACTGCATTTTCAGTCAACAACGGGAAGTATGAATTCCTACGCCTACCATTCGGGCTGAAAAACGCTCCAGCCACATTTCAGAGAACACTGGACGATATTCTTCGGCCGCATATCGGCAGGAGATGTTACATATACATCGATGACATTATTATCTTTGGCGGAACTGAAAAAGAACATCTGGAAAATCTAAGGATTATCTTTGAAACATTGGAAAACGCGAATGTAAAGATCCAGCTCGACAAATGTGAGTTTTTGCAAACAGAGGTCGAGTTCTTGGGATTTATTGTTGGTGTAAACGGGATCAGAACCAACCCGAAGAAGTTAGAAGCAATAGCCAAAATACCTTTTCCAAAAACCTTGAAGGAATTGCGATCATTTCTCGGAATGGCGGGATATTACCGCAGATTCATAAGAAGCTATGCACAAATTGCAAAGCCACTGACTGGATTACTGCGCGGAATAGATGGATATACCTCAAAACAAACTGCAAAAAAACAACCCATAACAGCTAATCCTAAGGCTTTAGAAGCTTTCGAAAAAATTAAGAATTCGCTTATTTCAGAAGAAGTCATACTGTCACATCCTGATTTTGAAAAAGAATTTGAACTAACCACGGACGCATCTGACCACGCAATTGGAGCAGTTCTCTCGCAAAATAGCAAACCCATCACATTCATATCCAGATCATTGGCCACAAGTGAAGAGCATCTTGCCACAAACGAAAAAGAGATGCTTGCAATCATATGGGCATTGGCAAAATGCAGAAATTATTTATATGGTTCGAAAAAGGTAAAGATTGTAACTGACCACCAGCCATTGACATATGCTTTAAGTAATAGAAATACTAATAATAAGATGAAGAGATGGAAATCGATATTAGAGGAGTACAACTACGAACTGGAATATAGACCCGGAAAAACGAATGTCGTGGCGGATTCTCTCTCAAGAATTCCAAATCAGATAAACACTCTTAGTGATACAACACATAGTGATGACAGTTCTGGAGAAGATTTGATACCTTGCGTCGAAGCACCTATCAATGTTTTCAGAAACCAAATATTTTTTAAAATTGGCGAAACAGCATCGTACCAATTCCAGATTATTTTTCCTTTGATACACAGACACACCATAATAGAACCACAATTCACAGAAGAAAATTTACTCTCGCATTTAAAAAGACGACTTAACCCATCTGTTATTAATGGCATTTGCACGGAAGAGGGTATAGTGGGACTGATACAAAATATTTTCCCTCTTCACCTCAGAGATTATAAGGTCAGATACACACAAAAAATTGTTGAAGATATAACAAACGAGCAGGATCAAGAAGATATAATCATTGCTACGCACAACCGAGCACATAGAAACGCAATAGAAAACAAGGCTCAGATAATTGAAAAGTACTACTTCCCAGGAATGGCACAAAAGATTAAGCGCATAACAAAAATATGTTCAACCTGTAAAGAAAACAAATACGAAAGACAGCCGCAAAAACTACGAATATCTGAAACACCATTACCAAGTCACCCAGGAGAAATCGTTCATGTTGACATATATTTGACTGAAGGAAAGACTGTCTTAACTGCTTTAGACAAATTTAGTAAATACGCACAAACAAAGTTATTGAAAAGTAGGGCCATAGAAGATATAAGAAAACCACTTAGAGAAATAGTTTTTTCATTCGGCGTACCAAAAACAATAGTAATGGATAACGAACCATCCCTAAATTCAAATTCAATAAAATTTATGTTAAAAGACGAATTAAAAATAGACACTTACACAGTACCACCATATTATAGCAAAGCTAACGGACAGGTGGAAAGATTCCACAGTACTCTTACTGAAATTATTAGATGCTTGAAGGAAAACGGGGAACATAGAAACTTCGAAGAGCTGCTTGAAAGAGCCGTAGCTGAATATAACCACTCCATACATTCGGTTACAAAAAGAAAACCCGTCGACCTATTTTTTGGAAGAACAGTATCATTTTCACCACATGACATAGAAAGGACAAGACATAATAATATCGAGAAATTGCAGGCTAAACAGAAAAAGGATCTAGAATTTCATAATAAAAATAAGGAAGATTTTATAACGTACCTCCCAGGGCAAATAGTTTATGTAAAAAAGAACAAAAGATTAGGAACTAAACTAACAAAGCGTTATACAAAAGAAATAGTAAAAGAAGATAGGCACAGTACAATATTAACAGGGAAAGGTCAAATCATCCATAAGTCTTATTCGAAATTAACAATATTTTTTATCCATTGATTACACAGGTTATTGGCAACTACTGCTGCCGAAGTGCAGATTTATGATTACTCTCACTCGGAATTTGTTACCGTCCATACTGGAACAGCGAAAATTCAGAAGGGCACTTTCAAGATAATACATCTAATTGATATCGAGTTGTACGAAGACTTACTGACGACTATCAACAGTACCATACAGAAACAACTTTCGAGCAAGAACGCATTTTATCCTATTTTATCAAACTTAGTATCAGGAATCGAAAGTTCATTAACAAGGCTAAAGCTCAATAAACGTATCTCAAAACGTTCTCTTGACTTTATAGGTAGTGCTTGGAAGTGGATAGCTGGAAATCCAGACCACCGCGATCATGAAATTGTGGTTGATCGCATAAATGGACTGTTAGAAAACAACAACGACCAATTAATAATTAACAAACTGACTGCAGACAAAATAAACGAACTTACTAACAGAACAAACGAAATAGTTAAGATAATAAAAACAGACCAGATCATGGCCGATGAATTAGCTCTCAATATAAAATACAAATTAGAAATACTCAAGGAGGAATTAACAAATATAGCTTATGCTATTCATTGGGCCAAGGCGGACATAATAAACTCTTTTATTCTTTCGGACAGAGAACTCGATGTAGCAAAACAAATATTGATTCAAGACAAGTTTCCTTTCATTAATATAGACGAAGCACTAGAATTTGCCGAAGTAAAAGTAGCGGCAGACGACAAATCAATTATCTACATAATAAGTTTGCCAACTACCGAATTAGAATCCTTTAATGTACTAGAAATTAGATCAGTGAAAAAAAGAGACAAAATTAATAAAATTAACTTTAAGACTTTGTTAAAGAATAAAAATAAAATATTTGGAATACAAAATACATGCATAAAAAATTACATTACACAAAAAAATACATGCAAAATTATAATAATCTGTTAATTTGTACTAATAAACAGATAGTAGATGTAAGTGAAGACCATTGTATTGCTAATTTGTTAAAAAGTAAGCCAACCAATTGCACTCAAATTAACAACCAACATTTGCCACAGACGGAAGAAATTTCCAAAGATTTGCTATTTGTTAACAATTACAAGGGAATTGCCATAATAGACGACGAAGAAACAACATTAAATGGAACATTCATTATTCGCCACCACAACTCAACAATTATAATAGAAGGCAGATCCTACGAGACTAAAGAAGTTAGTAACAACAAACCACTACCCACCATACTCCAGCAAAAATCCATAGACAACAGAACAGAAGAGATCCTATCCCTGCAAATGATGAAAGAAATCAATACAAAAAATATGAAACACATCAACTTTATCGAAACCAGCAATAGAATAAGCCTATCAATAAGTGGTATAATAGCATTTGTGGTAGTGCTGATGATTATGATAGGTTTGGCAGTACGAAAATATCGAAAGCCGAGACTAAAAGATCAGATAAATTTATCTAATTCAGCAATCCAAGGATTGCATAAAATTTTTGAACAAAAATCAAATGGTTCAAACGAGGACGTTTGAAATTAAGGCGGGGAGGAGTTAATACATTCAACGTTTAAAATTCATAATTCATAAAATTCATGAGAACAAGCCAGACGGAAACCCGATACTCTCGCTATTTGGCAACATTAAAATATTTATAAAAAATATTCTGTTTTGATGACAGTGCACACGCGCACAGAAAATAATTTCTATACCTGTGGGAAAATGTTGAGTGTGCAGTTTGATTGTAACGTTGCTAATCGTATTGAAGAAAACAATTTTGTAAAAGTTTAGTTTTAAGTTGAACGTTAAATAAAGAAGGAGCTTTTAGCTCCAAAAAATATTTTTTTTTTAAATTAAGTAAAATAAAAAATTAATTTACATACGCGAGTAGCTTTTTTATACGCCGCTATTAATACTGTTAGAAATTTTATGAAAATGCGTTTTGTTCAGTAAGATCAGTATGTACGATTGATATCAGTTTTTCAAGACTTAATTGTTATTTAAGATAAAAAACTTAAAAAATGCCTAAAACTCAAGAAATTTCCAAGGATATTCGAAAACTGGTTGTAAAACTAAGGCGTGAAGGAAAATCTTTACAAGAAATTGGTGAAGTTTTAAATTTAACAAAACCTACTGTACAGACAATAATAAAAAATTTTGAAAATACTGGAAATTATGCGAACAAACCTCGATAAGGTCGCCCACGTAATCTCACCGAAAGATTGGACTATTATTCGAACTGTGAAGGATAATCCAAAAAAAGTGCAGTTAAAATTAACAATTGCATAATGTTGAATCACGATATTGCGGTTTGTAACCAAACGGTA
The DNA here is from genome assembly GCA_956483585.1 of Gymnocheta viridis. Lineage (NCBI taxonomy): Eukaryota > Metazoa > Arthropoda > Insecta > Diptera > Tachinidae > Gymnocheta > Gymnocheta viridis. The sequence goes on from OY101444.1 coordinate 40,269,658, forward strand.
TGTACGTCGTCGCATTAAGAGGAATGGATTTTTAAGCAGAGTTGCCAAAAAACCCCTACTGAGAGCCGTAAACGTTGTTAAACGGTTGGAATATGCTGAAAAGTGTAAAAATGTTCATGTTTGGAGAAAACCAAATATGGAATTTTCGCAACTGTGAAACATGGTGGAGGAGTTCTTATGGTATGGGGATGTATGGCAGAAAGTGGCGTTGGAAATTTAAGGTTTATAGAAGGTACTATGAATAAGACCATGTAAGTACATACATTCCCAGCACGCAAAAACTTGGTCTCGCAGAAAATTCTATATTCATGCACGACAACGATCCCAAGCATTCCTCGAATCTGGTGAAAGGATGGCTGCTTTATAACGTAAATAATAAACTAGAACATCCATCCCAATCACCAGATTTAAATGCAATTGTATATTTATGGGATCATCTGAAAAGAGCCTTAAAAAAACGAAATGTAACGTCAATTCCATCATTAAAAGAGGCTTTAATTCAAGAATGGAATTTAGTATCGACAGAAACAACAAGAAAATTGGCACTGTCCATGCCAGCTAGATATTCGCTGTCACATAGCGAATAAGTGCAATTTAAAAAATAACAATATTTAAGCATATTTAAATGAAATTTATATTTTTCTTTATTTTGTTCTAATTAATATGAAATAAAATGCTTTAAGTTCAACATATAAATTAATTTTCTCCAGTTTCCCAGATAAATACTTCTCAAAGAATTTTGTTTTTAATAGTTTTATTTCCAGAATATTAAAGTTGAAAAATTTAGTTTCAATAAATTACATAGTCAGTAATTAATTTTATTGAATTTCGGTTTAAGAGTTTAGGTGTCTTTAATTTTATAGTTTGTAGGTTCCTTTTTAATTTTCATAGCTTTAGTTTTTTTATAATATTCTAATTTTTTTATAATAAATTCTTCCACTAGTTCAACATTTCTTTTATAATATGTATAATAATTTTATATTTATTAAATATTATTTTCTACCATGTAGAATTTGAATAATAAATTGTTTTCTGATAAATAGTCATTAATTAAATTTTCACGAATTTACGTTTTGTGTAATGAAATATTATTTTCTACTATGTAGGATTTGATAATAAAATATTTAATTATTTTTAAATGTTTTCCAATTTGCTTAATTTTAATGTTCTAAATGTTTGAATGTTTCATTAGTTTTTAACAGGAGAATTTGTTAATCAGACATTGTTTTCTACTAGGTAGAACTTTAGAATATTATAAATGTTTTACTATTTTTTAAAGGGTTTAAAGTTATTTAGTTTTAATGTTTTAACTTTACACTCCCATATGTGTAATGTTCTTTTAATGTTTCTTTAACTTTTCGTGTTATTTTAAACTTTCTCATCAAAGGCACAATTATAACTAACTGAATTTTTTCTTTTTATGAATCAATAGAGCATGTACCAAAAATACCAAATCTTAAAGAAAAACAAAGAGTAATTTTAATATTAATTTCTTTTGTTTTAAATGAACTGTTAATTAGATTGACAAGTAAAACGAAAAAGGTAAAAAGAAGAGAGTAAATTTATTGTAAATTTTTTTGATATTTTGTAACTGAACTGATAGTTCACTTGACAACATAATACGAAACGATAAAAAGGAAGAAACCACATTAAGAGTCAATTTCATGTAAATTTTTTGCTTTTATTTAACTGTTACTTACTAAAATTGAATCAAATGTAATCTCAAGAAAAATTAAAAAAAAAATTCAACAAGTTAACAAGTACGTTAACTTATACATACATACATACATACATATGTATATCATGTTTGATTTTTTACAAAAAAAGTAGGACTTATGCTCCCGTATGTACATATACTTTAGTAAATATGTGTATGCAATTATAATTATGTATTTATTTATGCAGTATTTTTTTCTTTGATATTAATTCAAGCTTTTTCTTTGATATTAATTGAAGTTACACTTTTTGAGCGTGGTGACCGAAAAGAAAACAAATTTTTTTTCTTTTATTCAATAAATGAGAAGTTAATATTGTTTAAAATATTTTTATTATCTTACAATACATGTAGGTCATTCAGGAATTTTTATAATTGAAACTATAGGTTTATGGTAACTGAAATAAGAAACATAAGTTTGAGACTTGATATCCTCTAAATATGTATCTGGAAAATACCGCTTGAAAACAAAACAAAAATATACATAAAAAATAGAAAAGAAAATTAATAGATTTGATTTATTACGTGCACCATTTGTCTGTCATACATTCAGCTTGAAATTGAATTGAATTTTCTTTGAATCTCCTTGACTGATAGACTGATTAAATAAATGTTAGTGCCAGCGAAGGCGTTGGCGGCCATTTTCCTAAATTAAAGGACATTTTGTATTACTAAGCCATTAAATATTAGCACAATGGATTACACGCAAAGGGAGAAACAAAAAGCATTTTATTAAAAATTAATTAAAGAGCGTGGCTTCCACAATCCAGACAATAAATCGATCGACTTGAGCATAAAATTTATGTAAAAAAGATAGCCTCTGCAATAATTGCAGCCGTATATCCCCACTAACTCGCCGAATGTTGTGTTCCAAGTAGAGATGGGATGGTGAGTAACTTTTCAGACACGTTCTTGCACGCTCAAGTGAGTGGAAAAATGTTAATCATCATCACGTGATTGAAAAAAAAACAAAAGACTTAAGAAACAAACTTAGTGTTAGGTTTTTTCGTTACTAAATTTCTTGATTCGGTCGCCACGCTCAAAGCCCGCGATAAAAGCTATGCAATAGCTTAATAAAAATAGGATACATTAGTTAATAATTATTATTTTTTATGTGGACAGCTATATTTTAATTTGATAACAAGGTGCTGAATCAAGCGAAAACTAAGGGTATAATGTATATATAACAACTCATATTTCTTGTATTTTACAGCACTGGTTGGATCTTGGAAAGTCGGTCATAAAACAATGCAAAGGTATGTTTTGGCTATTAAGCTTATACATAAATATTATATCTATACCGTTACCTTAGGATCGAAACACTTTTTACTTAGTCTGTTACAGAAGTAAATAAAGTGAAACTTTGCAGAGAATTTCGCAATAGTTTTGAAATTTTTCATATTTTATGACTTGGTTCACTTCACCTCTGAGCCATCCATATGTATGTAGGTATGTAATATGCAGAGAGAATGGTGTTAGTTTTGTTACAGATCTATTTAAGTTATGAAAATGCTTGAGTTCCAACAACTGAATTGTGATTTTAATGGCGAATTACAGCAATGGTAAGTTTGGTGTTAACAAGACTTTTGGCCAAGAAATTAGTACGAGATGATCAATTTTTATTAGTTTAAAGTATGTTGAAATAAATATACATGTATAAATCATTAAACATTTAAGGCGACTTGAAGCGCATAAAATTTGCTCTTTAAACTACCACTACAGATTCTCTTCTGGAAAAGCATAGTGTAGCGTGAACTAACTGTCGCTATAACCAACAATGTTTTACCAGTGCATACAGCAGTGTCGAATTGCATTGCCAGACTACAACTGGAATGTTTTGGTGACGGTTACTTGACACCCATGCATTTGTTCAGAGGCAACGGCATAAAGCACTTAAATAAATCTTATTTAATAAACACTTGTATGCATAGGTGAATATAAGCAATAATAATTATTACAAATCACTGACGAGACACACGCCGCATGTCCACCGTGGGAAACTAAAAGAATAATTTTAACTAATAAAATATATCTTTTCTTTTCGCTCTTATTCTAAGGTACCCTTAAGATTTATTCTCATAACTAGTATATAAGACAATGTATTTTATTTTAAAATTCAATTAATTAGCAAACCTCTTAAAGAGCTCCTCGCTGAGCTCTAATAAAGTTGGAGCTCCCAGAGGAGCTCACAAGGAATTAATAAAGTTACAGCTTAGGAGCTCTTAATGAGCTCTAAGCAAATAAAAGTATATAACCAAAACTTTTTAATTAAATACTACATGGCGATCCTGCCAAACTTTGGAGTGCTTAACAAAGAGCACCCAAAGAAAATTTAATCCTTAAAATTTAATGGTTCCTGACGGACCAGCCTAAAACGATCCGTCAGAGGAAGATGACCGCCTGGCCAAAAGGCAGAGTAAGCCGTAACTACTGCCAACAATTCAAATATTATACACTAAAAGAACTGCTTTCAACAATTGGAAACTGGACTACAAAATTGAAATGGAATCATCATCATACTCACGTACCAGAAAACAATATCAGCACACCACCACCAAACTAGGACGATGACACAAGGATAAATGAGAGACCTGTCCATCAAAAGACGTAAGCTCCTCAATGAAGCCTACTGGCACATAAATTCGTATCAGATGTACATGAACTAAAATTTTAGATTAATGACATGATTAACTTAAATATTTTTATCTTAACTGTAGTGCGCTAAAGCCGCACACTAGGGCCAGTAAGCGTTAACCGCTCGTGGCGAAAAAAAACACTTATTTTAAATTTTTATTATGGCACCAGTGGGACCAAAACCACTAACAATTGAACAATACAAAAAACGCCAGAATAGACAACAAGAGGAAAAGGCCACAAAAATAAAATTAGTTAAAAAGCCAAAACGTAGAGGTGGCTATACAAATAAGCTCAAAAGAGATAGGGCATTATTAATCAGAGAAGTAAATAGTGATCCACCACCAAGCTGGGAAAGATCAACGGTAATATGGGAACAAATTTCCCATATTGACCAATTATTATCATTTCTTATAAATAAAAATAAGACAAAAATATTTTAGTTTTGAATTTTCGTATATATAAATAAAATCTACTAAACTTAATGTAATATTTTGTATGGTCCTTTTTACACAATTATCAACATGGGTAAAGAACAATCTAAAGTCGAAAAACCGAACGCCAACGTAATAACCAATGTAGAAATAGTTGACCACAAAGCAGAAATTAACTCATTATGGACACTAATTTTAATACTTACGATAATAACAGCTATAAATTTTCTACTTAAAATTTATATTCTGCATAAAAGATCACTTAGAAAAAAATATGCTAGTAGAGCAAATGATTTGGATAAAGTCTAATATATTAAATAACAAAAACATATAGGTTGAATTTATGGACTGGCAAAGTATAATTACTAGCTGTAGAAAATTAAAGGAAGAATTTAACAAATCATACAAATGCCTTAATTTAGAAAGATCAATTAAAAAAGAAACATTACAAAAACATTTAAAAATACTTTTACAAAGAACAGAACAAATTAGAGTAATATTAAATGTAAATTATAACAGACTAACAACAGCACATAAAACAGCTGCTGAAGCATTTTTTCAGGATACTAGGAATAAATTAATATATATTACCGAAAGAAAAGGACTTAAAATTACAATACCATTGACTTTGCACGAACAAATAGAAATAGCACAACTTACCACTGAACCAGCAAATGAAAAACAACCAATCATGGCGCAAACACCTGTAGATTTCCTAAATACAGCTGCAAAGCTCATTCCTGATTTCGATGGAAAATCAGATAATTTGAGGTCATTCATTGATTCACTACTCTTAGTAAATTCTATAATAGGTACTAATGAAGCACTAGCAATAAACCTTATAAAAACTAAATTAAAAGGCAATGCCAGAAACTTGATAACTAATGAAAACACAATAATAGAGGTCATAGATAAATTAAAAAATACAGTAAAAGGCGAGTCAGTAGAAGTACTAACCGCAAAACTCATGAATATAAAACAAAACCATAAAACTGCCAATGCTTATTGTAATGAAATTGAAATTCTTACAAAATCTTTGGAAAATGCTTACATATCAGATGGATTATCAACTGATATTGCAGGCAAATACTCCACACAAGCTGCTGTTAAAGCACTTACGAAGAACTGCACCATAGATAAGGTAAAACTTATTATGGAGGCAGGACACTTCAACAACATGAACGATGCAGTAAGTAAATTTGTTAACAGTTGCACCGAAGCAACCGGTCAACAAAATACCATTTTACACTTCGGACAGAAAAGACAATTATATAGCGGATGCATTGTCACGCATAAATATTAGTGAATTAATAGAACTAAATGAAAATAATAATAATATATTAAAAATAACTACAAGATCAATGGCTAAAAAGACACAAAATATAACAAATAGTAATAATAGTAACAAGTATCAATTAAATGAAGAAATTAAGCCCAAAATATACGTACCAATAAACAACTCTGACGTCAGAAAATATAACAAACTAAGAATTAGCCCAACAAAATGCTATATTAAGCAAGGCAAAACGGTACTAACATATATAAATATTAACGAGTTATTTACTAATGGGAAAATTGACTTAGGACAATTCTTCTCTAGGCTAGAAAAAGTGGCCGGTAAACTCAAAATAAATAAATTACAATTGGCACCAAGTGAGAAAATTTTCGAATTTATCTCTACAAATGAATTTAAAGAAATGGGCAATAAATATTTGAAAAATTTAACAGTAGCGCTACTGAACCAGGTGACCCACATAAAGAATGATACTAAAACTATAGAGAACATAATGAAACAATACCACGATGACCCTGCACAAGGCGGACATTCAGGTGTTTCTAGAACTCTAAATAAAATCAAAAGATACTACTATTGGAAAAATATAACAAAAGATGTAACAAAATACATCAAATCTTGCCAAAAATGTCAAAAAGCCAAAATAACAAAACATACAAAAGGTCCAATGACAATTACACCAACACCAGCAAAACCATTTGATACGGTGTATGTAGATACAATAGGACCGTTTCCGAGATCATTAAACGAAAATGAATATGCAGTCACAATAATATGCGACTTAACTAAATATTTAGTAATAATACCAATTAAAGACAAAAGCGCTAAAACAATTGCTAAGGCAATATTTGAAAATTTTGTACTTATCTTTGGTCCAATGAAGACGTTCATTTCGGATTTCGGATATGGGTACAGAATACAAAAATGTTTTACTAACAGAACTATGCAATTTATTAAAGATTCAAAAACTAACTTCAACAGCTCATCACCACCAAACGTTAAGTACAATAGAAAGAAGTCATAGAACTTTCAACGAATATGTACGTTCATATATATCAGTAGACAAATCTGACTGGGACGAATGGTTAAAATATTTTACTTACTGTTTTAATACAACACCTTCAACAGTACACAATTATTGTCCATATGAACTAGAATTAGCATATAAAAGAGCTCAACATTTATTAGATAGGAATAAACTTAGGCAAAAGTTAAATTACGATAAGGATATAATAGAATATAATTTTAGAATAGGAGATTTAGTATTAATTAAAAATGAAACAGGTCATAAATTAGATGTCCAATATAAGGGACCATATAAAATCAAAAAAAATAGATTTAAGATAAAATGTAATCATAGTAGATAAGAAATCAAACAAAGAACAAGTAGTTCATAAAAATAGACTTAAGTTATATAATATTAAATAATTAAAAACGGTATGCGCGCTACCATATATATATTACGAGTATAATTAAACTAAATAATTAATTTTTCATTATACTTCAGTAAGATTTTTTTTTATTTGAAAAAGAATGTCCATAAAACTAACGTTATATGAACATTCTTGTAAAAGGTGGAGGTGTAGCGTGAACTAACTGTCGCTATAACCAACAATGTTTTACCAGTGCATACAGCAGTGTCGAATTGCATTGCCAGACTACAACTGGAATGTTTTGGTGACGGTTACTTGACACCCATGCATTTGTTCAGAGGCAACGGCATAAAGCACTTAAATAAATCTTATTTAATAAACACTTGTATGCATAGGTGAATATAAGCAATAATAATTATTACAAATCACTGACGAGACACACGCCGCATGTCCACCGTGGGAAACTAAAAGAATAATTTTAACTAATAAAATATATCTTTTCTTTTCGCTCTTATTCTAAGGTACCCTTAAGATTTATTCTCATAACTAGTATATAAGACAATGTATTTTATTTTAAAATTCAATTAATTAGCAAACCTCTTAAAGAGCTCCTCGCTGAGCTCTAATAAAGTTGGAGCTCCCAGAGGAGCTCACAAGGAATTAATAAAGTTACAGCTTAGGAGCTCTTAATGAGCTCTAAGCAAATAAAAGTATATAACCAAAACTTTTTAATTAAATACTACAATAGTGAAGGGAGGATATATGGTGAAAATGAGAAAACTTAATTTTTTATTTTACAACTTTGCTAATGCGCCTTTCGACTCAAGTAGGCACGTTAAATTTGTAAAATGTAGCCATTTTCACGGCTGCTACCTTTTTGGCACTTTTCGCGTCAAATTTTACTTAATACCAGTCGGAAACCGCTACATATTTTGTTTAGCGGTGAATAGCACAAAACATAACAAAAAGAAAGCCAAAATCTACTGCTGTAAATACACTGTCACGAAATCTAGGAGATTTCAATTGAAATTCCTATCAAAATCTATAATGTTTAAACCATTAATTTTTTACATTTTACAAGATTTCGTATTCATAACAAAAACAGCTGACTGAAAATTAAAAGACAAAGAAAAATAAATAATCTGAATTAATGTCATTCGTAGAAAAGGCTCCTCCAACATTTGTTATATTCAGTATGTCAAGAATCAGTTTACACACAAAAAATTTTATTAAATAATTTATTCAAGCTTTAGGTCCAGAAAATAAATATAAATGATTTATTTAATCCGATATTTCGCTTTCTCAGTGGAAAGCTTCTTCAGTGATATATTTAATTAAAAATTAATAATAACAGTTATTGTTTTCACAAACCAATAAAAACTTATTCAATATAATAATAATTCAATATCTCTTATAAACACGAATTTTTCAGCACTGCTTGTCAAATGCTCCTTCAAAGTGTCTAAATATTCTATAAACGCTGTCTCCAACACCTTTGCTCCAGATGTATTCCCAAAGCATTATCGAAAATTTTCCAAATTTCACAGTCTTTTCGTCGCAGAAAATAACGTTAACCTAATATGCGGTTGCCCGTGCAATGTTCAAAGTGGCAAAGGTGTATAAGGTTTCACAAATTAATTCAAATGTAATTTTTTTATGGAAGAATATATTCCCTTCACCAAAAAAAAATTGGAATGGGGATGTATATGTAATTTCTTCATTATTCATTTAAAACCTCATAAAGTAATCATATTCTGGGTCCTTATAGATAGAGAAGAAGAATGAGCGATGTCCGTCTGCTACATTTTGGTGTAAGTAAAACCAAGGCCTCTCACAACATAGAACTAAATTTTAGACCATTCCCTTGGAATTTTTCATAAAATTGTTCGATTTGAAAGTAACAAAACTCGGTCCAATAATTAATGAGATATAGGTAAAATACTTTTTTTTTTTTTGTTATGTGTCCTCTCCTGTTGTTTTTTATGGCCCCAGCTGCCCTACGGTCGGTTTCTACTGAAAATAATTGAAGTCGGTCCTTTAACGGCTAAAATATGGGCATAAAATGGTATTCGAAATAATATTTACTTTTAAAAATTTGTGTTGAGTTTCATACTTACAACGTACTGGTTGTGTATTTCATAGTGTTTTCCGCGCTTAAGTACATAATATATCTTATTTATTATGAAATACTAAAAATTAAAATTCTTGATAGAAATTTGTGTGGTTGTTGTAATTTAATTCCTTTTTACGGATACAATCACACATTTTTGAACACATGCATTAATCCTGTCATGCGTTTATGTGCACATGTACACATTGTGTGTGAATAAGCATAATAACTAAGCAATCGAAAGGCAAAGATTTGTTTTATTTTTGTTTCTTTAAATTTATTTTTGTGTGCATATTAGTATAATATCAAGGCAAAGTATATTTTGCATGCATTTTATACTGCAATTCACCTGACTAAATGTCAATGGTGTAAAATTAAATTTGTGTTGACTATATACTCGTAGCAACATGGCTGATGCCAAACTGCCAAGCACCACAGCTTTGTAAGATGTTTGACATTTGTTAGAGGTTCAACTATGCTAACAGTGCCAACCGATTATGTAAAAGTTTTGACGTTTTTGTTTGACGTTTTTCAGTTTCCAGAAAGCGAAGAAGATTGGAAAAAACAAGCTGATTCTTTTTACAATAGATGGAACTTTCCGAATTGTATAGGGGCTATAGATGGCAAACATGTTGCTATTACGAAACCCCCTGGAAGTGGATCTTTCTATTTCAACTATATAAAATACATTTCCATAGTTTTAATGGGAGTTGTAAATGCCAATTACGAATTTCTGATGGTGGATATTGGCGGACGGGCTTCAGATGCCGGAATTTTTAATGATTCGCTATTTTTTTTTTAAATTGAAGAACGAACTCAAAATTCCGGAACAAGAGTCTCCTCCAGGTTGCGAAACTGCATTGCCTTACGTGTTTGTTGCAGATGACGCGTTCCCTTTAATGACGAATATAATGAAGCCCTTCAGCCATAAGTCGATGATTAAACATGAAATAATATTTAATTACCGACTCTCACGTGCGCGAGGAGTAGTTGAAAACGCATTTGGGATTCTGACGTTAAGATTTCGAGTTGTGTTAAAAACCATTTATTTGTCGCCTGAAAAAACGACAACAGTAGCAACAGTAGTAGTACATAATTTTTTAAGAAAAAAGTGATCAAACATACTCCAGCGGCGATAATCTTGCAACAAATGTACATATGGAAGTTATAAGAGAATCAGCCTCCATAGCACCATTAAATCCCACTATTATAAGAAATGCTTCAAATAATGCAAAAGATATTAGAAAGCAATTTTGCGCATACTTTAATTCTGAGAGATCTGTACCATGGCAAAACAATATTTATGAAAAACAAACAAACAAAAATGTCAATGACTCAAGTAATTAAAAACCACAGGTCAACGATTAAAAAAAACACCAATAGATGCATGACGTAATTACCTTCAACTATGTAAAATTGTTTTCAATCACATACATACATACCTGAATATTTATTAATTTTGCAAGAAAATGTGAAAAATTAAAATATTTGACAGGCCTATTTTAAAACCTGTTTTTATTGGCCTGCGTAATATGTAACTATACCATATTAACTCATTAAAATAAACAACTTTATTTAAAAAAAATTACAATGTATTTTATTTTTAGTTTTTGGTAGTTTAAAAAAAGCTATTTAAAATTACAAAAGTATTTCTAAAGTAATTGCTCTGGTTCCGATGTTATTCTTGTGGGAGTATTTGTGAACACTACTGGCGATGGAGTACGAGTAGGTACGTAAGAAATCGCTTTATTAAAAAAATGTACAATGTGTTTACATTCTGGTTTTGGGTAATTAAAAAAAGTTATTTAAATTTACAAAAGTATTCCTGAAGTGATGCCTCTGATTCCGATATTAGTCTTACGGGAAATGGAGAATTTGTGAATTCTACTGGCGATGGAGTAGATACGTAAGAAATTGTTGAGCTCGGTGTCAATTGGAAAAAATTTGGGAACTGTTGTACGTGCGATTTACCCAAATTTTCAATAGATCCTTGATATAAAACATCCGAAATTAATTTACGCGCCAATACCTTTTGTTCAGGTTTCATTTCTCTTAATTGCGCTGCCCAAGCTTTGCCAACTGCATCATCTGGATCATTGTTGTTTACATTGACGTTCATATTTTGAGCTTGCAGGTGTTCATACGCTATTTAAATTAAATTATCTTCGTCGGTAATTTTCCTCCTTTTTGGTCTATGTGGTGTTGCTAACATTTTTGATGAAGTCTAGAATTCCAAAGAATCAGTATCACATACAATGTACTTAAATATATAAAAATTTTAATAAAGACATAAAACGAATAATTAGTACCTCTTCTTGAGTCTCATATCCCATTGTGCATGTGCTTGGGGCACTGTTCTCTTGATCCTCCAGAAAAGAAAGTATATGGTAATACCATAAGGTTGGCTCATATAGATCCTCAGTTCCAGCTCCTGACTTTTCGCTTGCTTAAACTTTTTTTAACTCCTCTCTGAACGTTGTCCTAAATGTGTTAATTTTTTTAACAGCCATTTCTCTGTTTGCATCAGGGTATTTTTCCTTTAGTTTATTAATAAATTTTTCGTAGGATTCTATTTTCATTACTCTATTGCTGTAATCGCTGCTTTTAATGCGCCATAATGCAGGCGATTCTTTGTACAATTCTAGGAACTCTGTCCAGAATATTTTTTCTGCGCTCATTTCTTGTTGTTTACTATTAAAAAATTGCGACACATCTGAGAGTCTGCAACATACTCTACGTCACCTCTAAAAGTTTTGAAATTATGTACATACATATGTATATTCTTTTGGACTATTTTCTGATTGATAATAAAGCCATTATCAATGAATTAATTGCACAATAGTTTTATCATATGCGGAACATCTGCAAATGAGAAAACTTTTTTGTTTTTAAATAAAAATCTGAAAGTAAATTCAGTTATATTGTGATAACCATTTTGTCAGTTTTATTTTGCCATGGAACACGATTTTAGCTCCTCTAGGATTTCAAATAAAGTAGCTTTTGACAAAGTTATAAAATATTGGCTGTTTCCATTTGGCAATAAGTCCTAAAAAGTTAAAATAAAAAAACGTTTAAATCATTCAAGTAAATTTTAAAATTTTGTAACCCTAATTACCTCTTATCATAACCACTTGAATATAGTTAACTGGACCCAATTTAGTGTCTGTTGATTTATTGTAACAGTAAGATTTTTTTATTTTCATCTCATCGAAACCTCATATGCAAAGAATTTCTGACATATGGCTAGACACAGAAAATGCAAGCATTTTACCATTTTTCTTTTGTGCTTTTTGACAGCTTCGAACCTAAAAGCAGTGTTTTTGGAGCTTCGACACTACCTGTATTATTCTACCATGACTGCGTTATATCTTCTTCAATCTATACTCGTCTCTTCATGTCATTTTTTAGTTTTAATATTTGTCCACGAGTAAATATTACAAAAAATTTTTGCTCAACGTGTTTAACTTCCGAATTTGCTTTTATAATTTTCTTCTTCATCTTTCTTTGTTCTTTTTTTCGCTAATATTTCTTTCTGAAGACTGCGTAGTCTACAGCACTGTTTTTTTATAACTCCTACCAGAACCTTGTTCTCTCTTCGAATAGCTAGCCTTGAGAAAGCCGCAATGTTTAAATATGTTGGATTAAACAATGCAAACACTACTTACAGTTCCGTCTTTAAATTTTTAACTTCTTCCGTATTTAAATTAGGCTGCAAGTTGTAATCACTAATTTCTTTAACAACTTTATTTTTGTGTTCACCCAAATCATCGGCCTCATTTTCTTGCAACTGTACGGTATTACATTCCTGCAGAATTGAAGCAATCATTTGTGTGTTATGCCGTTTTTCAATTCTTAAGCCGGCGTTATTGATGGAACCGTTCTACGCTTTACAATTCTTTTTAGCCAATTCTTGAAACAATACAGGTTTTTTTAATCGTATTTTACAGTTCATGTTACGTACATACATACCCATTTCATTCTGCAAGGTAATTTCAATATCCTCAGGACAAAAATTGTTATGTTTATTTTGTTAATTTATATAAACTTTTTGATCACTTTTTCACTTTTAACCGCCTTTTAAACTAATTTTTTGCTTTTACGTTTTCACGCCAAAAAGTTTTTCAGTTGATGTGACGTCACATATTAACAGTTGACTTTTGTTTACAATAAAAAAACCTGCTTAATCTGTATTTTATCATTCTTGATTTACCGCTGCCTTTCTCCACTTGATTCACCACGATGACTATTGTAGTCTAATTATCTAATGGTCGTGGATAAAATAGATTCATATCGAATGTAGTTTGTTTCTTGAGGTTTTTTAATAAGTTTCAAAGCCTACTATGCTTATTTATACCTTTGTAATTTTTGAAATTCTCATTGGTTTTTGAAAAGTTTTTGTATAAGAGGTTTGAAACTTTTCAAAAATATGGTTTAATGTCTACCGATGATTTGGCGTTAGCACTAATAAAATGCATGTACATATGTATATAGACTAGCGAAAAATCCCTAAACAAATAAAAGTTTTTTGTGAATTATGATTTTGTGTTTGATGAAAGGTAATTTGTATTAACTGAAATATCTTCGATATTTTTCCATCCTGATCAGATGATCTATATATGAGTGTAGCAGCATGTTTCTTTCATATTTCTGTTTACCTGATATTAGAGTTCATATTTAAATCCACGCCGAATTTTACGTTAAGAATATTGAATGCCCACTGAAGTACTGCGAACAGTGTTTTTTTCGTTTCAAAAATCATAATTTTTAAAGTTATCAAGATATTGCTATTCGTTAAAAATCACTTGAATCTTAACTCCTTTAGCTTCAAAGTAAGTGCTCCCGCATCGAGATAGGCAGTGTGCATGGTGACACCTTTTTAAGCCTTTAAAACGCAACATCTTTTGATATTATCATGAAATGGGGCTTCTTAAGCATACCGTTTAGACCTAGCACTACAATGATCACAATACGTATTGTTTAAATCCGGAAGACTAGAAAAAATACCACTCTAATATAACATGTTAAACTAATATAAAATTTTGTATTTATATTACAGATACACATGTTTTAAATATTTTTAATATTAATGCTATATATAATATATATATATATATATATATATATATATATATATATATATATATATATATATATATATATATATATATATATATATATATATATATAATGATATTAGGTTATTTACATAGTATATTTTTTTTTTAAACTACAATATTTTTTTTATTAGCTAGTTCTCTTCAAAATACTCGTAGTCATTAACATTGGGAGCGATAGCTAGACTTAACATATCCGAGCTATGATTATGTTCTTCTAAATCCTTTCGAGATCTTACATGTCTTCGTGATGAAATTAGTAGGTCTGAAGAGGATTCCAACATTTCAAAGGTATTAATACAGAAAGACTCAAAAAATTACTTGATACCTTGAATATTGACATTAGCGATTACAAAGCAAGAGCCGCATTAATAAAGATTTTTGGAGACTTGCGATATTTTTCATTTGGAAGGAGGCAAATAATCTTCACACAGTTTTTATGCACAGAACTTAAGTCTCCGATGAAACACCCCACACGCATACTAAGGAAATAATAGTAACACGTGGAATGCAAGCCAAAAAGATTTCTGAAAGTATAAAAGAAAATAACATAGGTAACACAGCCCAAGCGCATAAGGAATTTACATTCTTACAAGATATAAAGAATATTTGCGAATTTAGATTTAATATACGAAATAGAGAAAATAAGAATGGTACATTAGAGTCCATTGAGAATATTTTTGTGATGAATATTGATGATAATCTATCAAAATACGTTTTGTCACTAGAGAAGTTAATAATTCATATGCAGAAGCAAAATACTAAAAATCTCGCTTTATCATGCGAATATAAAATTTTTGAGCTCATATCAACTGAATATTTTTTAAAGAAAATTTACAATGGGGTATACAAAAGAATAAGGAAATCAATGAGATACGGAAACCTAGAATTTTATATCGTATTATATAAACCGCTTCAACATATTAAAAATCAACATTAACATATGACAAAAGCATAAATAGTAGTAATTTTCAAATAGGAAATTTAGTATTAATAAAATTAGAATATAGGAAGAAAAATCAAAGACCATATGAGGGATCATATCAGATAGTAAAAAGGTTAGCAGTAAATTCTTTACGTAATATAAATTCAAAAGTAAAAATATATCATAAAAGAAAATAATTAACATAATATTAAGCACTACATAATAAGATTCAATTTACTTGATTTCAAACATAAATGAAATCTTAAGGCCAATGGTGTAGTGTACCTATCATAATAAACTGCACTATACCAGAAATAACACAATTAATAACATTAAATTATGCATTAGAGCAATTTAAGTCAAATAGTAAAGGTATTATTTATTCTTTTAATTCTAAGCCTTTAAAGGTTTGTCACACAATCCTTTGCCACATGTAAATTTTATTAAAAAACATGATAACTGAAAATATAGTAAGCAATAATTGAAAAACAAGTGACTAAATTATTTTTGTATAAATACCGACACAAAAATGTGAATAAATCAGAATCAATTTAGATTAGCAAACTAATAACTTGTCTTTCTTCTTGATTCCCAACATTCTGACAGAGCACCTTAAACATTGCTCCGTGAATTCAAACTGCTGCGATCAGACGCAGCATCCAAAACAAACTGAAAACCCCTTTTTATTTTTGTTTATCTTTTCAAAAATAATAAATTAAGGGTACCAAAGAGAGAACTTAATAATACTTCGGGGAAGGACTTGCTAACTGCCAAACCTTTTAAGGGTTTGTCCTTATCTCGCCACGTACGTGTTTGTGTACCTACCAAGAAGTTACATTCAGCTGGAGGATATGGTACTTGCGGCTATTGATGATAACTATAGTCTAAAAGGTTAGATGAAGGTAGTCGTAACTATCGCCAGAGCTGATAAAAATGAGGATGGCTCGCTTTTCATTCCCAATTCCCAATATTTTTTTTTGATTGGGAATGCAATGAAGCTTTAAAATATTCAAAGTAGTGTTAAATTTATATAATTTCAATTTTTATATATTAACAAAAATGTTAAAACAGATAAATAAACATCTTTCACATGTTGAATTTTCAAGAATAATTTATTTACATCTACACATTAGAGAGGTCAGTACTATCGTAGATCAAAATAACGATTTAATTAATTTTCGTAAACAAACTAGTGTATCTATAAGTCCAACTTCTAACATATCCAGACCCACTGAAGCGAATAAGCTTCATGAATTATAAAAAATATTATCACACTTATAGCCATATACATATATTCAATCAGTTAATAATCATGATGAAGTTCGGATTTCAATACAAAATCAGAATTTATGTTTTATATACATATTGAAATAAAAAAGACTAATGCAAAATAGAAAAACTTCAAACTAAAAAACTATAATGGTCTTATGCAAATGACATTGATGTTGATAAAGGATTTTTCAGCTTTTATGTCCCGTTCAAATCAATCTTAGGATTCCCTGAGGATTATTGCAAGATCTTATTGAACTGTAAACATGACTTAATTTTATTACTTACAAAAAATTATGATGATGTTGTGTATTCAACTAAAGTCAATGGAAATCCGAAAATGACAATTCAAAACAATAGTTAGAGGATTCCACACTTAAGACTTTCGGATTATGCTAAATGAAATATAATTACAATAAAGTGGAAATCCGCTTTCAATAGCACTTCGTACTATTATCCTCAGCTGTAATTATCACAAAATCATAATTGGATTGCAGAACTATCTGCAAATAGCGAACGTCATCGTTTTCTTAGGGACTCTCTTCAGGTGAATAATAAATTTACATATAAATATACATCTTTAAATCAAAATAATATAAAAGTTCATTTGATTTCTGAGTCATATCCATATTAAAATTGGATTTTCCATGGATAAACCAGTTAAAAATAACACATCTACATATTGTTTGCTCATGTACAATCGTTTGATTGAATATCGCTCCAATTTTATACACACACATACATATGTTTTCAAATCAAAATTTTATTTTAAAAAAGTAAGTTTAATATCTAAAAAATTAATCATCTTATTGTAAACAAGAAAATAAATATATGAATAAAAATCTTTGAGTATACAAAGACAGCATAATAATCCAGTTACATAAATATATCATCACTATCAGAAAGCAAATTAGTTTAAATCTATTTCTAAGAACATTTTTTCATTCCCTTCAATGTCCCAATTTTCAAAATCCATAAAGTTTTCCCTATTCAAATTAAAATCAATATTTCCAAATTGAATTAATATCTAATGCTAATTATTCTGCAATATAATTTTTTGAGTTTATTTGGTTGAAAAAAAATATTTTGAATTTCTCAACATCGCCATTTTTAATAGAATACACTTTTGCTCTAAGGCCTACAAACTCTTGCATTACAATTCCAGAGTTCTTGTCTATCATTATTCCTAAAGTTGTTTTACTTACCAAGGTTAAACCAAATCTATTATCAGATTGATAATCGGAAGTATCAAATCTTTCATGGACATCGTGAGAAATTTTTCCGTGGAAAGCATCTGCTCTAATCATATAAATAAATGAATTTGTGTCCATATAATTTAAACAAATATCATTTTTAAATTTAGGTTTTATATAAGAGTAATGAAAATCCTAAATTTTCCATTTCGATAGTTCAAGAATTGACAATCCTACGTACGTGGCCTTATTAAACTTTTAAGTGAACATCGAACATGTTGTTGCCAGAAAGGAATATGCTATGGAAGTTAAGTTAAGTAATATGGGCTCTTACTTCCTTGTGATTCTTTTTCTCTCTGATTCCCATCTTGTCACAATATAAAAATTTCTCCGTTTTTCTACATTCTCCGTAAACGGCATTGTTTATTAGTTTGGGCAAATCATTTTCAAAACTATTAGTTGCTTGAGCTCCATGAAAAGTATTCAAGTCCATGTAAGTCTCTAGCCAAAGAGATTGTTGAAATTTAATCACTCTGTGAATTTTCTTTACAACTATCCCATATGATAAACACTGCTTCAAACTTTATAATGTGGTGAATAAGATCTTTTGTTTCTCAAATCTAATATTACCTTTTATCATCTCAACAGTAAAGCAATCTTTGTGAAGGTCATGTAATTCATTGGGAAATTCGAAATCAACTTCTAATATATATAACCTTCGTCCGAATTGTCTTTAACAGAAGCAATGTCTTAGGATCCAAACAACCTTCTGAAAACGGTAGATATTGTGACATTGCACACTCATAAAGATTATTTGCATCTAAATGCATTAAGTAATCTAATGGTGTCGCTCTATCAAAATTATCCTTATAATTATTGTTAGCTTTTGCGTGTCTGAATGAACACTGAACTCTATGACCCCCTTCTGCTATTTTTGATCATACACATATCTACTCTAAACGTCTTTTTATTGTCTACAACATTGCGTCCAAGGATAATACTGGAGTTGTACAATAGTGACATAGATTCAATCCATAAATACTCCCGCAAATTTTTCTAAAGTTTTCAAAAGTATCAGCTAAATTAAGAGTATTTTTTATTATTAGTTTTTATTATTGCATAAAGCTTGGAATATTCAATTAGACTATTACAGTTAAACGTTTTCCAAACATTTTGCGCGCGTCCATGGTCATCGACGCTACATTCCGCGATGAACAAAATATTTTTAAACTCTTCCCGTTTATTGAGTTTACCTTTATAAAGCTTTGAAATAGATTCTATAGATAGATTTACATATGATTAAGGAAATATTTCAAAACCATCAAAAAGTATGAAAGTGACATTTTTTTATGTCTTCATAAATACATACATACATACATACATATGGATGTAATATGATTTATCACCAATCGAGAAATAACAAAAATTAATATGCATTATTTTTATTTCTTAATAGAAAAATATAAACTTCAACTATGACAAACTTTGCATATTAAGTACAAAATTGCTTAATACCGCAAAGTTCGTTATAAAATTATGAATTTTGTCAAATTTTTAGATGCCTAGAATTATATCATTTTATTTGATGTAGTTAGTAGTGTTTTGTCATCCGTACCGTTCGCACGTGTCCCTTTCGTTGTCCGCGTTTATTGTGTTCACTATCCCTCTTTAAGTGTTTTAAAAAATCAAATGTTTCCGTCCGCGGCAAATGTGCTACAAACATACATATATATTTGTTTATAATAAGAAATAACAAAAAAACAAAAAACTCAAAATTTAAAAATACTGCCCATAAACTTAACAAATAACCAAAAAAATACAAAAACTGAAAACTCATAAAATAATTTAACAATTACAACATTCTTACATGATAAATAAATAAAACAAAAACAAATAAAAACAGTAAAAATAAAAGAGCTCTCTGAGAGAACAGTGTTGGCACAGCAAAACCAGTGTTGGCACAACGGGTCGTTTTTTTATACAATGACCAGATCAGGGCTTTTATGGCTCTTTTTCTTTAGCATTGTTATTGTGCTTCCCATGTGACAAAATTTCAAATTAGTTTATTTTACTGGTGCATTGTGTTAATTGTTGTTAGACTGTTCAGTGACGAAGGTATAACACTGGTCACTGGGCAGTCATAATAGCAACAATTAATAACACTGTTATCAGTAAAATAATACAAAAAACGCTCGATTTTAATTTTCCTACCATTATTATGACAGGGCGATTCAAAATTGACTTCTGCAACATACGTGGGCTGAGGGCGAATTTCTTCTCTGCCTATGCTCACGTTTGTGTCCATCGGCCGGACGTCTTCGCCTTATGTGAGACCCAGGTATCTGAGGATGCTGATCCACAGGATTTTCATTTACCAGGGTATCACCTCCTATCACTTTTTAACCTTCACAGAGGCCTTGCACTTTATATACGTAATGAAGTAGTGTACCAGTGCCAGCAATCTTTAGGCACGAGTGATCCGGAATTTAGCTGCCTCTGGGTTAAATTCAAAATCAGGTCACATTCATTACATTTCGGGTTTCTATATAGAAGCCCAAATGTGGAAAGGGATAAAACTTTTTCTGGCTTCGATGCCCTTTCCGACTCCATATCGAAGATCCTGGAAGGTTGTCCGGACAGTGAAATTGTTGTTGCTGGTGATTTCAATGTTCACAACTCATCTTGGCTTCACCATTCGAGCCACACAACCCCCGAAGGCCAATATGTTGAGTTATTTGCAGCGCACAACCACCTAGCGCAACTAGTGAATGAGCCAACACATATTTCGTGCGTTGAAGGGCACCAACACAATACTCTTGACCTGTTTCTAACTTCACACCCTCAAAAGTATGAAGTGAGCGTAAATGCACCTCTCGGTAACTCGGACCATTGCACAATTTCCGCCTCCTTTTTGTCTTCAGAACTTCACAACGTTTCTCAAACAGCTACGAAACGTACAAAATACATATACGAAAAGGCTCGTTGGGCTGAGCTCAACGCATTCTTTAGGCATTTTAATTGGAAGCTTTGTTTCTTAGACAATAATGTCAATGCCATGGCGGAAATTGTTGAAGGCGTAATTTTGCAAGGAATGAAAGCTTTCATTCCATCTAAGCAAATATCCATTAAACCTAGAGCGAAATCGTGGTTTAATCTGACGTGCAAAAATGCAGTCAAATCCAGAGAGGAAGCATTCAGTATATGGCGTAATAACAAAAATGCCGATACTGATTCGCTACGCAAAGGGCGAGATCTTTATGTGCCAAAGTATTAAGGCGCGAAAAAGCTCTGTACGAGCAGTGCCTTCGTGCTAAAGTTCTTAATGCCCCTCGGGGTAGTAAGAGCTTTTGGTCATTCGTTAAAAGAGTAAAGGATAATGCTAGTTCCCCAATTCCAGCTCTTTTAAAGGATGATCAAGTATTCACTAACCCGGTTGATAAAGCTAACCTTCTGGCTGAATTATTTGCAAGTAACTCCCACTTGCCGGAAAGCACTCAACCACTGCCCGTGCTAGGGAATACCTACACTCGGAGGCCAGTAAGAAGTACGGTTCCTGAGAATCACTTAGAACTTTTCACAAAGGTTAAGAGGGCAGACAGTGATACATATCTGAGACAGTCCAGGTCTCGCAGGAACGATTCCAACATACGTCCGATTGCACAGTGCCCGTAATGAGCTGTTTCGTCCTAATTCTACTATATGTGTGCCAAAGAGTGCTGGATACTCTGCAAGTGATAATTGTAGACACTCGACAGATTAACTAAGGAAATCTCCCTTTGAGAGTCTGCTTCGTTTAAGGCCGAGCCTGCTCTTGCCCAATTGTCAGCCATTTCATTTTCCTGAATGCCTTCATGCTCTTGAACCAAAACTATCCTGACATGTCTTTCAAGCCGAGCCATAGATTGATTAAATGTCAATTCACACTTAGATTTTAACCCCTTTGAATTTAAGGCCCTAATTGCGGCCAGCGTATCTACAAAAATGTCTATAATGCTTGTCTCTGAGACAATCCCGTAAATTTCATAAATCTCTGTCTCGAATACAGTAGAGAAGTTGGGTAACCTGAGAGATTGAAAGGTCAGGATCATCAGAGAATATCCCTGATCCACTACCAGAGCCATCCGTGAAGACCAAAACTGCATTGTTCCGTGTTACACAATTTCCCATCCAGTCATTCTTGTTAGGGATACCGTTTGAGAAGGGTTTCTTTAAATTCATTATGGGAGGTACGTAGTCTGTTTGTCACTCCAGGACTTACCCATTGCGACCATGCCTTAGATCGCCTGTCTCTCTGAGTCTAAAGGAAGACCTTGCAGATATGTATTTGATGTAGACATAAACGGAAGGTAAGTCATGCATTGTTTCTAGACTGGGTTGAGCGGTTGACTTCACCAGTAATAGCAAGACATGGTATCCGTTGCAGCTTGTCCAGCGTAGAGAGATGGGTACTCTTGTCCATCGCTCCCACTGATGCCAGCAGAAATCTTAAAAAATTTCTAAATGTTAAAAAAATTCTCTCTTTTTTCCCTACACACTAGAATAAAGTTCCGCACATATTTCCCTACTCTAAAAATTCGTTGATTTTAGAAAAAACATTATTTTATTAATAGGTTTTAATCCAAAGTGATTATTATTTTGGCTAAAAAGTTCATAACATTTTTTAGTCGGAAAGAATTGGACATGAGACAATATTCCAAAGCAACAAGGGAAAATTTTAACACCAATTAATTTCAAACTTACACGGCAGAACAGAAACAACGTTGTTTTTCGGGAGCCGCTACACTCCCATCATCAGCGTTCATATGTGTTTCCATGTATTCTTCACTGTTTTGGTGGCTCGGTTGAATTTGATTTCAAATTTGTATTAATACAAATAATATCTAGAAAAAGCATACGAGAGTTATTTGTATTATTAGTTGTTTTTTTACAGTAAATACAGCTTTACCACTACCAATATTCAAATTTTACCATCACTAATTAACGTTGAATTAACCCATGCTATACGTTTTTATCTCATGTACCATTTTTTTCTACTTTTTGTTTTTACTTAAGACAAACTTATTTGGTTTGATTAATACTTAAGTACTATTACTTTTTGGTTTTTTTTTGTCAACTAGTTGAGTTTTTTGGTTTATTTGACCAATTTTAAATAGTTATGTGACAGCAAACATTGCAAGACTCAAGCCAGTAGCTAATTGTTTTTATTTAAAGTGATTATTTTTCGAACAAATTGGAATATTGTCTCATGTCCGATTCTTTCTAACTAAAAATGTTACGAACATTAGCCAAAATTAAAATCACTTTGGATTAAAAACTACTAACAACCAATTTGTTCGAAAAATAATCACTTTAAATACAAATTATTTTATAAATTTTTTTTTTTAATTTTGTATATTTATATCACCAGGTACAAAAATTAATAATAATAAAAATGATATAGCGTACCAGTATATACTAGCAGCAAACAAAACTTTTTGAAATTAAATTAGCAGAATATCCGGAATTTACATACTTATTAAAGTTGTAATTTTAACAATATCCAATTTTTATCTTTGCGAGATTATAACTCTCAAACGACTGTACTAAATTCCTCAAAAATTATATAATTTTTAATAGAAGTCTTTGAGCTGTTGTATAGAATTAAAGTTTTAGATTTTATCTGTTAGACGCTTTGCAGCACCATTTTTTTATAAATCAGAGCATCCATTTCCAATATAGATTTCTTCTAATTAAAAATATGATGTGACATCTGACTTCTTAATAAAATTTTGTCCAAGTTACCAAAAACCAAGTAAGAGAGATATATTCGGCTGTGTCGAATCTTATATACCCTTCATCATAGTATGGAGTGACGAAAGAAGTCACAAGCACGAAAATTCACGCCCACGAAATACGAAAAAAAATTAAGAAAAAAGAATTTAAGTGGAAAAAATTAGATTAAAGCAAAAAATTACCACTCACCGTCTCACGGACGCACCCTTACGTGATGGAAATAAAAAATTAATCACGATCACGCATTGTTGGTTCTAATATCTATTTCATAGTATAGGCCGATTTCATAAACACAGCTTGCAAAGCAACACTGAAAGCATGAGTTTACAAGGAATTCTAGTGTTGCTTTGCAAACTGCGTTTATGAATTCAGCCATAAATTAGGAATTTCGTAACAAATTTGTAACACTTTCTTGCCTGGGGTGCATTATAAAAATATTAACATCCCCTTATTAGCACTTATATATTTTTTCACACATCCAAGAAGTGTTTCAACGTCTTTATCAGCCAGTGGTCTTCGACTAAACAAAGAAATGATTTGAAACGTAAGAACATGTTTAATAATGAAGAAATTCTCCCAAAATAGATAAAAATATCGACACCTATTACATAAATCTGCTAGTCTAATGATTAAAATGTTCCAATATTATCTTCACATTGAAAATAATTTAAAGCTATCAAAAATTCTTAAAAAAAGATCGAACTTCTTCTAATAAAAAGTAAAAGTAATAAAACTAACTAAAATGTATCAAAAATTAAAAAAAAAATTAATAAATGGTTTGTCAGGATTTGAAACCGTACCTTCTTACCCGGTGGCACGGTTTCGAATCCTGAACACAACACAAAGCTATTTTTTTAATTTTCGATACATTTTAGTTGTTTTTATTACTTTTACTTTTTATTTGAAAAAGTTTGTTCCACAATTTATTTAAAAAACCAGGCACAATTTCATTTATAATATTTTTTTAATTATTGCGTTTTTTCGACGTTTTTATTTGATATAATATAATAAGAATAACAAAAACTAAAATAACTTGAGGGTGTAAGAAAAAATTTTAAACTATAAAATATAACAACATATTTTAATTCATTATTTTAATTTAATTTTTTCTTTGAAACTCGTGTGATGTACGTATGTATGTAAACTAGTGGTATTCTGATAGTTGTATTTTTAAAATTTTGTTAACTTTTCCATTTACTTATCTGTATTGCGGTTGGACCAGACGATAAAGGTTTTGGTTCAATATAACCTGTATATTTCCAAACACAATGGAATTTAAACCACAATTGATTTAAAAAATACGAATTCGGTAATCGATATTCAGCCTGCTAAGAAAACAGATGAATTTAAATAAAAACATTTTTTATTTAAATCTTCTGCGTTTACTAAGTAAGACAAAGAACTAAATATGAAAAATTACGATAAAATCGCAAACAGAAAGCTTTTTGCTCTCAAATCTAACCAATAATTCTGCTTATTTTCGTAATATATTATCATTAATCCGCGTCCAATTCCGTAGTGCGAGCTATCAATAATGCGATATTCCGCAGCGCTATGATTTATTAGGTGTTTTTATTAGGTGTTTATATGAATAAGTGAATTTTTTTTCTCCTACGATCTTAACTTATCGTTTTGTATGTCTTGAATTGGGAAAAATACGAAAATATGCAAGCAAGGTACAAATATGTATGCAGATACCATTTTTTGACGCGGTACTATTATCGCTACGCTTTACAAATGTTTTGGAAGTTTTCCCCAAACATTCCGATCTAAAAATCCAAAGTTCATATGTGTGATATGTACGATAGGAACTGATTGTTTGAAAAATATTTGATGAATTGCGAACTATTCTTAGAATACGTTTTAATTAAGCCCACATTAAATTATTCACTTGGATAATTCAATCTAGAAGCTAAATATAAATTTGTGGTATTTCCAATACTTTTATTCAAAATACAAATGCATTTTAAATTTTTATTCCAAATACAAAATAGTTTTTAATAAAAGTTTAATTTTCACAATGGAAATGATATTTTGTAAGTTTTTTACTCTATAATTTTGCTGTTTTTTTAATCGATATTGAATCATACAATTTTTCTGATGTTCGCATATTTTTAAGAATTTTTGGCATTTTAGAGATTTTTTCACAGTTATATGATTTTTTTAAAATAAATTTTGGGAATAATTTCCAATATTGCAGTTGCAATTTTTAGAATATGCGTTATTTTCGCGGGGTTTTCAATTTTTTAGTTTCTTTGCTAATTACATTTTGGAGCTTGATATCAAATTAAATTCTTACATCAAACTTTATTTTCATTTTATAGAAAAGGCAATTAATTGAAGTGCTTTTGAAGATTAACTCACTGATGTTACAGAATGAAAGAAACATTTCTTATCAAATTCTAGCCGGAAAGAGATTTTTCTGCTTTGTTATGTGTTACTAAGTATCCAAACTACAATAATAATACCGGTTTCTGATATACTGCAGGTACGCTCTGCACCTGAATCAGTGGCGGATTTAGGCCTGCTTTCTCCCTAGGCACTCTTTAATATGCCGACCTTTTAGATTATACATATGTATATAAGTGATTATAAAAAAACATAAATTTTTGAAATACTTAAATTACCGTGTATTCATTTTTATATGTGTGTGAATTAGCTCCGTCAGTTACCTCCGTTTGTACCTGTTGCTGTTAAGCTAACATTGATTTAAGTGTAAGTCGAGATTTGTTCGCAAAAGTACTAAAAATTCCGCACATTATTTAAAAAAAAAGAAAAATAAGTAAAAAAATAGATATTTTTCAAATTTTTTTTTAAATCTAAATATTTACACAATTATTTTTTTTAAATAGTTCACATAATTAAATAAAAGGGTTATTTTTTTTAAGGAGGAAAGTTCCAAAGCCTTTTGAGTAGTGATGTGGATTTGCTATATTCCCGTCAAATCTAGCGATTTTGAAAGCAGAAAAAAATTATTTTAGCTTTATGTATATACAGTGATACCCAGAGTAGGTAATTTTCCCTTTCTGTAGGGAATTTAATGGAAAATTTCAAGCAAAGGGAGCAGAGGACAGATTTTTAATTTTGAGAAAAATTTAGGGAATTTTTATTACTTTGCTTTTTTCGTTTTTATTACGGTGTAATTGCGTGAAACACCACACAAAAGTGTAAATATTATAAAAATTAAAATTTCAAATTTTGTTAAAATATTACGCGAGATATTTCATACCGATGGAAAACATCTTTGGGTAAATAATAACTAGAGACAACGAATGGCAAAGAAATGTCTGATTTTCTTGGGAATAGATTTTGCATTAAGACTTTAAAATTATATGTATATTAAGCTATTTTAATAATTTAATTGCGTTCTTCGACAAAAAAAAACCCCCTTTGTTCATTCCATCTTTCCGGGGTCTCATTTTTTAAGCATTCAGAATTAAGATTTGATTTATCTTGTGAGAACTTCGCATACTTATTTTAAAATTAAATTTTTTACCTGGCGATATAAATGTACAAAATCTTAAAAATACAAATAAATAAAATGTTCGTTTTTGTTAAAATCAATGAATTTTTAAAGTAGGGAAAAATGCAGGGAACTTTTTTGTGTGTGCAGGGAAAAAGATGGAATTTTTTCGAGACATGTAGGGGTTTTGTTAAATTTCTGCTGGCATCACAGTACATATGTATCATCAAAATATAAATTTAGATACACAGGCTTTTTGAGAATATTATTTTATTTTTTATTAAATCTGTGGTCAAAATCGATAACCATCTAAGTCGACTTACTAATTAAAAAGTAAATTCAACAATTGAATTACTTTATAATTTAATAGAAATTTCGTATTCGTTTAAAACAAAACTTGGCCAAATTAATTTTCGAATTTGAATTGCCCTTACATTATTTTTTTTCTTTAAATATTGGCGCCTTTTAAATTATGCCCCCTAGGCCTCAGGGGCCTAGGCGTAAAACCAGCACTGACCTGAATATAGAAAATAATTAAATTACACAAGAATAAAACAGGATAGCAGCATCAATTTTGTCTTTCTTCTGAAATCACAAAGTGTCATAAAAAATTAAAAATTAATACATTTTTAAAACAAAACAAAAATTCAATTTCATTGATTTTGTATATTTACTAGTACATATTGTCTTGACGATCAATTACATTTCTTTAATATAAATAATATAAAAAATAATTATGGTTATTTATATACGAAAAGAAAATGTAAGCGATAAAAAATACTGTAATATGCATGCATAATATTATACTAATAAACGTACAAAAATAAGTTTAAAGAAACAAACAAAAACAAAACAACAAATCATTGCTTTTCGATTGTTTAAATATACACATGTATACACACAATGTGTACATGTGCCCATGAACGCATTTCAGTATGTATGTATGTAATATATGTGTGACAAAAAGGGAAGATTTACAACAACCACACCAATTTCCATCAAGAATTTGAAATTTTAGTATTTTATAATAAATAAGATATATTATGTTCTTAAACGCTTAAACTCATACGAAAAATACAACTGCTCTGTGGTGTACAAGAAGCGGTCGTGACTACCAACCAATAGGTTGTTAGATTAAATCCCCACGCAACTTTTTAAAAGTAAAATTATTTCGAATGCCATTTTTTGCTCATATTTTAGTCGTTAATGGACCGACTTCAATTATTTTCAGTCTAAACCTTCGTAGAACTCCATACAAGAGATGTGCGTCATAAAATTGACCGTAGAACAGTTGGGGCCATAAAAAAACAACAGAATAGGAAATATGTATAACAAAAAAAGTCTTTTGGCTATATCTCATTAATTATTGGACCGAGTTTTGTTATTTTCAAACCTAACAATTTTATGAAAAATTCCAAGAGAATGGTATAAAATTTATGTCTCTATGTTGTGTTTTGGCCTTAATTATATAGCAGACGGACATCGCTCATTCGACTTCTCTACCTATAAGGATCCAGAATATATTTACTTTATGGGGTCTTAAATAAATAATGAAGAAATTACGTGACAAACCTATATATCCCCTTTCCAATTTTTTTGGCTGGCGAAGGGTATAAAAAAATGCAATCCCGAATGGAAAGAATGAACCAAGGGATTTTTTGTTTCCAAGAGCGCATTTTAATAAATAAAATAGCTTATTATATATTTATAAAAAGATTTATGTATAATAAACAAAAAACAATGTTTAAAATTTATTTCTGTTTTGGATCCAAAAATTTAGGGAATATGCGATATTTCATATATATTTTATACAATTGCATATACGATAATATACACATGCACGTGTACCGTGAATTTTCGGATCCAAAGATACATAGTTATATATACAATTTTCAGCTGAGGTATTTTTCAACCAAAATATATGACTTATGAACATATGTTTATCTTTTTAGATGTGGATCCAATACTTTTCTCTTTTAGAGTGAAATTTTATCCTGCGGACCCTTTTCGGCTAACAGGCAATGGTCGAATAATGTTGTATCAGCAATTAAAAAGAGATTTACGACATGGACGCCTTTATTGTTCAATTGGAGAGGCAGCCGCCTTAGGTTCTCTTATTGTTCAGGGTATGTATGCTCGTATTCTAAATTGTACCTAATATACATATGTATTTGCATGCATATGTGCATATCTTAATTTGCACGATTTTTTGTTTATAGGGATATATAGTGTTTATAGAAAACCCAGCCTAACGCATTAGCGCGGCACATATTAGTGCTATTTTGGCAAGATTAATATTTTAAACACACAACTTATCGAAATGCAATTTTTTTGTATTTTTTTTACATAAACTGAACCGATTTGGGGGGAGAGAATATAAGAAATCAGAAAAAGAAATTCTACATACAACTAACGGCCACGCTAATATCCATACATAGACTAGCTCAACCAGTGATGCCAAAAGCAGGGAATTTCCCCTTTTTGTAGGGAATTTATTGGAAAATTTCAAGCGAAGGGGAAAAAGGACAGATATTAAATTTTAAGGAAAATGCGCCTACTTGACATCAAAGGCGCTGAAACACTGATCTAAAAACTAACACAGCGCGCAATATCAGAGTTGCAAAAATTAAGCTTTCTCTCTTTCACCATCTGTCCTCTCTCACTATCCCTTTCTCAAAAGAAGGTAACACACCTACGGGTTGGTAGACATACTAATTGCCTGAGTGTTACTTCTCTTTAAAAAAAAATGTACGGAGTTTTTAAAACTTTCGATTTTCCTTTTATATTACGGTGCAATTGCTTAAAACACCACACAAAGGTAATAAATCTAAATTTTTTTACAGTATTACGCGAGATATTTCCTACAGACAGAAAACATATTCTAGTAAATAATAAATATAAACAACGAAAAGCAAAGACATGTCCGATTTTCTGAGGAATAGAATTTGTATGAAAAACAAGAACTAATTTTAAAATTTTGAATTTCACTTTTAATTAATATATAGATTACGAGTTTTTACAAATATATGTTAAACTATTTTAATTATTCAAATGCACTCTTCGAAACAAAAAAGCCCTTGGTTCATTATTTCCATTCCGGTTCACAATTTTTTTAACTTCTACAAAATTTTATTAAGAAGTCAGGTTTAAGATTTGATTGCCTTGTAAGATCCCCACATCCTTATTTTATATATTTAAGAAGTCTACATTGGCAATGAATTGTGAAGAATTGTTAAAACAAAATATTTTTTTCTAAAATCATTTAATTTTTAGAATAGGGAAAAATGTGGGGTTTTTTATGTTTAATGAAAAAGTGGGAATATTTCGAGGCGTGGAGGGATTTTGTTAAATTTCTGCTGGCATCACTGAGCTCAAACCTCAACAAACAAAACTTTTTGAAATGAGATATCGAGGAATATCTCGAATAATAAATTTACTAAATTACTATTAAAACTAACATTCAAAGGTTATGAATAAAGTTTCCTGTAGTGGTTCTGTAGTTCCTTTTTCCAGTGTATTACCAGCATTGGCAGTTTAGCTATTTCGCTGATTAGCCTCAAAATACATACATATGTACATATACATGCACTTGAGCTTCGTGGCATTTTTCAAAATTTGGATTTAGAATGAAATAGACTAAGTTAATTTTTCTATTTGTACACATTTTTTTTTTAATTTCGTCTAATTTTTCCAGACTGAACATTAAAATCGCAAAATAGTTCCATATGTTGGAATGACAACTTTTTGGAGCACTTGTCGAATTCGCGAGGGCTAAGTTTCAAATATTAAAGTTAGAGCACCGAAATTATTGTATATACTCGTACTCAACAAGAAGAAAATAAATATTGTGTAATTATGTACATAAAATATTTGTAAATGAGAATAATTTTATGTCAGATTAGGTAGAGAAATTATATTTTTTTTTAACTTGGACCAGCACTCAGGGGATGACCCCTACATATGCAATGCATATGTAGGGGTCACTAGGGAACTAGGAAAATTGGTTGGTGATGTTCGCAAAAATGAGCGGATTTCGGGAACAAGTTCCCTGGTTTCATTAGAACACATGCCATTGTAACGATAAAACAGTGAAAAACATCCCACACTACGTCGCTGCTCCAGCGAGTTAATAGAGTTGACTCCCCTACTGTCACCGA
Organism: Gymnocheta viridis; assembly: GCA_956483585.1. Classification (NCBI taxonomy): domain Eukaryota; kingdom Metazoa; phylum Arthropoda; class Insecta; order Diptera; family Tachinidae; genus Gymnocheta; species Gymnocheta viridis. The sequence continues at coordinate 40,301,110 of OY101444.1, forward strand.
TAAGCTCCTTCGCCCTCTCCTACACGCGGTCGAGTAACTTTAAAATAGACTTTGAAGCACCGGCCAATACATGAAAGTTGTATTCCATTTCGGGTGGTATAAATATCGAGGAGATCAGACGGAGTGAAGTATCTCTTACACCGTCTTAGACAACTGATGTACTTGAAGGCTTCTTTTGAGACTTGAAAAATATGATCGGTCAAACACCACATTTAATTTTCATGCCAAGAATATCAAGATTCTCTGAATACTCAATACCCATATGATTCATTATTACAGATGGAGCAGCATGATTGGTCGTACATCTGTGTGTAAGCATATAATTTGATCGTATTCGGACGGCCATTTGGAGATTGTTAAAAAATTATTATTTATCGAATCATTCATATTTTGCCTCATGTCCGCGATTTCTCACAGGCTTGGTCTTTTACTGAATGGCACATGCTAGTAGATAGGATTGAAAATTTGACATTGATGGTCACTTAGGAAAACAAGAAAAAGGGTGGGAGAAATAACGGAGCCTTGCGGTACCCCTGAATTAACCTTGAACTCGTTTGATGAGATCCCATCTATAACAACTCGTATAGAGCGATCTCTGAGAATGATTGATATAAATCGAGAGAAGACATCACCGTCACCAAAAGCAATAAGTTTTGACAGAAGTGCACCACGCCAAACTCTATCAAACGCCTTGGAAATATCTACAGCCACCACCTTACTCTTGCCAAAATGGTGAATAGAATGACACCATCTTTCCGAGACGAATGCCAGTAGGTCTCCCGTAGAGCGACCTCTACGGAATCCATACTGGCGGTCTCTAAGTAAGCTGTTGGACTCTAAATACCTCACAAGATGGAAGTTTACCATACTTTCCATAGCAGAACAAATTTTTATTGGGCGGTAGTTTTCAGGGTTGTTAGTCTCTCCTCTTTTGGAAAAGGTTGTCTAATGGGCGAGCTAGCGTTCAAGAGCACTGCTTCAAGACCAGAGCTGCAGCCTTTTTAACTACACTGTCCCGAAAGAATATTCTTTGCATAGTTTTTTATGTTAAGATACTCTCTCAAGCACGGGCAGTGGTGGAGTGCTTTCCGGCAAGTGGAACTTACTTGCTGGAATTTAAGAATCAGCATTGTCCTTTACTCTTTTAACGAATGACCAAAACCTCTTACTACCCGAGCGGAATTAAGAACTTTAACACTTTGGCACATGAAGATCTCGCCCTTTTTCGTAGCAAAGCAGTATTGACATTTTTGTTATTGCCAGATTAAACCACGATTCGCGCTAGGTTTAATCAATACTTGCTTAGATGGAATGAAAGCTTTCATTCCTTGCAAATTTACACTTCCAACCATTTTCGCCATGGCATTGACATTATTGTCTAAGAAACAAAGCTTCCAATTAAAATGCCTAAAGAATGCGTTGAGGTCAGCCACTTCGCTCATTCACTAGTTGCGCAAGGTGGATGACCCCTGCAAATAACTCAACATAATGGCCTTCTGAGGTTGTGTGGCTTAAATGGTGAAGATGATTTGTGAACATTAAAATGACCAACAGCAATAATTCCACTGTTCAGAGAACTATTCAGGATCTTCGATATGGAGTCGGAAAGGGCATCGAAGCCGGAACAAATTTTATCATTTCCCGTGTTTGGGCTTCTACTCGTACATAGAAGCGAGGTTTTGCAAAAAGTGCGAAATTTCAGTATTTCTTAACTTCCAAATAAGGTCGCTGTCGACTGGAGTGCTTATCGCGGTGATTACAAAGCAAATAATAACTAAGAACGTGGTTTCGAGCCCAGTTTCAGGCAAGTCAAAGCATTCTACATTTTTCTAATATGCATCAGTGTGCCATTGGATTTGTTGTTGTTGGACTGTTTACGTGACGTTGGGATATCACTGATCAGTACCTCTAATTAATACTGCTCCAGCTTAAATGAATTTGCTTACTTGACACCAGAGACACTGCCTTAGTTTTATTTCTCTTTAAAAAATCTAAAAGCAATCAAATATTTAAAAAATATGGAACTCGATTGTATAAGGCTAATGAAGAAAAAACATTAATTCGCTACAGCTCACTGGTCAAAATTAATAAATCGCGTTGTGTTCACTTTTGAATTAAATAAAAAATGAGTTCAAATATATAAATGATTATAAAAAATTAACAAGGAAGATATTTTTAATAAAATGAGGTGAAAAATAAACAGTTCTCATTGCAGTGCACTGTCAAGAAAAATACATTTTTAAGATAAAAAATTGGTTTCTTAAATACATCCTCTGAGCTTATTTGTAGTTATACAGGGTGTCCGCCGGGATGGTACACTACTTTGTTTGTGTATAATTTTTGATTAAATGAAAGAGAATAGATCTTATATTGATAAATGTTTTACTTAATGTCGGCAATCATGTATAGAATACAATATCATATAAATGTCCGCCTCTGTTAGCCTCACAAATACGAGGCCTTTTGAGCACATTTTTCATTACATTCTCACACATTTCACGCGGCATTTCATTAATTTGATCACGAATATTTTGTTTGAGTTGCTCAAGCGTTTCTGGTTTGCTTTATAAACCTTGCTTTTCAGATATCCCCACAAAAAGAAGTCCGGAGCAGTTAAATCAGGCGACCGTGGAGGCCAATCAACATCACCATTTCTTGCAATAACTTGTGGTAATTCCATTGTAATCCTGGCTGTATGCGATGTGGCACCGTCTTGTTTCAAGTTTTCAATCATATCACAATATCGCTCCCCATTCACAGTTATTGTTACGCCGCACGGTGGCTGAAAATCGTTTTTCATTGGCCAAAAGTCTTTTTTTTTTTTGTCACCGATTTTTAAAATTTTTACGCCCTTTTGCAGCTAATATATCCAGATTAAGATAGCCAAAAAATTAGGTTAAACTATTGATAATTGTGAGCGTGGCATGCTGTCAAACTCAACGGTTTTTTTTAATTTCAGAAAAAGGTGTTTTTCTTTTGTTTTTTATAAAAAATAAATGGTTACTACTCGCAAGCTATCATCGATAATGGCCTGCGGTCTTTTTTATAATGTTGGTAGGATTATAGTCTTTAGTTTTTGTAAGTGGTCAGAGCTCTAGCGTGTAATATTAAGGGCGTTACGGAATATTTATGAAACTACTATATTTTTCTAAAATTTAAACTTTAGTGGAATAGAACTTCTAGGGAACAAAAGGGAACAAGAAATGTATACCACCCGGAGAAAGGTGAAAGTGTCCTCTTTACAGCTATATATACTTTTGCACCCGTGACGAGCCGTGTGTAGAACACTTTTTTCATTTTAATGAAATTACTCCAAAGTACTCGTATACAATGGTGTATATAATTTTCACTTTTTTGCCTAAAAGTTTATGTTTTTTACTTTAGACTACGTAAAACTAAAAAAATTAAATATAATACCTGCGAAGGGGTTTAATGGCTTTGTTTTGATCAGCCAAAAATTGGTAATAAAATTATCACAAATTATCACAAAATTCTACAGTAAACATATGATCTGTTTCTAAATTTACCTGTTATCAAATGTTAGGGTCAACCAAAGTCATAAGCAATTTTATAACAATAATCGGGACATTAAACCACTAAAAATAAAAAAGCAACCCAACAACAACAACAAATATTGGCGAGATACTAATCAGTTTTACCTGATATTAAGGTCTGGACAACATGTGCAGTTTTGTGCATTTTAAGCACTACCTGCTATGAAATTAAAGATCAATGTGTGAATAACATGTATCTAAAAATGTATAAAACTACGGATTCGATAAGGGTTTACTCAGTAATAAGTTAATCCTCTAGGTGTACGGGTAAAACATACCAGACGCAAATAAAAATATTCAGAAAAATATAGAGAGTTTCAGTTATAAAGAACTGGCGGAAGAATATTTTAGACACAAAAACCAGGAAGATGTTCTTAGTTACGTTAAAATTAAACATAAATTCGTGTAGCACCGAAATGCAAGAGCAATTACCTAATTTCGTCAAAGCGCTACAAAGAAGTTCGCTACAGTAAACAAAACTTTTATATAAAAAGTGCAAACTGGTTAGAGGGCCAACTTACTGTCGCTACAGAAACAGCAAAGCAAGATAAGGCTGGAAGACCACGCAAATCATTGGACAACTGCAGCGATAGATCTAAGAGGCGGAAACTTAAAGATATTAACGATGCAATTGGTTGTACAAATATAAAAGAATCTTTCCTACATCAATTACGATCACAGAACCAATTAACAAAAGTGGATATCATTGAAAAAGTTGTTAAAGCTAGTCCAGTGAGAACAAAACGGATTCTTAAAAGTATACCAACTCCGAGTGATGCAATACAGTACACAAATGAGGAGGCATTAGCATTATTTATGGATTTGAAATTAACAAAACAGCAATATATTAAGCTCAGACTGAGTGCGATTGAAAAAGGTTCAAATATGTATCCAGCATATCATTACATAACCGCTGGTAAAATGGACTGTTTGCCATCAAAGGACACTATTACAATCACACCAATTTCGGCAGAGGTACAACTACAATCTCTACTTGATCACATAGCCGAACGCTTGATACAATCAATAACAGGAAATGAGTTAAAGAAATATGGAAACACAAAGTTAATTCTTTTTTGTAAATGGGTATGTGATAGTTCTTCGGGACAAAAGCAATACAAACAAGTTGTATATGAAAATATTTCGGACTCAGATATGTTCATGGTATCATTTGTACCATTGCAATTGAAAAAGATTTTGGAAGATTCTGAGCCTTCGACTAGTACAACGCAAACAATGGATATTTGGAAAAATGAGACACAATCTTCTACGAAATACTGCAGGTTAATCAAATTTGAATTCAAAAAAGAAACTCATGATGCCATTAACAAAGAAGTTATTGATATCAAGGCCCAAATTGCAACACTACAGCCATTACAATTACAATTAGATGGCCAGCAAATTGAAGTAAGCTACCAATTAGTGCTGACAATGATAGATGGAAAAGTAGGTCAGGCTTTGACTAACACGAAGGCTGCATCCAGCTGCATTATATGCCAAGCAACATCAACCCAATTAAACCAAGTCCCGACAAAATCATTAGATAATACCGATGCATATGAATTTGGATTATCACCACTACATGCAAGAATACGACTTATGGAACACATACTAAAAATCAGTTATGATTTGGATTTCGGGTCTTCAGGATCAATAAGAAACAACGAAACCAACAAAGAGTTAAGAAGTTAAAAAAAGAAACATGTTCAAGATGAATATCGCAAATTTGGATTGATTATAGATCAGCCAAAACAAGGGTCAGGCAATACAAATGATGGCAATACCGCAAGAAAATTCTTTTCAGATCCAGAAACAGCACCTGAAATAACAGGAGTGTATTTAAACCTTATTTTCAGATTTAAAATAATCCTAGAAGTACTTGCGTGCAATGAAGAAATTGACTCTAGAAAATTTGGAGATTATGCTAAGGAAACTGCAAAAATATATACAACCAACTACCCATGGAGAAATATGTCTGCAACAGTTCACAAAATCCTTTATCATGGAGAAGATGTCATTAAATATCATTTGGTGCCACTTGGAGATCTATCAGAGGAGGCTCAGGAAAAAAGGAACAAGGATTACAATACTAGAAAAATTTCACGAAATTCAACAAATGAAGATCTATTTAATATATTATTGGCAACGTCAGATCCGTTTATCTCCAGTATTCGAAATCAATGGAAAGTGGAACATCGGGATTTAGATGAAGAAGCCAAAAAACTACTAAAGAACAGAGATAGCACAGAACAAAATATGGAATATTTGCAATCAATATTTGAGTCAAATGAATAATAATTATAATTGCCTTTCATTGTTATTTAAGTACGAAAAACATAGTATTAGTAAAAAATAATAATAAACAGAAGCTACCATTGTTGCAAATGCTTTTAAAATTTATTGCAGTTTTTATTTTTAAAATGTTTTTAAAATTATCAAATTTGACAGCAAAAAATAATAAATTTTTCAGTAGTAATAGCAATATTTTTAGATAATATTATTAACGTTTTTTTAAGTGTAACTATTCTTTGACTAAACAAATTTGCAAATTTGTCAGCAAAAATTTTTTAATTTTTCTGTAATAGCAAAATCTCCAGTTGATTTTACTATTTTTTTCAGTGTAAAATTTTTTTTAAGTGTAACATTAAAAAATTTCCATTATAACAAAAATTACTTATAATTAATAATATATATATTTATTTCCGCACAGTGGCTGAAAATCGTTTTTCATTGGCCAAAATTCTGTAACTTTTGAACCGATCAAAATATTGAAGTAATTTTTATTTTATTGGATAGATATTTAGTTCAGCTTGACTCAGTTTAAATTACATTAAAATTGATTGAGGACTTTTTAAGGAATTCTAGGTCAAAGTTGAACTTTTGAATTTTTTTAACTTTTAGAGTGAAATATGGGTTTATTATTTTTTTATTTATTAAAAACTTTAATATTTGGAAATTAATAATAATTATAAATATTTTTTGTAATAATGGAATTTTTTTAATATTACACTTAAAAAAATTTTACACTGAAAAAAATAGTAAAATCAACTGGAGATTTTGCTATTACAGAAAAATTGAACATTTTTTGCTGACAAATTTGCAAATTTGTTTACACTCAAAGAATAGTTGCACTTAAAAAAAACGTTAATAATATTATCAAAAAATATTGCTATTACTACAGAAAAATTTATTCTTTTTTGCTGTCAAATTTGATAATTTTAAAAACATTTTAAAAATAAAAACTGCAATAAATTTTAATAGCATTTGTAACAATGGTAGGTTCGTTTATTATTATTTTTTACTAATACTATGTTTTTCGTACTTAAATAACAATGAAAGGCAATTATAATTATTATTCATTTGACTCAAATATTGATTGCAAATATTCCATATTTTGTTCTGTGCTATCTCTGTTCTTTAGTAGTTTTTTGGCTTCTTCATCTAAATCCCGATGTTCCACTTTCCATTGACTTCGAATACTGGAGATGAACGGATCTGACGTTGCCAATAATATATTAAATAGATCTTCATTTGTTGAATTTCGTGAAATTTTTCTAGTATTGTGCTCTCTATAAAATCTGTAATCCTTGTTCCTTTTTTCCTGAGCCTCCTCTGATAGATCTCCAAGTGGCACCAAATGATATTTAATGACATCTTCTCCATGATAAAGGATTTTGTGAACTGTTGCAGAAATATTTTTCCATGGGTATTGGTTGTATATATTTTTGCAGTTTCCTTAGCATAACCTCCAAATTTTCTAGAGTCAATTTCTTCATTGCACGCAAGTACTTCTAGGATTATTTTAAATCTGAAAATAAGGTTTAAATCCACTCCTGTTATTTCAGATGCTGTTTCTGGATCTGAAAAGAATCTTCTTGCGGTATTGCCATCATTTGTATTGCCTGACCCTTGTTTTGGCTGATCTATAATCAATCCAAATTTGCGATATTCATCTTGAACATGTTTCTTTTTTGAACTTCTTAACTCTTTGTTGGTTTCGTTGTTTCTTATTGATCCTGAAGACCCGAAATCCAAATCATAACTGATTTTTAGTATGTGTTCCATAAGTCCTATTCTTGCATGTAGTGGTGATAATCCAAATTCATATGCATCTTTATTATCTAATGATTTTGTCGGGACTTGGTTTAATTGGGGTTGGTTGTACTGTATTGCTTGTTACTGAGTAATCCCTTATCGAATCCGTAGTTTTATACATTTTTAGATACATGTTATTCACACATTGATCTTTAATTTCATAGCATTTAGTGCTTAAATTGAACAAAACTGCACATGTAATATCAGGTAAAACTGATTAGTATCTCGCCAATATTTGTTGTTGTTGTTGGGTTGTTTTTTATTTTTAGTGGTTTAATGTCCCGATTATTGTTATAAAATTGCTTATGACTTTGGTTGACCCTAACATTTGATAACAAGTAAATTTAGAAACAGATCATATGTTTACTGTAGAATTTTGTGATAATTTGTGATAATTTTATTACCAATCTTTGGCTGATCAAAACAAAGCCATTAAACTCTTTCGCAGGTATTATATTTAATTTTTTTAGTTTTACGTAGTCTAAAGTAAAAAACATAAACTTTTAGGCAAAAAAGTGAAAATTATATACACCATTGTATACGAGTACTTTGGAGTAATTTCATTAAAATGAAAAAAGTGTTCTACACACGGCTCGTCACGGGTGCAAAAGTATATATAGCGGTAAAGAGGACACTTTCACCTTTCTCCGGGTGGTATACATTTCTTGTTCCCTTTTGTTCCCTAGAAGTTCTATTCCACTAAAGTTTAAATTTTAGAAAAATATAGTAGTTTCATAAATATTCCGTAACGCCCTTAATATTACACGCTAGAGCTCTGACCACTTACAAAAACTAAAGACTATAATCCTACCAACATTATAAAAAATACCGCAGGCCATTATCGATGATAGCTTGCGAGTAGTAACCATTTATTTTTTATAAAAAACAAAAGAAAAACACCTATTTCTGAAATTAAAAAAACCGTTGAGTTTGACAGCATGCCACGCTCACAATTATCAATAGTTTAACCTAATTTTTTGGCTACCTTAATCTGGATATATTAGCTGCAAAAGGGCGTCAAAATTTTAAAAATCGGTGACAAAAAAAAAAGACTTTTGGCCAATGAAAAACGATTTTCAGCCACCGTGCGCCGTTTTCATTTTCAAAGAAGCAATGTCCAATGATTCCTCCTGACCAAATTGCACACCAGACTGTCACTTTTAATGGATACAAGGATGACTGATGATGGATAATTTGAGGGTTTTCCATTGCCCAGAACCGACTATTCTGTTTATTCATATATCCATTCAATTGAAAATGTGCCTCGCCACTCATTATGATTTTTTCACGTCTTTTGGTAAATGTTGAATATCATATCTAAACGTTATTAATGTCAATAAGACGTCTTTGCGATGTATTTTGGGAGTTTTTACCCATGGAAAGATTGGAGGTCATACTTGAGAAGTGAATAAATGTTTGGCAGTCGCAAAAATACGCAAGATGTTTTAATTTACCTTAAAGTGAACACTTGAAAGATTATCCCAAATATAGTTTTGCACCAGAACTCTTCGGAATAAACAGCTTTAACTGTACTTAAAAAAAGGAAATTATAATATTAATTTTTGCAGTTTCTTAACATCTCACAATACTTACAATGGAAATAGTTAAATTAAAATTGTAATATATTTCCTTGAAATAAAATCACTGTAGCCTTTTTAATCATAAACCAAAATCACACAACAAATATTGACAACAACTGACTTTAAAGCTTACTTTTTCCTAATCCGAGCTAAAACAAAAATTACAAAACAATGCAGTAGAATCAAGAGTTTTCAATAAACCGTAAGCTGTTTTACCGGCTTTTTCTCTTAAAAAATTAATCATCTTCGAATAATGTATATGTTCGAATAATTAGACGGGACAGTTTTGTTTTCTCATCCAACATTTTTCAAACTTTTATATAAATTGCTAGTTTTTGTAACTTCCTATGTTTACACAGGGTACTTCAAACGATTTGATGTAATAGGTAGTGTTTCCTGACGCAGGCAGAAAAATAATCTAATCGGCTTTTAAAAAAGGAAAGAAAAAGCTTGGAAGTTAGGAAATGCTAACAAATTTCAATCACAAACTACTAACAGACATGTAGAAAATGACATTTGCAAATGGTCCAAATCAGCTAAAGTGCCGGTGGTTGAAGAAAGAGACAACTATAAAGACTTAATGCTGCGAAGAAGGGAAAATAAACAAAACAGAAAAATAAAATTGTAATAAAATTTTGGAAAAATTGTGGTTTGTGTGTGCTTTGTGTTTTGTGAATAGAAAGTTTTTAGCTCCATTATGATTATTAGTTTGTGGGAGAAGCAAAAATCAATCATTTCGTGTTGGGAAGAATAAAATACCACAAAGCAGTTTGTGTAAAATACGTTAATACAGAAAATAAAACCACAAAGAATGCAAAATATTTTTTCAATTTCTTTTTCGATGCTTGTCGGAAAATAAACTTATATAGTTTTCCCCTTCTGTCACCTCTGTATGCTTTGTGATTTCAATTTAAGTTTTATATTGCACTAAAATTTTGCACTTTTTGCAAAACCTCCCTTTGAAATATAATTTATTTACCTAATCTGACAGAAAATAGATTTTCATTTACATAATTATACAAAATACATACATATACATATTTTCTTTTTATTGACTACGAGTATATAAAATAATTTCGGTGCTCAAACGTTAATATTTGAATCTTTTAGTCCTCATGAATACGATATGAGCTCCACAGTGCTACCATTTCAACATATTCACTGCTGTTCATCCGACTAAAAATAAATAGGAAAAACTTCAATTAAATGGGATGCTAGAAGTTAATACTAAAACATACAACTTCCATCAAGTAAACGTGATATATAAATTGTCACCTCCGTCTGTATCTATGCAAATTACTTAAAATATTTTAATTTTTTCGATCGATTGCTTAGGGTCATTTACAATTACGTGATGGCATTTTTAACATTCTTTACCCTGCCGTACCGCCTTAAAAAAATCAGCTTAAATTATTAGCGTGCGCTAAGTAAGATGTGAACAGCCTCTTCAATTGAAAAACTACTTGCATTCCAACAAAAATATTGATATTAATAGATTATTAACATATTTAATTTTAGAGGAAATCGGAGATTTCAACGAAGAAATTCACCTTGATAATTACGTATCATCAATGAATCTAGCTTTACGACAAACAGAACCTCTTGAGAAGAAAATAATGGAACTCCATAGGAAGCGGCAACCTTACCAAGATCCTACTGTTGCAATAGATGAGTTCATGGGTATTGCCAGAGGTCTGGAAACATATGGAATAGATCCCCATCCCGTAAAAGATCATCGTGGGTCTCAATTGTATATTGGCATTAACTCCTGTGGAATTAGTACTTTTATTTCCGGTAAACGTTCACAACATTTTCGATGGAATGAAGTTCATAAAATCAATTTTGAGGGAAAAATGTTCATTGCTCATTTAAGTTATACTGATGCCAGCAGAGAACCAGTAAGTTTGAGTTTATATTAACACTCATAAAAATATATTTTCAAAATATAGAGATAGATAGACAGACGAACGAACGGACATTCAAACCAAAATAAAAAACTTTGCCCCGCAGGTCATCCACTGTTATGGTATTTTATTTATGTTATATTATAGTTATCCTTAATACTTTGTTTATAATAAACTTTATTATTTATATGTACATATAAAAATAATAATCATATATACATACATTTTTATTTTGTCATAGTGTAAATAAAATTTTTCTTAGTTAGTTTTTGCATAAATACAATAGGTTATGGGCCCAGGCCAAGAAGAATAATTAATTCAATTTTAAAAATATGGATTTTTCCAAACATATAAAGCCTTTAATAGGAGAAAGTGATTGGCCCGTTTGGAAAAGAAAAATTCGTGACTTATTGTATTATCATGAAGGAGCATTAGATGTAATCGATAAAAAGATTGTGAAGCCATTTCCCTTGTCAGCCACAGTAACTAGCGACGAGGTAAAAGAACATCAAGTATTGTACGATCGATTTAGAAAAGCAAACAGTTATGTAAAATCAATGATCACCAGTGCAGTAACTGATGATGTGTATCAGAAAATTATGCATACTGAGCAAGCTGCCGTCCTTATACGAATCTTCATCGAAAGATCAAGTTTTCAAGATTTGTACATATTTTTTCTCGTTCAATTGGATTTCTAACCAAGATGTGTCTATGTATATTGCAAAACTCAAAAGCCTTGGAGTGAATTAAAAAATGGACTCATACGCAGAAATGAGCACCCAATACCTGAATTGCTTTTGGTATGTAAAATAATGCAAATTTTACCAGAACAATTTGAAAATTTTAATACTAGCTGGATGCTGTTGACTAAAAATGAAGAACGATCATTTGACGAAATGACAAATCAATTATATGTATGAACGCAATTTCCGTAAATTTGAAGACAACAAAAAAGAAGAAGAAGAAGCCTTGGTTGTTAATAGTTACAAGAAAAGAAGAAATAATTTCAAGATTTTTAAGAAGTATGAGTATAAAAAAGATACACCGTGTAATTATTGCAAGAAAAAAGGGCATTGGATTCGAGATTAGGAAAAGGAATTATTGAAATAATATCAAAAATTGGTAATAAAAATTTAAAATTAAAACTTGTTGATGTATGGTACGTTCCAAAAATAATTTATTTGTATCAACAACTAATAAATGTTCACTAAAAATAAATGGTGAAATAATAGTGTATGGATACCGTAAGGAAGAAGGTGGCTTATATAAAGTAGATATAAGTCAATATACCCAGAGAGAGTCAATACTGCCATTAATAAATCAAGCGTATAGTTGTATCATGAGATGTGGCGTCATCAAGATAAGAGATACGTAAAGAATATGATAGAGAACATATTAGGTATAAAAACCAAGTGCGATGCCGAAATATGTTAACCATGTGTTTATGGGAAAGCAGATAGATTGCCGTTTGGAACTAGACTTCAAGCAACAATGCCAGGAGAATTGATTTCAGAAGCCGTTTGTGGACCTTTAACAATGCCATACAAAGAAAAGAGGTATTTAGTTTTATATAAAGATAACTTTACTGAATTTCGGTATGGCTACTTTATTTCTAAAAAGTCACATGTAAAAGATACCCTAAGAAATCTTATTGCAAGTGTTACAGTACAAGGTCATCAAATAAAAGAGCTATTAAGTGATAATGGAGGTGAATTGTTGAGATGGTGAGAACATTTATGTATTCGAATTCAGAAATCAAGTTTGCAGAAGCATTGTGGGCAGAATTTGCGAATAGTGCTATTTCAAGAAACCTCGTATTAAACATTTGAAAATTATTGGATCGATTTGTTTTTATCATGTGCCTAAACAAAAGAGAAAGAAGTTAGATAAGAATGCTATTAAAGGTTTCCTAGTTGGGTATGATGGAGATGAACATTATTGGAAATGACTGATCTGCCAAACGAGAGAAAAGCTTTACCTTGTAAATGGGTATTTAAGGTTAAGACAAATTCTGATGGTTCTCTCGAAAAATTCAAAGCTCGACTTGTTATAAAAGGTTTTCGTCAACGTGCTGGGATGATGACTTCTAAGTATTGCTGCCAGTGAAAGTATGCATCTCTCGCAATTTGATGTTTCTACAGCATTTTTGTATGGCGAACTAGAGGAAGATGAAACAGATCGAGTATGTAAGCTAAGAAGAAGCGTCAAGATGTTGGAATAAGCGATTTGGAATGCATTAATGGTAAAAATTTGCTCCTAGTACTTTACGTAGATGATGAACTTATTGCATCAAATAATGCCAAAGACCTTGAAGAGTTTTTAGATGAGCTCAAAAGAGAATTTAAAATTATAAATAAAGAAGCGGACTATTTTCTTGGAATCCAGATAAGTAGGAAAAATAATAAAATCAAAATAAGTCAACAAGAGGCGTATGCAAAGAAGATTTGGGAAAGATTAAATTTTAGCGATTGCAGAAAGGTCAATACACCAATGCTGAAATCAAATTCTCAGGGAAAGAATGAAATAGTGCAAGAAGAGCAGCAAGTTCAGTTTCCTTACAGACAAGCTGTAGGTGCCCTAATGTATCTCGTGCTTGGTACTCGACCAGATTTGGCATACTCTGTGGGATTTCTTTCAAGAACTTTAGAAAATCCTACATCAGAAGATATCACTCGTGTCAAAAGAGTTTTTAGATATATCGCAGAAACTACTGATTTTTGTATAGTATACAACCATAGCTCCAGATGTGAATTGGAATGTTACAGCGATGCAGATTTTGGAGGATGTCTAAAAACTGGAAGATCAATATCAGTCTTAGTTATTAAATATGCAGGTGGAGTGATCTCTTGGTTTAGTCAACGACAAACTATAGCGGCTACTTCAACAAGTGAAGCAGAAATCGCAGCAACTGAAGCGGCTAAAGAAATAATATAGTTGTTCCGGTTATATTCACAAGTTATAAATTTCAAAAATACACCGGTGTTACAAGTAGATAATGCTGCTGCTGTTCGATTATCTCAAAATCCAGAATTTCATCGAAGAACGAAACACATAGCTATAAAACATTTTTTCATAAGAGAGAAAGTAGTTCAACGTGAACTTGACGTTAAACATATTTCTACTTCAAATCAATTAGCAAAAATTAGACAAAACCACTTCAGCCTGTAAGGTTAAAACTTCTCTGTTCAATGTTGGGTTTTGGAAAGTGCTAACTCTAAATAACAAGGGAAAGTGTTATAGTATTTTATTTATTTATATTATAGTTATACTTAATACTTTGTTTATAATACACTTTATTATTTATATGTACATATATAAATAGTAATCATATATACTTTTTTATTTTGTCATAGTTTAAATAAAATTTCTCTTAATTAGTTTTTGAATAAATACAATATCCCCGAATATCCCGCTAAACGAACCCGACTGGGGTCGAAAATTTTAAATAAATATCGAAAATTGAAAAATTTCGAGGACGATATCAAAGATTCCTGAACAGCATTTTTAGAAATTTTGGAGTTTCCAACTGGCATTGTTTTTTTGAATTTTTTATTTTTATTCCGCAGTAATTTCATTTCACGGTTTTAGCGGATTTAAGTTTAAAAATTTTAACTCTTTTTGCGATTTTATGTAGTTTATTTTCTGGTTTTCGTGGTCTTTTCTTTTTTAAAAAAATTTACGAAATGAAAAATCTCTTTTTTAATCCATTTGATACTTTTTGATGCTCATAAAAAGGAGATTTTAAATACATCAAGCATTTTTCGGTATATTTTTGTATCATAGCTTTGCGATGTAACGAACAGCTAAGTTCGTTAACCCGAAAAGTTCGTTATATGCATTTGTTATTTAAAAAAGGGTTTTAGCTTTAATTCTTAGAAAATGTTCTTCATAAAATTTGGCAATAAAAATAAAAAACAATAATTAATGTTTATAAGTAATTAGTCGAACTTTTATTAATATTTTATATATTGAAATGATTAATTTTGGCTCAAGTTCAAACCCGAATTTACCCATTTATTTATTCTAATTTTTTTATTTTTTTTTAATTTTTATTAGAAAATTTTTTTTGGATAAATTCATTATTTTTATTAAGAGAGTACTATATATAGAACAATTTTTATTATTCATCATATTAGCAGAACGGATCAGTACTGATTTCGAGGTCGCTACACCATCTCATCAGCGTTCTTTGTTCAATTTTACCACTTTTGACGGTGGATACTAGTGATCAGGAATATCAACTATTTAACCGTATTATTTAACAAATTAGAATACGAAAAGTACAAACTTATTCATTTTCAAATGTCAAATCAATTTCGGTTAGTACGAAATCCCATCTATGATGAATAACTACTCTATATATTCCAGTCTCTTTTGCTTATTCAGCGCCATTGGCTGCTGAGAATAAACGGTACTTAATCATGTTGTCTGGTTTCTGTCAATTGTAGTTGGATTTTTTTTTTTTAGTATTCAACCAACTATGACCACGTAAACATGTAGATTTTTTTGACGCGTGCCATCGTTATTTATAATTAATGTTTATAAGTAATTAGTCGAACTTTTATTAATATTTTATATATTGAAATGATTAATTTTGGCTCAAGTTAAAACCCGAATTTACCCATTTATTTATTCAATTTTTTTTTTTTTTTTAATTTTTATTAGAAAATTTTTTTGGATAAATTCATTATTTTTATTAAGAGAGTACTATATATAGAACAATTTTTTCAATATATAAAATAAAAAACAATAAAATTGAATAAGCATAATTCTTAATAAAAACCTTAAATTACACATAGCCTATTTCTGATTTAAGAAAGAACACGTTCATTCTCATTCTATGAGAAAGAAAATTAATTTCGATTTCTCTACATTATTTCTATACGAAGAGTGACTCGATAGACAACTCGAATGAAAACGTAAATGTTTTCATATAAAATCCGATGAAATGTTAAAATCAGTCACTTGTGGTTTTGCTTTCGCAACAACATTTTTGAGTTTAATGAAAATAAAGATCTTTTCAAAATTAGCTGGAAAAAGCTGTCCAACAATTTAAATTCGCTTGGGCCTATCACTCGTACTATTTGTGAATGAAAAGAAACCTATTGAATTTTTTATCTATAGAGTAAGTTCGGGTATTGGGGTGTGGAACTAAAAGCTGACAAAATCAAGCTTGATGAATACTAGATCTCATAATAGTAATAAATCATAAAAAGATTTACTAGTTTTGTGATTGACTTTTGTTGGGTTCACTGAAAAATGTCTGCCATTAAACTGGAGTTCGGCTAATGTGGTATAGGCCAAGGAGGCTAATGTGGTATACCAAAGAAAAGCCAAATAAGGAAATGAGAAACAGAGAAAAGAAAAAAAACTATATGTTTAGATAAAACAAGTATTTCCCTGGCCTGAAAATCCTTATGAAGTACTCTAATCAGTTAAGCTTAATTGCAAGCTCAGTTTAAAATCAGAAAATTAAGACGTTTTTTTAACTACCCGGAGATCACTTGCTACGGTCATATTTCCATCAAAAATTGCAATGGGCCACGCACGCTAATATACCACATAAACAGAACAAAGTATTACCCGCCAATTTTTTCAATGGCTGACAGGTTTTTTCACTTTCCTGAATGTAAGCTTAAGATCTGTAGTAGAATACCACCTGATATAACTCTAATCGAATTAAGCTTCCGCATTACCCGAACTTACTCTAGACCTGAGCAGATTTAAAGTCACGGACTAAAAAAATAGGGAAAACCAAAAGAGCCTTAGAGAGACGGGTGGTGGCTTATACAAGACGCTATTTATATTGTCAGCTGTACAACCCATGGGTAATGTGTTTGGTGTAAAGGGCCAATCAATTGATGCTTGTTTAATTTTCACTGGTGGAGTCACAAGCTAGGTGCATTAAAGCTGTTGCAGTGGTTACACCAAATAACAAGCCACCTAAATGAACTATGTACATATGCAACAATGAATGCTTGTCACCCGAATATGGCCAGCACATATCCAAAAAACAATAACAAAAAATGCCATTGCGACAAAACAAGCGAAATTGCTTGAGTGACAGTGAGCAACCAATCTCACGTTCGGCAAAAAGGCAAAATCCGAAGACAGCTAAGAGTAGCGAAGAAAAATGCGGCGACAGCTACAGAAAAAGCTAATTCTTTAAATCCAAAATAAGAAAGAAAATAAAAAAAAATTTATTAAATTTTTTTATTATTTTATTTATTATTTTATTGACACATCTACATACTACGTAAGCTAATAAGAATGAAAGTGAGTGCCAATGAGAAATTCAAATTGGTTCGAATTCGAGCGAGTGCCTTCCATTCGCTTAAGTTTACTTTCTTACATCAGAAATAGGCTATTAAACATTTGTTTGAGTATTGTTTGTGCTTTTGAAAAAAAATAATTTTAATGACATGTTTGCCTAGAACACATACATTATTCCATCAGAAATACGATTGATCAATTCACAAGCTCAGTCTTATGGCTTATCGTTTAAAAAAAGTCAATATTTGTTTATGTGCTTGTGAACAGACAAATTTGTTGTATCGTCATTTTGTTGTATTTTAAATGTCAATTCATTGGTAGTCTGTGAAATTTTTGAGTTTGACAACAATTTTTAATTATTATTCAACTTATGTACTTATACGTATAATTTTTGCAATAAAATTTATTAATATAAATAAAAATAAATTATGTCGTCTTAGGAAATATCACTAGCTATTAAAATCGAGTTAAATTAATATATAAACACATTCACGACAGCAGGCTACACGAGTACATGGCGTTTTTTGCAATGTGGGTGACTTTTTCTATTTTTTTATTGTTTCATCGACTTTTAAATGAACATTAAAAAAACATTTTAATTTTCTCAATGATTAAAAGTTATTGCGAATTTTTGTTTTTTGCAATTTGGGTGACTTTTAACAAAATTTTCAGCATAAATATGCTGATGCAACATATCTTAGCTATACAAATAGAATTTTTCCATACCTGTCCTCAATACAACCATTTACAAAGCATATAAAATTCAAACGTATAATTATAACACACGTTTGTATGAAAATTAATAAAAAAAATAATTCATGCTTGTTAACTATTATGTATAGACATAACGACATAAAAATTAGAATACATATGTATATAAAACCAAAAGTTCAATTCAAGTTTCATATAATAAAATTAGTAATACTCGTACATGTACAAGGTGGCGCAAAAATAACCACCCGATGTTTTTTGGCTATAATTAAAAAAAAATTAAAAACTTTGATTCTTATTGTGGATTATTTTTATTTGGTCTTTTAATTTTTTACATCAAGTCGAGAATATGATGTCATGTAAATGGCCGCCGCCACAGTTGATTGTCATTTGAGCCCTTTTTATGGCATTTTCCATCACTTTGGCCAAAACTTCTGGCAATAGGTCCTCACATTCTTGACGGATATTGTCTTTAAGAGCTGCAAGAGTCTGAGGCTTGTTGAAATAAACCCGCGACTTCAAAAAGCCCCACAAAAAGAAGTCTGCAGCGGTCAAATCAGGCGATCTTGCTGGCCAGTGCAAATCGCCAAAACGGGAGATAAGGCGCCCGGGAAATGCATCCTTCAGCATATCGGTTGTGGCACGTGCAGTGTGTGCCGTTGCACCGTCCTGTTGGAACCACATGTTTTGCAATCCCAATTCATCAAGTTGCGGCAAAAAGAACTCGTTAAACATTGCTCTGTATCGCTCACCATTCACAGTAACCGTTTGGCCCGCGACGTCTTCGAAGAAAAAAGGTCCGATGACTCCTCCAGCGAAAACAGCACACCATACAGTGACTTTGAGCGGGTGTAATGGCTCTTCGTGGGTTACACGCGGATTTTCAGTGCCCCAGAAGCGTAAATTTTGCTTATTTACGTACCCGCTAAGATGGAAATGGGCCTCATCACTCATGATTATTTTTGATGAAAAATCATCTTCCTGTTGGTGGTGATTAAGGATGGCTTGAGCGTATGTTAGACGCGATTGGCGGTCAGCAGCTAACAGCTGATGCACCGTCTGGACTTTGTACGGAAACATCTTCAAATCTTGTACCAAAATTCGCTGTAAAGACCGTCGACTGATACCAATTTGCGTGGCACGTCGTCTGGTCGATGTCGACGGCGCTTCCATGACATCCTCGGCTACAGCAGCAATATTCTCTGCAGAACGGCTACTCCGGGGTCTGCCACGCCTGGCAGCATCTCGTGTTGTGCAAGTCTCTTCGAGGCGAGCGGCTAAACGTCGCAGTGTTTCACCAGTAGGCGTTGGACGGCCAGGAAATCTGCGACGAAATTCACGTTGTGCCAAAGTCACCGACCAATTATTGGTCAAATAAATAGTCACCAATATTCCGCGTTCTGGAGCAGTGTAGCGTAACATTGTTTATTAACGTGTATTTCGCATGTGTTTACTACACAAATGTCAAAACAGAACTGACATTAGGGGCCAATCGCAAAATTTATAGCATTTTCTGATAGGAGGATTACTTTTGCGCCACCTTGTATGTAGCTATACATTGTACATATGTATATATGCTTCTGACTTTAAACCAACAGGTAAAAATTATGTTTTATAAAAGTAGTCAAAATTTTATAAATAATTTAAAATAGTTCACAAATTTTTAATTATAATACTATGCGGGTTTCAGATTTTTTAATATATTAGTATAATTTTTTAAATTATAGCACGAACATTTGTTAGCTAACAAATAATCTTGTGTAAATAAAATACCCTCCAATGTGGTGTTGTTTAAGCTGTTTCTGTATTTCGTTTTATTTAAGTTTAATTTTGAAAATATCCGTTCAACGTTTTCAGATAAAGAAGGGAGACACATTAAATTTAATGCAAATTTCGACAACGTTGGAAACACTAATTCACTATTTGCTTTAGTAATTTTTAAAAATTTGGCAGGTATATACGTTTAATAAATTTAAGCAAGGCGCGTGACAAGTTAAAAATTGTTATTTGTTATAATATTGATTTTTTCACAAAGCATAGAATAAGGGGGTAAATCTTAAAAAATCTTAATCTTGGGAAAAAAATCTTCAAATCTTATTTTGACTAAAAAATTATCAAAACTAAGGTAAAATCTTCATTATGGCATCGTTGATTATTATCAATGTTGATTTAATATGTACTCAATGTTGATTATATCAAATCCAAAATTAATTTAACGTAATAATTTATTTATTTACTACGAATCTGAGTTGTGTAAATTCAACATTGCGCAATGTTATTTCAAATACGAAAGATGTTCAATCTACTATTTGTTAGTTCAAATTTAATGTTTTCTTTCCACAAAGTCAATATTTTTGCAAAAAATTACATGACATGAAATCAACATTGTTTAATTTTGGATTTACATTGATGTTTTTTTCTGTGTGTATGCGTAGAAAATGCCATATTTGGTCAATAATTTCTACAACAACTTAATTTCAGTCAAAACTTTTTACTTCTTCTGAATAAATAATTGTACCTCCAAAAAAAATTGAGTCTAAAGTTTAAAAATTATATACAAAAAAATATTAGATTATCCGAATTCGCACTAGTCGGAGCACAAGTTCATCATACTAAACCCGGTTCACACACGTCAGGTGTTACTCGTCATGTCTTGAGAGAAGCGGTCTTATCTATTTTGTGACATACGTGAACATAACTTCGGGATGACGATATGACAATTACACTTGTTTTGCAACCTAGAAATATGGAAATATACTTAATTTTAAAAAGTTTGGAATCTTATATTTACTTTCTATTCCGCCATTTTTTAACATATTCTTATGATTTCAAAATCGGCCATTGAACGGATCTATCCAAGTATTTTTTTTTTTGCAAATCTACTTGGCAGATCTTTTGTTCACCACTAATTTTCATTTTGTCATTCATTAACAATCTATTCTATTTTTTCACAAATTTATTTATGTATCTTTTTAAAGTCGCAAAAGAGATGAGAATTATATATGGATAAACAAATTTATTACGTATGTATGTATTAGAACAAAAACTTGTTTGTATGCAATTTTATTTTGTTTATTGTTTTTTTCATGGGGAAGGAAATGAGTAATTTGGTAGTTTTTTTCTCTTTAAACTGAAAAATGTAATGTTCCTTCTTTAATTTTTATATTTCTATTCTAATATTGCTAAGACAAAAGCTCAATAAGCTTTTAATATTAACTTTGGCTTAAATTAATTCAAATTTCAAAACATTTCTCTTATTTAGAAAAAACATACAATTGGATTTAAATGTTCCTCGAACGTGATGTGTAGATACCTTTGGAGATGCGCAATTGAGCAAATGCTATTCTTTACGTAAGCTGAATAGCACTTTGAGAACATTTTGATTTGTTACAAAAGTAATGTTTTTACTTTACAATTTTATAGGCTTCCTAACAGTCAACATGCAGCTGTGGTCTCTGGCGGTGGATTTTTTTCCTGGGGTACCAAATTCAAGTATACTGGGCGAACGGAGCGCGAAATACTTACAGAGAGCATTAATGCACTTCGAGAACAAAAGCTTACAAATTCATCTACAAGTAAACGAAAAGCTAGCAGTGTACCAGCAACACCGTCCAGTCCCCAGAGTGATCTGGCAAAAATACGTAAACTATTGCGAAATTCATACATAGCTTCAAACGATTTAAAAATTTTAAATTTACATTCAGGCTATAGCAGTTTACCTCGTTCAACAATGTCTGAACCGTTAAGCAACTGTGCTATGTCAGCGACGGATGCCCTAAATAGCATTGTATTTAGTCAAAATCTTGGTTATGACGTATCGGGTAACAGTGGGGTACAGATGCCAAGTCTGGAACCAGTATCTGAAGTGGCTCGAATGCGAGGATCATCTAATTTTGAAAACATAAACATAGTTAATAATTGCAGCAATGCAGAAATGTCGAATTTTTATTTGAAATCAGAAGATTTGATGTTATACTCATCACCTGAATCAGCAGTTTTTAATGCTTACGATAGAGAAGGTTGTGTTCCACCGAGAAGCTGTGAAAATAGACAAAATATATATTTTCAACAACAACAATCCAACAGCGCAACGGTAGATGCAAGTTTATCCACGTTAACGACTTCCAAAACTAATGATAACCCAACATGTGACAACCAATATACCAATAGTGCCAAAGGTGTTCGTAAATTTCACTTCGTCAATGCATTTATACCGTCATTTGTTTTTGTGGTTATTGCAATGACGTTATCCGCCATCGTTGTTCTGGAATCTGAATCGGATTTATTTGAGCAGGTTCGGAATATCCCAGAGATGATTAGTTTACGTTATCAATATTATCAACCTCTTAAGGAATATATTCTACAAAAAGTTGGACGTAAAACATAAAACTTTATCCACGAACAATTTTATGCTTCTAAATAATAAATAAAAGGTCTTTACCACTGTGTAATTTACTTTTTACTATCAACCTCGTATAAATTAATATCGGGCTGTTAGTGTTCTGTACATTTTTTTCAAATAAATAAATTCCTTTTTATATCGTACGTAATAGTCCTAATATCAATCTCTTTGAGAGTCCATTTAAATAAAAACGTTCAGTATCTAGAAATACTCTAAGCTAAGAAAATATTTAAACTGCTTACGGCCGATTTCACCATCTTCGGTAAAATGTTAGTTTAAAAAAAATTAACTAACTGCTGGTTTGGCTAACTGGCATTCTTTAATCGACGGTTACCGATTTTAGTTTCACCATCCTTCAGTTAGTTAACAAAAGAATTTGATGAAAATGTGGCAATACCACCAGTTTGTTTACATAAAACTATAAAAAAAGGTGGTATTTGTATATTTAAAAAGCGAAACCTTTTGCCAATAGAAAAATGCATGCAAGTAATGATAAGTAATGATTAAAACATTCTTATACATTAATATACATTCATATGCACATGTAAAATATTTGTATGAATATTAAATAATGTAATTTGTTGTTTTCATTATTTTCTCAGACGACTTTGATACTTTATATGGGTGTGTGAGTTCATCAGTTATATTAGAGTTGTGTCATTATATTTTTCGCGAAATGAATTTTTTAATTGAAAAATATTACAAAAATGTAAATACTGATTCATATTTTTATCCATTTTATTTGTTTTACTTTCCGATTAAAGTGCCAACCGGCAAATTTGCTTCGGTTAAATTTTCCATAAATTTTTTGTTAAATTGTGTCAGTTAAGAGTTAACCATACATTGTGTAATACAATTTAGCCAAACTTTCGGTTAAAGTTATGGTTAGTTTTTAATCGAAGATGGTGAAAACGGGCGTTAATCTGTAATGAAAAATGTGTTGAAATCGATGCCATTACGACCAAATGTAAAAAAGCCGTGTGGCACTCGGGGACTGCCGCGGCAAAGCTATTGTATAGTATTTTTTTATCAACTTATGGAATTATAATTATTTATTTATTTTTTGTTTATGCATTATTTTTTATTATTCAGGAATTTTTATCATTGAAACTATAGGTTTATGGTAACTGATATAAGAAACATAAGTTGAGACTTGATATCCTCTAAATATCTGGAAAATACCGCCTAAAAACCTACGAATTGTCTGTTTGTTTTTAGCTAACCACGATTGCTCGTAAGTACGCCATTTTGTATTTCCCTACATGTTAAAATCTGTTCTGGCAATACTGTATGTTAATGAATTCAATAGCATACTTTAGAGGTTAGCATACGCTAGGCGATTCAAATACTTTAAAAAAAATAAAAGGCTTAAGAAACAAACTTAGCGTTAGGTTTTTTTCGTTACGGAATTTCTTGATTCGGTCGCCGCGATAAAAGCTATGCAAATGCTTAAAAAATTAATCCAACTAATTACTAACCCATTTGGAACCAAATTTTGAAAACAACATTATTTCAGTAACTATTAGAAGCTAATTAAGTATTTTACAACAAAAAATGAAGTTAAAAAATTCTGCAGTCTGAAAAAATAGCTGCTCTCAAATAGGGCTTATGTATGAAAATTTTCAAAACATTATTTATCGATACAGAGTTTTTTAATGCATTTTTTACACTGTCGACGGGCTCTATTAGTTTTTGAGGTAAGTGACCAACATTATCTACTTAGATCAGGGCTGGCCAAAAATTCTTTATGGAGGAGCAAACACCAATACATTTAAAGAAAAACTAATTTTTATTCCATATTTTTTGTTTTAAAAACCAATACTTATAAAGAAAAAATATATTTCTTATATTTATTTCATATTCATACGTTAAACAAAATCTACTTTGATGAGCACTGTCGTCAATGCTTGTCAGCAAAGCATACGAAAGTGTTGTTGCTTTGCACTTGCATGTATACAATAAAGAACGACAAAAAACGAATAAGACATAGTTGTTTGTGTATTTCGTATGGCTAGTACTGAGTGCTGTATGTGTGTATTAAAACGCACTGACTATAGCTAAGAGCTTCTACATAAGCAAATGTGTACCAAGCGCATACGGCTTGGACAACACTGATCTATATCCATACTTGACACCCTGAAAAGGTTTATGGCGCTTACAAGCAGAGTTTTTACCGTTTAAAAATTATAAGTATTTTCTGGCTACACTTTGGCGAAACTGGTACTGGTCCATGTTATCTCCGGCAAGCATTAGCTCCAGACAAATCCAGCATATGGGTAAATAGAACACACTACCATCCGTATACCGAGACTTTCATTTCCTTTGTTGTAGTTCTGGAAGACAAAAGAGATGTTCACGTCCATCTCTTTTTTCTGTATAGCTCCATCTTTTCACCTTGCCCAGGGCATAAACAAAATCCTAATTTGTACCGACGGTACATCCGCTGTTGTCATGCCATCGCATGAATAAAATTTGATTGGCTGCATCAAATCGATAGTCAAATTATGCACGGTCTTTCTTTTTCAATGCATAACTTGTAAAAAAGTTTTCGAAATAAGTATATGATATACTCATGTAGTTTGCCTTTCCTTTATTCAACAAGTTTTTGGATACTTTCGATCATAACAGATCATTTATAATTGATTCGTCTATTAAGAGATTTTCTTGAAATACGCTGCACCGCTTGAACTTTTTGATTAGCAAGTCAGCAAAAGGTTGTAAAATAAACATATTATCGTGGGATCCGGAAGCAGCCTTATTATTGCAATGTATTAAGAAGATTGCTATGAAATAAGAGAATGTGTCCCTGAAACATACTTGCGAAGAAAACATACATATGTCCCATTTCGGTCAAATATTGTCATATATGCTGACATCCGAAACGTCAATTGCTTTGTATTCGAACAAAGTATAGTGTTTCATAACGCTGTAGTACAAAACATTGACCCTTTCAAAACGACGTCGACAAGTATTATGCCCCTATTACGGTTTACAACTCAACTCAGTTGAAGTTGAAACAACTTAACTTTAAAACAATTCTTTTTTCGCATTATAACAAATTTCAAATGAAATTGTATTGATATTGCGTAAAAAAGTGACGATGTGACAGATGATTAAACAGCTGATGCAATTGTGGCGAAATATTAAAACAATAAATTTTAGTTAATCTTTGTGAACGTTTTTTTTAATATATATTAATTGAAATGGATATTAGTTGTGATTTAATTTTCAACCAGCAAACTGATGATAACATTAATGCGCTGCGCATACAAAAAAGGATCCGCGATCATTTCCAATTGAAACTTCCTAGCACCAAGTAAGTAAAAGTTGTACAAAGTGATAATTGAGAAGTTTTTTAATAATTTTTTTTGCAGATTTACAAATTTTTTTTCCCGCTAAATGAGCTGAAGGAATATTCTCATAAACCTGTGCGAAGTATCGCTATGCCTCCTATGTTAAAATTGTGCGCAACTCTCAGGTTCCTTGCTGACGGCTGTTATCAAAAATACAGTGGAAATGATTTTAATGTGGGACTGGCACAACCTACAATATTTGTAGTAATTAAAGAAGTTTTGAATATTATCGAGCGGCGTATTTGTCCGAAATGGATAAAAACCCAAATGACTGAAGAGGAAAAAAACGCTTAAAAAATAGAATTTTACTAAAAAATTGGGTTCCTGGGAATGTTGGGATGTATCGATGGGACTCACGTTCGCATCATTTCACCAAAAAAAGAGATACAACATCTTTATCTAAACAAGAAAGGATACTACAGTTTGTACGTCATGATTGTAAGTTAAAAGGAGAAAGAAATTTCAATAGTATGACGTCTATTTTCATTTTCAGCTTTGTGATTACAAAAAGGCAAGTTATGTGGATGCTAGGCATACGGGCGCAAACCACGATTCTTTTGTGTTTAACACAAGTGATTTGAAGTTCCATTTGTATAGAAACATGCAGAGCAATTCATGGATATTAGGTAACGCTAGTCTTCATATTTACATTCTAAAAAATAATAATGAAACAATCTTTAAAGGCGACGCTGGCTACCCTTTACAATCTTTTTTGATGATTCCTTTCCGAATGGCAGAAGCTGGTTCACCACAATTTGATAATTGATAATTTTTAAAATGCTATTGATGTTTTTTAAAGTTATAAATAGTTTTCAAAAGTATTAATTGAATATTATTGTAATTTTAAGAATAAAATTCATAAAAATATCAATTGAATTTTTAAAATACATACCTATTAAAGATATTTTAAAAATTAAATTCGTAGTTTCTGAAATTCCATTGCCAGTTTCGAAATTCTATTGAAAATTTTTTAAATTTAATTAATACATTTTGAAATTTATTAGATCTTAGAATTAGAACTTATCTTTAAAAAATATGTGATATGTTGAATTATAAGTTATGTCACCGTTTTGCTAGTCTTAAAATGTTTTTACGTTTCTTATTGACTCCTTTAAAATAAGAATATGACGTATTGAAGTAAAAGTTGTTTTATCAATAAAGAACAAAAATGTACTGTTTTGCTTTTATATTTGGCAACCTTAGCTGCATCCAAATCGCGTCTTGCCTCCTCAAGTTTCGTGATGTTTCTCCATCAATTTCACTAGTTCTTCAGACTGTTCTTTTGTTGTAACTTTATTTTTTCTATAAATCTTCGGAACCGCTGATTAAAAGTTAGTTCAAGGCAATTAAAAAAAAAATTACTTACCCGTTGTCCATTTTCTGCTAATAATTTTTCAAAGACAACTGCTAGTAATTAGTTGTAAATTTTTGATATTTTTGTCAACTGCACTATCACAGGGTTGTAAACGGTAATACCCATGGTAGAATAATACAAGTAGTGTCGAAGCGTTAACGTACTTTTTTTGGGTTCGAGTCTGTTAAAATTTGATTATGTATTACTAACACACACCCACACTGCTAAAAAAGGACACTTTACCATTTGTTTCAAATGCAGATAAAAAAAGGAAAAGAAACAAAATTCTTTATAGAACAGAAAATGCAACCATTTTGTCATTTTTCTTTTGTGTTTTTGACAGCTTCGAACCTAAAAGCAGCGTTGTTGCAACTTCGACACTACATGTATTATTCTACCATGCACGGTATAAATTCAACTTGAAATTTTGTACAGGTTCAGTTGTAATTGGTAATACCAAATTACAATATTTTAACTGAAATAGAGTTGAGTTGTAAACCGCAATAGGGTCATTAGTAGCACATTAAAAAATCAATCAGGGTATCGTTTTTAAAGTTGATGCTTTGATATTTGATTGCGGACGCCGCAATCCGATCCGATTACATAATAATGTGTGTAAGAATCATAGAGGAGGACCTATGCTTTAAGTATTTTCTAATTTGAAGCACCCTGTTGAAACGCGTTTCGCTTTTATTCAAACTGACAAGTACTAGATTCCTAAAACTGTATGTAACAACTGTGTAGAATACTAAAGGTTATGGGCAAACAAGAAACGGACCCATTTCAAGTATCAAACACCAATGATGTGGTGGGAACCTTCGAATCATCATGATGATCGTTATTTTTGCGCTGTCAACATAACAGTCATTAATAAAACAAACCGGTCTAAATGAATTTATCTTAACACGACCAGTTTTGTACCTGTGATGATTCAGAACCACAAAAATCTACAGCTACACAAAATTATCACAACTTACAACAAAATTCTCCTTCACTAAGTACTGAAAGTGCATCAGATGACTTCCATTTAGATATTTATTATGAACGCGAGCAATTTAATCAGGAGGAGCTTAGAGATTTAGTGAGAGACCTCGGACTCTCTCAAAAAGCATCTGAAATTCTAACTTCTCGATTAAAGCAAAAAAATCGGTTAACCCAAGAAACAAGAATTTCATACTACCGTAACAGAGAAAAACTTACTTCCATTTTTTACCGAAGACGATGAATTTGTTTATTGTTGAGATGTTCCTGGTTTAGTAACAGCGATGGGATTAGAGAAGTATGATGCAAATGACTGGCGACTATTTATAGATTCTTCTAAGCGCAGCCTAAAATGTGTACTTCTGCATAACGGTAATAAATTGGGTTCGTTCCCGATTGCACATTCAACTAAAGTTAAAGAAAAATATCCCACTATTGCCTCGGTTATAGATAAAATAAAATACAGCGAACGCCGGTGGCTAATTTGTGTGGGTCTGAAAATGGTGAATTTTCTTCTAGGCCAACAAGTAGGCTACACAAAACATCCGTGTTTTATTTGCTTATGGGATAACAGAGCCAGATCTGAACACTGGAGTATAAAAGACTGGCCTACGAGGGAAGAGGGTGGGAGTATTATGTGCCTAGGGATCGCATAATACTCCCACCTCTCCATATCAAGCTAGGGCTTATGAAACAATTTGTCAAAGCTCTCCACAAGGATGGTGATTGCTTTAGATATATCATTAGAAAGTTTCAAAATTTGAGTTGGGAGAAACTGAATTGTGGCATTTTTTATGACCCTCAAATCAAAAGGTTAATCAATGATGATAACTTTAGTAGTTCCTTGAGAGATATTGAAAGAAATGTTGGAATGAATTTGTTTGGATAGTGCACAATTTCCTGGAAAACAAAAAGGATGAGCACCTCTCGGACCACGTGGGTAACATGCCGTCACATTTCCAGCAGCTTGGTTGCAATATGAACATTAAGGTACACTACACAGTCAGTTGGATTGTTTTTCTGAAAATCTTGGAAACTTCAGTGAAGAACAAGGTGAACGTTTCCATCAAGATATTCGTACTATAGAGGAGCGGTACCAGGGTCACTGGGATACCCATATGATGACGGATTATTGCTGGAGCATTCAAAATTAACCCTATAAACAATATAATTTAAGAAAATCGTATAAAAAAATTTTCGATGAGTTGTAATTACATTATAATATTTGTGTATTAAAAATTTTTATTTTTCTTTAAAATCCTCTTTTATTGATAAATTGAAAAGTATAGCTGATAGAAAATGTCAGACTTAATATCTGCAATCAGTGGCCTAAAAATAATTACTATAAAACACTTATTACATAAAAAGAACAGAAGCAAACACACACATATTAAAAAATTTTATATTTGAATGGACACGAAACCATACGAGCTGTTTTACATCACCCCCCGTCATAACTTTGCACCACATAAAATAGTGAAACTTGAAACATAAGGTCCCCCTGCAGAGGTAACCTCATAAGAGATATTTGTACCGTAAAAGCTTCCTGAGATAATAAGGTGCAGAAAGTGCATATTTTAGTTCATAATGACTGACTTATCAATATTATTGGGCACTTCCACTACAACTAGAGAGTAGAGATAGGCATCGCACACGCGATTAACGTGATCATGCATGATCGTGAGCAGTTTTTTGTTTCAATTGTTTTTTGTTTTAATTTTGTCATGAAGACGTAAAACGTTGTACCGGTATGTATTAGTGTACTGATATGAATGAACGAGTCAAAGTAGCAGTATAAGTCCGAGATTCGACTGGCGAACATTTGGAAGAAATCATTTGCAATTCTTTTTCGTTTTTTCATTCGCGTTCACACAGACGAACAAGACCTACAAATTTTAAGTTTTTGGAAAAAAGCTAAAGATCTTCCAATTCTGCAAAAATTGGCTAAACAAATACTGTGTACCATCCAGCTCAACAATAAGCAAAGGAGTTTTTTCAATGCCAGGAAGAATACTTGAAGAGATGTGAAACAGACTTCTCGGGAAATATGACAACATTTTATTTCTGCATTTACGAGTATCTATTTATCTATTAACGCTAAAGTACAAGATCCTACTTAATCTTAATATTTTACACAGATTGCTTATGAGCTAGAAAATGAATGATTTTAATCAAAATATTTTAAATATGTACATAATTATTAAATTTATTTAATCGGGATTCCCTCGATATCTTTCTTCAAAGATTTTAAAAAACTTGTTTGTTAAGGATTTTTTTTAGCTAGTCTATATACAGTGCAAGCTCGATTTTCGCGACTAATTAAAAACCAGAACTGTTGCGAAAACTGAATTCTCGCGATAACAGAACCCAAAATTTTATTGAAAATGGCAAAAATTTTTTTTAATAACAGCTGAATTACGTAGTTTATATAGTGCTGTTGTCGGCTTATCATTTTCCAAAGCCCATTGTATGCATATGTTTATCTATGTTATACAATCGTCCACTTTAATTTTGTTTTCTTCATGACTACTGTCGTATAAATCCTCCAATTCCGTATCTAATAATTCCATTTGCTCCTCATTACTTCGCACATGAAATTCTTCTTGAATCCAGTTTTTTATGTCAGCATTCGTGAAAAGATGGTCCGTACCCATTTGAGCTACAAGTGTACCAATAGATGAAAGATCACCGTTCCCTTCCTGAATTATATTTTATAAAAATTTATATATTGAAACGATTAATTTTGGCTCAAGTTCAAACCCGAATTTCCCATTTATTTATTCTAATTTATTTTTAATTTTTATATAGAAAATTTTTTGGATAAATTCATTATTGTTTTATTAAGAGAGTACTATATATACTAACCAAAATTGATTTGACATGTGAAAATGAATAAGTTTGTACTTTTCGTATTCTAATTTGTTAAATAATACGGTTAAATAGTTGATATTCCTGATCACTAGTATCCACCGTCAAAAGTGGTAAAATTGAACAAAGAACGCTGATGAGATGGTGTAGCGACCTCGAAATCAGTACTGATCCGTTCTGCTAATATGATGAATAATAAAAATTGTTCAATATATAGTACTCTCTTAATAAAAAAATAATGAATTTATCCAAAAAATTTTCTATATAAAAATTAAAAATAAATTAGAATAAATAAATGGGTAAATTCGGGTTTGAACTTGAGCCAAAATTAATCGTTTCGATATATAAATATTAATAAAAACAGTTCGACTAATTACTTATAAACATTAATTATTTTATAAAATATTTAAGGGCATGTTATCCTCTTCACTACATTCACTGCCGAATTCGAGCAAGACGTTCCAAGATTTTCGGATATTGGACACTGATAATTTATCCCAGGACGTAGCTTGAATATGAACTGCATTTTTGAGATTAAACTTTTTTAGTTTGAGCTCCATATTTGTTCCCTTCTCGCCAAGCAAGTGGGTGAGCAGTTGTTTTTATAATTTAATTTGACCAAGTTGATAACGTTTTGATCTAACGGTTGAATAAGCGCAGTGCAATTGGGTGGTATATTCATTGCTATAATTAAACCTTCATCACTTTTTAGTTCCTCTACTGGGTGACACGTCGCGTTATCTAAAAGCATAACTGCTTTTTGAGGCAGTGCTTCTGAAGCCAAAAATCCTCGGACCTAAAAAATTTTTACTTATGAACAACTTACTTTTACTAATTGGTGATAATTAATTTGCGTGGGGAACAAATTCGTGATGGAACCAGTCCTTGAATATAAATGATGTCATCCAGGCGTTATTACTGGAGTTGTATATACAGGATTATTGAAAAAGTATTTAAAGGCGCGTGGGTTTTTCGATTTTCCAACAATCAACAATTTCAGTTTGTCTGAGCCATTCGCATTTGAACTGGGCAAAAAAGTTATTCGATCTTTATATATTTTTCTTCCGGGAGCCGGTTTCTCATTACATGTGACAAGAGTGTGATTTGGAAGCATCCTATAATATAAACTGGATTCGTCGGTATTGTAGATTTGGCGAAGAGTCAACCTATGCTCATCAACGTAATCCTTAAACTCTCACAAATGGATCAATAAGATGGGGTTTCGAAGACAACTCTCGCCAGTAATTTTTAAAAATCTAATTCCATGTCGACGATTAAATGTCTTTAACCATCCTTCACTGGCATCGAAACCTGAAGGTTTGATAAATTTTGGAGTGCAAATGACTAGCTTTTGATCGTAAGATCGCTGCTGATATTGGAACATTTTTCCCCTTTGTTTTACAAACCACTTACAAAGCATTTTTTCCATTCTTAGGTACTCAGCTTTCTTTAAGGTGCAACGTTTGCCAGGGCCACTTTCTGTTGTACGCACCAACTTTTTTAATAAATTTTTTTGCTTTATAATTCGGTAAACCGAAGACTTATGCAATTTGTAATTCACGTAAATTGAATTTATCGAATCTCCACTTTTAAATTTTTTTAAAATCTCTAATTTTTGAGAGATCGTTAGCTTTAAAATATGTTGAACTTTTCCCATATTTAGAGATGTATTTACACAACAAATGACACGAACAAACTGGCAAAATTGAATATGAAAATCATCCAAAAAGGTTAATATACCAAAAGACGGGGATTTCCCTTTTTTGGTTATAGACATTGTTATCAATTTATAAAAAAGAAATAAAAGTCGCGAAAATAAAACCCGTTTTCCTCAAACTGTCGCGATTATAGAACCTGCAATTATAAAAATTAAGCCTTCGCGATAACCGGCCCGTCGAGACAATGGGTGGTTGCGAATACCGAGCTTGCACTGTACATGCATTTCATTGGTGCTAAAGCCAAATCATGAAAATGTGGTTTAAGGTCTACTGATGATTTGGCTTTCGCACTAATGAAATGCATGTACATACATATGTATATAGACTAGCTAAAAAACCCTCAGCAAACAAAAGTTTTTTATGTACATAATTTTAAATTTCACTTTAAAATAAAAGAAAATTTATATTTTCTTTCAGAATTTTCAATTGCATGCAACTGTCAAATTAAATTTTAACTACAAAGTATGAAATCGCATGATACATATTTACATACATACATATACATATATGTGTAAATCCGTTCAGGAAGAATTCCTAGATTTTGAATTATACCAAAAATAGTATTTTTTGTGGAACGAAAAATATTTTTATTTTTAAAACTTTTTTTAACAAAAAACTTTTGGGCTATATAAATTGTATACCAAATTGAAGACAATAATGTCTCCTTTCACTTGCAATTGGTCCCGTCCAGGAAGAATTCCTAGATTTTGTTTAAGAATGAAATATATAATAAGGGTAATGTATCTAGATACGGAATGTAACGATATTTCCAGGTATTCGGTATTACATAAATTAATTTACTTAAATCTTGATAGTGTGCTATAAGTAATCATCATAATTCATTGTATTGTTTTACACAAATTTATGATTTATTCTTATTAATAAAGAATATTGAAATAGTTTGTTAAGTTAGTTTGTTAACTTTAAAATCCTCTCCCATATACAAAAAAGAAGATTATATATTCACAATAAAATAGTTGTTTTAGATGGATGCTGCAAGAAATTTCACTTTTTAAACTTGGTAGAACTGAAGTTTGGCCCTGCAAACTGCAAAGAGAGAACATATTTTTTGCTCTCTTCAAAATGAGCGAAACAGATTTAGTTTGTTAACTTAGTTTATCTTCTCGCACGCAAAGTATGAAATCGCATGATACATATTTACATACATACATATGTATGTGTAAATCCTGCATGAGAACCCTACATTCGTACGCGTTCTCACATTAATATATAAAATTTTTTTGGTCTTCTAAAAGAGGTACTCTCAACTTATGCATGGTGTTTAGTGGGATATACATAAGTGTACTTTCGAATGGCAGAATAAACGTTTAAATATTTTTTTAGCAGGTAATTGTTGCGAAATAATTGATCACAAAGTTTTGTGACGCACGCTACAAAAAACGGAAGTAACTTTGAAAGTTAAAGTAAGTTAAAGTGTGTTTTCGTAATTTTTGCGAATTTTGCATAATACAGTACACAAAATATAGTTCCTAAAAGAAAGATGAATGTAAGAGAATTCTAAAATAACTTATTTGAAGCCAAAAAATTTTGCCGTTTTTTGTCAGAAGACATGAGTCCTTTGTGACGCACCCTACGTGACTCACGTTACATTTTTTCTATTATATTTCTATTCTGAAATTTCATACCTAATTTCCATGTTTCCAAAATAGTAAACAAAAAATTTTTTTAGTAAAATTTAAGTGAATTCAATGTATAAAAACGTTGCTTTCGATCGGGCCATTTTCATTAACACTAAAGTAATGACATGAAATTAGCATATCTGAGGAACGGTAGGATTTGATAATAATTTGTGCATTAATGATCATCGAAATACATTTACTTTACTTATAAAATTATATATCTAGTGTAATATTCCTTAAAAAAGATAAAAAATAAGTTGAATCACTTTAAAAAAATTTTGTTTGGTGAACTGTTTCTGGGGATTATCCATATATCAAAATTGAAAATTTTATTTCAAAACTAACAAATTGTTTCAGAAAAGTATATTTTTCAATTAAACATAATTTTCCTCTTTTATTGCAGAATTTTCTAATTGTATATTAGATTTTTCTATTTGCATTCAGAAATTTTAATGTATAAATACTTATAGGTTGTGATTTTGTCGTGAGCGCGAGTTTTCGCGATTTTGACTAATTTTTTTTCCACTCACGTGAGCCAAAAATATGAGGTCGTGCATGAGTTAAATTTTTTTATCGTGAACGTGCATGAGCGTGAGTGAAAAGTCACTTAAGATACCATCTCTACTAGAGAGCTGCAATTCGGAATGCAGGTAGGTCTTGGCGAACAATTAATCAGAAAATTCTGAAAAGGGCCAAGTTCCTATCCAAAAATTTCGGCCGCAAAAAGTACTGAGATCAAAATAAAGACCAAGTTCTGGATAGGCACAATACCACCTCATTTCTAGGCAACCTGTAAGCTGGCTCCTCTCGTATGGATGCGCAAAGCACTTGCAGTATTACGTGAAGTTTGGCAAATAAAATTTCAATTTAATATTTTAACAGTTCAGTGTTCTTCTTAAGAAATGGAAATAAATATTTAGTTATTTATTCACTTCTGCATATTTTAAAATTGTTTTTCATTAAAATTATAGAAAAATATTCTTAAATCTGTTATTTTTTATTTGCATTTTTTTAACTAACTAATTCAGTGACTTTTCGAACTTTCCTCGTAGTTATATAAAATGCAACACAGTTCCCATCAAGTACCATCTGCTAATAGACTACTGTCAAAAAATTTTGGGCAAGTGTCATCATTTACTTTGCGTTTAACAGCTTTTCAAAACATACAACCTCGTGTAGGTATTTCGAGTGCTACTTCGTATTTCCAAACCTAAAGGAATGGCTCGGTGAAAAGATATTTTTTATTTTTTACGATGAAATTATTGACAAAACAAATGGCTATTTTAAGGACCTCGAAAAATCCTATTTTTTGGAAGGAATACAAAATCGTTGGACTAAGTGTATGGAGTTAAAAGGAGCTTATGTTAAAAAATAAATTTTTGTTTTGCCAAAAAAAACTGTGATTTATTCAAAAAGTCGCGGACTTATTGATCCGCCCTCGTATATTATATATTTTCATGTATATGCATAAATTTTTTAATATGAAGACCACAAATGTCAACTTAGTAACAAAAACATTTTATCTTTGTCTAATCAAAGCGATAAAAATATTTTAGATCAAAAAAACACAAAAATACTTGCGGTACCACATCAAGAGAACATAATTTTTAAGGTACTTCTTTTTTTGTCGTTCACATATCATGTGTTCCTTTTTTTCGGTACTCTATTAACTTCGGCTACTTACTAGTTGGTATTTAACAAGAATGATAGAAATACAGATTACGACATGCGCATGATTTCCCGCTAGATGACGTATTTTCCCCTAAGAAAGGGTTGCCAATCCTTTCATTCCACAATAATTTTTAGGGCTGTATTTTTATCTTGTATGATTAATATTTTTATATTTACTTACTAGTGTAATTGGATCAGTGTTCCTGTTAATAACAAAATAAATTTTATTATAAAGCTCCAATCCATATACCTGCTCACCTATTTCGTTCAGTTGAGTGGCATTCACCCTCATTTTTACAGGTAATTAAAATATATTAAGCAGTCTTTGCTCGTAATGTTTTATAATTAAAATTTATATGTGAACTTCGATAATGAATTATAAGAGAATGACTTAATTAACTTTATTTGGTTTTAATGTTTAACAAGTTGATTTGTGTGGCCTTATAAAGTGTATCAATTACTTCTCTAGTTGACCTGTAAGCCTTAAAAATATAGAAAATAATATAAAATTCCAATGTTTGTTATTTTTTTGTCTTTTTGTCATGAAAAACCCCTTTAAAAAACTTCCTGCAATAAACTGCAATGTAGGTCGTTTTCGTCATTGTAATCTTATTGTGGAAGTTACAAGCGCTTGATGTTTGAAACACTATTTTTGACTGTACCTTCAATAAAACGATTTCGCATTTTCTTAATTCCTGGAAAAATAAATTTAAGCAACTTTTTTTTTGGCCTGCAACCTTAAAAATATAAGTAGAAAATAATTGTAACATTCGAATGTTTTCCTTTGTTTTTTTATTGCATGTACACAGATTTTTAAAGGGTTTTTCCCACTTTAAAAAACTACCTGTAATAAAAAGCAATGTAGGAAATCTATTTCTGAACATACCCTCAATAAAACATTTTTGGTTTTTCCCAATTATTTATTAAAAAAATAAATTTAAGCACCCTCAGAAATTTTTTTAGGTAATTGTAAAATGTTGCGTTTTCTTAAGGTAAATAGTCAGTGATCATGGTTTGATATGAAAATAATTTTTTTTAGGTAATATCAGTCGTATTGTGTCTTTCAAAGTGAATTGGTGAATTTTAATTGAAAAATAAAAATAATAATAAATAAAACAAACCGTTAATCTAAAAAAGTGAAAAAATCTAAATCTTAGTATACACAAATAAATAATTTTGCCCGAAACTTTGTTAAGTCTAATGTGAGACTGGCAACCCCGCAATTCAAAATTAATTTTGATTGGTCGAAACAAATATATATTATATTTCGATAAAAATCAGGATTTTTTAATTAAATTTAGTTTTATTTTATAAAAAAAAAATAATCTTTATTATAAAAACCGTGTATAAAGTGTTTAAAATAAGAAAAAGTGCACGAAATCTTCGCCAAAAAAAATCGAAGCAAAAGCAAAAAAAAAAAAAAAATGAAGTGTGCAGTGGGCAAATGCAGGCAAAATGATAGTCGAAAATCATGTGAGCAAATGTGTGAAAAATTAATTTTGTGCATATTTTTAATTAATTTAAATTTAGCTGTATCTTTTTATAGTTTTCCAAAGAACGATAAAGGGCTAAAAAGACTTTGGATAAAGTTTTGCAATCGGCGGGATACAATAAAGACCCACAGGGAGAGAATTTGTTCTCTACATTTTAAACAGGACGATTTTGAAAGAAATTTAAAATTTGAAATGGGTAAGTTACAATTATGTTTTTTTATTTGTTCAGTTTTTTAATTAATAATTACGCATAGGATTCAGCAATCGATCAACTCTGAAGTTGAAAGAGAGAGCAGTACCGACTATAGAAGCGGGTGAAACGGAAGAGGAGACAACAACATTCGTAGAGGAAGCAACAACATCCGTAGAGGAAACCAAAACATTTGTAGAGGAAACAAAAACAATCGTGGAGGAAATAACAAAATTCCCTGAGGAACGAACAATGGTGAAGACTAGCACTAACGAAGACAGTTTACAGATCTACATAAAAAATTTGGAAGACAAAATGTATGTATCTACACTTTTATATATACTTTTAAATGGTTCACACAAACTTTTACATATATGATCGTTTCTAGGGATGCATTGCGTAAGAAAAATGATATGCTAAAAATGCAAAAAAACCAAGCTGAGATCACTACTAAAAAGTTGTCTCAAGAAGTTCAGAAGTTAAAGTTTACAAACGCAAATCTGCAGAAGGCCCTGAGACGTCTTTTCACTGAAGGCCAAATAAAAAAACTTAAAAACGGTGACAAAAGACAAAACTTTACTGAAGAAGATATTGCACAGTCAATTACGCTATATTCCACAAGTGCCATGGCTTACAGGTTGCTGAAGAGAAAAAATTTTCCGCTTCCCTCCGTAAGAACATTGCAGAGGTGGTCACAGAAATTAAAAAAGTAAAAACACTTTTTTTTAGATGCAGAATGTATTTTAGAATACGGTCTCTTAATGCAGAAATGTCCCAAAATATAAATAAGCGTAAAAGAAAATTAAATAAAACAACAACGTAATATAAATAAAAAATATACTTTTTTTCATTTTATTTTTTTTAACAAAAATAATAATTTGCCCCACTGTTATGTTTACATATTTTTTGAGAGTCGTGACGTCATTTCACCTACCTGCGCAGAAGAATAAAATTTTGTGTGCGTGATGTCGTAATCTGTATTTCTATCATTCTTGGTATTTAATAAGCAAACATTCTCTTCACTTCTCTACTTGTGCTCTGAGTAAGAGTACAAACATATACTACATTCGACAGCAAGAAATAACTTAATCGTTGCAGATGTTTATTGTCTATATACCAGTTACAGTGAGTTTTCTTGATGTTCCTAAGCTTATGCATTCACAAAAACTCGTTGTAAGCGTTTTCAAGCAATATGAATGAAAAACTATATTATAAAAAAAACATTTACCATTACATTTTCTAGAAACCTCTACAACTACAATTATAGTTAAAAAAAAGTCAGCCTAGGTAGTAACCCAGCAGTCCGTTAGTTACTATAAATTGAAATACATCCGATACAGCTTGCATCCGACTCGGATTAGTATTTTCCTATCCAATTGTAAAATAAAATGTACAGTAGAAGCAAAAAATAAAACAAAGAGAATCAAATTCAGCCTTCGCACTACCATCTAATTTGGATGGCTCCTTACTGTATCATATTAGCTGTGTTCGAGTACTTTTACAGTAAAATGCAGTAAATG
Source organism: Gymnocheta viridis (assembly GCA_956483585.1). Lineage (NCBI taxonomy): Eukaryota > Metazoa > Arthropoda > Insecta > Diptera > Tachinidae > Gymnocheta > Gymnocheta viridis. Next base: position 40,340,417 of record OY101444.1, read on the forward strand.
AGTAATTACTGAGTAAACTGAAAAATTTACTCTCAAAAAAGCTGTTGCCCAAAAAGTACGCGAACGGAAAAATTTAAAAAATTTGTAAGATTAAGGAAACAGGTGAATGCAAATCAATACATTGTTGAAATATATTTACACTTTTGACTACTCAACTCTTTTTCTTGTTGGTACTCGATGCAATATTTATTATAACACGAATATTTTAAGAAAATATAATCAAATTATTTTCTATAATCGTTTCAATGTGTTTATTTTCATTTTATTTTATTTTCCTAATTTGTTTCTGATCAAATTTATGCAAAAGTATGTGATTATTCGTTTTTGCTATTGACTACCTTAAAAGTACTAAGTAACCTTATACTTAGCATTTTAAAAGTCATATACATAAATACATGTTTAACAAACGAATAGTTTAAAAATAATTTATTTAATTGAATTTTTATTATTTTGTCCCAGTTTTTATTTTTTTTAATAATTTTTTAACAAATTGTATAGTTTTTAATATCTTACTTTTGTTTGTTTACCTTTGAATCATATGTTTTTTGGTTTTACTAAATTTTACTACAAGAAATTTCTGCATTAAAAATTAGTAAATTCTCAGTCATGAACTGTCACTTTACGCTCTCAATTTGTGTTCTCATTTACTGTAACTCGAGTAAACGAACGCAATTTAGTAAAATGCAGTAAAGTTCAGAAAAAAATTTACCTGAATAGCAGTCAAAACATACAAAACCGGGTGGCACTGTCAGCAGAGATGATGATTCATTCAGAAAATGTAAAACATCATATTACACTTTATAGGTGTATGGTGTTTGCAGTTGAAATCAGCCATGATGTTATGTATGTATGTATATTATCAGCACATAGTTTTACACAACTGACATCCAGACAGATAGTCAACTGTGCTAGTGCTACTACTACCTTGTTGACATGCCTAGTTTATCAATCTTCCAAATTAAAATATCAAAATTATTTTTTTTGTTCAACAGAAAACGATTTGAAATTCCATTTCGAATTCGAATATTGTGTGAACATATCCATCTACACCGTTTGGTGACGTCAACTGGTCAGCCAAGGCGCCAGGGTAAACGTTGGTGAGTCCAGTCCAATTTATTAGTGTTAACGTGCTTTCGGTGATAAAGAAATTTATTTAGAAAAAATTAAATTAAATTCGGTGAAATTTATTTTACCAGTATAATTGATCGACTAGGTTATTTGCTTGTGCTCAATGGCAGATAATAAGAAATTTAATTAAAAAGAAAATATAAATCTTTTAAAAGCCTCATTCGGTGCTAAGTGTGTGAAAAAATTTTTAAAGATTAAAAAAATATGAAAAACATAAAAAAACAAGATTATTGATAAAATATATTGAAAATAGAGTTAAGTTTCTTTTTGTAGTGTACTAGTGTAATTTGTGTTTTTGAAGTGCTGTAAGCCCAAAACTGCCAGGCCGTGTTTAAATATAAATTAGATAAAGAAATCGAATATATGATTGGTGAAACCATTTTAGAGAGCTCTTTAAAATAGGAAAGAAAAGTGTTAGTTGTGTATTTTTTGCGTTAACTGGCAAAATAAGCTAGTAAATTAGGGTATTTTTGGGATTTGTGATAGGGTGAAATTTTGTGTTCGTAGTGATAAAAAAATTCTCAATTATATTTAAGAAATTAGGTTTTCATACTTACTTAGTTTTCCTTTATTATTTAAACAATAAATAGGATAAGAAAATCTTTATTTAAATAAAAATAATTTTTTTTATAACGTTTTTAAGAATATAAATCTTTATGTTTTCATTTGGTTGAAGGTTAATATTTAGATAATGTCCGGCTAAATATATTCGTGTGGTGTGTTAATGTAAGTATATAGTGAGGTGACCTAGTTATTTTGTTTGTGGGGTAACATAATCCATTTATACTGCATGTTACCAAAGGTAGGGTAGGCAGCTAGGGGGACAAATTACATCTTCTGTCTCCATAATGTCGCAGTGGGGTTAAATGTATTTATGTCCGTCCGAAGTTGTTGAAAAAAATTTCCGTTTCATTTTGTTCATTTTATTTTTGAGTTGTTCTTCCTTTGTTTCTTTTTATAAATTTTATTGTCCATTACTGCACCGGAAGTCGCGGGTCTTACCTCCCCTGACATCCCTGAACTAGTTGGGAAAATGGATGGCGGCTTACCGGCAGGCGTAAGAAGGTTTTGTGAATATTCGAAAAACCTGGTAAAAAATTCTTGTATTTAATTCTTTTTCAAATTTCAGAGAAATTTAAAAAAAACAATCTGAGTTGGCACAGGCAATAGTTCCTCAAACGCAGAATTTTCCAATTAAATCCGATGAAGAAATGACGGCTATTGAATAAAAAATTCAAAAAGTTTACGAAAAATATGTAATATACTTAAGAAATTATCTGACATATTTCCTAACTTTTGTTATTTACACTTTATTTCAGGTTGGTATTATTATGATTATAATTCGCCAGCAGGGATTACAATTTTGCAAATTTTTTTTAGCGATTCCCGTAAAAAGCACCAATTATTAACTTGACAGCACCCGGTCAAAATTTTGTTTGACATCACTCTATACAAATGTATACCTGTTGTTGTTTTTACATTTTTCTACAAACCTCTTACAACTACAACTAGAGTTGAAAAGTCAGCCCAGATAGTAATGTTAAAGGAAGAAAACAATAACAATTGGTTGATTATTGAGTTCTTGTTACAACTTTCATAATGTTTAAACTTTTCATTTGTTTTAATGAAGGTTTAATATAATATCTCCAGTTGTTCTAAGGAATATTTGGGTAAAGTTCCCTGATGATCTGCATTAGCAACAGTGAAATGCACATATGTAGGAACCAAGGCGTAGTTAACCAGGTGACAGCATTACAGCAGCTGACTATTCGTTGCGAATGTCAAAATACATACAAAATACTTTTACTTTTTTCTGTATCTGTTTTCTTATGGGTTTGGGTTTTGACATACGCAATGAAACTACACAAACAAAAATGCCTGTTGTTCTTATATTGCTGTCACCAAGTTAAATACACCTTGCATAGGAACTAGCTATACCCCTCAATAATCAACTTCATTTTGTTTTTAATTGAACTCTTAATATTTTACTAAATATCTAAAATATTAATTTTGAGAAGATTGTGCGATTAAAGATTTAAAATACAAATTAATCATATTTAGCAGTATTGTTTCCGCTTGTTATTTTTTTTATAAAAGAATGTATTTTTGTTGTTTGTGAATCACTGACGTTTTAATTCATTGGGAAACAAAATCTATGGAACAGCTTGAACTTCTTCCTAATGCAAGATTTCGGCTGTTACAAATGGCGTATTACGACGAAATCTTAAATGTTATTCAGCTTGAAACTATAATTTATTTGCACAAAATATAAGATAATTTCTATTATTATATGCAATGAAAATACTGTTTTGATTTTTAAAACGATTCTAAAAGATTTTAATAAATAAAATGATTTCTATTCATAATGAATAAATTGTCCAAAAAGAAAATCGGATTGTTTCCAGATAGTTTTACCTTTATAAAACAATCGTCATGAGTTGGAAATAAAAATTCACTTAGAACGAAAATCACTTAAATTAATAAAAAACTATATAGCTCAGTACATTCATTCTTATTTTAATTGTGTGGTAAATCAACCTCAAAAAAATCGGTATCTTCACTCAGAACAGATTCGCGTTTATTTGATTTTATTACATATCCGACAACAAAAGCTAATTGTTCATCATTAGTTATGCTCTTGAACTCTTCACAAAACTGTTCTGAATATGCAGATGGCATTGATATTAAAAGTCCTCCAGATGTCTCCACTGATTTTCCAGTTCGCAGCTTAACGTCTTGGTTCAGTATACTTCCAAAAGATAAAACATTTTTAAAAAATGGAATTTTGTTGATTACAAATTGAAGACATTCTTTTTGGAATTCGGCTAAGTTTTGAGCGTGGCCGAGCAAACCAAAACCGGTGACATCAGTTGCAGCATTAGCTTTGTATTTGTGCATCAATAGAGCCGCTGAAAAGAGTACAACTTTTTATAAGTAAAATAAAATAATAATATATAGCACAATAAATATAAGCAAAAGAGGACGCCGGTAATTCAATTTAAAAACTTTATAATGCAATATCCTTTGAAATTAAAAGCAATTTCTTTAGAAAAATTATTATTAAAAACTTCAAAACTTCGACCTTCTAGCTTTTTAATACATGTCATATGAATTCATAAAAGCCCGAAGTTACAAAAAAAATTTACAGGGCAAGCAAAACTCTCTAATCAAGAAGTCAATTTTGAATTTTTTGTAACGTAGAGCTTTTTTGAAATCATATGATGATATGTACAATTAGATTTTGTCCAACGGAAAAACTTATGTATGCGAATTCTGCAACATGTTTTTAACCTTTTTCTAAACTTAAAACTTACCGTTTTTATTTAAGTATGCCATTGTTTTTATTGCTACTTGATATGTATTTTTAATGTCGTCATCAGAAAATTTTTGAGCCAATTTTAAATATTTATCGTTCCTTTCTTTTAGCCACAAATACGCATTCGTTGCCAATTGCGTCCCCAAAGGTTTTGTTAAGACAAGATGATCTCCATCTTTAGCATTGTGAGGCCTAAAAACACAAATAATCATTAAGGAAATATCGCTCATTTTATGAAAATTTAGGCATTGGTTAATTTTAAATTTATTTATTTTAATTTTTATTTTTAAATTTTCATTTGTAAATAAACTACTCTGTTAGGACCTAAACTTTACTCCTGTTTCTAACAACTTTGTATTTCGGAGTAATTAGTTAGATTCTAACGAGTAAAACCGCTAACGGTTATCTAAAACTTGCTTCGCCATCTTCAACTTGTTCTAAGAAAATTACTTGTCTTGGACAACTTGAACGAAATACTTCACACATTTCAATAAGGTAATCTTTTTAAATAAAGTTTCATCTTTTATTATTACAAACTAAACCAAACAATTGTGTTTTTATTTTCATCTGCCTTTACACGCAAACATGCATAATAAAATGGCGGATTAGAATTTCTTGATATTATTAGAACGTCAAAAATATTTTATTTATATAAGTATGCACCAACCTTAGTAAAGTTACGAGGGGGATAAATAAGTCCGTGACTTTAGGAATTAAACACAGTTTTATTTGCAAAACAAAAATTTATTTTTCAACATAATCTCCTAACTCAATACACTTAGTCCAACGTTTCTCCAGTTTTTGTTACCCTTCCAAAGGATTTTTCGAGGTCCTTAAAATAGGAATTGTTTGGTCAATAATTTCATCATTGGAGCAAAATCTCTTTCCGCCGAGCCATTTCTTTAGGTTTGGAAATAGGAAGTAGTCACTAGGGGCTAAATCGGGAGAATATGGCGGATGAGGTACCAATTCGAAGCCCAATTCATAGTTTTGCCATTGGGACTGTACACGTCACTCGTTTACGATTGTCTTGCAGACAACTTTGTTACTCAGGTGATCATTTAAAATCGAAACCACTCTGCCATATAAAATGCCTATGGCATCAACAATCTCACGCACTTTTACTCTTCAATCGGCCAACACCATATTGTGGATTTTGTCGGCATTTTCGGTGTACTGACCTCAATTGGCCGTCCAGAACGTTCAGCGTCATTTGTACTTGTGCGACCACAACGAAAGTCGGTAAACCACTTTTTTACCATTGAAATCGATGGTGCAGAGTTCCCATAGTATTTATAGAGCTTTTCCTTGGTTTGATTAACGGGTTTTTTTTTCGCAAAAAATAATGTTTATCGAGCACTCGAAAATTATTTTTTTTATTTTTAGAAAAATACACAAGGTTGTATGTTTTGAACAGCTTTTAAACGCAAAGTAAATGATGACACTTGCTCAAAATTTGACAGTATTCTATTAACAGGTGCTACTTGATGGGAAGTGTGTTGCATTTCATATAACTACGAGGGAAGTTCACGGAGTTATTGATCCGCCCTCTTACAATTGCCTTTTTCGCTTGAATTCTTTCCTCGCATAGTTACCCAAAAAAATTTTGAAATGCTCGTAGTCATTAGTAGTAGTAGTAGGAATTAACCGGAGGTTAGTGTATTCAGAAAAAAAATTTTCTAAAAAACATAACTTACTGAAAAGTTATACGCAGAGAAATCTTTTTTTACTTATGAAAATTTATTTTTGGAAAATATTATATAATAGATAAGCCCGGTCCGCATTGCTAGCCATTTACGAAAAAATACAAAGAAACTATTGAAGGGCAGAACGGAAAAACGATGAGATTATGATAGCGTCGTTTGGGTATATTGGATTGCTAACAGTACCATATATCCTATATTTAATTTCGTAATTTGGGTGTGAATTCGTCAAAATAATTTTGTGTTTTACAGGCCAACTTAAATTAACGCGTCAAGCGTAGAATTTTCCAGAGCTTAGCTTTTATGCTGAGTTAACTTATCTTATTTAATAGAAACTGCCAAATACAAATTAAAACGGAGAATAAACCGTTAGATTGACCTAAAACTAGCTAAATTGCCATTACTTTGTATCAATAACAAGAGGAAACAGAAAAAAACTGCTTTTCAACAATTTCAACAATAAAAAAAATCTATTTTGTGACCCCTGTGCTCTTCATTTGCTTTTTGTTTATTCCAATGCTTTTCAATCTCTTTTATTTTCTTTTGTACTATACGCATTTTGTATGAAGACTTTTATACAAGTTTTTATTCAGATTTAGTGAAGCAATGGTCGCGTTCATAAGACGTAACTGTTGCGCAACCGTTGAGTGTTTGTCTTAGAAACGCTCCATACAACTGTGAGTATTATCTGCCATTTACATATAGTCAAAATGTTGTGTTTAGCCTCCACATCTGATCAAGAGAGTTATGCGCTTTTATACTCTAATGCAACTCCGCTTTGTTCGATGGCGGCTGCACACTAATTTGCTATATTTCACGTTACAATAAAATAACGAAAATAAATAAATAAACTTAAAATACTAATTTCATTAAATACACGTTGGTTTATTATGGTTTCTATTTATTTTAATTAAATATGTATTTAGTTCAATATAAGGTTTAACGATTTTTTGAACACAGTAGCGGCTCAGCGTAGAAATATAAACGCAATCGGCGCAGACTTATCATTTTGTTGCAGTATTTATGTTTCGTTGTTCAAACAAAAAACAAATGGTGCAAATTTTATAATAAAAATGGAAAATTCCTGGGCTGCCGACTATTGCATTGGAGATGACATTTATAATATATAATATTCCTTTTACAGCACTTTTATTTCTTTTCAATTGTTTACATTGATCAACTGTTCATTTTCCAATTATTCATGAAGCCGTTTCTAAGCCGAAACTATCTGTGTTCGAGTACTTTTACAGTAAAATGAAGTAAATGAGTAATTTCTGAGTAAACTGAAAAAGTTACTCTCAAAAAAACTGTTGCCCAAAAAAGTACTCGAACGGAAAAATTACTAAGATTACGCAAACAGCTGCTTGGAAATCAATATAGTGTTGAAATATATTTACACTTTTGACTACTCAACTCTTTTTCTTGTTGGTACTCGATGCAATATTTATTATAACACGAATATTTTAAGAAAATATAATCAAATTATTTTCTATAATCGTTTCAATGTGTTTATTTTCATTTTATTTGATTTTCCTAATTTGTTTCTGCTTAAATTTATGCAAAAGTATGTGATTATTTGTTTTTGCTATTGACTACCTTAAAAGTACTAAGTAACCTTATACTTAGCATTTTCGCAACTCCAAAGAAATAACAAAATAAATGGTTTTTACAACATTTATTGCGTTTTAAAAAGACATATACATCGTGTTTAACGAATGAATAGTTTAACAATAATTGTTTGCTTATTATTTTATATTAGTTTATTTCAGATTTTCCTTTTTTTAAGTAATTTTTTCACAAATTGTATACTTTTTGTTTTATTACTTTTGTTTGTTTACCTTTGAATCATGTCTTTTTGGTTTTACTAAATTTTACTACAAGAAATTTCTGCAGTAAAAATTAGTAAATTTTCAGCCAAGAACTGTCACTTTACACTCTCAATTTGTGTTTTCATTTACTGTAACTTGAGTAAACGAACGCAATTTCGTAAAATGCAGTAAAATTCAGTAAAAATTTGTAAAAATTTTTGGGTACTCGAACACATTTACTGTTGCGCTTCAGTATTACAACTATTGAGCTCAACAGCTACAACTTATGAATGCGCCCAATTTAAACATTTTTTTTATGAAAAAAAATTGGAATGAAAATTGCACAATCAGCACTGTCCGTTCTCGTTCTGTGTAAAGCTAAGTACTCTGTTCATCATTTCGTGCGAACTGCTGTCAAAAGTCCATATAAAAAAAATTCATGCGAAATAATTGCAAAAAAAATGGCCGAAGTTGTACTCTGTTCAAATTGTGGAAACATACGAAATGTTTCTGGCAGCATTATTTTGTCAACCACAAAATGTTTCTGGCAACATATTTTTCAACTGCGAAATAATGTAAACACCACTTATTTCGTACGGAATTTCAAACAACAGCTGATCATATTTTACTTGTTGTGGTTTCAATTTTAAGTTTGTTGCGCAAAATCTTTAAAATAATGGAAAATAGTCAAAATATGACAAAAATTTAAAAAGACAAAATTAAATTTAGTGACACAGAGAAGCGTCTACTTATATCAGCTATAAAAAAAAGGAAAAGTATTTGGGATAAGTCACATAAGCTACATTCCATCCGCATATATTAAATGTAGGAACAAATATACATCCCGTATCATGCTCCGATTTTTATGAAACTTTTGTCATGGGTGGTACTCTTAAATCTAAGAATTATGTTAAAAAAATTTTGGAGCGGACTCACTTAGTTTGGGAGTTATAGGTCTCTAAATTTCAAACATATATGTGTCTATAACTTCCTTCATATTATTGCTACATAGTTGATATTAATATCGTTGGATAGGACTTGTAAATACCTTTCAAACGATATATAACAACCTAAGGTTCTACAGAGTTGGAAAGGCTAGCGGTTCAAAAATCATTTTTTTGTATTGCCTTTTTTTTACAAAAGTACCGTTAAATCGAAAAGGGGTCTATATAACGGTTTTTTATTATATAGTAAAATGAATAGAAGAATTTCACACCTTTCATTTGACACCTATATCATAAATATTTAATAAGGAATGAAGACACTACAAAGGAATTAAAACTTAAAAGTTGAAGATAGTTACTTTTTCATAGAACTACACGTATTAAGTATACAAAAATATACAATGAGTGTAACACCAAAATTTGTTTAATTTTTCTTGTGATAATAGTGGACTGAAAATGTAGTACGGCCGCGCACTAAGATTTTATTCTTCATAGTATTTCGTATCACAACGAGCTCTAATAAATATTTTTATCTAAAATAATTTTTATGTTTTACTATTTTATATTACTGCAAGGTTTCCGCATTGTCGAACAGTGGCTTCGCTGAGTAAAGATTTTCTGCATTGCCGGCCTCCGGCCGGGCTTAAGGATTTTCTCCTCTATGTATGTCGAACAGTGGCTTCGCTGAGTAAAGATTTTCTGCATTACCGGCCTCCGGCCGGACTTAAGGACTTTCTCCTCTATGTATGTCGAACAGTGGCTTCGCTGAGGAAAGATTTTCTGCATTGCCGGTCTTCGGCCGTGCTTAAGGATTTTCTCCTCTATGTATGTCGAGCAGTGGCTTCGCTGAGTAAAGATTTTCTGCATTGCCGGCCTCCGGCCGGGCTTAAGGATTTTCTCCTCTATGTATGTCGAACAGTGGCTTCGCTGAGTAAAGAATTTCTGCATTACCGGCCTCCGGCCGGACTTAAGGATTTTCTCCTCTATGTATGTCGAACAGTGGCTTCGCTGAGGAAAGATTTTCTGCATTGCCGGTCTTCGGCCGTGCTTAAGGATTTTCTCCTCTTCGTATGTCGAAAACTATATTATATTTAGTATATTAAACTAGAATTTTTATCGAGCTATGCAATTAGTTTGGCGGATTTAAGGGGTTATAAAGCATGCCCGCAAAATTTAAAAATTTAAAGAATGGGTCTTGCTTGCTAGCTCTACACCACCTTAAAAATATAAATTTTTGGACATATCCATTGTAAAAGGCCTTCCTCCGGTTGTATTCCGGAATGGACCTTTTTAAATGCCGCCATAACCCCTCTACTGTATTGGTGTGTTGCCCGGATTGCTCATCTCTGAAGGATACACTGTGATTCACCTTGTGGTGAATGTATTCTCCTTCTGATAAAGTATCGTACGCCTAATAATAGATAACAATTATTTAAAACGATAAATGGAAAAAGGTATACTTATACAAAAAAAATATGTTCATACCTTCCAGCAATCAGAAACGATTATGGACCCCGGTCTGATATATCTTTTTATTAGGGGTACCAAAACTTCACGGGATCTACTATCTACGGGAATCATAAATGATCTTCCTGTCTCCCGTTCTACTCCACCAAATATCCATTGACCATCAACATGATGTCCTCTATGGTATTTCCTTTTCCCTAATTTGGTCTCATCGATTTCTACGACTATATTTGGTCCTCCAATCACCAAATTGGTTTGGAACGATCCAAAAACACATACCTCTCGACAAAATGAATTAAAATCGACCGCGGTTTTTAACGAAATGGATATTTCCGCCTTTATAAAGTTTAATGGACTGTTTTTTGTCCAAAAATATACAAATAGTATTATTTGGAAAACAGTCAACCTTGATTTTTCAAAAAATGTCCCGGTTCGAAAACTTACAACAGCGCGGCATAACGATCGTTTCTTATTATTTTTTTTAAACTTCTCAAAACACCTATTTTCGCGTACAAATATTTAAATTTAATTTAGAATATAATTTACTTTAAAATTATAAACAAATTAGACTCACTTCCACTTCCATCCGTCTTTACAGTCACTTTTAACTAGTTTTAGCACATGGCCATTTCTACATTTGTAGTCGCCCTCCTTGGGAACAAGACCCCATTCCATTAATTTTTGGATAACTTCTTCCGAAAGTTTTCCATCTTCCACACAATTAAATAACTTGAATATATCAAACACACGCATGTTGACACTTTGAAATGCACTTTACTTGTAATGTACTCATACTTCTTTACATTTTCTCATATTTAAAGTAACGGTATTTTTTTAAATTGCTTTAATTTTTAATTTTTTATTAATAATAAGAAAACCTTGAAAATGTAAAAAATGAAAACATACATACACATAAGCATATTAATATATTGCAAAAACTAATATACAAACATACTTACATATGTCCAAGAACAAATATGCAAGTAGCAAAAAAATTAAAAACTAAACCTATTATACATTTGTATGTGTACGTACACTCCTAATAAGTAGCTTGTTTTTACATCTGTATCAAATGTTTCAACGTACAGTAAAATCATATCTGGCCTTATTTGAAGTTTTAATTCCTCTGTAGTGTCTTCATTCCTTATCAGATATTTATGATATAGGTGTCAAATGAAAGATGTGAATGTCTTCTATTTATTTTACTATATAATAAAAAACCGTTATATAGACCCCTTTTCGATTTAACGGTACTTTTGTAAAAAAAGTCAATACGAAAAACTGATTTTTTAAGCGCTAACCTTTCCAAATCAGTAAAACCTTAGGTTGTTATATATCGTACGATATCCATATCAACTATGTAGCAATAATATGAAGGAAGTTATAGACACATATATGTTTGAAATTTAGAGGCCTATAACTCCCAAACTAAGTGAGTCCGCTCCAAAATTTTTTTACCATAATTCTTAGATTTAAGAGTACTACCCATGACAAAAGTTTCATAAAAATCGGAGAATGATACGGGATGTAAATTTAAGCCTAAATGTATGAATAAATTAGGAAATTACACTTGCATCTGAAGCAAACCCTCCTTTATCATTTATATCCTGAGGTTAGGGACTTTTTGCAGAGCGTGTCTTCAAAGAGCTCCTCTATAGATGCTGCAATTTGCATTAATTGACACGTTGCAGCGCAAGCTCCTAATATTATTTTGTTGTCCATTTTCCAATTTTTTTAAATTAATCACTTCAAATATAAACATATGGTTTTTGTTTACATAAGAAAAACAATGGTGCTTACTTCAAGGCAATAAAACCGATAAATTTGTTGTAAATCGTGGTATTGTCACCACTGATAAGTTGACAAAATTTTCAAACGAAGTAATCAATGTTGCTCAACATTTTTCGAAAATTCAAACAGAGTACTAAGCTTAACAGAGAAAACAGTCATCTAAAACTTTTCATATGATAAAATAAATTGCACAGAAAGGGAAGCATATGGACCTTGCAAACTAAAAGCTCTGATATTAAAATGCCAGAACAAAGATTGTTTTTATACCCTTACGGTCCAATGTATAACACAGATCTTTTATGTACCTTCCTTAATACGTGCTTCCTTCTTGAACGCGGCCTCGGTATAAAACGGTTCATATTTTCTGACACGTTCTCCGTTAAAACGGAAATCCTCGGTTTTTTTTAAACCTTGACTCTGTTAAAGAAAACGTTTATTTAAATATTTTACAAACTACTTGTAGAAATACTTTCTTTAATGATTTTCATTTTAGTCACATTAGTTTTGAAACTTATTGTTTTAATGTCATCATTTTATCAATTACATTTTTGTTTTATAAATCCAAATAAATTGTTCAACTTGTTTAGAAGCACATAAAAATTTGTGTCGTACAATCTTCTTGGTATCGCAACAGGTTATGGGCCCAGTTAGCTATAAAGCAATGGTTATTTTAAAGTCATCTTTTATGAAGCTGAATAGCGACAACTATAATTTATGGAAATATAAATTAGAGCTTATTTTAAAACGTGAAAAGCTATGGAGGTGTGTATTTGTAATTCCAGCAATACCATTAACACCAGATTGGGTTAAACAGAATGACGAGGCAACAGCTATCATTGCTTTGTCGGTGGAAAACCCGCAGTTGTTTCTAATTAAGAAAGTATACATTGGGATCTACTGTACGGTTGATGCGCAAGATACATATGTGGATTGCGTTTTTTCATGGAGCGTGATATTTCTGATCATATAATGGAAATTAAAGTTTCTTTGGGTAAGGTATTTACGGAGCGATGGCTTGTAGTAATGCTGTTGAGTAGTTTACCATCTTCGTTTGATATGTTGCTGACAGTTTTGGAAGCGCGTAAGTTGGATGAGTTAACCATGAGAGTAGTTGAAACCAGTTTGAAGAATATCGACGTCAAACAAATCATATACAGACAAACATCGCAATGAAATCTACTTCGCGGGATTGGTAAAAGCAAAACGTATGTCATCATTGCAAACTAAAAGGCCACATTAAGAAAAATTGTTAGAAACTAAAGAAATTAAAGCAACATAACAAAAAAACGATGTCAAGTGAATCGAATAAAAGTTTTGGACTGGCAAATGGTGAAAGCAACTGGATTTTGGATTCTGGAGCACCATGTCACAAGTACACAAATTTCAGATTTTATTTATATCAATAAATGTATAAAAGAAAGTAACTGTGGCTAGTGGTGAAACGATCACATCAAGTGGAAAAAAAGGTATTTGCAAAATTGAATTGTTTAATAACAAAAATGAAAAGAAGACTGTACTGATGAAAGATGTTTTGTTCATTCCGAGGTTTCATTGCAATCTTTTGTCGGTCAACAAAATACTGAAGAAAGGATTTTAGGTGATTTTCAATAATTCAAGATGCAGTATTCAAGATAGTTCTGGTAAGGAAATTGCAGTTGCAGATATCAATAATGAATTATTCATATTACGTACATTAGGTTGCTGAATGCAAAGACCAACATTGTTTTATTTTTATATACAAACACAAATGTGAACTTTCTAAAATGCATTTAATGTTTTAAAAATATTAGGAATTATGTATTTATCCATTATTAGATTATTTGTTTGTGTTAAGATGTTTCTTAAAAAAATTACATACTTGTTAAGATATGTATGTATTGTTTATTATATTATAAAGATGAAATGAAATGATAAATTTTTGCATTTTTGAGATATGGTTGTTATTTTTCAAAAGCCCCAATTTTTTGGCATTGTGTTGACGTGGATGTCGCCAACTGGAATAAGGGTGAATATAATTTTACGAATAACTCTCCCATGTGAAACTTTAAAAAAATCATAGGTATAGTCAGTTCACAAGTTCTTTCAAAGTAGTTCTAAAATCCGCTAAAGCCGAAAAAATAAGTAACTTGGGGGATATAAAAATAAGAATTTCAAAAACATTAATAAACAAGTTCATAACTCTAAAATTAAAAATTCACATACGCAAAATTTCTACAAAAGCAGTCAAACAACATTTAGGTCATAATTGTATGTAGTTTAAGCGTAGAATATACACAACCAATTTTTGAAGTTAGACTTACGAGAAGGCGAAATTATACATTAAATGATTTTACAATTAGCATTTCATTTCATAAAATATATGAATAAATATCATACAAAATTTATTGTGTATGTATATTAAATTTGCCTTCCTGTAGTTGTTTCGGCAATTACCACAATAATACCGGGTTCTGAAATATTGCAAGTACGCTCTGCACCTGAATATAGAAAATAATTAAAATTAATGTTCTGTGCGCACAAGTATAAAACGAATAATAAAAAAAACTTAATTTCAGGCCTAGGATATAAGCATAAATTTTGCCTTTCTTCTGAAATTTTAAAACAAAACTAAAATTCAATATCATTGATTTTCTATATTTACATAGTGTCTTGACGATCCATCGATTTGTGTTTGCAAAAGTCAAAGTCGAAATGAAAAGTATCACTAAAAATGTTCTGTTGTTTTTATGATGTTTGTTTGCGGTTGAAATATTACTGCACAAATTAAAATTTTTTGGATATGTAATTTACATGCACCGTGTAAAAAAATTACTACTCTTTAATATATGTAAACAATATAAAAAATAATAATTATGGTTATTATACGAAAAGAAAATATAAGCGATAAATACTGTAATATACATGCATAATATTATACTAATAAACACACAAAAATAAGTTTCAAGAAACAAAAAAAAAACAAAGAATCTTTGATTTTCGATTTAGTTATGCTTACGAGTAATATCCAGCGGTCGACGGCGAATCGCCCGCAGCCTAGTAATTAAGTATTAACCAATTACATAAATATATACGGTAAAATACAAAAACAAAAAACATTCTAAATAAACAACTTAAAATTCTCTACTTATCTTACTTACTTTTTACAAAATACATATAGAAAAAACTCTGCCTCATTTCTACACAAAGCAAATTGCACAAACACACTTTGTATATGTAATAAGTATCCAAGTATAGCTAGCAACTTCAAACGTTTATACCTCCCAAAATACTAAACCGATTTAAATAAAATTAAGATTGCGCACATCTATCTAAAATCCCCATTAAAAACATATAATTTATTCCGAAATCGGTTCAGTATTACGGCTGTAAAAGGGATCTCAAAAAACGTGTTTGCCTATTAATAAGATAGATTCACACACACTGTGTACATGTGCACATAAACCCATTTCAGTATTATTGTATGTGTGCAAAAAAGGGCGAAATTACAACAACCACACCAATTTCTATCAAGAATTTTAAGTTTTAGTATTTTATAATAAATAAGATATACAGGTGTGTCACAGAATATGTACGAAAGTGAAAATTTACACAATTTTCAATTCGTACAGGTTTTGTTTTGCTTCTTCAGCTTTCATACGTTTTCATAAATCCGAAAAATATCAAAACCTCATTTTTTTGTTATTAAGTATGGTATCTCTATTGAACAGCTGGTTTGTAAACAAAAAAAGTAGAGAAAACAAAACAGAAAAAAAGTAATAAATAATTGTGGTTATTTGCAAAATATATTAAAAAGCATCTTTAAAACTAAATTTTATATTTCAAAAATTGTTCAATATCAATATGCCTGGTGCTTCAATAGTTGCAGTAATGATGGAAAACAGGACGCAATATTCCGTTGAAAAATTGGGACACCGCACACTAAGGGACGCGTCGAATCCTCTTTCTTGTCAAATACAATGTAAGTACATACTTACAAAAAACTAACTGACGTTTTAGCAGTTTTCTTTTAGTTGTTATTCCCCTTTATGTTACTTGGGATGCCAAGCTGCATTTCCGTCAATTTAACTTAAAAAAGATATGATAACTTAAGAAAAAAAATATGGCAGGGTTTATTTTGTTTATTTCACATTTTTTATAGTTGATTTTCTAAACTTTGACAAAAATATAAAATTTTCAAAAAAAATGGTTTTTCCTATTTTTTAAAACACAGCAAAAAAACAGCATAAGTCTTTACCATTTTAAATATTTTACGCACGTTACTTTTATGTTAATGCTCTTAAAATATCAATTACACCTTTCTATTTTGCAACGAATTAAAAACGAAAAATTTTTTCGTTTTATGTTTTCTAGAGAAGCTAAAAACGTTTTCATTTTCACTTTCGTACGAATTTGGTTTCTGTGACACACCTGATATTATGTATTTAAACGCGGAAAATACTATACTATACAACTGCTCTGTGGTGTATGAGGAGCGCTTGTGACTACTAACCAGTATGTTGTTGGTATGAATCCCAACGCAACTTTTTCAAAAAAATTTTATAAGTAAAATTATTTCGAATACCATTTTTTGCCCATATTTTAGCATATTAGAGATCTGCTTCATAAAATTGACCGTAGGACAGCTGGGGCCATAAAAAATAACAGAAAAGGACACATAACAAAAAAGTTTTTTGGCTAAATCTCATTAATTATTGGATCGAGTTTTCTAATTTTTAAACTTAAAAATTAAACTACAAATTCCAACAGAATGATCCAAAATTTAGGTCCCTACGTTGTGTGAGGCCTTAGTTCTCGATATTTTATATTAGCAGACGAACAGACGGACATCGCTCATTCGACTTCTCTGTCTGTAAGGATCCAGAATATATATACTTTATGGGGTCTTAAATGAATAACGAAGAAATTACATATGGAATGCCAATCCTATATATCCCCTTTCCAAATTTTTTGGTGAAGGGTATAAAAATATTCCGTACTAACTTTAAAATACTTAATGCTTGAACAATTCGTGTAATGAAGTATTTTATCCTTTTTTGCCGTACAGTTTCACATTTTGAAACACACATCCATTGATACTGCCATGATTTGCAAAGGCAAAGATTTATTTTTTCCTTCAAGATCTACGATTAATCAATTATCCCAATTTAGTGCAATTAATTTATATTCAGGAGAATCGCATGTTTGCAAAATTTCAGAATATGTAATTTTTATTTATCGGTTGGGTGTATTCTCTTCTTTTATAGAAATTTTTTGAGGATGGTTCATCCGGATTAGCAATTTTGCAGGAGTTTCTTTTCTACGGACCAGCGCCACAAAATGATTTGCAACAGATCATAAATATGCGGATACGCCATAGAAAAGATATTGGGATAATGTTAATACAAATTGAAATTTGTGAAGAAGATTGACGTTTTCAGCGGATTGGATAGCATTTAAATGGGTATCTAATTCTGCTGATCTATTGCTTGAAATACATACTTGACCAGTCTAGTTTTTTTTTTAATTTTCACTACGATTATGTGTGACCATTATTCATTTAAAGCATAGGTGCCCAGAAATGAAATGTTTTTGTATTGGTGAGAAATTTTGAGAGATTCAGTACAGTAAAACGTAAAAGTAAACGAAAAGTTTTTTGTTCAATTTAAATCACATGGAACTAATTTCTGTTTTTACCCACAGAATATGAAGCATGAAAATAATTTTAAAAATTTTGATGTCTTACAACACTTCTTGCAATTTTTGAAAATCCTTTTAAAATCTTTATCTAATTATGAGTTTGATGTATGTATGATTACTATGATGAGCTAACGAATTTCCTATGTGAAAGCGAGAGATGTCCGTCTCGTATTTTATTTATTATCTGCTCTGCAGCCTTCATTACAGAGAATTGGCTTATGAATTTTGATGCTAAAGCAGCCTGGTGGATAATACAATGAAATGCAATAACATCAAAACCATGCTTTTTTAACTGTCCGACAAATCCTTTATGTTTACCCGACATAATGTTTGCTCCATCTGTGCAGACCCCAACAAATTTTTTCGGGTCTACAATCGACAGAATGTTGTCGCATATTACATCAAATAACAACTTTCCTGTAACATTTCAGTAAAAAGTTTCCAACGAAAACATGATTTCTAAAACATTGTATTCTTTGTCCACACAACGAACGCAAATAAGAAGCTCACAGAGATCATTTATGTCAGTCGTTTCATCAATACAAAAGGAAAAAAATTCACAATTTTTTAGTTTTTCCTTAATTGCCAAATCTACAAAAACTCTTAATTGCGCAACACGTCGCGTAATGGTATTACGAGACAAAGGGACAGATTCTACAAAATTAATGTTATAATTAAGTTTTACCAAAATTTTACTTAATAATTCTTTTATAAAAACTCCATCAGTAAATAGTCTGCCCTGCTTCACAATACCAAGACTAACTACGCTCGAAATTTTTTTCTCAATTTACTATTCAATTTCATTTCTATATTTTCTTCCTTTTTTAACCATCCCTTCAATTTGTTCAAATATATATTTTTTATTTCCATAAAAATCTAATTTTTTCCTCCTCATTACATCTTTTCATATCACTATGAAAAGAGTCATAATGCCTTGTAATAACATGTTCGTAATGTCCTTTAAATGTTGCATTACCAAAGGCATTCATAATCATGAAAAATTTTCGTAATGGTACGACAATTTTTTCTTCGCAACTTCCGATTAGCATGTGTTCTTGTTGACGTCTGGCAGACAACTAAATTAAAAGAGTATAACAAAGTGATGGGTGGAGCCATTTAACAATTTTTGAATGAAATGGGCACCTATGATTTAAAGTTAATGCATCGCAAATCGATAAAGTAACTTACAGAAACTTGGGGTGGCTTTCTCTATACACAATCTTAGCAAAAATACCGTTTCAGAAATCATGGTTAGATGGGGTGGATTGGGACTCTTCAGCCCATTTTATATACATAAAGAACACTACGTTAAGGTACAGAAGAACTTTACAAATCCTCGAACAAATACAAATACCACGATGGCTAACTTACAGTCCTGAATCCATTGTAGAACGTAATTGCTTTTGTGATGCATCCATTGATGTATGCATCAGAGAACGACAAAATCTGATTGCAAAAATATTCATAAGTAATCAACAACCCATGGTAGAATAATACAGGTAGTGTCGAAGAGTTAACGGACTTTTTTTGGGTTCGAGTCTGTCAAAATTTTATATGTATTACTAACACACACTCATACTGCTAAAAAGCACACTTTATCACTTGTTTCAAATACAAATAAGAAAATGAAAAGAAACAAAATTCTTTATAGAACAGAAAATGCAACCATTTTGCCATTTTTCTTTTGTACTTTTAACAGCTTCGAACCAAAAAGCAGTGTTGTTGCAGCTTCGACACCACCTGTATTATTACAATATGCAACAACCTAAAAACATGGCTTTGTGTTCAAACCACCAAACTTGTTCAAATACTTATATTCGCTGCTGCTATTTAATCAGCCGGTTATTGTTGGCTCTGTGTTTTATTCATGTGTCGCATCATACCAATCAACTCGGGTATTTGCTCGTTTTACTCAACGATGATTATTTTTATCAGTGTTCGAAAATGAACGTTATATAATGTACTTTAGTGTTCTGTACGGTAGAATATTGAATACACATACGCAAATAGTGTTTGTCTAGGAAATACACAAAAAGAAGGTTATTCTGCTTGTGATCTTTCTACACAACGAGAATACTGTACTGAAGAAATTCAGCACAAAAGATGAAAACATTTAATTGTGTTTTGTTTTTTCGTGGACAAACAAAAACACATTATTCTTTATGTACAGTTTGTGTATTTACTACGCATGTATTAAAAAAACAAGATTGCGCACTCAGCCGTACAAAATAAATTTTTACTGCGCATTTACGTCATAATAGAATATAAATGAGTGTTTGTTGTAAAAACTGTAACAGATTTTTGGCGAAAAACTGGAAATATGTAACTTCTAAACGGGTGTATCGATTTAAACTAAATTTTAAATGGACAGAAAGGAGTTGCAGTCGTAAAACTTTTGATTTAGTCTTAAAGCTATTTGAGGAAGAGCTTCCTCGGGCTACCAAAGTTTTACATTTCGGCTTACTTTCCATACCCAAATGTACTATTGTTTACAGCACGTATTCTATGTATGTATGTATTTCTACGTCACAACACAACAAAATAACGGACCTGCGCAATGCGAGATCTTGTTTTCTTGATTCATGATACAAATAACTGTTTGTTGAAGAAAGTGTAAGTTTTTTGCGCAAGACTGGAAATAGCCACATATGTACATATGTACATAAGTATGTAACTTATGTAATTTCTAAACGGGTGCATAGATTTGAACAAAATTTTAAATGAGGCATGATATATGTACATACATACATATATATCTATAAGCGCACACACAGCTTTGTGTGTATTAATTTTTTTGTATTCATTTTACATTTGTTTTTTAATTACCATGCAGGGAATGTCAATAGTGAAATTATATTGATTATCTATTGATAAAGTCACAAGTTATTTTAACTAATTGTACCCCAACTAATGCTACATATCTACTATTGACATTTAACACAGGCTTGTCCTAAGAAATCTACCAGTAGACTGCGTCAATACTGATAAGGTAGTTCTTGTGGGACCATAGGGAGAAAATGTCAATAGTAAGATTGTACTGACTTACTATGGACGATATCACCACACTATGGGGAATGTCCGTAGTAAAACTGCACTGAGTCACTATAGATGCTGTAACCACCTGCAGAAAATGACAATATTAAAATTATACTGAAGATTTGAAATTTCAAAACATCTTACTGATAACAGGGAAATTCAAATAGGATATTTTCAAAAAAAAATTTGGGTGGATAGGGCACCCCCATACAAAGCAATTTTCAATTTCCCTATATTTGTATAACTAAAATAGTGAAACTCTCTAAATTTGCTGTAACCGGTTCTTAAAAGAGAGTGAAACTTCCAGAAAAATCTCGTTGGTATCGGAGGGGGAAACGGTTACCCACCATATGAGGTAACTATTAGTTTTCTCATACCTGTACAACTATAAGAGTGAAGTTATCTAAATACGGCATGTTTTATTCTTGGAACATCGTGGGACTTCCAGCAAAATATTTGTGGTATAGGAGGGGGGAAACGGGTACCCCGGTAGTAGAAAAATATTAATTTTCTTATATTTGTACAACTATAAGAGTGAGGCTTTTTGAATTCGGAGAGTTTTATTCTTAGAATAACGTGCAATTTCAAGAAAAATACTAGCTGTATAAAACGACAAAACGGTTAACCCCCATACAAAGTTATCTAGATACTAAAACGGAATGTGTGTTTGTTTAATTGTACCTTATAGGATAGCATATCTCTGAACCGACCTTTCTGAAATTTTCGCAAAATTTATCTGGGACTCTGGAATGCATTATAGGATACTTTTCCCAACTAAGCCAACTTTAGCGCCAACAAATTATAGTACTCCTTTCACATAGTTTTTAACAGATTCTATAATATACACAAGCACAACTTCGCCATTTGTAGACCGATTTTCAAATTTGCGCGCTAAAAAAATTACCAATTTTCAAAAACTTTTTTGCACATGGAAAATCTTTTTTTGGGAAATTTGGGGGGAGGCGTTGGTGCAAATTACTTGGCCTAGTAATTGATTATCAAATAACATCGTCATTTGTGGACTAATTTTCAAAATGCTTCTTGCATTTATCTTCTAATATTCTGCCTTATTACGGTTGTCGAATTTTCGTCTTCGACTTCGACAGTGTGGACAAGATTAAAGTATAATACTGTGTGGTTCTTTAATCTAGTACAACTTGTCGAAGTCAAAGGCGAAAATTTGACAACCGTAATTAGGCCCATTTTTTTTTAAATGAAATGTGCACGAAAAAAAGGATTATCAAATTACTTAGTAGTTTGTAAACCAATTTTCAAAATTATTTTTTCGTCATATGTGAACCATCTGGAGAACACCAAATACGCCTTAAAATTGAACGATCTCGAGCAACACGAAGCATGATTAGCAACTCAGCGATTTCGAACTTCAACCTCAAGGGCCTCCGACGAAGGGACTATTATATCGGCCAAATATAATGGAACAAATGTGCTGCTGCCTCGCATTCCCACGATACCAACAGATT
Source organism: Gymnocheta viridis (assembly GCA_956483585.1). Classification (NCBI taxonomy): domain Eukaryota; kingdom Metazoa; phylum Arthropoda; class Insecta; order Diptera; family Tachinidae; genus Gymnocheta; species Gymnocheta viridis. Next base: position 40,362,767 of record OY101444.1, read on the forward strand.
TGCAATTTGACCTTAAAAGATTGCAGTTTCCTGTTCATTTAGCGCTACAATGACAATTAATAAAGCAAACGGTCAATCCCTGCAAGTTTATGGCTTAAATTTATCAAGTCCATGTTTGTCCCACGGACAGCTTTACGTTGTATGCTTCAGTGTAGGAAAACCAAACAATTTGTTTGTTTATGCTCCGCATGGACAAACTACAAATGTTGTATATCCTTGCGTTTTACAAAGGTTAATTTACATATAATAAAATAATTGTTTTTTAACTACATAAACACTTTTTATTTAATTTTGTAATGATGGGGGTAGCAAAGAACACCGGGTTAAGCTAGTCAAAACTAAAAGAGAAAAAAATTAACAAATTGTTGACAGTGTCACCAAAAAGACACCATAATTGTTGACACTTTTTAACCCCATGCTTCCTTCAGGGTATGTATATATATATATGTATGAATTGCTATTGTGCTGCTAATGCGGGGTTGTTGCCGGTTGAAACTTTACGTCAACAAAAAACTATTCTGTTTCCCTCTCTCATCAACAAGTTGGCATGTTATGCCAGCTACATACTTACATATTGTAAGTACATATGTTTGAAAGCCCATACACAAATGTACTTTGTTTACAACACATATTCTATGTCTACGTCACACAAACTGATGATCGCAACACAAGAAAATAGCGGACCTGGGCAATGCGCAATCTGTTTTTTTATTCATGTCATGGTAGAAAAATACAGGTAGTAGCGAATCGTCAACGGACTTTTTTTGGTTCGCAGCTGTCAAAATTTTTTGCCATTTTTCTTTTGTGCTTGTTGACATCTTCGAACCTAAAAGCAGTGTTGTTGTAGAAGTACATAAACACTAAAAAATAGATATCGTTTCTGGGTGTGTGTACAAAACACTAAATAATGTACAGTTTATTTTCGAACACTGATTTTGATGAAGAATAAAATACAAATGCATTCGTTCTGATTAGCAACGTGTATTTTGATGATGAATAAAATACAAAAGACAAAAATGAACGCGTATACATGTAGTGAGGATTACAAAGAGCTAACATATGAACAAAAGCAAAAAGATTTAAGAGCAACAAGGCAATATTATGTGCTAATGTATTAAGCAATATTATTATATTATGTAGGTATGTATTAATTTTAGCAAAAAACACTTAATCCATTTTTTAGATGAATTTTTAAAAATATTTATTTTACAATATAATTTTGTTTTATTTGTTTGTTTAATTTTTTTTTGTATACATACATACATACATATTATAATTTCATGAAGGCAGAATTTTATTAGAAACATCTAACAACTGTAGTAATTTTTAAAGCAAAATACAAATTTTAAATTTTCCATATTTTTAATATATCAAATATCTTGGTCGTTTTCCATTTTTAATTGTTTACTTGCTAGTGTGTATTAAAACAATAATTTGACTCTTCTACTTTGATTTTATTCAACTTGAACACTTGTTCGTGTATAAATTTGAATAAAACATGTTCGATCAATAGACATGCAACTACACAAATGATGCGTTTGTAATTAGCATACTGATTTTATTCAACATTGAGTTTTGTTGCATGATTAAATGTTAGTAAGCATTTTAGTGTATGATGAATGATTTGAGTAAAACATGTTTAATCACTCGACTAACTTTTACTTAAATGAAGCGTTTACCACTACGATGCTGATTTTACTCAACGTTGATTTGTTTTGCATGATTAAAAGTGAATAACAAATTTAGTATATGATTAAATCAGGAAAAAAGTGATTATTGCCTTTCTCTGGTATGCAAACAAATGCAAATGTTGTCTTGAATGCTATTTGAGACATTTTATACTTCAGTGCACTTACTTCTTGTTTTGCATGACACACACAATGTGTGCAAACAACAATAATAAACAATGAGCGAACATAGCTGATAAGTAACAAGTTGAACACAGTTATGACATGTATACAAAAAATTAAAACTGCAAAGAACAACAATGACTACTATCACACATAACATTTTTGCAAGACATCATTGCTTGACGAATAAACAAATACACGAATAAATGGCAGGTCGTGCTATTGATCGGCCAAACACAAAGCAAACACACTTTAATTTTTTTGTTGTATTGTTATTGTGTGCGCTCGCTTAGATTTTTTATATGGTGTAGTGTGCAATAATCAGATTTTATACAGTATTATCATATACACTGCAGCATAGTCTTCAGTGTTGACAAACAACCAAGTGGTTTTGCGCAGACTTTTAGTATGCATATGCTACTGCTATGTATATATGTAAATCTCTGTTGTTAATATAATGTAAGTATACACACATATTCGTATATTGCAGCAAAGACCAAGGTAGCACCAGTAATAACCGTAAAACCAAGTTTGGCAGTTTGTGCAGCAACTCTGTTAGGTATATGGTACCAAAAGGTTAAATGTGGCATTTAATGATCCCGTATCCATTTGGGAAATAAGCACATTCACAATAATTTCGGTTTTAATTCATTATTTATTAGCCTAAGCCAGTTAGATCTGCTTCCGCGCACTAATCATACGCTACTTAATTCTGGTTTATAAAAATCTACATCTTACTTCTCTTCGTTAAGCGTGTGGGTGTGTAATTTGGGCATTTTGTTTGAAATTCTATAATATACGCCTCATTAAAATAACCCAGTCCAATGATTTGAGTAATGATATTAAAAATTTTTTTAAAATACTCGCGTTGGCTGAAGTAGTAGATCGCGCGTTGACTACAAGCAAATAATGACTAAGAACGTGGGTTCGAGCATAGCATTGGTCACTGAACAGTACCGGCAGCAATTGATAGTGGTGTATGCTGGTATATAAGTAATAACAAATATAATTTTCTTATCGTTAAGCGATCAGTTTATTTTATCATTCCTCTTTCTTAGAGTAAAACTTAAAAACTAAACTTAAACTTAAGTTACAAAATATTATAAAGCAGCCCCATACCCAAGTACTGCTGAGTTTGCGTCTGGTGTTCTATTTCTTTATAATTGTTTACTTTAGCAATGTGTGCAATATTGCTGATTATATAACATAATAATTTAAATACCCTGTTGGGAATTTAGAGTTGTGTTAACTTATATATATGTATGTACATCCCAGCTCAAATCGTCGGCAAAGTAAAATAATTAATAAAAATGGCTGCACATCTTAAACAAATTAATGAGCCTACTTAATAGCAGAAGCGCTGCAACTGATCTAAGAACTGACATAACGCGCAATATCGCCACGTGTCCTCTCTCTCTATACCTTCTCGAAGAAGGTAAGACATTGGTTGGTAGGCATATTAGTTGCCAGAGTGTTACTTCTCTTATAGAAAATAAGAAAACAAAGTCCAATCCGTTGTCCGTGTTGATCATTTTAGAATCCCACCAAAAAACCCTTCATGCTAGTTTGACATTAAGTAAAACTTTTTTACGTTTTATTTATTTCTCGAGGAAACATATAAAACAGAGTTGCATATTTTTCTCGCAACTTCCTCGGTCTCAACAACGCATTTGTGCCAAAAAGCTGGCCAAAAAGGCAAAAATGAATTTAAAGAAATCTTAAAAACTATGTACACAGATCGATAAACAACAAAATTTTACATCATATTGTAAATTTTTAAGACTTTATGTTGCGGTTTATAGCTCTGAGACACTGCTAAAGTCAAGAAAGTGAAGAAAATCACATGCGCTTTTAATTTTTTTTCGGTTTCAAGATGTTTATATGATTTTTTTTGTAAACGAATAAAGGTATTACAATTTTTTTCAGTGAAAGATTTGTTCAAAAGCTATTTTTGATATTTAAAAAATAAATTATCTTAAATAGTTCGTTTAAAAATTAAAAATAAATAATTAAATTTACACTTTTTTAGCATAAAAAATAAAAAGGTTTTTAAAAGTGAAGGTAGCAAAAGTAGAAATTATGTTTTATATCAAAATAAAATTTTGAATGTCTAATTTTAGACCAAAAAAAAGTTTGCGCAAGTTTGCGCCATTATTTTTAACGATTTTTATTTTTTTGCTCATCAGGCACCTCTTCAAATACTTTTTTTACATCATAATCTATTGTCTATTGAATTTAAATGTTATTCACGTCACTTTTAACACATTATTTGTTAGCAAAATATTTGTACATACCTTATTAAAGTAAATTTTAAAAGAATTAATCACAAAAATTAGATTAAAAAAGAAAACATTGGCACATAAAAAATACATGGGTCGCCCAAGTACCAGACTACTCACTAACTTACGCATAAAACCATAAGTGTAAAAATACTGTTAGTATCGCCCTGTGTTTCTATTTACAATCCACACACTTAACTTGTTATGTCAACTACATGAAATGTTATATGTAACCTTAGTTGTAAGTCATTCAATCTTTATTATTCATTCAATAAACGTGTTATAGAAAAGTTCGTCTTTTGTGTCGTGTACTTATTCAGACATTTATTCCTAAAATCCCTTACAAATACATATTCATATATGGGTTATTTTATACAATTTTTCTCAGAACCGTTTTGTAACTTCGAGAGATAACATGGAAAAAGTTTACACAAGATTACAGTTATTTCCAATAGTAAAGGAATCTGAGCAATTGACGAGAAATTGCAGTTTTTAGTTAGAAAATTATGCGAAATTTCAAGGAGATGAGGACATATGACATGATTTCGGCGTTTTTAATTATTATAATATTTTTGTGTGTTAAGTATTAAATAATATAAGATAAATTTTATAAATCTGCATACATACTCGTATATATGAAAATGAATCTGTGTTTGTATGTATGTTTGATTTGCTTGTTTGTTACTTACTACGAGAGCGATCTTTTTAAAATTTAGATACTTTTTTACCCACGACTGGGGGTTGTTGGAAAAATACCCAGAAATCTGCCACTAGATTTTCTATATCAAATTACACCTAAAACTATCAAAAAACTCAATCTTTAATTTCAAAAAACATGTTTAATAATATCTGTGCAACGCCCGAGCTTTATAAGTCTTACAATTATTTTTACTGCCAGGGCCACGATGCCGCATGTATTCCTTTTTTCGTACAATTACATTTAAAACAAAATCGGAATTTGTGTGTGCTTTAAATGTAATTTTACGAAAGAAAGAATTCGTTCGACATTGTGGGCCAGGCAGTTAATTTGTAATGTGATGTTTCCCCTAACTAATATTTTACATATTCTATAAAAATGTTTATTAAAAATACATTAAAATTGATTTTTGATAGGGTATTAACTTTTTCTTAAGCGCATTTCACTCTTAATTATAAGTGTCACCCTTAAGCCTAAATTAAAAGAAATAAGTGGCATTTTTAATATTTCGAAATTATTTATTCTCATATTCTATCTGTGGAAAGGACTTTTTAAAATATGTACAGATAAAAAACCAAAAAATTGCTAAGAAAATAAAAATATTTTAAAATGCAATCACCTTTTATTAGTGCATCATATATATCTTTTCCAATGAGTTTTCGATTAAAAAAATTATGTATTTTATTCGTTCTACATATATGTATGTATGTGTTCCTTGCTTTTTCACATAAATTTTCTATGTTCACACTTACATGATTACGTCATTCCTGTTTACTATGGCAGTTGCTATTCCTCCTATTATGCACCAGGGGTTTATGGTGATACTCTGAACATGAGTGATACATCCCGCTAATTTCGCAGACTCTTGAAATCCGGCTGCAATCATTGGCATCACTATGTTGCGTTCTTCTTCTTTTAATTCTTCAGGTGCTGTTATAATTAGGTTAAGTTTGTCAATATCCGTCACGCCTACCGCGTAAACATCACTAACAACATTTGCCAATGCTATTTTCCCCATTACGTGTGGATCATCTACCAGTGGGTAAAAGAAATCTACCGTTTGTATAAGTGATAAGTTTGTATATTTTTTTAATGGCACAACTGCGCAATCCATTCCAGATCCTTAATAAAACAATAAAAAAAATAGTTAACATTATTGCGTATGTATATAAAGGACATATCGTCACCCATAATAAAAAATGCCGTAACTAACAAAAAACTCAAAATATACTTAAATACAAAAAATTACTGAATTTTGCCGCAAATTTATCTCTTTTTTGGTTGCTTTATCGGTTTTCAAATGTATATTTGCATATTCTCCAAAAAAATCTCAAGTTGTAGTTAGGTCCTTTTGGATTTTAGATGGCGATATGTATGCAGATGTATATGTATTCATACATATATACATACTGTGAACGTCGAACTATAGTAGCTTTTAATTATAAGTTTTAAGAAATGATTCGAAATTAAAAGTTATTCTGCCGTTTTATCTGGCATTCCGTCTAAATTTAAATTGATTAAAAACATGTAACGGAGAGGATTTTGTCATATTATTATTTTTCTTCATTAAACTTTTATAAATATAATGTCACGGGGAGGATTACGTCATATTATTGTAATTATTATTATTTCAACGATTTTCAAAATTTTTTGTTTGTTGAGTTTTTTTAGCTAGGGTATATACATGCATTTCATTGGTGCTAATGCCAAATCATCAAAGCCTTATTTATACTTTTGTAATTTTTGAAATTCTCATTGGTTTTTTTAAAGTTTTTGTATACGATAAGAGGTTTAAAACTTTTCAAAAATATGGTTTAAGGTCTACTGATGATTTGGCATTAGCACCAATAAAATCCATGTACATAGACTAGCTAAAAACCCCTCAAAAAACAAAAGTTTTTGAAAATGTTTGATAAAAGATATCGAGGCAATCTCGATAAATAAATTTAAAAAATTATTGTTATTCTTAATAAAACTTTTATAAAATTGTAATTTATGTTTAAAAATGTTCTACAGTATTTTATTATTTTGAATTGAGTTAAACGAAGGCGAGTTCATTTTACATGTGGTGTTAAAATCACAACTCACTGTTTCATCGTGGATGCTAAGGCTGTCAGAAATTTTTTATTTGTGTTTTTAAATAAATTTTTGTCTACAGGGAATAACACATATCGTCGGTCACAGGTTGACAATGAACTTATTTTCTTGCTGGAGAGACGCTGCCGATGTCCAGCGTTCGTCGCAAAAAATTATTTAATTTCTGAGACCTAGAGAGAAATATAAATACAAAAACTCACCACGTTCGCTTACAAGTATAAATTCACTCTTTATTCTTACACTACTTTATAAGGAGAAGTAGATTACAATTTAATTAGAAAAATAAGTTCCAAAAACAACTCGAGGTTCGGTAGGCCGATCTCTAAGTACGTCTTACGAGAAGCAACTTGTCCGTACCCAGAGGCCCGTAAAGTTAATCGTCTGCGGCTAGACCGATATATATGTGCGTCTACGAGGAGCAACTTGAGGACCGTATAGATGATTACTGGTCGGTGTTTGTTGTAAAATTAACGTCACCTGTATGTACCATGTACCGCGATGCGGAGGTTTAAGTGCAAGAACCCTTGTAGTAAAACTCTTAGCGAGGGCGAAATAAGAACTACCCTTCCCATGGTCTGTAGCGTCTGTTTGCCCCTAGTAGGAGCGGCTAACAGACCAAATTGTCCGCTTTGGATTTCTGATCCCTTTATGTCCATACCAAATACGTGTCTGAAAATAAATCCAGGGTCTGTTCCACATTGGACGGCTGGGTGGTCTGTTGTTTGACAGTTTAACCACTTGGTAGCAAGTATAAAATGCAACCCCAAAAATCATGCAATATCAAACAAGCAGTGCCCGAGAATCCGGATGAGGGCGTAATAATCTCCGGAGACCCTACTCCCTTGGTGTCGGCCTCAGGCCAAGGTGAGTGGAATGTTACTGTAAATGCACCAGTACGGGCTGGTCTGCAAGCTACTGGCAGCAAACAAAATACAGGAGCAGGTAAAGAGAAACCCGAGCACCTTAAATGTCACAAACGCGCCGGAGGGACAAGGGTAATCCTGACCTCATCAAAGGCAACCTTTCGGCACCAAAGAAGTGCCTAACAAACAAACTACCGCCTAGTGTTGGTAATAAGTCCGGCAATGGAGTGCCTCTGAACTCGAGAACAAGCACTTCTAAATCTGCCATGGCCTGGGACTCCAAAGTTACCAAAACCCCCTGTTTGGGAGCTATCGTCAAACAGACGACAGTAAACTCAGTGCCTATTGTGAGAAAATGTGCTGCGACCACGAAGTCGGGTTCCACAGACTTACACTCCCCCACCAGTAAGGAAGCTGCGACCTCGAAGTCGGGTTTCAACACTGCGCATCACCCCACCGAAGGCACATGGTACCTTCTGGAAGGGCCTTCACACAACGGCATTCCGCCAAAACTCGACATAGCTAGGCAAACGGCCAGCTGAGTCCCTCACCCCGGACGAACGGGCAAAATTAAGATGGGCTCAAAATCTTTTGGCAAAACTGCAAAGGACTCCCCCTACGGACGCGCCTAAACGGAAACGTTCAGAGATTCGGATGCAAAACTAACAGCCCGCTGTAAAGCGTCACAGGCCGATGAACAGGAGCGTTCAGCGAGCTAGAGAAAGGCTATCTTGTACAAGCTGTTACGACAGAAGTGAAGCAGACATAACCTACGGGCAATGGATCATGATACGTATGAAGTTAAGGGGGGCGTTCTGGAACGTTTACAAGAGCAATTTAGGACCAACCCTCAAATGTGAAGAATCGGGATGGCTCCGTCGGAGGGTAAAGCTAATATTCCTCTCGGATTACCGATCGATATCTTTATACATTAATTCGATCGCAAATCTGGAAGGCCTATGGCAGGGAGCTAGTCTTGATGTGGTAGAAATAAATGAGGTGCCTCGGCGACCTAGAGCCTCTGCTCGTATCCCAGACATGCCATCAAAACCCGAAGAAATTCTGCAATTCCTACAGGTCTGCAACAGTGACGTGCCTACCCATGATTGGTTGGTCGCCAAGGATTCAGAATCTGTAGGGGCCTACAGAAGGATCATCGTGGTCCTGAACCAGGAATCCTTGGCGTGGCTGAAAGTGAAACAAGGGAAGATGTATTAGGGCTTCGAAACCATCTTCCTGAATGACTACAAAGGCGACGACAGGGAAGCTCGGGATCCGGAGGACGGTGATCAAGCTTCAGACGCAATATCGGTGGACGAAACTGCCAGTTCGGCCTCTCAAAGGGATTCCATATCTAACTCCGGTTCGGTAGGGGAATTCTTTGAGATGATGGATGAGTCAGTTCACGAGGTCGTTTTCCTAGGCTCAGACCAGGAGGACGCCAACGTCACAGTCAAACCGTGCAATGATGACAGTGAACGCAGCACAGATGAAACTTCACTACTCTAAAGCAACACCTGCTGATATGCTCCTCCGTCTAGCAGAGAAAGGGGCGAACCTTATCTTAGTCCAAGTACCCTGGCTTCACCAAGGTATCGTTTGCGGACTTAACGCTAAGGCTTCAGGCTACTTTATGCTAATGGTCAGTGTAATACCAGAGCATGTATAGTGGCCGAAGGCAATTTAAACATCTTCATTCTATCTGATTACAGTGATGAAGACACTGCGACGGAGACGGACACGGTTACTATTATGGTCATCTTCAGCTACATGGCATACGACAATAAGCCAATAAGCTGTACATGCCGCCACCCCACATTAAAAAAATTGTAGTTTTTGTTCATGCAAAAATCAAACAAACCATAAAACCATTTTAATTCTGGTGAAGTGTTTTCTATAAAGTTCGATATTGAAATTCTGGATACATAAGTGAAATTTAAATATTTACCATATCCATATAAGACACAAATAACAACTAACACAACAAGCGCTAATTTACGTACAACTACGCACAAGAAGCAATAATTTTAAAAACTTGTATCATTTGGATGGAAGAATGCACGTCTTTAGTAGGTATGTATGTACATAGGAACATACATAAATATATTTTGAAAAAAAACTTAACATTTCAACATACCATCCACAGTGCATAATATTCCATAAAAAATATACAATAACAAAGAACATACAATCAAAACACATATATAAACATACTAGGGCAGCCCCGTAGATTATTAGACAGCGTACTAGACTATTAGTCTGGGGGTCGCAGGTTCGATTCCTGCCTGGACCCTGGGTGTTTCAGCAGACAAGCCGAAATGGCTTTGCGGTTTGTGTTCAAAAAAAAACTTACATACTTATAAACACACACAAGCCGCCACTATGTACACACATGTTTCTTAAGCTGCGTATATTCAACATGAATATTCATAATGAATATGCTTTTTTTTTTTTTTTTTTTTTTTTTTTTGTATTTTTATTTGCAATCTATTTAAAATTAAAATAATAAGCAAATTTAATAGATACATTAACAAAAAAAATAACAGTAGCGTTAAATTCCATTAAATTTAACAATAAACAATAAAATATAACAAATATAATTTAAGATTTAAACGGGAGATCTAGTATGTGCAGTCTTTTTAATCGTCTAACTTCGTCACTGTCGTCTAACAGCGTTATTGCTAGAATGTTTTGATGGTCGCTTAGTCTCTGCAAATAATTTGTGCTGAAGTTTTTAATTTCATCCCTTATATATGGCATATTGAGATCGTTGTGAATTGAAGTATTTCGTACATACCATGGAGCACCTATTATAACATGAACATTCAGATTATAAATTCTTTGCTGCTAATTTTCGAATGCTACTGCAAAATAAAATTTGATATTCATATACATTTTTGAATAATATACAAAACTTTATTTTGTGTACAAGAACAAATACAGCAAACTATTTTTGTTTATTCAAACAAGAACACAGCAAAAATTAAAAAATCGGTTTCATGAATATGAGTGATAAATAAGTGAATATTTGGTATTCTGGAGTAAAGCAACAGTTTGATCGGTGTTTGACTTTTATTCGAAATAAGGTTCTAGTCATGCTAGAATAATACGGGTAGTAACGAAACGTCAACGGATTTTTTTGGGGTTCGCAGCTGTCAAAATTGTATTATGTACTAAAAGAGCAGACTTTAACATTTGTTTCAAATGCAAATAAGAGGAGTAAAAGAAACAAAATTCTTTATAGAACAGAAAATGCCACCATTCTGCCATTTTTCTTTTGTGCTTTTTGACTGCTTCAAACCTAAAAGCAGTGTTGTTGTAGCTTTGACACTACCTGTATTATTCTACCATGGTTTTAGTCAATGAACATATGAATATGATTTTATGTCGAACCAGTTAATAAATACATTTTCCAAAATAAACGTGATTTTTTATTTGATATGTTTTACATTTTAGTTCAATATTCATTTCAATATAAACTAAACCTCTGCATAAATGGATTTGTTGTTAAGAAGTACATTTGAACTTGCAAATAATGTACACTTACTCGAACTATACATATACTATGTTCACATGGGAACATCAGTACTGATCCGTTCTGCTAGTGTGATGAATAATAAATTATTCCAAATAGTACCTGACTTAATAAAATAACGAATTTATCCAATAAATTTCTTTAATTAAAAGAAGTAGGTAAACTCAGATTTGAACTCAAGCCAAACAATTAATTTCAATGTAAATATTTGTTTCTATCGAGATTGACATTTTGCCACACGTAGAGGTTATGTTGTGAAAATGTAGTGAAGTAAAAAAATCGGCAGTGTATAAAAGATATTAAACAGAAATAGCCAGACGTAAAATCGTCATGTTTGGCACCCCTGATAGCAACAGTGGTTATTTTACTCAGTCGTATAGAGCTGTGCCAAATCGATCACTTCAGTGATCGGTCATTTTCGTCCAATTACAAAAAATCAACCCGTTCGTTCAATTGAACCACAGTACGGTAACAATTATATTTTTTAATTCATTATTTTCTTAAGAAAATCGGTTGTAAATATTTGAATAATGTAATCAATTTAAAAAATATGGATTTATTAAATAAAAAATCATACTTAAGTTCATTTTAGAAACAATATTAGACATTTCATTTTTGCTTAATATATAGTACATACATACTATACTTTTTATGGGTTGATGCTAAAAAGATATGTATCTTTAATTTTTAAAATAACTCTGATCAATACAGCAGAACTCAAGTGAAACAAAAGAATACAACATAAAACAGATCCATGAACGAAAGTAAATTTGACGTAAAAAAGATACCTGAACGAACAAAAACAAGTTTTAACTCATCTACAAAATCGAACGGCACACTATTGAACCAAAAGCGTGCAGTAAAATGACCGGATCACTTCGATCATTTGGGTGATTCGAACCATTTTGAACCGTTCTTTCATGAGCTACACAGGTCTACAGTCATATACAAGCTATCGAACAGGGAGGTTATACGACTCTTGATTCTTGTATACACATAACGAAACAATTGAAGTATTTATAACAGTGTTTATGTACACTTGTTCGATTCAAATGTTGCCCTTATGAAATTAATATAGACGATCTCATAAAATATCGAAACAATTAATTCACATATATACACTTTACTATATATATTTATTACTCTCCATTCAAAAAAACTGTCTGTTTTTATAATTGACTACAAACTAAACAAGTAAAAGAGATATATTCGGCTGTGCCGAATCTTATAATGGAGTGACAAAAGAAGTCACAATCACGAAAATTCACGCTCACGAAATACAAAAAAATAAATTAAAAAAATAATTTATATGGAAAAAAATTACATTAAAGCAAAAGATTATGCCACTCACAGTCTGACGGACGCACCCTCACGTGATGGAAACAAAAAATTATGCATGATTAGTTCTTATCCATATTTCATAGTATAGGCTGACTTCATAAACAAAGCTTGCAAAGCAACACTGGAAGCATGAGTTTACAAGGCATTCTAGTGTTGCTTTGCAAACTGCGTTTATGAAGTAAGCAATAAATTATGAATTTCGTAACAAATTTGTAGCCCTTTCTTGCCTAGAGTGCATTACAAAAATTAGCACTTATATCATTTTTCACACATCCAAGAAGTGTTTCAACGTCTTTATCAAAAAGCCAATGGTCTTCGACTAAACGAAGAGATGATTTGAAACGTAAGAAAAGGTTTAATAATAAAGAAATTCTCCCAAAATAGATTAAAAAAATATCGACACCCATTACATAAATCTGCTAGTCTAATGATTAAAATGTTCCATTCCAATATTATCTTCATATTGAAAATAATTTAAAGCTATCAAAAATTCTTAAAAATAGAACGAACTTTTTCAAATAAAAAGTAATAAAAATAACTAGAATGTAACAAAAAAATAAAAAAATAGCATATTGTTGTTCAGGATTTGAAACCGTACCCTACCCGGGGGTATTAAAAATTTGCGATACAATGATTTTTTAAATAGTGAGTTTATTAGAAATTATTGCGTCATCACTTACGATGCAAAATTTTTGTCTTATAAAAACTTTGAATTGCAATTTCGTTGCTAAAAAGTAAAAAAAAATTTAAATTTTTTTAGAAAAGAAAACGACAATAGTTCAAAAAGCTTTTTTATTTTATGACTTTTTTGTATAAAGCACTGCAAAATTTTTTTAACTATTGTAAAACATTAAGGCATTATGATAATACGACTTAATAGAACACTGTTTGAATCATCCAAGTGTCCTATTTCTGCTTGATCTCAAAGACAATGGCTTTGGAAAAAGCGGGAGAGAATGGAATATTTGGAATAATTAAAAATAAGAGATGAAATTTCGTACTAACCGAAATAGATTTAACTTGTAAGAAATAAATAAGTTGCACTTTTCGTATTCTAATTCGTTATATAATACGGTTAAAAAGTTGATATTCCTAGTCAGTAGTATCCACCGTCAAAAGTGGTAAAATCGAACAAAGAACGCTGATGAGATGGTGTAGCGACCTCGAAATCAATACTGATCCGTTCTGCTAGTCTAATGAATAAATTGTTTCAAATAAAAAATACTCTCTTAATAAAATAATGAATTTACCCAAAAATAATTTCATAAATTAAGAAGATATGGGTAAATTCAGATTTGAACTCAAGCCATACAATTTTCATTTCAATTATAAAATTGTTTGTCGATGAATGTTAATTTGAATTAATTAAAATATCTTCGAGACTTTTCCATTCTGATAAAATGATCGAATTTCTCCTTGTATTTTGTGAAGAAACTGTTTCTTATGGTTTGAAATACAAGGATATGTACATGTAGATATATAATTTTCTTCTATTTGCATGTTTTTTAATCTTGAGAATTTTTTAGTCCATGTTTAATGAGACTTAACAAATTATTACACTCAAAACTATTAAAATTTGTTTTCAAACAAATTATTCTAAAATGGCAACGCTGTTTACAATTCAATATTGAACACTGCTGCAATTTTTGGTCTTTTCAATATGAATTACTTACAAAAAATACAAATAATGCTAAATTTGCAACAATTGTTAAATTATCCTTAAGTTCATTTAAGTTCTCCCAGTTTATGACTTACGCCCGTTTTCACCATCTTCGATTAAAAAATAACCATAGCTTTAACCGAAAGTTTGGCTAAATTGTATTACACAATATATGGTTCTCTTAACCGACACAATTTAACAAAAAAGTTTATGTTAAATTTAACCGAAGCAATTTTGCCGGTTAGCACTTTAATCGGAAAGTAAAACAAATAAAATGAATAGAAATATAAATCAGAATTTACATTTTTGTAATACTTTTCAAATAAAAAATTAATTTCGCGAAAAATATGACACCACTAAATATACTGAAAACAAAAAATTACATGTATATTAATGTATAAGAATGTTTTAATCATTACTTACATGCATTTTTCTATTGGCACAAAGTGTCGCGTTATAAATATACAAATACCGCCCTTTTCTATAGTTTTTTATGTAAATAAAATGATGGTATTGCCACATTTTCATCAAATCGGTAATCGTTGATTAAACAATGCTAGTTAGCCTGTAGTGCATCTCTATTATTCTTAATACTTATCATACATACCTCCTAATGTTATAATATAATCTATTACTATATCTTAATCTATTACTAATCTGCTCTTATGTTCACTATCAATGACTTATTAAATACATAAAGCAGTTAGTCTGCACTTAACACTTGACCTGATTGTTTGATTTAATTAGAACCTTTATATGGCGACCGTGAATTTAAAAAAAATGTGTATGCAAAAGAAAAAGACATTGCAAAAACAAAAAACTCATATGCTTTTTTAAAATAATTAAATTCTAATATAAAACACAAAAAAAAAAATGAATTGATATAAAAACAAAAGTGAAAGTTTAATAACTAAAACCGATTTATCGTTCACAAAAAAATATAATAAAATTAAAATTCGTACAATATATTTTGAGAAAAAAAGAAACAGTGTCAAAAAAAATGGAAAAAGTGCATTAAAAATAAAAATCTTTATAAAACTAAAAGTGTAAAGAAAATGCATTAAAAATGAAAATCTTTATAAAACTAAAAGTGTAAAGAAAAAAAATATTTTACTAAATTGAAAAAAAAAACTAAAATACATTATAAATTGATATTTTAACAATTGTGCAAAAACAAATTAAAATTATAATATCAAAAAATTAATGTAACGGTAAAAACTATAAAATATTTTTAAAGAAAAATAGCAAGCAGTGGAAAAAAACTAAAACCCTCGTGAAAAAAAAATTTTAACAACAGCAGCAATAAAACAGCAACAAAAACCGCTACATTAGAACAACAAGCGAAGAGCGCAACAAATAAAACAACATATAATAATTTAAAAATGCAACAAGTAGAAACAACAACAACCATGACTTAAAGAGAAGCAGGAATGATCAACCTTACGCAGTATTAGCTTTAAGTATTTTAGTTGTATTTTTGTATTTTTATTATTTCCCCTGTCCAATCTGTACAGTGGGCCAAATAAATTTATTCCTAAAAAAAATTAATTAGGTACATATACATATATAAATATGAAATAACTCATTAAAAATAAAAAATAAAAAAAAACCCCGAATATTTTTATTCGAAAAATTTGTATTAATATTATTTTTTTGAAGAAAATAAAACAAAATTAAATTAATTAATTAACCAATTTTAAATTAAAAAAAATTTAAGCTCAAAGTAAATGAAATAAAAATAAAATCTTAGATTATAAAATGTTAATTCAAAAACTAATAATTTCAAATGAAACAAATTTAATTTAAATGTCAGAATTTGATCAAGATATATTTAATGATTTAATCAAAAAAAATTTCACAATATACAAAAAAGAATTTTACAAAATCGACCGGTGTCAACAAAAGAAAATAAAAGAAATGAATACATAGAATTACTTATTAATAATTATAATGCTATTTTATCATACACAAGTCTACATATTAAAGATCTATCAATTGATACAAAAACGAATACAGTCAATAGGATAATACATTGAAGGGAACTGTTGGTTAGATGTTTTGGAAAATTAGATACCAAAATTAAAGTGTATCATGACATTTTAAAATTTAAACAAATTGATAAAGAAGTAATGACAGACTCGGATAGATCAAAAATTAAGAGAAAAAGACAGTAATAAGATACAACAAGAAGTAAGAGAAGAAAACAGTAATACGATATATCAAAAAGTAAGAGAAGAAGACAGTAATAAAGCAAAACAAGAAGTAAGAGAGGAAGTAAGTAATAAAATAGAAATGGCAACGTTAGATCAAAAGAAAGCTTTTATTAGCATGTGTGCTAACATAATAAGAGAAAATTATGACGGGAATCCACTAGCACTAGAATCATTTTTAGACAAAATTAATTTGATTCAAGATTTAACAGATGCTAATTTGACAGTAACTTTTATATCGTTTGTTAAATCAAAGTTAGAAGGAAAAGCTCGCGAAGCTTTACCAGAAAATGTAACAATTGAAGAAATAAAAATAGCTTTAAAAAATAAAATAAAACCTGACAATTCGAAAGTGGTTGCTGGAAAAATCGCAGCTCTACAAGTAAAAAATAATAATTATGCGGACTTTGCAAAACAAACAGAAGAGCTTGCTGATGCTCTTGAAAGATCTCTTGTCATCGAGGGCATAACAAAGGTCAAGGCACATGAAATGGCAATCGAACAGACTGTTAGTGTTTGTCGATTGAATGCTAAATCAGATTTAGTAAAATCAATTCTTGCTTCAACAGCGTTTACCGACCCGAAAGATGTAGTAGCTAAATTAGTTGTAGAACAAACAAACGAATCAAAAGGAAAACAGGTCTTAGCATTTCAATCCCGTAGTAACAACAATTTTTCAAATAGAAATAGCTTCAATCGTTTCAATAACAATCGCGGCAATTATTTTTATCGTGGAAATAGTTACAATCGTGGTAACGGTTACTCACGAGGTTTTAACAATAATCGTGGTAACGCTTATAATCGAAATAGAAATAACAATAATTTCAGTCGTGGTAACAATCGGTTACACAACAATCAAAACAGAAATAATTCGAATAATCGAAATGCAAGAGCACTGTCTTTAAACGCGAATGCCCCTCAGCAAGAACTGTTGGGGGAAACAAATCAGTAAGTCAAAACCAATATAATCAAACAAAAGCTATTTACAGTTTAAATTTAAGTTACGCAGATTTTATTCATCTAAATTGTACAGAAACAAACAAATCATGCAATTTTTTAGTTGATTCTCAAGCAGATATTTCTTTAATAAAAATTTCTTGTATAAAATCAAACGTTAAACTCAATCAAAATGAAACAATAAATATAACAGGCATTACAATTAATATTATTTCTACTTTAGGTACAATTCATACAAATCTTATCATTCAAAACTGTGCAATTTCACAAACTTTTCATGTTGTCGACGATGATTTTAATATTCCTTCGGACGGAATACTAGGCAAAGATTTTTTAAAAGCAAATAAATGCAAAACTAATTATGAAAATATGTCAATTTCGTTTTGGTATTACAATAATAAACTTTATATTCCGATATTACATGGTACAAACAACAACAATTGCATTATTCCTCCAAGGTGTGAAGTTTTTCGAATTTTTAAATTAAATAAAGTTAAAGAACCAATTTTTGTTGACTCGCAGGAAGTTTGCAATGGGGTTTTTATTGGCAAATGCATTGTCGATTCGAATGCACAAGTTTTGAAAATTGTAAACGTAACAGATGAATGCAAATGTATTAGAAATTTTAATATTAAATGGGAAAAGCTTACAAATTTCGACGTTTACTCAATTAATGATGTAAACATAGAAAATAAACGTATCGAAAATCTAAATAACATATTAAAAAACCAAATGCCAAACGAAGTAAAAGATAAATTGATACCGTTATGGGAACAATACGCGGATATTTTTGCCTTAAAAGATGATCGAATGACAGTTAACAATTTTTATGAACAACAACTGAGGTTGAATGATGCTTCACCTGTTTACATAAAAAACTATCGTCTGCCACATTCACAAAAACAAGAAATCAGTAAGGAAGTCAAAAATTTATTACAAAATGATTTAATTGAGCCTAGTCGTTCGAATTACAATAGTCCTTTTATATCAAAAAAGAGTGTAAATGGCGAAAAATCTTATAGAATGTGTGTTGATTTTAGAATGGTAAATAAAAAGTTTATAGCAGATAAATTTCCTCTTCCTCGCATCGACGATATTTTAGACAATCTTGGTCGAGCGAAACATTTTTCAATACTTGATTTATTTTCCGGTTTCCACCAAATACCTCTTCATCTACATTCAAGAGACATAACTTCTTTTAGTACAGATCAAGGATCATTTCGATGGAAGGTTTTACCTTTTGGTTTAAATATTGCCCCGAATTCGTTTTCTCGTATGATGTCGATCGCATTTTCAGGTCTTTCACCAAATCAAGCATTTTTGTATGTTGATTGCAGTCTGCAACATCATTTAAAAAATTTAGTAAACGTTTTCGATATTTTCCGAAAATTTAATTTAAAAATCAATCCATATAAATGCAACTTTTTCAGATCAGAAATAGTTTTTCTTGGTCACAAATGCACATCAAAAGGGCTCCTACCAGATGATTCTAAAATAAAAACAATCCAAAACTACCCAATTCCAACTGATAAAGATTTGTAGCCTTTGCGAATTATTATAGATTTGTTAAAAATGTTGCTTCTTTAGCAGCACCATTAAATTACATAACTCGGAAAAAAGTACATTTTAGTTGGGATGACAATTGTCAAAAAGCTTTTGAATGTTTAAAATCAAGTTTAATGTCTCCAAATCTTTTACAATACCCCGATTTTACGAAAAAGTTTTTAATAACAGTATACGCTTCCAAAATCGGTTGTGGAGCGGTGTTGAGCCAAAATTTTAATGGAAATGATTTACCCATTTATTTTGCATCAAAATCATTTAACACAGCAGAACAAAAGAAACCTACAATTGAACAGGAACTTTTAGCAATACATTTTGCAATAACACATTTAGACCATACGTTTATGGTACCGAATTTGTAGTTAGGTCCGACCACAGACCTTTAGTGTACTTATTTAATATAAAAGATCCGTCATCTAAATTAACAAAAATCAGACTAGAACTATCAGAATACAACTTTACTATAGAATACATAAAAGGCAAAAACAATGTTGCAGCAGATACACTCTCACGCATTTCAATTGACGAATTGAAAAACGCAAATAAGGAAATTTTTGCCGTGACAACCCGCGGAATGTCAAAGCAAATTCAGGAAACAACAGAGAAAGTAGACGCTAGCATAATCAAAATACCAATATATGACAAATTTTCTCATGAGTTTAACAATAAAATACCAAAAATCAGATCTGAAATTATATACAAATGATAAATTAACAACATTGCGCATAAGAATATATAAAAAATTTAAAATTGTTCTATCTATGAATATTTTGATTGATAACGAAACATTGAATTTAGATGATATGCTTTTGAGGCTACAAAATGAAGCCGTCAATCAGAAAATTCATACAATAGAATGGCCAAAATATGATAAATTTTTTACAATTTGTACAATACAGAATTTAAAAGACCATGGCATAAAAATATTAAAAAAATTTAGAAATTATACTAACTGATCCAATTGAGACAGTATTTGATAAAAATAGAAAAGAGAACCTAATGAACGTTTATCACAATGATCCACTCTTAGGAAGCCATTGTGGACGTAAGAAATTATATGCAAAACTAAGAACCAAATATTTTTGGAAGAATATGACAAAAGATATTGCTATTTTCGTAAAAAATTGTGACAAATGTAACGTAAACAAAGTAAGACCTGGAAACAAGGAAGAACTTGATTTAACTAAGTATTTAGTCACGATTGCAATACCAGATAAAAGCGCAAATACCGTTGCCCGCGCAATATTTGAAAACTTTATTTTAATATACAGTTCAATGAATTCAATAAAATCTGACTTAGGAACAGAATTCAAAAACCAAGTGTTTACCGAATTATGTAAACTGTTAAAAATTTAAATGAATTTTTCAACAGCGTATCACCATCAAACATTGGGCACAGTTGAACGCAACCACAAAGTATTTGATGAATATTTAAGGGCATATATTGATGAAAATATTTCCGATTGGGATACATATTTAAAATACTTTACATTTTTCCACAATACTACTTCAAATACAGTTTTTGATAATAAATTTTCACCGTATGAATTGGTTTTTGGAAAAAATGCAACTCTACCTAGAGGAAAATTGATCCAATTTACAACATAGAAAATTACAGTAAGGAAGTAAAATATCGTTTACAAAAGACACATAATTTAGCTAAAAATTTAATTGAAAAACATAAATTACAAAATAAGGACTTTTACGACAAATATGCAAAGCCTTTGACAGTAGAAATTAATGATAAATTGATAATTGATGATTGATTCAAAAACAACCATACGATAAATACAAAAGTATTTACGATGATGGATGTAATGTAACAGTATATGATAAAATATCAAAGAAAGCAAAAATTAATTCACAAAAACAGAATTAGAAAAGCATAGAAAAAATACTACTATTAATTAATCAATTATCATTTTAAATATATATTTATAAACAAAAAATAAAAAATAAAAAAAAGGAGAAATGAAGAATAGCTCAATTGATAACCTATTCATGTACTTTAAATATATTATTATTTTTCCATAAAAATAAAAATAATAAATTGACTTTAGTTAGTTTCGTAAATTTGAAACTATTGTAATAATTGAAATACTTTAGATTTAGTTTACTTATAAGTTAAGAAAAAAGCAAGAACTAAACAAGGATGGTACCCCTTGTTTACTTCTTCCTTTTTTATATAAAAAGAGAGGTGTAGTGCATCTCTATTATTCTTAATACTTACCTCCTAATGTTATAATATAATCTATTACTATATCTTAATCTATTACTAATCTGCTCTTATGTTCACTATCAATGACTTATTAAATACATAAAGCAGTTAGTCTGCACTTAACACTTGACCTGATTGTTTGATTTAATTAGAACCTTTATAAGCCAAACCAGCAGTTAGTTAATTTTTTTATCTAATATTTTACCGAAGATGGTGAAATCGGGCGTTAATATTTAAATACACATTTAGTTAATTTTCATTCAAATTTAATTTATATTTAAATCCAGTTTAAATTTTTTGGTGTTAAAATTATTGATTTTATTAAATTACGATAAAAATATGGCACCATCATGATATTATCTAAATCATTATCTTTTATTATAACTCTAGTAATTTAATATAATTTTAGTATCTTGTTATTTGTCTGTAAGGATTTTATCCATTGACTAATTTTTAAATATATAAAACAAGACAAAAACCAAGTAAGCATAAATAAATGGAAAAGAGCCGCCAATAGCGCTGGTAACTGACACAGCTCCATATATGGTCTTCTTTACGTACCGACCACACGAGCAATTTTTTGTTGTATCTCGAGTGGCGAACACGTAAATATTTTAAAACACAAACTTGAAAATTTTGTTGAAGAAGGTTGTGCGTTATTTTTATTGTATATAAAAAAGTTGGTTTACAGTGAATAAATTATATTGTAAATATTGCAAATATTCCGAAAGGAGTTTTTTGTAATTACAGGCATAATTTAAATAATTTTGCTTTTTTTGCAGTCACAATTTTAATTTAATGTTTTTTTACTATTGTTTCTAATTACAATTTTAATAATACTAGAGTTCGTCTAGTGGTCGAAATTCGACCGCGAGTTTAAACGTATACCAATTTTACTTGCATTCATTTCAACAGAAAACACTACCTAATAAATTATTCCCTTACACACGGAAAAAACAATAAACCAAATAAATTTGCATACAAAAATATACATTTATAAAATAAAATCTTATTACTCATATACATATGTAAATATACTTTAATTATAAATTTGTTTGTCTTAAATAAAATTTTGTATTAAAAGAATTATGATTTTTATTTCGGCATATGATTTTCTTGTCAAAGCTTCTGGCAACGCTGGACAAGTGTAATGAAGTTTGTTCCAAGGCGTATTTAACCAGGTGACAGCATTATAGCAGCTGATTATTCATTGCGAATGACAAAATACATACAAAATACTTTAGTCTTTTTTTTCCTGTATATATTTTCTGTTTTATGGTTAGGTTTTTGACGATGAAACTACACAAGCAAACATGTCTGTTGTTCTTGTATTGTTGTAATTGTTTTCCTAATGCTGTCACCTAGTTAAATACACCTTGGCTCGTTCACTTCTACAAGAGCGTACTAATATTTACAAATGTGAAAAAGAACGAGACTTGAATAAATATCAATAACATTCATTAGGGTTCAGAAGAATTCATGTATGAATACTCAAATATGAATATTCATGCTAAATTGTCAAGTATAAACTTGTAAAATTTTTGTGTTATGGTCGCATTCGAAAATGAATAGATAAAATTTTTTTGATTTTAAGCACACATGTATGAATAATTTTTTTTTCTTTTTAAGTACATTCATGTAATTATGTATGCGAATAGTGAGGAACAGCAAGAAATTTTTTTTAATCTGAATGTTCATGTGCATGAGTGTATGTTTTTAAGCTGCGCATATTCATTATGAATATGTGCGTATTGATTGTATGTTGTTTGTTATTGTATATTTTTTATGGAATATTTTGCACTGTGGCTCCTACATACATACATATATTGCAATGTTGTTTTTCTTCAAAATATATTTATATCTTTACCGTATGTACATATGTACGTACATATATACATACATATCTATGTTCGTGCATTCATATGGGATGTATGTATGTAATAAGATCAATGGAAATAAAGTCAATTGAATGTATTGCCTTTCATAAGTGAAAGAAAGCCAGCAAAATTTGGAAATACTATTAACAATGCTTGAATGTCCACTCAACCAAATTTTTGGAAATCAATTTAAAATTTTAATATTTTAAGAATTGATAAAAACCCCTTTGACATTAACTTTTCAATCCAGAGGCACGATCTTTCAACACTTGCTTTGTAGTGTGTTTTCCCCACAGCTTTTAACATTTTATTAAATTTGTAAGCGAATAAATCAGCATATTTCAAATGGAACTGGTGCCGTGTGTCTTTTCAGCCGATCTCCTCAAGAAATTTGCCATCTTGTTTAAGCATTTTACATACGAGTTGAAATAGATTCCATTAATGAGAACATAATATTGCTACATGCGGATTGAACTTGACGTAAAAATCGTAAAAATGCTTTAAGTTCGTAAAGCTCATCCGTGCATCTTGCAGTGCCCCAATCAATCTCTTCACTTTCGCTAACATCACCCAAATTGAAAGATCATCATTTGATGGCATGTATTTACAATATAAATTGAAATATAATACAATAGAAAAAACTATTTAATTTCCTTTAATTTAAGCCAGCTGTTTTGACAATACCAGATATATTTTAAACAAACAAAATGCCTGCGGTTGTATTTGTTGCCGTGATGCAATCAACTGTATAAATACATGCTTTCTTTGTCAAAATCAATGGAAAGGCAAACGTCAAACACTACATATTAATCATATATAAACAAATTTTGACAAACAAAACTGATCAAAATGCAAGGACTAAAAAGTAATCAGCTGAGCTGAATATGAATTCGCCTTTTTGCGTTGTTTACGTCAAAATCAGTGTTAACAAAAATTAACAGCGGTTCAACTGTACTCAGCTGTGCTATGGAGGCCACCTTATATATTCTGCCAACGCAACTAGTGTATGCTTATATGCATGAATGTATGCACAAGTATTTTTATTTCTTACCTATAAAATCATTTTTTTGGTTGCCGAATGATTGTAATATGTCTGTACCCTGAAGATACTTCAGTAAAGTATCCTGGGGAATTTTACAACCTCACCCTCGCAAAGTCGAGAACTTTGTCAATTGAAAATCGGCTGCCAGTCCATGCTCTTTTGGATTAAACATGATTATTCCTTATCACCGCCAAATGACAAAGTACAAACAAGTGTGTTTGCAAGACTGATCAACAAAGTAGTAGCCAAGGTGTATTTATCAACGTAGTAGCCATGGTAGAATAATACAGGCAGTATCGAAGCTACAACCAGCATTGCCAGAAGCTTTGAGAAGAAAAACATCATATGCCGAAAAAAATTTTATAGAACAAAATCATATTTCTTTAATACAAAATTTTATTTAAGACAAAAAATGTATAATTGCAACATATTTACATGTTTTTTTTTAAATGATTACTGCCCAAAGTATTTATATGCTTATACTATTGTAATTTTTATAACTCTCATTGAGTTTTTAAAAGTTTTTGTATAAGTAAAGAGGTTTGAAACATTTAAAAATTAGGTTTAAGGTCTACTGATGATTTGGCTTTAGCACTAATGAAATGCATGTATATAGACTAGCTAAAAACCCTCAACAAACAAAAGTTTTTTAAATCTTTGAAAAGAGATAACGAGGCAATCTCGATTAATATAAATTTAATAAATTCATTATTTTATTAAGAGAGTACTTTTTATTTGAAACAATGAGAGTTATAAAAATTACAATAGTATAAGCATAGTATGCTTTGAAACTTATTCAAAAATCCCAACAAACAAATTATTATATTCGATATGAATCAAACCATACTATGCTTATACTATTGTAATTTTTATAACTCTCATTGAGTTTTTAAAAGTTTTTGTATAAGTAAAGAGGTTTGAAACATTTAAAAATTAGGTTTAAGGTCTATTGATGATTTGACTTTAGCACCAATGAAATGCATGTATATAGACCAGCTAAAAACCCTCAACAAACAAAAGTTTTTTAAATCTTTGAAAAGAGATATCGAGGCAATCTCGATTAATATAAATTTAATAAATTCATTATTTTATTAAGAGAGTACTTTTTATTTGAAACAATTAATTCAGCAGACTAGCAGAACGGATCAGTACTGATTTCGAGGTCGCTACACCATCTCATCAGCGTTCTTTGTTCTATTTTACCACTTTTGAAGGTGGATACTAGTAACTAGGAATATCAACTATTTAACCGTATTATTTAACGAATTAGAATACGAAAAGTGCAACTTATTCATTTCTTACAAGTTAAATCTATTTCGGTTAGTACGAAATTCCATCTCTGATTTTTAGTTTAAAAATTTCATTGAAATATTTAACAAATATTATTTTGTTGCAGAAATCTGTAGTGTGGAAATTTTTTAAAGATCCGCTGATCAATTATTGGCTCCTGCAATCCGTAACGCCGTTGTCAATCGGTGATTGCCCAACCATCCACCCAAAAAATTTCCGCGGATATAAGTACACATTGAAATTCCATTGCGGGACAAAGTGTTAATGTTTTGATGGCCTGTGCTGTGGATTTAGTTTTATATTGGACTGTAATTTAATGTAAGAAATTTCATTTGAGTGAAAACTTTTGTTAATAAATCTTATCACTACATAGTCAAAGCACGTTGCTTCTTTAGAATTTGGTTCATCAACTGCAGCTGCTACTACTGTGATATGAATTTAGTTTTTGTAAATTTTCAACTTGAATGTATACAAAAGAAATAAATAAATTTTAACATCCCACTGTTGCTCGCCTTGAATAAAACTAAAAAAATTATCAGCTGCGCTATCAAGTCAACGTGTTACGAATTCGCCTTGTTCATGAACTCTGAAAAACAAGGCGAATTCATAACATAACATAGCGCAGCTGATAACTTTTTTATTTTTACTAAGAGCGAATTAGGGTTGGAATTCAAAATGTTATGAATTCGCCTTAATGAAAAAGTTTAAGACGAACTACATACCAGAATAAGAAGCCGATTGCTTTTGACGGTCGGCGGTAACTAACCCTAAAAAGGAACGACAGCGGTTATTAGCCGATAACTTTTCATAGCGGTGACTAAGCAAAAAGTGTCGGCTTTCGACCGGCTTACATAACAGGGGGTTTCACGTGCAATAAACTTGGAAATAATTATGTTTTCAACTGTCAAATTCTATTGCCAACACAATATGTTCATTAAAAATAGGTGGCATTACTAGGAAGATGGGTGTACACGTAGCAATTACATTGCTGAGAACAAGCAAAAACGTCAGCACAGATTTTTCTTCCAGGTTCCACTGCATTACATAGAGACTATAGCTGATATATTATCAAATATATTTCTATCAGCAAACGTCAAATTTCATAGCAGAGAAAATTATATTACGTGTGGACTTTAATATTAGTATTTTGCAATATTATATCAGATATTTTAATAATGTTTTCATAATATATATTTAGAAAACAATATGATATCAATTGTCAAAAAACGTATACATACATACATATGTAGATAAAAGAAGAGAGTTTTGTGTATTGAATAGATTATTGTGTATTAAAATAAAAGCCAAAAGCGATTTTTAAAAAATGTCATATAAATGTACACTGCATGGCTGCCTGTTAATTATGAAATATGATATTTACAAAAGTACGTCTTCCCCTAGGTAGATATTAATATTAGTACACATGTTTTTTTCTTATTCTACCGACGTTCTCTCTCATATTAGATCAGAGTTAATATCAGTTGAAGACGCTATGTTAGGTGTTCTTTATAAATAAATATGCTGTTTTTAGTTTTCTAAATTCAAATTGACTAATGCACTGACTACAGCAGATTGATAGGCAATAATTGCTCGAGCAATCAGTTAAGCAATCATTATTGCAGAATATGTATAAACACTTTTTTAATATATATTTTAATACATTTTTAATAATTTGCCGTATCACAAACACTATGTTCTTGGCGCCATACACAATAGACTTGCAAAACAGCTGATGTCAGATGATATGTCAATTGAAAATAGATGACGCCCTTATTGAAAATTTTTTTCTCTGTTAGAGCGGCCTGACATTTACAGAAGCAAATTTTTTTTTCTTTTACACACAATGTATGCATTTTGCAGTGGGAAATTTGACAACCACACTGAAAAATACATAGTGTGTAAAGGCAGCTTAATCTGTGATATTTTGTTTAAAATAAGCCCTAGATAGACTTCATTTTTATGAATATACATACATACTTCTGTTTGTTACAGGTGGCTAAATCGCTGGTGGGTGAAGAAATAGAGAACTACAAAGTACATAATGCTACGAATAAAGGGATGTAAACAAAAAACAATACAAAATTTGTACAGGAAAAATGCTTATAAATTCAGGAAAGTGGAGATTTTTTAATTTGTGCTGAACCTAGAGTCGTTGATACATATATTGTGCGGTTATGTGATGTTCTTTTACCTTATTTAATACAAAATATTACATACACTCCAAACGTACGCAAAAAAAATAAACTAAAGCAAACGGAAAAAAGTTTATCGTTTGGCTTTCGTTAATTGTGCTTATAGAGTGAGTGGCAAATTGTAGCATACAACCCTGCTGAAAACAAGAGGGTCTAGAGGCTACTGTCGATGTTAGTGTGGGGCTCGCTCCCTGGCCTTATTGCTCACCAGTCATGGTGGAGGGGTTCCAACAATTTTAAAAGCACTCTACACCATATACTCGTAGATCTGCCACACCATAAATTTGCTAATTTGCGTGCATGAATATAAAAGAAAGAATACAAAAATTTTAAAAGAACTTTTATATACAAATTAATAAAATTCTCTACTGTAGCAAAAAATTTTATTGTGTGATGTACAATTACAATCAACAAATTATAATAAGCAAGGCATTTTTTTTAGTCTATCTATATATAAGAGTCGTAAAAATCAATATATTGGGCAACGGCTCGAATTTTCAAAAACAACGCTGTGAGTTATTTTGTTTTGTGATAATTTGCTGCTTGTCAAAAATTTACATGGTCTGTCAAAAATTCTACTAGGCCCCAGAGCTAGTGAAATTTTATTGACCTCAACAGTGTCAAAAATTTCCATACCAGAGTACTTTGCTACCGATTGGCGCACAACCTAACTTTATACATACCTATATGTACGTTTTTGACATTTGATATCATGATATTGTTTTCTAAATTATATTATAAAAACAATATTACTTATATGGCATTTACACCAGACCAAAATCTAGTACTTATGAGATTTCGAGCAAAATCTTGTTGATTTTGTCTAGATTTCCCATACAAAACAAAATCTACTTCGTCACTAGATTTTGTCAAATTCTCGTAGAACTTAGTGATGCAAGTGCGGTTTTTCGTAAATTGTACTGAAAAATACTACGCTGTTCAATAACAATAATTTGAAGATTGTGTTTGCCAGCTGTTTCTCAATTATATGATGATTTTTGTATGGAGTTTGACATTACAAAATTTAAATTCCTATCAATTGTTCTTGGAATGGATATGAAATCAAGAAAAATGACAAAATAACCCGGTGTAAACGGTATAGATTTTGATAAAGCTTTTAATTGAAACCTACTAGATTTTGGGCTGGTGTAAATCCCACGTAAGCAATTGCAATTAATGCCACATGTTGGACCATAGATGACACGTGATTGTATGCTGCTGTAGTTGTTGATATTCTATTTCTTTTACACCATAATCGTATATTTATTCTCGTTATTTTCTCTCTTATGTAATTAGCTGATGGGAATAAATCTGATTAAAGCTGGGGTCTATCTTGTCGCGGTGGCCAAGTGAAGGTGTAAGCATCGATTTTTGTGGCAGTCCGGTAATCAAATATTGGAAACAACCAATTACTCTACTCTTTTTACATCACTAATAATTTGAGGCGGACTATTTGTTCTGTGAATTTAAAAATTATATCTTCAGAAAATATGTCGAATAAAATTCAGAGATATAACGAAAATTTTCTCGGTAAGTATTTCGTTCGAAAATTCTGACATTCATTAACAAACTGTTATTAAGGTGTGCAACAGCAAAATAAAAATATCGATTCAACTAGAAAGCACCAAAAAAAGCAAATTTTTGGCGAAATAAAAAATGTAATACATAATCAAGCCATTACAACTCCATTAAAGCCAGAACAACTGGGAAATAAAGGCGTATCGTCAAAGTATTTTCCATGTGCCAACATAAGAAACAAACAGCCAGTACATAGTGAAGTTAAACCCATAAACTATAGCGCACTGACAAAATCTTACAACGATTTTGACGACTTAAATTTACTGGACTATTTTGACTTTAGAGGACAATGTTGTTCCAATGGCCAAAAGAGTAAGTAATTATCTTATAATTAAACAATCTTCATAGGGGGGGTTATTAGAGTTACGATGAATATATAAATTGTGAGTAACTAGTATTAACAAATCTACATACATATGTACATACAGTGTCTCAAAATTATAATGAGACAATTACTAGCCAATTAATTGTTGAATATTTCGTTAGAACCATAAGCCTTAAATCAAAACACTATAATTATTATTATTATTATTAAATTATCAAAAACAAACCATAAAATAGTATAAAAGTTACAGAAAAAATAATGGAACAAGTCCAATTTAGTGACGCGGTTCAAAACAAAAAATTATTGCAAAGGGTGGTAAAAAATAGAAAAATAAGAAGAAAATATTAAATAAAAAAAATGGAAACTCGAAAACTATACGAGTTTCCATATCTATACATATATATGTGATATTCTACTACATTTTTAAACGTATATGGCCAATATTGTTAAAATTTTCAAGCTTTTGTGACTAGATCTTTTTGAATATTCAAAATTTACTATTTTTTATTTTTTTATATTTGGCTTAAGTCTAGTTTAGTGGCAGCCTATACGTATATATACACCTATATGTATATATAGGCATAGTTTGCAGAAAATGGTGAAATAAGAAAATGTAAAATAAAAACGTATAGTTCCCGAGTTATAGGCCTCTGAAATTTCCATATATTTATGTGATTTTCCACCGCATTTATAAACGCATATGGCCAGGCCAATATTAGTATAATTTTAAAGCTTTTGAAGAGTTCTTTTAGAATGTACAAATTTCCACCAATTTTGTATTTTACAATTTCTTCTTAATTCACCATTTTCTATACCTATACATTTTCTATATAAACTGGACTTTCCTTATATTTTTTGGAAAAAATTAAAGAAAAATTTCTAATGTGGATTCTTTTCATACCCTTTACAAAAAAAAATTTGGAAAGGGGATATATAGGTTTGTCATTCCATATATAATTTCTTCATTATTCCCATAAAGTATATACATATATTCTGGATCCTTATAGATAGGGAAGTCGAATGAGCGATGTCCGTCTGCTAATGTAGAATATCGAGAACTAAGGCTTCACACATCATAGGGACCTAAATTTTGGATCGTTCTGTTGGAATTTGTCTCAAAATTGTTAACTTTAAAAATTGAAAGATTCGGTCAAATAACACTGTTACAAAATTGAATGAAGTAGAAAAACCTGGGACCGGATTTTATTTTTCTTGTAGAGCTTGTCGAGTAAAACTAGATTCCAATAGTGAAATATGCCGGACACCTCCAAAATCCGGATTTACGTTTAAAAAACCGGTTTTTGTACCTTTGCGCACTTATAAGCCTGTAATTTTGTTGATAATGATATGATTTTCTTAGATAAATTATATGTCATTCGAAAGATCTCAGTTTCCAAATCTAGTAAGAAATTGAAAATCAGATCATTATCAACAAAATTACTGGCTTATAAGTGCGCAAAGGTACAAAAACCGGGGTTTTAACCGTAAATCCGGATTTTGGGGGTGTCCCGGAAATTTCAAATACAGAATCCTGATCTACTCGACAGCAGCTACTAGAAAAATAATATCACATCCCAGGTTTTTTTTGTCACACTGTGTAATTAACGAGATATAGCTAAAAGACTTGTTATGTTTTTATATTCTGTTGTTTTTTACGGCCCCAGCTGTCCTACGGACAATTTTATAAAGCAGATTTCTTGTGTGGAGTTCTACGAAGGTTTAGACCGAAAATAATTGAAGTCGGTCCTTTAACGACTAAAATATGGACAAAAAAATGGTATTCGAAATAATTTTACTCATAAAAATTTAATTTTTTTTCTTTAAAGTTGCGATGGGTTTCATACCTATAACACACGGGTTAGTAATCATAAGCTTATACACCACAGAGTAGTTGTATAGTTCAATAGTATTTTCCGCGTTTAAGTACAAAATTTATCTTATATATTATAAAAACTTAAAATTCTTGAAATTGGTGTGGTTGTTGTAATTTCATTCCTTTTTACCTATTCAATCATACGTTTTTGAACACATGC
Organism: Gymnocheta viridis; assembly: GCA_956483585.1. Taxonomy (NCBI): domain Eukaryota; kingdom Metazoa; phylum Arthropoda; class Insecta; order Diptera; family Tachinidae; genus Gymnocheta; species Gymnocheta viridis. The sequence continues at coordinate 40,394,374 of OY101444.1, forward strand.
ATTAATACTGTCATGCGTTTAGGTGCACATGTACGTACACATTGTGTGTGAATATAAGCATAATAACTAAACAATCGAAAAGCAAAGATTTGTTGTTTTCCTTGGTTTGTTTCTTTAAACTTATTTTTGTATGTTTATTAGTATAATATTATGCATGCATATTACAGTATTTTTTATCGCTTACATTTTCTTTCGTTTATAAATAACCATAATTATTTTTTGTATTATTTATATTAAAGAAATGTAATGATAAAGACACTATGTAAATACATTTACAAAATCAATGAAATCGAATTTTGGTTTTGTTTTGATAATGTCTTAACATTTCAATTTTTATGAGTATTTGTGAATTCAGAAGAAAGGCAAAATTGATGCTTACATCCTGAGCCTGATATTAAGTTTTTTTTATTTGTTTTATACTTGTGCGAACAGAATAATAATTTTATTTATTTTCTCTATTCAGGTGCAAAGCGTACTTTCAATATATCAGAATCCGGTATTATTATTATAATTCCCGAAACAACCACAAGAAGGCAAATTTAATATAGAGTAGCGAGCAAAAGTTAGCACATGTTTAGAAGTTTAATTGAATAAGCAACCAAATAAAACAAAACTTTTCACATTTATTCTTTGTAGGTTTTTTTTTTTAAAAGAAAAGGTCAATAAAAAGTATCAAATACAAACATAGGAATGTAAAAGAGGCAAAAAACAAAAACACCTCCTCTGTCAATGTCCAGCTCTGTCTCATCACAGAGCCATGTATCTAGGTAACTCAACTTTACCCGAACTCGCAGGCCTTACGGAATGCAATATGAAGGGAATAAACAAGTTTATTCGAAAAATAGGTTGGTTCAACACTGACCACAATATAGGATAGCCAATACTTTTTATTTCCTCGCTGTCCATATCGGGCATCACAAAGGGACCTATTTTTTTGGACCCAAGTGGGCCGGTTGCTTGCAATCGGCAGCCTGTGCAACCTAATCTAAAAGAGACAACAATATAAAAAAATCCGTATTGCTCAGTTTTTCACGATTTGTTTACATAAAGAAAGAAATACTGCAATAACTAACAAATAAGAATAATTTACCGTTATGTTTTTTGTGTATGAGGCTTAAAATTTTTTCAGTTTTTTCTCATGATATTATTTGCAGAGTAGTAGTTTGTCATCCGTACCGTTCGCACGTGTCCCTTTCGTTGTCCGCGTTTATTGTGTTCACTATCCCTGTTTAAGTGTTTTAAAAATTAAATGTTTTCGTCCGCGGCATACATACATACATATATATTTGTTTAAAATAAGCAATAACATAAAATCAAAAAACTCAAAATTTAAAAATATTGCCCATAAACTTATCAAATAACAAAAAAAACAAAAACTAAAAACTCATAAAATAATTTAACAATTACAACATTCTTACATGATAAATAAATAAAACAAAAACAAATAAAAACAGTAAAAATAAAAGAGCTCTCTGAGAGAACAGTGTTGGAACAGCAAAACCAGTGTTGGCACAACGGGTCGTTTTTTGATACAATGACCAGATCAGGGCTTTTATGGCTCTTTTTTTTAGCATTGTTATTGTGCTTCCCATGTGACAAAATTCCAAATTAGGTTATTTTACTGATGCATTGTGTTAATTGTTGTTAGACTGTTCAGTGACGAAGGTATAACACTGGTCACTGAGCAGTTATAATAGCAACAATTAACAACACTGTTATCAGTAAAATAATACAAAAAAAACGCTCGATTTTAATTTTCCTACCATTGTTATGACAGGGCGATTCAAAATTGACTTCTGCAACATACGTGGGCTGAGGGCGAATTTCTTCTCTGCCTATGCTCACGTTTGTGTCCTTCGGCCGGACGTCTTCGCCTTATGTGAGACCCAGGTATCTGAGGATGCTGATCCACAGGATTTTCATATACCAGGGTATCACCTCCTATCACTTTTTAACCTTCACAGAGGCCTTGCACTTTATATACGAAATGAAGTAGTGTACCAGTGCCAGCAATCTTTAGGCACGAGTGATCCGGAATTTAGCTGCCTCTGGGTTAAATTCAAAATCAGGTCACACTCATTACATTTCGGGTTCCTATATAGAAGCCCAAATGCGGAAAGGGATAAAATTTTTTCTGGCTTCGATGCCCTTTCCGACTCCATATCGAAGATCCTGGAAAGTTGTCCGGACAGTGAAATTGTTGTTGCTGGTGATTTCAATGTTCACAACTTATCTTGGCTCCACCATTCGAGCCACACAACCCCAGAAGGCCAATATGTTGAGTTATTTGCAGCGCACAACCACCTAGCGCAACTAGTGAATGAGCCAACACATATTTCGTGCGTTGAAGGGCACCAACACAATACTCTTGACCTGTTTCTAACTTCACACCCTCAAAAGTATGAAGTGAGCGTAAATGCACCTCTCGGTAACTCGGACCATTGCACCATTTCCGCCTCCTTTTTGACTTCAGAACTTCACGTTTCTCAAACAGCTACGAAACGTACAAAATACATATACGAAAAGGCTCGTTGGGCTGAGCTCAACGCATTCTTTAGGCATTTTAACTGGAAGCTTTGTTTCTTAGACAATAATGTCAATGCCATGGCGGAAATTGTTGAAGGCGTAATTTTGCAGGGAATGAAAGCTTTCATTCCATCAAAGCAAATATCCATTAAACCTAGAGCGAAATCGTGGTTTAATCTGACGTGCAAAAAATGCAGTCAAATCCAGAGAGGAAGCTTTCAGTATATGGCGTAATAACAAAAATGCCGATACTGATTCGCTACGCAAAAGGGCGAGATCTTCATGTGCCAAAGTATTAAGGCAGCAAAAAGCTTTGTACGAGCAGTGCCTTCGTGCTAAAGTTCTTAATGCCCCTCGGGGTAGTAAGAGCTTTTGGTCATTCGTTAAAAGAGTAAAGGATAATGCTAGTTCCTCAATTCCAGCTCTTTTAAAGGATGATCAAGTATTCACTAACCCGGTTGATAAAGCTAACCTTCTGGCTGAATTATTTGCAAGTAACTCCCACTTGCCGGAAAGCACTCAACCACTGCCCGTGCTTGAAAGAGTATCTGTAACTATGCCTAAAATATTCTTTCGAGCCCGTGCAGTTAAAAAGGTTTTAGCAGATCTCAACATAAATAAATCTCCTGGGCCGGATGGTATTCCAGCACTGGTCTTGAAGCAGTGCTCTTCGACGCTAGCGCGTCCGTTAGCTAACCTTTTCAGTACATTGTACCATGCTGGTGAATTTCCAATGTGTTGGAAGGTTGCTAATGTAACGCCAATCCCCAAAAAAGGAGAGGCTAACAACCCTGAAAATTACCGCCCAATTGCAATTTGCTCAGCACTTTCCAAAGTTATGGAAAGTATGGTAAACTTCCATCTTGTGAGATATTTAGAGTCCAACAGCTTACTTAGCGACCGCCAGTATGGATTTCGTAGGGGTCGCTCTACGGGAGACCTACTGGCTTTTCTATCGGAAAGATGGTGTCATTCTATTCACCATTTTGGCGAGAGTAAGGTGGTGGCTCTAGATATTTCCAAGGCGTTTGATAGAGTCTGGCATGGTGCACTTCTGTCAAAACTTATTGCTTTTGGTGTCGGTGATGTCTTCTCTCGATTTATATCAAGCTTTCTCAGAGATCGCACTATACGAGTTGTTATAGAAGGGATCTCATCAAACGAGTTCAAGATTAATTCAGGGGTACCGCAAGGATCCGTTCTTTCTCCCACACTTTTTCTTATTTTCTTAAACGACCTTCTACTTCAAACTTCCAATCCTATCTACTCTTTTGCAGATGACAGCAGCATGTGCCATTCATATTCATTCAATAACAGACCAAGCCTGCCGGAGATCGCGGCAATGAGGCAAAATATGAATGATTCGATAAATAATGATCTTTTAGCAATCCATGAATGGGGACGTGCGAATAGGGTCGAATTTAATGCTCGCAAGACCCAGTGTTGTATGCTTACACACAAATGTACGTACAATCATGCTGCTTCATCTGTAATAATGGGTGGTGTAGATATTGAGGAATCAGAAACTCTTGATGTTCTTGGCATGAAAATTAAATGTGATGTTCGATGGACTGATCATATTTTTCAGGTTTCAAAAGAAGCATTCAAGTGCCTCGGCTTTCTAAGACGGTGTAAGAGATACTTCACTCCATCTGATCTCCTTAATATTTACACCACCTATATCCGACCGAAAATGGAATACAACTCTCATGTATGGGCCGGTGCTTCAAAGTCTATTTTGAAGTTACTCGACCGGGTACAGGAGAGGGCGAAGAAGCTCATCGGTGACAGTAGGGTAGCCAACTCTATTGACTCACTGGAGCATCGACGCAATGTGGGATGTATTTCACTGTTTTATCGCTACTACAATGGAATGTGCTCTAATGAAATCAGGGAACTTATTCCCGAAACCCGCTCATTTGTACGAACAACACGTTCTTCGTTAAGAGCGCATCCATTTGTGGTTGATATGCCAGTGGATCGCACTACGCATTACAGAGAAAATTCGTTCTTTAGCCGAACAGTTCGCATGTGGAATAAACTTCCTGCAGAGGTCTTTCCTGTTACTTTCAGTGTGGGAAAGTTCAAATCGAACGTCCACAAACACTTCTCCCTTTATCCTCCTTCCTATAACCAATTTTCCTAGTTCCGGCACAATGCATTGCATATGTAGGGGTCATCCCCTGAGTGCTGGTCCAAGTTAAAAAAAAAAAAAAAAAAAAAAAAAGTGTTTAAAATTGAAGTATCACTCATTGTTAAACATGGAGGAGGTAATTTTAAGGTGTGGGGATGCTTCACTTAGTGGTATAATGAAAAAAGAGGACTATTTAAATATTTTACAGTCCAATTTGCTAAAATTCGTTGACATGAGTCCTTACCCAGAAGAGGAAGTTATCTTTCAGCAAGACGGTGGTCCAAAACACACCGCTAAAGTTGTCAAAGAGTGGCTGTCGCAACAAAAATTTTAAGTAATGGATTGAATTTGTGGGCAATTGTAAAAAACCGCCTGGGAAAATATCATAGGGCGCCGGGGAGCATGGATAAACTATGGCAACGGATACAAGATGAATAAAAATATATTCCTCGCACATTTATTGAAAATATTGTTGAGAATACGCCCAAACGCATTAAAAGCGTCATAAAAAACAAAGGGCTGTGGACGAAATATTAAAAAATGTTAGTTCTCTATGTGTACGAAACGTGAAAAACTGAGCAAATATGGATTTTTTTATATTGTTGCCTCACTTTCATTCCCATGATTGTATTTTATACTTTTTGTTAATTTTTATAACTTACAAAGAATAAATATGAAAAGTTTTGTTTTATTTGGTTGCTTATTTAAATTTTAGCGAGGACTTTTCAATTAAACTTCTAAACACGAGCTCACTTTTGCAACTAAAGCAACTAAAAACTTGAAAACCCCGCGAAAATAGCGCACATTCTGAAAATTGCAACTGCAATATTGGAAATTAGTCCCAAAATTTATTTTAAAAAAATCATATAATTGTGCCGATTGCCAAAAGTCTTGAAAAAATCTCTAAAATGGCGAAAATTTTTATATATGCGAACAACAGAAAAATTGTGTGATTCAATATTGATTAAAAATAACTATTAATAACTATTTTGTATTTGGAATAAAAATTTAAAATGCATTTGTATTTTGAATAAAAGTATTGCAAATACCTACTTTCCACAAATTTATATATAGCTTCTAGATTGCATTATCCAATTGAATAATTTAATGTGGGCTTAATTAAAACGTATTGTAAGAATAGTTCGCAATTCATCAAATATTTTTCAAACAATCAGTTCCTATCGTATACATACATATGAACTTTGGATTTTTAGATCGAAATATTTGAGGAACACTTTCAAAACATTTGTAAAGCGTAGCGATAATAGTTCGTGAGCTGTACCGCGTCTAAAAATAGTATATGCATACATATTTTTGTATTTTTTTTTTGCATATTTTCGTATTTTCCCCAATTCAACATATACAAAATGATCTTAAGAGAAGATCTTAAGAGATAATAAATTGTTTTCTTCATATTCATATAAAATTAACTGGTCTTACATTCATTAAAAACACCTAATAAATCATAGCGCTGCGGAATATCGCATTATCGATAGCACGCACTACGGAATTGGACGCGGATTAATGGCAAAATATTACGAAAATAAGCCGAATTATTGGTTGGATTTGAGAGCAAAAAGCTTTCTGTTTGCGATTTTATCGTAATTTTTCATATTTAGTTCTCTGTCTTACTTAGTAAACGCAAAGAAGATTTAAATAAAAAACGTTTTTAATTAAATCCATCTGTTTTCTTAGCAGGCTGAATATAAATGACCGAATTCGTATTTTTTAAATCAATTGTGGTTGAAATTCGATTGTGTTTCTATATCAGAAATATACAGGTTATATTGAACCAAAACCTTTATCGTCTGGTCCAACCGCAATACAGATAAGTAAATTGAAAAGTTAACAAAATTTTAAAAAGACAACTATCAGAATACCACTATTTTACATACATACGTACATCACACGAGTTTCAAAGAAAAAATTAAATTAAAATAATGAATTAAAATATGTTGTTATATTTTATAATTTAATATTTTTTCTTACATCGTCAAGTTATTTTTGGTATTATTATTATATTATATCAAATAAAAACGTCGACAACTTACTAAATTCATTATATAATTATTTTATCACTGTACAAAATCCTATCTGATAACATATTGAATATTTTTGAAAAATAAACCTTTTATCGTTCATAAAATTGGAAAAAACGCAAAAATTAAAAATATTATAAATGAAATTTTGCCTGTTTTTTTAAATAAATTGTGGAACAAACTTTTTCAAATAAAAAGTAAAAGCAATAAAAACAACTAAAATGTATCAAAAAATCTGTAAAAAAAATTAGCATTGTGTGGTGTGCAGGATTCGAAAACCTGCCACCGGGTAGGGTACGGTTTCAAATCCCGAACAACCATTTATTATTTTTTTTTTTAATTTTTGATAGCTTTAAATTATTTTTAATATGAAGATAATATTGGAACATTTTAATCATTAGACTAGCAGATTTATGCGATAGGTGTCGATATTTTTTATCTATTTTGGGAGAATTTCTTCATTATTAAACATGTTCTTACGTTTCAAATCATTTTTTCATTTAGTCGAAAACCGTTGGCTTTTTGATAAAGACGTTGAAACACTTCTTGGATGTGTGAAAGCTGATTTAAGTGCTAAAAAGGGGATGTTCATATTTTTATAATGTACTCTAGGCAAGAAAGGATTACAAATTTGTTACGGAATTCCTAATTTACGGCTGGCTTTATAAATGCAGTTTGTAAAGCAACACTGGAATGCATAGCGGTCATAAACGACATAGCCTTATATCTCACAATTGCAGTGCAACCTTTATCAATGCGTTGCAGTCGCAAAATTTGTGCAACCAGAGAAACACAAAACAGTCCAACTATGCGTTCATAAATGTCATCGAGATTTTTATCATGAGATTTTTAAGATTATTAATCGAGACTGGTTTGAATATCTTATTTCAATGAAATGCGTGTACGTTTGTATGTATATGAACTAGCCTCAACAAACAAAATTTTTGAAACCAACTTTTTTCAATTATTTTACTTTTTATACGTACATATTTCTTGAGCGTGAGCTTTCGTATTTTTTCCTGTATTTGAATGAGAATCAAATACAGTAAAATTCTTTTATCACTCCATACTATGATGAAAGGTATATAAGATTCGGCACAAGCCGAATATAACACCCTTACTTGTTCAGGCTGAAAATAATAATAATAATAGCTTGCTGCAATGTTTTAAAAGTTTAAAACAATTAAAAAAAATATATATTAAAAGAAGTCCAAATTTCAAGCCAAAAGATGTTGATTTTTCAAGGGCCGAATTTTTTTTTCTTATGTTGAGCGAAACAACAATCTAGTAAAAACATATCTTATTGTGCATTACTTAAATAAACAAGATGCAAACGGTTGGTAATTTAAATATTATTTAACTTTCATTATATAAGTTGTACTAAAACTGAATTTCGTATTTAAATATAACTTAAAGATAAATAACATTTAAATACGAAGTCAAAAACTGACATGCAAATGCACAAAATTAGGAAAAGGAAGCAAACTAAAATTTTTTTCAGGTGTCGATGATCGATGGCTAGTTTGACAAACCAAAACAAACCCGCATTTAAGCGCCCCGAAACTTGCCACCGAGAGAAAAAAGCCTTTCATAAATAAAGTAAATAAACAAGAACGTGTAAACTTCGCAAGAGAGTACATAGATAAATATATCTCAATCTGGGAAAAGGTAATATATACTGACGAAATAAATACAATATATTACGGTCGGATGGACGTTCATACGTATGAATAAAAGCCAATACTAAGGTCTTAGCACGGTGAGATATTGCTTAGGATCAGTTTAAATATATGGATTTTTTTATTTATTTTTTATTTCTTTGTTAATTACAAAACTATCACTAAAAAAATATAATTTTTTTAAAAAGGATGAAAAAATCTCCAAATAAATAGTTTTTCATCAAACATTTAACATAGGTGATTATTTTACTTTTAAATATAAAAAAGGTATCTTGAGGTATTTCAAAATTTTAAGTCCTTTGTAAAATAGAAAGTTTTGACCACAGTTAGTTGAGGAAGAAACTAGCCTGAAGTCTGTAACATTTTTTAAATTATAGGGCTGTACATTTCCAACATTCACTAAATACCGGTTTAAATAGCCTGACTCGCTCATTCCATTTTTTATTTCAAATATAAAAAGTAACGTGTTCATAACAAGTCGTTGATTTATAGACAGCCATTGCAGTGTCGATAACATGTGTCTCACGTGTGTTAATCTATGGCATCGTGGAGCTTCTGGAGTCTCTTTCATCTGCTGGTTTCTCAGAAATAGTACAGTCGAGCAATATTCGAAATGTGGCTTAATAGTTGCGTACGTACGTATTCAAAATGAGGTTTGAAATTTAGGTTTCTATCCAACATTATTCCTAAATATTTAATATCATTGACTTTTTCAATTGCTTCGTTTTCAATACGTATATTCTCATCGGTCTCTCCTTTTAATATCATTGCCTTAGTTTTGTGTACATTTAGTTTTATTTTATTCATTGATAGATATTTTTCTATATTCTCTAGGTCCTCATTTATGCTTTTAACACAGTCGGCGGGATTGTGTCCACAAATACATATATATGAGTGTATCGTCAGCAAACATACATAATTTTGAATTATTTACAAATTCCAGCAAATTGTTTATATAAATTAGGAACAGAAGTGTTCCAAGGACTGCTCCCTGCAGAACACATTTCCCACATTTGGTTCGTTGGGATCTGTTGCTCAGATAACTTTGATACCGTAATAGTTCTTTTCCTCTCACCCAATATTTCTCTAATTTGAGTAACAGGATATCCCTACTAATCACCTCAAACGCTCTTTTTAAGTCCAGCAAGATTGCTACTACGCACTTTTTTTCTCCATTTCCAATTTCCATTTTAACACGACCAGATTTAATAGAAATTCACAATTATGATTTTTTAAATAATAATATGTTATTGTTTTCAAAATGCTTGCTGCTTATTAATTGATTGTATACAAGTTTATCCAATAGTTTACTTATTGTTGACAACGTATGAACAGGCCGTATCTCGGCGGGGGGTTTTGTATTCTGAACTTTTTTATTAGAACTATATGGGGTTCTTTAAAAATCTCAGGAAAATTCCGGTTTGAAGAGACTGCATTATTAAATTATGTAAGTGTGATAGTGAGAAAGTTCTGGTCTTTTTTATTATTCATTGATTTCATGATTCTTATTAGCTCTGGAATGTCAGTTACGTCGAAGTTGAATGCTATATTTGGATTATCGTTAATAATATTTTTATATGGCAAATGCGGTATACTTGCAGCGATTTCCTTCACACTTTCTATAAAAAATTAATTTAAATACTCAGAAATTTTTTGGCTGTCTGAAATAATTTTTCCGTTTACCTCAATTTCTTTTACTTGGAAGTTTTCTTTTTTAATACGTGATATTTTTTTAAAGCAGACGCCACCATATTAAATTCACTACCAACGAAAAATTGATAAGTAACATGAAATTAATACTGAGACCAAAGGTAATTAATGCATTACTAGTGGACTCAGAAACAATGTTTAGTATTAGGTATTTATTGAAAGAAACCTAAAACCTAAACAGTAAAATTTGTAAAAGCGAACAATTTAGTTGAACATCCCCTTTTTAGCATTTAAATCAGTTTTTACACATACAAAAAGTGTTTCAACGTATCAAAAAGTCAATAGTCTTCGACTAAACGAAGATATGATTTGAAACGTAAGAAATGATTTAAGAATGAAGAAATTCTCCCAAAATTAATAAGAATATCGCCAACTATTACATACAGTATTGGCCATAATTAAAGCAGCCCAAAATACGGTACAATAAAATTTTAATTTTTTTTCATTAAAAAACTTTTATTTGTTGGTGGGTTCATTATTCATATAAATAAACGTTTTTAACTTCACTTTATAAATCATTTCAAATAAAAAAGCAAAAGAACAAAACTAAAGCACCTTCTTGTGCAAGCGAGAAAAACAAAACTTCAAAACTGATATTTTGTTGCAAAACCTTTGTTTTTAATAACACACGCACAACATGCCTAGAGGAAGATATTAAATTATTAATAGTATCTTATGATACTGCTTCCCAGGTTGTTTTGGCGGCTTGAAAAGATCAGTTTTATTTCTACAATTATTCCGATTTACTTTCATATTAACAATTTCCCAAAGGTTCTCAATACGATTGAGATCGGGGGATTGGGTAGGCCAGTTAAGAATTTCAATCCTATTACTCTGCAGCCATTATAAAGGGTCCGCCATCTAACGTTTTTTTTTCAACTAGTGCTTATTTCGTGAATGGTAACACTTAGCTCATGTCTGATTTGACAGATAATTAGTTTTATCCTTCCGCTGAACGAATATGGTTGTGTATTCGCTTCGCTAAGTGGGCCTGCGATCGACTTACAGAAGATGCCAATTTTGCCAAAAAATCATCTTTTCAGATGAAGCTCATTTTGATCTTGGCGGGTATGTAAACAAGCAAAATTGTCGCATTTGGGGCACAGAAAACCCGCACGCATATATTGAAAAGCCGACGCACCCAAAACGAGTCACTGTTTGGTGTGGATTTTGTTCCAGAGGCATAATTGGGCCATTTTTCTTCGAAAATGAGCAAGGAGTGGCCGTTACAGTCAATGACGATCGTTATCGGGCCATATTGAACGAATTTTTGTTCACAAAAATTGAAGAGGAGGATATTGGCAACATTTGGATTCAACAGGACGGCGCTACGTGCCTCACAGCCGAAGCTAAACTCGATGTTTTGCGCCCTGTTTTTGAAGATCGCATTATCAGCCGCAGATCTGATGTCGTTTGGCCACCTCGGAGCTGCGATTTGACACCGTTGGACTATTATTTGTGGGGTGCCGTCAAAGATAAGTGTTACGCCGACAAGCCAGAGAAAATTGACGCTTCAAAGGACAATATTCGTGAAGCCATTGGTGAAATACAGCTGCAAACAATCGATAATGTGCTTAAAAATTGGACCGATCGTGTAGGCTACTGCATGGCCAGCCGAGGCAGCCATTTGAATGAAATTATTTTTCATTATTAACCGGAAGGATTGTACTTTCAAATAAAAAAATAAATTTGAGAAAATATTCAGCAGTTTTTTTTTATAGCATTTTCAAAAAAAAGTTATCTGGCGGACCCTTTATTTACACTTTGGAGGTGTGCCTGGTATCGTTATCCTTCTGGAACCTCCAATGAAGCAGCATTTCTTCCTCTGCATAGGGGCTGCCCTACGTTCTGTAGTATAACAAGTTACAGAAAACGATTTATAATTCCGTCAATGTGATGAATCGGTCGCCTTCCTTGACCAGAGAAATATCCCCAGACCATGATACTACCCCCAGCATGTTTGACAGTTGCTTTGCAGTACTTAGGATTTAGTATTTCTCTTTCGGTCGACGCACACGCTTTATCCCATCTGAACGCTAAACTGTTTTACAATTGGCTAGAGGACGTTGTAGGATTATTTTGTATTGCTCTCTTGATCAAATAATCTTCATGACGTGATGTTTTACGAGGACGTCCTCCGCAATATACTGGAGATAAACGTCCTGTACGCAAAATTTGAAATAAGCCGGGATATCACTGATCGATTTATTGAATATTTTTTGCTTATATCATGCCTTGATAGTCCAGCCTTCCAATCCTCAATAATTTTATTTTAAACTGATTTGAGTACTTGTTTCTCGCCATTTAAATTATTTAAAAATTAATTGTCACTTCTGTTTATATGCCAAGTATAATATGATCAAAATGAAAATTATACTGTGTTTGCACGTTGTGAATTGTTTTTAATCAGTGGTGGTGTTTATATGTATGTATTTCGTGGCCTATTCAGGTATACGGTAATAAGTGCAATTTCTATAAGGCGGTGCCATTGTTTTGTCCGACTTGGTTTGTGGCTCTACTTTTTTTTAATTTTAAAAACATTAGAGATCAATTATTTAATAATCTAATGTTAATTTTAAAATGACGAAATTAATTACAAGAACTATTTATAATACCTTCAAAAACATTGTTTTAATAAAAAAATTCTGATTTGAAAATGTGTACTTTGGGGTGCTTTAGTTATGGCCAATACTGTAAATCTGCCAGTCTAATTACTAGAATGTTCCGATACTACCTTCATATTGAACATAATTTAAAGCTATAAAAAATTCTTAAATAAAAATAACTAAAATGTATCAAAAATTCTTTTAAAAAAATAGCATATTGTAATTCACTATTTGAACCCGAACCAATTTAAAGAAGTTGGTTGGCGCGGGTTCAAATCATGAATTTTTAAACATGTTTATAATAACACCAGAAATAAAAATAACTATTGACGGTATAAGAAAAAAATTCTAACATATTTTCATTCATTATTTTAATTTATATTTTCTTTCAAACTCGAATGATGTACTCGTATGTACGTAAGTAAACTACTGCTATTCTAATAATTTATCTTTTTTAAATTTTGTTAAATTTTTTTATTTATTTGTCTGTAATGCGGTTGGACCAGAAGATAACGGGTTTGGTTCAATATAACCTGCATATGATTTCTGATATAGAATCACAATCGAATTCCAACCACAAATGATATCAAAAATATGAATTTGGTAATTCATATTCGAACTGCTAAGAAAACAGATGGATTTAATTAAAAACATTTGTGATTTAAATATTCTTTTGCGTTTGTAAAATTTTACTGTTTAAGACAGAGAAATAAATATGAAAAATTACGATCAAATCACAAAAAATCTCTGCTCTCAAATCCATAAGCTGCATTTATGGCTTCTTTTGCGTAGTATTTTGCCATTATACAGCGTCAAATAATGCATTAAATTCGGTAGTGCGTGCTATCGACAATGCGATATTTCGCAAAACTGTGATTTCTTACGATTTTTAATGAATGTAAGACCAGTTCATTTTATTGAACATCAAAAAGTGAATTTTTTATCTCTTAAGATCTTAGCTTGTTTTAAATTGCGTACTATTTTATATGTGTTGTATTGGGGAAATCACGAAACTATGCAAACCAAATACAAATATGTATGCATGTACCATTTTCAAACACGTTACAGCTCGCGAACTATTATCGCTACGCCCCACAAATTTTTTGGGAATTTCCTCAAACATTCCGATCTAAAATTCAGAAAAATTTTTAAATATATTTATCTTTTGACTGATTGTTTGAAAAATATTTGATGAATTGTGAACGATTCTTAGATGGATAAAGCAATCTAGGAACTAAATATAAATTTGTGGAAAATAAATATTTGGAATACTTTTATTCAAAATACAAATGTATTTTATTTTTCTATTCCAAATGCAAAATAGTTTTTAATAAAAGTATTTGAAGTACAAAATTAAAAATCGTGAAAATGGTTATTAATTTTCTCTTCGAGATTTTAATATTAACAGTTTCAGTAATTTTAAATCAATTCTGCGGCTTTTCTTCATTTTCACGATTTAAATGATATTTTGTAAGTTTTTGGACTCTATAATTTTGGTGGTTTTTAATCGATATTGGAGCTTGCAATTTATCCGATGCTCGCATATTTTTTAGGAATTTTCGCCATTTTAGAGATTTTTTTTAAATAAGTTTTGCGACTTATTTCCAATATTGCAATTGAAATTTTCAGAATATGCGCTATTTTCGCGGGTTTTTCAAGTTTCTAGTTTCGTTTTCAATTACATTTTGGAGCTTGATATCAAATTAAATTCTTACATCAAACTTTGTTTCCGTTTTGTGCAAAATGCAATAGGTAGTGGGATATAACTTTTCATATTCCTGTTGTTATGTTTGGAAAACAATCTCATAGGACTGAAATAATCAGGGTCAGCAAGCGGCCTTCGAAAGAAAACATTTTCGAAACACTGCACAGAAAAAATTTTCATCGGTTATAGTATGGGAATTTAATTATGTTATTATGTAACTGATTCAATTAATTTCTTAATTATAAAACCGAAAAATGAAATAACAATTTTAAGTAACTTATTCATTGGATTTTAACTAACAGTTTATTAATATAATAATTGATTCAATCACATACTTTATTAAATATTAAATTAAAGCAAAGCTAACATGCACAGCAGCTAAAATAACAGCTTAATTATTTGTATTATTATTTAAAAAACATCAAAATAAAGGGTGCTAAAATTATTTCCCGAAAAAAACTTTAAATGTCAATATTATGAGTTTAATATAGAAAGGAAAATAATGCATAGCACGCTGTAACAAACATAACTGTTTTTTGACTCTGCGCCACGTGACTGTTGTGCGACTATAATTGCGAACCCTCACCGTTCCAACTGCCTTGATAATTTGTGTGCCTTTTTTTTAATATTAACTAAATTTGTCACCTTTTATAATATTATGCCCCTACTTGTGCCTTTTTGAGTTGGTATTCCTATCTTTAATGTAAGGTCTATATATTACTAGCTTTTACCCGTGCATTCGTTCACTACAATTAATGTAGACAATAAACTATATTTATACCAAATCTATCGAAGAGAGAAAAAGTACTATCTTTCACGTACAAACTTTCGCATTTATAATAGTACGATTATTAATCTTTTATTATTCATCTATGTGAGCATGTACTTATTTTAACATAATCTCCTGCTTGTGCCACTTTTGAAAATATTTCAACGGTCACACTGATTCTAAAAGTGAAAAAGAAAAATAAAAAAACCACCACCTTTTTGCTGAAATTGAAGTGGTGTACTCTTTGGTGACAGTTTATAATGAAATGGTATTCTTATTCTCTTGTTAATACATATACAATATGTCAAGAATGAGAGTACACACTAAAAATAAATCAATTTTTTTTAACATCGTTAGCCAAAAATTAGAGATCTTGTGTTTTTACACAGATTTTTTGATTTACTGTCATTACCTGCAATACGTAGAAACATTTAAGACAAAAAATTTTCAAGCCTTGCGTAAAATAAGAAAAAAGTACAACACAAACCATTGTTACTTAATTTTGTTAGTGTCAAGCAACTGTTTACACATTTGTTGTTTTACTCTTTTCTTCATTAACAACAAAGTTAACTGTGCATTTCCCGTTATTTTTAATGTGCGTGGTTGATTTCCGTATATTTTTAAATTACTTGTCAACCAGTTTTTGTTTTGCGCGAATCGTTCATTTAAAAATTTTATCATATTTAATATGCCAGGAAAAAGGTTAACTTATAATGTAATTCAGTTAATTTATTACAATCTGCACTTGGGAAAAAGCGTGAGCGAGTTATCAGAACTGTTTTCAGTGTGTCGTAAAACAATTTACAATATTATAAATCGCGCAGAAAACGAGAATAGATTGGAGTTAAGGAGAGGTGGTGGTCCAAAACGAAAAATACATAAACGTGAGGAGCGCGTAATTATTAGAAAAATTATTCAAAACCCCCAAATTTCGACAAGAAAAATTGCTAGAGAGCTCCAGGAAGAATGCGGCACTATCGTTTCTCATGAAACAATTCGCCAGGTTTTATTAAGCAACAAGTACTCGTCAAGAGTAGCACGAAAAAACCTATGCTTTCAGCTTTAAATATAGAAAAACGACTTTCCTTTGCCACTTTGAACATTGCACAGCCAACCGAATATTGGGACAACGTTATTTTCTGCGACGAAAAGAAGATTATGCTGTACTACAATGATGGGCCAACAAAAGTATGGCGCAAGCCCTTAACATCGCTAGAAAACCGCAACATAATCCCAACTGTGAAATTTGGAAAACTTTCGATAATGGTTTGGGGATGCATCTCGAGCAAAGGTGTTGGAGACATAGCGTTTATAGAATCAACGATGGATGCACGCCAATATTTAGACATTTCGAAGAAACATTTGACAAGCAGTGCTGAAAAATTCGGGTTTATAAGAGATAGCATCCCTCAATTCAAATTTTACCAGGACAACGATCCTAAACATAAATCCCATATGGTTCGTATGTGGCTCCTTTATAACTGTGGGAAAGTTATAGATACCCCTGCTCAAAGTCCCGACCTAAACCCCATTGAAAATTTGTGGGTCTATTTGAAAAGGAGAGTCGCTAAACGTAAGCCAACAAGCAAAGCAACTCTAAAAACTGCTATATTAGAAGAGTGGCAGAATATACCTGCCAATTATGATATGAAAAAACTGGTTAGTTCAATGAAAAATCGCCTAAAATGTGTGGTAGATGCCAATGGTGGCCATACTAAATATTAAAAAAAATTTTATGAATTTTTAAATAACTTAAACTGATAGAAAAGTAAATTTTTAATTTTGTGTAAAAATTTATTTGACATTACCCAATTTGAGTAATATTTATTTTTGCTTTATTTTTGTTGGTTTTGAACTGAATTTGATAAATTTTTTCGTTTAATATCCTTGTAAATATGTAAATAATTACAATAAATAAAAAAAAATTATGGTATATAAAAAACAAGCATACTTATATTGCTAATAAAGTGTAAAATATATAAATTTTTCTTGTGTGTAAACTCATTCTTGACATACTGTATGTTAATTTTTACAATCGTAACTACTGACCAAAAGCAGATTATTTTTTACTATTTAATTATATGGAAAAAAAGAATTGGAAGTTTGTTGTATGCCGCATTTATTGCAGTTTTAAGTTCTTCTAAATAAAAAATACAAAATTCACATTCATATGTATGAATAAACAAACTGTAAAAAATGTATATCGATACATACATATGTAAGTACATAATGATGTACATATGTAACAAGCAGAGCTGTAAAAAGCTGCAATCAATTGACATTGAAATCAAAGTGATTTCAACCAAACTGATTTCATTCTTTGATTTCTAAATGATTTCAGATTTCAAAATGAAATCTTGTCAAAATTGCAATATTTTTTGATTGCAATCATTTTGAAATCATTTTTTTAGAAATCATTGAATGCAATTAATTTAATTGCAATCAATTCGATTGCAATCAAATTTTTGTTGAAATCATGTGATTTCAATAAATTCCCTTGAAATCATGTGATTTCAATAAATTCCCTTAAAATCACAACTATAGTAAAAGTCCAATGAAATAATTTACATTTGGAATCTAGCGGTGTCTACTAGAATCTGGTGGAAACCTCAAAATTTTTGGTGGAAACCACTAGATTTTAGTAAAAATTACTAAAGTTTTGGTGAAAACCAACAGATTCTATTGCAAACATCCACTTATATTTGACCAGAAAAATAAAAGTCAAAAACAAAAAAAAAATTTAATTTTGTGAATTTATTAAAAAAAAGTCATGACAAACATAACATGAACAAAACAATATGGAAAATATTTCAGATTTCATTACTTTGAGCATTTTTTACATTAGAAAGCTCTCTATTGGCTTTTAGTAAAAGTAACTTTTCAAAGTTGCTATCTGAAAGCGATCCACGACGCGGAGAATTTAGCAAGGTTGCAAATGAAAATAACCTTTCTACTGCAGCTGATGATGGTAATGGTGCGTTGAATCTCATAAATGTGGATTTCAAAGTCGGATACCGATCAAGCATTTCAAACGATGTGTCCGTATCTGTAAGATACGAATGAAAGCTTGTATTAGTGGGATTCTGTTGTGTTTCCGATAAATTAACAGGATTATCTAAAAGAAAAAATATTATATTATTTTTTTAATAGATTATTTTGATATAATTGTATTATACCTTCAAGGCAAAAATCGAAGTATTTGTTAGATGCATTTAAATTCACTTCGTTCGATGGCAATGGAGTCTCATTGGGAAGAGCATTTTTGACTAAAGCAATTACTTCGTGGATTTTTACTTGAGTAAATGACGAATTTAAAGCTGTTAGCCATTGCAACTTAATTTGTGGACAAAGTACGGAAGCTATGATAGCGTCATTGACTTCTTGTGTCAAATCAAAATAGTTTTGGAACCGAGCTTCCACTGCTTTTAAAACTAAACCGGACAAGAGCGATATATATTCGTTGTTGTGACTATTTGATATTTTAATGTATTGGACTCGAATTGTGGCCAAAGTTGGCAAAAGATATCCGTAGATCATTCAAAACTTTGTAAATAAAAATTGCCATTTTTCATTTGAAAAGAACGAAGATTTTGATTCTGATTTAACTTTGATTGCAATTACTGGATTTGATTGCAATTAAAGTAATTGCAATCAAATCGATTGCAATCAAATTTGATTGCAATCAATTTATATATAAATTGATTTCAAAAAATTGATTCAATCGTTTTTATCATATTGATTTCATGATTTCAAATTGAAATCATGAAATCAATTTACGATTTTGAATGCAATCAAAAAATTAGCAATCATTAAAGCGAAATCATGTGATTGCAATTAAATCGATTGCAATCATTTACAGCTCTGGTAACAAGTAATTTAACTGACAAAACATTTTTGGAGATTTACTTAAGTTTTGACCGTTGAATTGTAAAGGATCAGTGAGTGATATAATACAATAGTGAAAAACCATTACATACATAAAAAGAACATTTGATAAAAAAGGTTAAAAAATAAAATATGAGGCGTTTTTAAATAAATGTAAGTGTTCCTTTTGAATTTTTTGGCGACGAAAAATATGTACATACATATGTATGTATGTATGTACATATGTATGCACATGTAATACCATTTTTTATAAAAAGAGGACGTCATATGAAGTGTCAATTTAGTTGAATTTTAATTGAAGGTTTAGTTTTTAACAAACCATTGCTACATACATACATACATATGTATTGAAAATAGTTTATTTTTAAAGTACCTTTTACGTATAAAAAATGTGTAATTTACATCGCCGTACTGCATTGCATGCATACATATCGTCATGTGATTTCAATAAAGCCTTAAGCTACAAACAATTCAAAAACGACTTCTTGGTAGATTTCGATCCACCATATCAAAATGCATGTCCCTGGAAAATTTTATTTATTAAAATTTTACTAACTCGTCAATAAGAAATAAGCTTAAACTAAAAAAATTTTGAAAAATATTGCTTAAGGTTTCACATTAGAGAGTTTTTTGATTGTCCTCTAAAATTTTTTAGATGTAACTTAGGGCTTTTATGAATTCATATGACAATATATACATACATACATATGTAAGTGTTTCTTTTCCAAGTATGAAGTATAAAACACCTTTAAAATTGAAATTCAATGCTTCTTGTGTGAAAACACTCATAGTACCCCACTTTTTCAGGCTGAAAATAACAACATTAATAGGTTGCTGCAATGTTTTAAAAGTGTAAAACAATTAAGAAAGAAGATATAATAGAATAATATTAATAAAAGAAGTCCAAATTGCACCCCAAAAGATGTTGATTTTTCAATGGCCGCAAATATTTTGTTTACTTTGTTGCGCGATACAACAACAAGGTAGCAAAACCATATGTTTGTGTATGTATGTGTGCAAAACTTAAATAGAACTTAAATCAGCAAGGTTGGCCATTTAAATATTATTTAAGTTTCATTTAAGTTTGTACTGCAAAACTTAATTTCGTATTTAAATAGAACTTAAATAAAAAATTTTTTTTAAATTTTATATTTAATTTAAATAATTTATAATTAAAAAAAAATCATGAGCATTGGCTCAAGTAGTAAGCACGTTGACTACAAACCGAAGGACCTGGGTTCAAACCCAGTGTCAGACAGAGTCATGAAATAAAAACACCACGCATTTCTCTGATGTGCATTAGTGTGTCAGTTGTTGGCGGAAGGTTTCAGTGGCGAAGGCATGGTCACTGAACTGTACCAACTTCAGCTGATACAAATTCCAATGTAACAACAGAGCGCCCTCCTTCGTTGGTACTGAGTAGCACAATCAACGGCGAAGTAAAATAATTAACAAAGAAGTGGCTACTAAACACAGCTTAAAAAAATCGTAATGCTCCTCCTAGACACCAGAGGCGCTGCAACACTGCTCTATGAATAAAACGTGCAAAAAAACAGAGCTGTAAAAGAAGAATGAAGTTTCAGCTCCTGTCATACCTATCACTATCCCTTTCCACTAGTTCCAGCACAATGCATTGCATGTGTAGGGGTCATCCCCTGAGTGCTGGTCCAAGATAAAAAAAATTAAAAACATTTTCTACTTTTTTCTGTGTGTATGTACTATGTAAATCGAAATACATAATAACCCCCCAGGCCTTATTAAGTAATTAAATATTTAAAAGTGAATTATTTTACGTTAAATAATATTCTAATAAATGTTATTTTGTTTTAGATGATCAACAAATTTGGGCGGAAATGAATTTGTACGATGATTCTTTTATAAATAAAATCTTAGATGTCGAGCAACTACACCAAGTTGAAGAATCTAATTATAAAGATCCCAATTTAAAACAAAATGAGGATGATTCAGAGCTCTTCAATGATATAAAAGATGATTCTAATTACCACTATTGGCCTGCCACAGAAGACTTCCAAGAGGAATCTGATATACACCTATTATTGGAAAAACCACTTGCTATTGACTTTGATTTTTAATTTGGTTACTTAAATTATAATTCATTTATTAATTCTAAAATTTGCTTTAATAATTGTATACTGTTCTAATAAAAATGATTCCGTTGTTAATAATTAAGGATCTATAGCTTCGAGTGCTTAAGTTAATGAAAGCAAATGTTTGACTCGAATTCAAATCATTAATTAACAAGTTGTTTTTTTTGCTAGTAATTTGCAAATTTATGATTTGAACTCGAGCCAAACAACTCTTTTTTAACTTAAACCTAAAGAGTTCGAAGATTTTGAATTGATTCTGGTTTTCGAGATATACGATTATATAAAAAAATACGAGGTTTGTACTACGTAATATGCCATAACCAGAGGACAAGATTTATTTAACTAGATTTCGCTTAGTGGTCAAATTTCAGCTGCAAGTTTAAACGTACTATAACTATTTCAGTTGCATTCATTTAAAGAGAAAAAACTACCTGATTTCTCGTTCCCTTCCCCATTTGATTGGAATTGAAACATTAAAGTGAAAAGACCAAAATTCAAAAAGCTCTGAAAAATAATTTTTAAAAAATATATAAAGTGTTGTTTTAAAAAGATAGGGCTTTAAAAAAACAATAAATAAAAAAAACTCATACGTGTTAATAAATTGAATAAAAATAAAAAAGAAAAATTTAATTTTGTCAATAAAAGTTTAATTTATTACCGACCCAGCCATGGCTGAGTGTCACAAATGCAAGGCCTCAATTCGAGGAGAATCGGGAATTAGCTGTGCTGGAGTGTGTAAAAAAGTGTATCACTGCTCTGTCAAATGCGCTGGTGTTGACCAGTATTCGGTGAAAATCTTAAATGAGGACAACTTTGTGCGGTTTATGTGTGAGGATTGTGTCCAGTATATACATAATGTTGACCTTGTATTAAAAGAAATCCAAGATGGTGTTAACAAAAACAAAATAAACTTAGTTGAGTACAAAAGTGAATTCGAATCATCACTTAAACAAAACGAAAATGAAATTAAACTCTTATTAGAGGCAATAGAAAAACGCTATGAAGAGAGACTTAAAAAAAATAGACAATGCTCAAAAAATATGTGAAAAAAATGTTGAAATAAAAAAATATGCAATGTTGTAAACGAGTATAAAATTAAAGAGATCTATAACAATATCGAAGAAAGCAATGAAAAGATGTGCAAGGAGATTAAAAAAGTTATTAAAGAAACGAACGATAAACAAAATAAACTGTCATTTGCTGACACAGTAAAAAAAACTGATGCCAGAACTAAAAAAACAAAAGGGAGTTAAGATAAATTCGTCTAATAAATACGTCCTACACTTATGTTAAATACGTTCCACATACTGTTAAACGAATTAAAAAACTGCTTAAATTCGTTTTTTAAATAAAAAAAACACAAAATAATACTATTATTTTACAAAAAAAATATTTAAAAATTAAATAATTAGTTATATGAAACATTAAATGAAAAATAAATTTGAGAAAATGTATGCACAGTATAATATATGCAGTATATTACAAGCAAAAACTGGCTATTTTCGAGTGGATTTTCTGGATATTTTGAAAAGACATGAATCGGGTGACCGGCAGAGGGAGTAGCTTAGGACTAGTAGATTCCACCAGTATATAGTCTATATCCAGATTCAGCCCCATATGGGAGATATAGTTTTTTTTTGAAATTTCGTATTTTAACATTTAAGTGCCACTAATTATTAAACCAAAAGAAAAGCAACGAGTAGAAAAAACAAGGGAAGATTTACACAATAGGGTGGACCCAATTAATCTAAAAATTACTAATGTTGAAAATAAAATTAAAACTGCGATTCAAAATGAAATTACCGATGAGAAAATTAAAAAACAAAATGAGTTTTTAAAGAATAGTGAACTAAAACCTGTTAGATCGAATTTAAAAGAAATAATAAAATAATTCATAATGTAAAACTTATTATTGATAATGATTCATACACAAAAGCGTTATCTGCCCAAAAAATTAATATTGGTTGGGAAAAATGTAGAGTTTTCGACGGGACCGATGTGTTAATGTGCTATAAATGCAGAGGTTTCAATCATAGAGCAAGTGACTGCAAAAATCAGGAAGTATGTTATAAATGTCATGGAAATCATAGAGCAAAGGAATGTAAAGAAGAAATTATGCAAAAATGTATAAAGATCAAACGAAAAACTTAATCTGGGTGTTGATAAAAATCATCGTACCTTAAGCAAAGAATGTCCAGTGTATCAAAACAAATTGAATATGAAGATGAGAAGAATGGGTTTTAATGTTTAACAATTAAAGAATATAATCAATGGAATATACACAAATGCCGAGGGTTTACTTAACAACTTTAATCAAGTGGAAATAATTGCAGCAGTTAAAAATCCCGAATATTTAATACTTTCTGAAACACATTTAACTAAAAAAATTAAGGAACAAGAATATCAATTACAAGGATATGATTATTCTTATGTAACATTGCCTAATTCTGCGCATACCGGTTGAGTTATTATCTATTTTAAAAATACATGGAAGGTAATCAAATTATGTGAAAAAGTCAATGATTCAAAATATTGGATGTGTGCATATTTGGCAAAAAATAGAAGTACGATTATGATAGTAATGGCCGTTTACAGATCTCCAAACAGTAGCGAAGTTGAATTTTGTAACGCATTTCATAAAATAATTGAAGAAATATGTGAAACAAATTATGAAATAATTATAGTAGGTGATTTCAACATAGACTGGAGAAAAGACGATACATACAAAAATCGAATACAACTAACCTTAAATGATAACGGTCTCAAACAAATTCTTAATGATTATACAAGAGTAACAGCAAATACAAAAACTTTAATAGACTATGTAATAACAAATAATGATAACGTATACGCTAGAATTAACGAAAATAAAATAGCGGATCATGAAGCTATAGATATAATAACTCAAAAAGAAAATAGTGAACAAATAATAACAAAAGAAATAAACAAATTTGAATATAATAAAAACTTATTTAATAGCGAACTAAATAATATATTAAAATATATTGAAAATAATAATGTAAATAGTAATGCTTTTAACATCGATATGTGCATTGAAAATGCAATAAAGAAATTCACAAAAAAAAGAAAAATTAGCGAAAAAAATAATGTTAACAAATGGTTTAGTAGAGAACTAAAGTTACTAAAAAAGGAAAAAAATTACCAAATACTATATAGCAATAACAGAAAACACAAGTGAAGCATGGAACAATTATAAAGTAATAAGAAATAAATATAAAACTAAAATCGAATATGAGAAAAATAAATTTATTAATAACAAAACAAGCAATGCCAAATGCGTGTGCTGTTACCAAAAGTTGGGAAAATTGAAACAAAAAGTTGAAACCGGGAACGGCCAGTGGAAAAAAATTATGGTAAGTATTTTGATTCTATCGTGTATGCGCATATATGTACATATTTTGCTAATCACTGCTTGTTTGTGTCATTAGGTAAATGTTTGGCATCCCAATAAACTATCTAAATCATAATGAGGTAAGATGTCTGTGGCAAAGCTAATGAAAAAGTAATTTGTAAAGCTTTTGTTTCCTATTTATATATGGGTGTATGTACATATATATTTAGTTTTGGCAGATTTTACCACCGTCAAACGCATTACATACTTCAAATACTGGTGGCTTGTGGACTGGCGCTGACTAAAAGGACCATAGAGGTTATAAAAAGGGGAAAACCACCTTGGCTGTTAATGTGTGCAAGGAAAAAACATATGGAAATTATTTTAGTCCTAGTGTACTGATATTGTACACCGACACGCGTATCTTGCATATATATTTTTTTTCATATCAACGAAAAATTATTTTACTATATATATTATTTCCTTTTCCAGATCAATAACGGATGTGTTGTAAGCAGGTAGTCCTGTATATACCTATATGTGCAACAGCTATAACAGGCCTTTAAACAGGATAACTCATGTAGCTGTTTCGATCTTTATTTTGGTGAGTGAATTGACATTTTTTATTGCTTGAGGTGTTGTGCGTGTATTACGCCGATTAATTGCCCCTTGAGGTTCTCCACTTCGTATTGGTTTTGACCAATTCTTTTGCGTATGCGGCATTTAATCCAAGGCTTACAGAGCTTCGCGTTTATACCCTTTGAAAAGTTACTTTGAACAAAGTTTTTCCGAAAGACTTCTTGTCCATCTTTAAATGAAATAGGTTTACTGCGCCGGTTATATGATTTCGCATTTCTCTCGTACGCTAGATGTGCTTTAGCTTGAATCTTTTGGTGTATTATTTGCATCTGACCAGCTTTCGGCATCAGCAGCATTTCACCGTCCTCGACAGCATTTAGTTTCCTCAAAATTTCATAAGCGTCAGCATGTGTCACCATATTGTAACCGGTAAGTGCAAAATAAGGGGTCACACCTGTTGATGCATGTACTGTATTTCTTAATGAGCGTTCAATTTTACTCAGGTTTTCATGCCATCTGGATTGGTCGTTTTGCAGAAAACTTCTTATGCCCATTATTATTGACTGATTCACCCTTTCGCTTGCGTTAGCTTGAGGGCTATGTATAGGTGTTTTTATATGCCGTACGCCATAGGCTTGCAGTAAATCTTGGAAGGCGGTTGAGGTGAATTGTTTTCCATTGTCCGAATGAAGCAATTCTGGTACACCGAACTTATGAAATATCTCATCTACAAGAAATTTGTTTACGGCTTTTGTTGAAGCTTTTGCTAATGCTTTTAAGATGATAAATTTAGTTTTGTGATCCAGCACAATAAATATGAATATATTTCCTGATTTAGTTCTTGGATACGGGCCGATAAAATCGATGTAAATTTTCTGGAATGGTCTTTGTGTGACCACCTCTTTGCCCATGTTAGGTCGCAAAATTTGTTTTGGGTTTTGATTTCCTTGCAGGTGTCACAACCTTTTATGGTGTTGCGAACGTCCTTCGCCATAGTTGGCCAATAAAAGAATTCCCTTATGTTAAATAAGGTTTTAGCTACACCTCCGTGTGATGTGTTATCTATATGAGCTCTGTTTATAATTCCTGCGGTTAACGTGTCAGGCAACCATATCTTCCAGCAGTTTTCGTCATTTTCTTCGTCGTCTCGATTGAATGCGACTTTTTTATAAACGACTTCGTCCTTTACTTGGACGTCGGGCAGTCTTTCGCCGTTTTGTTTCACCGTATCAATTAATTTTAAATAGCTTGTATCTTTAAATGCAGCGGACTCGAAATCAATTAAACGTTTATGTTTTACTGCCAACTCTTCGATATCTAATCTAGACAACATATCTGGTACTACGTTTTTGCTGCCTTTTCGGTGTTCAATTTCGAATTTGAAGCCTTGTAGTTTTAGACTCCACCTTGCCAGTCTGCCATGAAGGTCTTGCTGTCTCATCAGCCATTTTAGGCTGGAGTGATCCGTGATTACTGTAAATTCCATCATTTCTACGTATTGCCTGAATTTCTCAATAGCTAGTACGACCGCTAGGCACTCTTTTTCTGTCGTGGAGTAGTTTTTTTGAGCGGTATTGAGCTTTTTAGAAAAGTACTCAATCGGGTGTTCACCATCGTCTTCATCCTTTTGAAATAATACGACGCCTACTCCCACGTTTGACGCGTCGCATTGAATGTAAAAAGGTTTGCAAAAATCTGGACTAGAAAGGATTGGGGTCGATACTAACAGTTGATTTAATTTTTCGAAGGCACTTACGGCTTCGGGCGTAAAAACAAACCTGTTTGACTTTTTAATTGTTTCAGTCAGAGGTGCTGTTTTCGTTGAAAAGTCGCTCACGAATCTACAGTACCATCCGACGGTGCCCAGAAAACTTCTGACTTCTTTTAGATTTTTCGGTGGTTTTAGGTTCGCCATGGCCTTGATTTTTTCCGGGTCAGGTTTGAGTTTTCCTCCCCCCACTATATAGCCGAGATATTTTAATTCTTTGCAGCAAAATTTTGATTTTTCCATGTTTATAGTTAATCCTGCTGCGGTTAACTTCTTACCTACGGTTTTTAACATATCCATGTGATTTTCAAAATCCGGCGACACAACCAACAAGTCATCCAGATATACGAAAACTCGGTCCTTCAATTCAAACGGTATAATTTTGTCCATCAGGCGACAAAGGCGTTGGGCGGCATTACATAAGCCGAAAGGCATGACCTTAAATTGGTATTGTGGTCTACCTGGGACAGTAAATGCTGTTTTAGCTCTGCTGGCTTCCTCTAGCGGAATTTGCCAGAAAACGTCTTTTAAATCGATGGCTGAAATAAAATGGGTGTCTCCTAAGCGAGCGAGTAAACCGTCAATATTAGGGAGAGGATAAGCATCCTTCATAGTGACCTTGTTGAGCTCCCTTGCATCTAGGCATAAACGGTTTTTATTTGGTATGATCACCAGTGTTGTTCGGTTGTTCCATTCCGCTTCCTTCGCCACCTCAATCAAATCTAAAGCCAACATCCTGTCAAGCTCGGCGTATGTGAGTTTTTGCACGGCTGGACTTACTGGATAGTAACGCATCTTTTTTGGTGTAGCGTCTCCTGTGTCGATTTTGTGGACTTCTATATGAGTTTTTCCGAAACCATATTTCGTATAGCATCTGAAAAAGGACTTAACTTGTTCTAGAGTTTGGCACTGTTGTGTCGACAGACGATGTACTTTTTCATAATCTATGAAATCTGTTGAAATGTCATTGATCGACGGGCTGGGTGAGCAGATTTTAACCCCTACTTGTTTCCAAAAATCATACCCCAAAATTAATTCTTGTT
The DNA here is from genome assembly GCA_956483585.1 of Gymnocheta viridis. Taxonomy (NCBI): domain Eukaryota; kingdom Metazoa; phylum Arthropoda; class Insecta; order Diptera; family Tachinidae; genus Gymnocheta; species Gymnocheta viridis. Next base: position 40,422,277 of record OY101444.1, read on the forward strand.
GTAGATTCGGGATCAGGTAAAGTACTACATTTTTAGTTTGTTGGCTGATCTGCATCTTGACTTGAACCTTACCGATTATTTGATGACCTCTGCCATTAGCAGTCTTAATTGAGGATTTAAAATCGAGAATTTTACATATAATTTTTTTTAGCATTTTCAAAGCAATTCTTTCCAAGGCAGCTTATCGAGGCTCCACTGTCCATCAGACCTATAATTGAAACGCCATTCACCATTACTTCCATGTAGGGCCGTATGCCGGTGTTTGATTCGAGTAGTGCTGAAGCTATTTCCTTTCTTTCGTATTTTCTTTTCTTACCTCGTTCTCGGGTACTGCTTATTCTTTTGCTAGGTACAAAATCTTTAAAAATTCTATCCCGAACGGTGTTATAATTTTTGAGACGCTCCTCGTATTTATGGTTGTTAGAATTTTGTACCGTTGGCGACTTTTCTTCCGAATTAACGTTTGTTGTTATTGTTGTTGTTTTTTTATAGCGAACCTGATTGCTATCGACGGGCTTATTAAGCTTTTCTTTCTCTGGTTGTACGATCTTTTCATTTTTATTTATAATGGTACTAGTTGATATTGGTTTTTGCTCGAACATGCCGTCCCAGTATTCACCATGTTCGCCTATTTGTTTCCCGCACACCTAGGGCATTTGGGTGTAATCGCATTCTCGAACCCACATCTGTAGCAAAAAATGTTGCGCTGCTCTGAGGCACATTCGACAAATGTGTGTCCGGGAACTTTACAGTTCCAGCAGACTATTTGCCTAGTAGGCGCTGAATGAAGTTGTAAGGCCTCTATATCGATGTTGCTGTTTTCAAGCATGTCGCTATAATCGAGTTCATTCACTTTGCGTGCCATGTATGGTCGATGCTGGCTATTTCTGTTGGCTATGTTGCGCTCAGCTCTTCTGCACTCTTCCAATAAATTATCAAAACTTATAATGTGGATGGGACATACCATTTGGTAAATTCCATCCTTTAAATTATCTTTGACGATTCGCACCAATTCATCCTCTCTTACTTAAGGTTGATTTTTAAGTGCTATTATCTCACCAATAAACGTTTCAGATGATTCAAACTGATGTTGTCTTGTTTCCATAATGCATCTCTGAATTTCTGTAACTTTCAAACCGTCTGAACTTCCGTATAAGGTTGTAACGCAATTGTGCCCATTCGCAGAAGGGATTTTGCCTGCGAAATGTCCAAAACTATTCATAGGCATTGCCGGTTAAAAGGTGATGGAATCCTTTCATCAGAGTTTCCATCGGACAGTTGTAGTCGTTTTGTAAGGACTCTACTCTAAAAACAAAATCCTCTATAATAAAAGATTTGCGACTCCCATCAAACTTTATGCCCCATTTTTCTAAGTCTAATGGTATGGGTGGTCTTTGGCCGAAAATCCTGGGTTGGGATGTGATGCTGTCGTGGGAAGTCACGGGGTTCATCCCTATGGAACTGGTTGCTACTTTCTCCTGGTGGTTGTTGGTTCGATATTTCATTAAGGTTACCGACAGGACTATTTCTCTCAGCTCTGAGGACATTGCGCACTATTTGTGGCACTAATTGCTGTATTACTTCCGTCATCTGTCGTAGTACGGCTGCTTGTGATGCACCGACTGAATCGCTCACGTATTCCCGCAAAGTTAGGTCATTGTTGTTAATGACTGATTCGTTGTCATCTACTACATTCTGGGCCAGTGGTAAGTTTGCGGGATTTCTATTGGCACGGAACTGTGTACGGATTTGCTGAGCTGCTGTGCTGATATATTCAGGCGAATAATTAAACGCATCGCCCACACTATGTGTTGTTGCGGTCATTGCAGTTGCTGTTGTTGGAACATGCCGTCCCAGTATTCACCATGTTCGCCTATTTGTTTCCCGCACACCTAGGGCATTTGGGTGTAATCGCATTCTCGAACCCACATCTGTAGCAAAAAATGTTGCGCTGCTCTGAGGCACATTCGACAAATGTGTGTCCGGGAACTTTACAGTTCCAGCAGACTATTTGCCTAGTAGGCGCTGAATGAAGTTGTAAGGCCTCTATATCGATGTTGCTGTTTTCAAGCATGTCGCTATAATCGAGTTCATTCACTTTGCGTGCCATGTATGGTCGATGCTGGCTATTTCTGTTGGCTATGTTGCGCTCAGCTCTTCTGCACTCTTCCAATAAATTATCAAAACTTATAATGTGGATGGGACATACCATTTGGTAAATTCCATCCTTTAAATTATCTTTGACGATTCGCACCAATTCATCCTCTCTTACTTAAGGTTGATTTTTAAGTGCTATTATCTCACCAATAAACGTTTCAGATGATTCAAACTGATGTTGTCTTGTTTCCATAATGCATCTCTGAATTTCTGTAACTTTCAAACCGTCTGAACTTCCGTATAAGGTTGTAACGCAATTGTGCCCATTCGCAGAAGGGATTTTGCCTGCGAAATGTCCAAAACTATTCATAGGCATTGCCGGTTAAAAGGTGATGGAATCCTTTCATCAGAGTTTCCATCGGACAGTTGTAGTCGTTTTGTAAGGACTCTACTCTAAAAACAAAATCCTCTATAATAAAAGATTTGCGACTCCCATCAAACTTTATGCCCCATTTTTCTAAGTCTAATGGTATGGGTGGTCTTTGGCCGAAAATCCTGGGTTGGGATGTGATGCTGTCGTGGGAAGTCACGGGGTTCATCCCTATGGAACTGGTTGCTACTTTCTCCTGGTGGTTGTTGGTTCGATATTTCATTAAGGTTACCGACAGGACTATTTCTCTCAGCTCTGAGGACATTGCGCACTATTTGTGGCACTAATTGCTGTATTACTTCCGTCATCTGTCGTAGTACGGCTGCTTGTGATGCACCGACTGAATCGCTCACGTATTCCCGCAAAGTTAGGTCATTGTTGTTAATGACTGATTCGTTGTCATCTACTACATTCTGGGCCAGTGGTAAGTTTGCGGGATTTCTATTGGCACGGAACTGTGTACGGATTTGCTGAGCTGCTGTGCTGATATATTCAGGCGAATAATTAAACGCATCGCCCACACTATGTGTTGTTGCGGTCATTGCAGTTGCTGTTGTTGCTGTCATTGCTGTTGGCTGTTGTCAAGTCACCGGGATTTGTGGAAAAGCCAAGGACATCAAGGAAGGTATCGCATTTGTGGTAGTTGTTGTTGTAGCTGTTGCTGACATTGTTTTCGCACCTTGAGTGGAACTAGCCGCCCTGCTGGTACCTTTTCCTTTCGATCTAAGGATTCTGCCTTCCTCCATATTAAGCGATTTGAACTATTACTTTAGGCTTATTATTTCTTTCTAAAACGATGTGGGCAATTTTTCGTGTACACACTTTATCAAGTAGATTTAAAACAACACTTCAATCGAAACAGGCGGAATTCGAAAGATAATTAATGAACTGAAATTGTTTATGAGAAAGTTTAATGTGACAAAAGATATGTATGTTTAATTCCCTTATTGATAAATTAGCAAAACGACAGAATTAGGAAACGAGCGTGCCGGTTTTAAAACTGATAAGTATTTAGTTGATCTATCAAAATTGTAAACCTAGATAGGGGTAGAAACATAAATGGGTCGTGATGAATATTTAATCATGCACTTCTGGAAGATAATAATATTTCGTGAGAGCCGTGAAAACTTAGTATAGTATCGTATAGTATAGTGTTGGACAAAACGAATTTATGTAATTACAACGATAATTGTTTATGTTATCAAATATATTATTTTATTGTTATTTTTGTTGTGTAGACTGTTGTGTATGCTTAAGACGACACAGGTTAGAATGGTTAGTTGTATTACGCAAAAAGGTGTATGTTAGAGATTAGCGAGGAAAATGTTTTAAGTCTGTATAATGTTAATTTAGAAAAAGTAATGGATTAAATGAATAGTATTTGTGTTATATGTAGTATAAAGTTTTTTTTTTTTTTTTTTTTTTTGTGTACGATCTCAATTAATATTTAATTGTGTTTCTTTTTTTTTCATGTATTTTAGGTTGATGTGAATCGATGACTACTGGCTGGTAATTGCATTAAACGGAACTTGTCAAAATCGGCTTTAGCAATATTTTTTTTAAGCTTTATTTTACATTTATAAGTGTTATGTTATCTGTATACATAAGTTAAATGTTTTAAACTTATATTGCTAAAACTAGTAATTTTAAATTAGTTTCCCTTTACGAAAACTTAATAAAGTTTTGCATAAAAAGATGTAGATTTTTTTTGTATTTTTTTTTTATTTTTACTCAACTGACGTGGACCTAGGAAGGTTAAACAAGAGAAAACGGACGAATAGTGAACTCCACAAATCTCCTCGCCTTGGTTCTGTTGTGTTTTAATTTAAATACGGATTTTCTTTTAGTCTATTAATGGTTTATTTAAAAAGGTTTCTTTTTTTTAATAAAACTAGTATCTTATTATTTTAAAGAGGTATGACTCTAACTTTTGACTGCTAAATCCAAGTCCCTCTTCTTTAATAAAAACTGCACTATTTATACAAAACTTTAATATACTTCAACATTATGCTTAACAGCTATTATTATCATGCTAACTTGTTAAATGTTATTATTATGCTTAACAGCTATTATTATCATGCTAACTTGTTAAATGTTATTATTATGCTTAACAGCTATTATTATTATGCTAACTTGCTAAAATGTTTAATGTTATTGAGCTTTTGATCCAATTACGAAATATTACTATTGCACAATTTGTCAACGCAAAGAATTTAGCAAACAACCAAGTGAATGAACTGGTTGCTGCTGCGTTAACAAAGTTGTGCAATGTACGGGTACGAGGGTTGATCAATTCTGATTCACAACATCCCTCCCCCCTTGGCGGAAAAAAAATTTCTAGTTATAGATATTTTCCAAGTATATCAATTGGATCAAACGCTTTTACATATTTTATACTCTTAAATTTAGTTGATCTTATCCTAAATTCTATTAAAATATCTGTTGTCTTTGCCTGTGTGGTTGCTGTTTATGTTGTGGTTGTGATCTGAGGAGTTGTATGCGTAGAGCCTGTTCCAAGATGTTCTTGCAGATGGGTATCCACGATTTTGTTTAATTCTGGCATAGGCTACACGTTGTTACATAATTTTTTATTTGTCGATACATGTCGGCCCATTTATACTGATACCTGATGCGGGAATAAGTTTTGAATGTCCCTTGGTGTCCACCCAAAGGTGTGTCGTGGAATGCTTTTATTACTTTGTTTATATCTTCTGCATTCGTTAAATAAACAGCCATATCTTCCTCTCCCATATCCTGGTTTACCTCTGTTTGATGCATAATTTCTTCATTCACCTCATTCTGCTTGTTTTGTAATTCTCGAGCTTTTGATCTAGTTATTGCCCCTACATTTATTTCCTCTATTGGAAGGCGACTGAGGGCATCAGCGTTTTGATTCGTTTTTCCTGATTTATACCGTATCTCGAAATCATATTCTAAAAGTTTTAGTCTAAGGCGCCCCAATCTGCCTTCTTGATCTTTCAGATTAGCTATACCCTTGAGGGGTTTGTGGTCTGTAAAAATGGTGAAGTGTCGCCCGAGTAAATATGGCCTAAAAGTTTTTGTTGCCCATACGATGGCAAGCAACTCCTTCTCTATTGTAGAGTATCGTTTTTCTGTGACACTTAGTACTCTGCTTGCAAAATATACTGGTAAATCGCTACCAGGCTCTCCTTGAGAAAGGATAGCTCCTAGGGCTTTATTGCTAGCATCAGTCGTCAGAACAAATGGTTTCGCAAAGTCAGGGTATTGTAATAGAGGTGGATTCGAAACTGCTGCTTTTAATTTGTCCATAGCTTGCTGACACTCTTGCGTCCATTCAAATTTTACGTTCTTCCTTAGTAGTTTGTTTAGGGGTAAGGCAATTTCAGACGAGTTTGGTATAAACTTCCTGTAGTAGTTGCTCAATCCCAGAAATGCTTGCAGTTCTTTGATACTTCTAGGAGGTGGAATGTCTTTTACTGCTTTAGTTTTATGGGGATCCGGTAAGACTCCATTTTCCGAACATTGGTGGCCCAGATAAACTACCTCCCTTTGAAGGAAATTACATTTTTCGGGGTGTAACTTAAGGTTGTACCTTCTTAATATATCTAATACTCTCTTGAGCCTTAATTGGTGATCCGCTAGGTTTCTGCCGTAGATTACTATATCGTCCAGATAGACGAAACAGTCGATTCCTTGTAGCCCCGTTAATATCGAGTTCATGATTCTTTGAAAAGTGGCTGGTGCCCCTGTTAATCCGAAAGGCATACGATTAAACTCGAAATGTCCCAAATTGGTGCTAAAAGCTGTTTTTTGTCTGTCCCGTGGGTCCATTAAAACTTGGTGGTATCCACTCGCTAGATCGAGAGTAGAAAAATATCGGCTGTATCCCAGTTGGTCTAGGATTTCGTCAATTCTTGGTATGGGGAAGACTTGCTTTATTGTGGCCGCGTTCAATTTTCTGAAATCTACTAAGCGCCAGTTTTTCTCCGTCTTTTCCTGCCTTTTTTGGTACTAGGAGTATTGGTGAATTCCAAGGGGAAGTACTGGGAGAGATAATTCCATCTTTGACCATCTGGCCTACTTGTCTATTCACTTCATTTCGGTGGACCTCAGGTAGTCTATACTGTTTAGTATTTATTGGAGGTTGAGTAGAATCAGTTGGGATTTTATGCTTAAGTACATTTGTGTGAGTTAGACTATCTCCGGGTAATTGAAACACGTCGTCGTATGATTTCAAAATGTTCTCGATCGATACTCGCTCTTCCGGGTTCAAATCTGCGGAAAGATGTACTGTTTCCAATAGCAATTTGGCTCTTCCTTTGTTGTCCGCAGTGCTTATTGTATTAATGGCTGTTGTTGATTCTATCTGGTACTCCTCAGGGTTTTCATAACTTAACATTGTTTTCTTATTTATGTTTACTGTATAGTTGTTGGTGTTTAGAATGGGAATAAATGCTACTCCCCCTTTGATTGATGTTAGGGTTTCGCCCACAAAAACCCCTGGTAAAATTTGTCGTTTGTTTACTATTATTTCTCCCGTAGCCTTGGTTACTACTACTGATACAATTCCCTGGGAACGTCCTTTCATAGAAAAATTTTCGGATATATATAACGGAGGAATTTCTGAAACAAGTGGCAAGGAAACTATTTCTCTCTGGTTTTCAAAAAATGTTATGTTTTTGTTTATTGTGTCGGTAACCGACCTATTCCACATCATATCTCGGCCCAGCAAACCATCTGCTGGCAAAATTGTGCCCTATGGTACTATGTTCATTTTAAAACTTAGTTTGTCTACGTAAAGGGTGGTTAAATTGTAAGGGCCGATGTTGAATGTGAACCACACCTAAACGCCAAGTTTTTTTCCGAATTTTATTTGACATTTCTCTATTTCAGACTTACTCAATTTGAACCATGGAGAGATACACAATCCAAGAACGTGTTAAAGTTATCCAGACTTATTATGAAAATGGGCGTTCAAATCAAAATGCATATCGTGCACTTCGTAATTTTTTTGGTCAATTTAATCGTCCAAATGTGCGTACAATCGCAAAAATCGTGGAAAAATTCGAGCAAACCGGGTCTGTAGAAGATGTGAGAACACCAGTGCATGCTCGTACAGCTCGTACTGCAGAAAATATTGCTGCTGTTCGCGATAGTGTGGCTGAAGAGCCGTCCACCTCAACTCGTCGTCGTTCCCAACAATTGCACCTCTCACGCTCGTCGTTGATGAACATTATGCATAAAGACTTGCATTTACACGCTTACAAGGTGCAATTGGCTCAAGAACTAAAGCCTCTTGACCATTCCAAACGTCGAGAATGGGCAGAATGGTGGCAAGAAATGGCAACAGTGGATGATCAATTTTCGAAGAAAATCATCTTTAGTGATGAGGCACATTTTCACCTCAGTGGACTCGTCAATAAACAGAATTACCGCATTTGGGCGAATGAGAATCCAAGAGTGATTGTCGAAAAACCAATGCACCCACAAAGAGTGACTGTTTGGTGCGGTTTATGGGCTGGCGGCATCATCGGGCCGTATTTTTTCCAAAATGAGGCCGGTCAGGCAGTTACTGTGAATGGTGTTCGCTATCGTGAGATGATAACGAACTTTTTATGGCCCGAATTGGAAGATATGGATGTGGACGATATGTGGTTTCATCAAGACGGTGCCACTTGCCACACAGCTAACGAAACAATGGCTCTTTTGCGCAACAAATTCAATGGCCGTGTTATCTCACGTAATGGCGATGTCAATTGGCCGCCAAGATCATGTGATTTGACACCGTTGGACTTTTTTCTTTGGGGTTATTTGAAAGAAAAGGTTTACGTCGATAAGCCAGCAACAATTCAAGACCTAAAGGATCAGATAATTCGGCACATTAACGGCATAGAACCTCAATTATGCCTCAGCGTCATCGAAAATTTGGACCATCGGATGGAGGTGTGCCGCCGAGGTCGCGGCGCCCATTTGGCCGATATTTTGTTCCATACATAATTGAGTAATACCAATACATCATAATAAAATAAAATTACAATAATTTCCTAAATAATTTGTGTTTTATTCAAAATTAACATCGGCCCTTGAAATTTAACCACCCTTTATTTATGGTTCACAGTTATAGTTCCTTTGGTACTCATGTTTCCTCCAAAGGCTCCTGACAAGGTTTTCTTCTCATTTTCATTAACTTTTATGCACGATGTAAAAGCTTCTTCCTTTACTAGTGTAGTATCAGCGCCTGAGTCTACCAACAGTAGTAATTTTTCCTCTTTTGCCTCTCTACAAGGAAAGCTTATATACGCATCGTTTATCTCACAACTTCCGTTGCTACTAACATCACTCTCCAGTCTGAGTTCATTCTTGTACTCTGAGTGGTTTATTTGATGTTCTGCGACGTTTCCGTCCTTAATTATCCTATCATTACATGTCATCATTGCCATATTATTCGGGGATTTTCTTACTAAATCTGTGCGTCTTGCACCAGATATTAATTCGGTGTTATCCTTGTCTTCCTCTTTCTGATTATCCTTCTCCTCTGTCAAGTGTATATTGTTAATATCTAAATTTATGATATTAAAAGCTTTATCTTCTTCATAGTTAGTTCTTACGTGGTGTGTTTTATTCTTATTTTCTTCAATAGTAATTTCTCTAAATTTTTCGGCATTCCGGTCCATTAATCTTGGCCGGGCCGATTTTCGTTTCCCGAATTATTGCTGTTGTAATTATATCTGCTTCTGTTTACATCATTGTTGCCTCTATTGTTGCCATTTCTGCTCTTGCTTTTTATGCTCTGTCTGTTTCTTGGGCACTTAGTAGAAATGTGACCCTGTTGATTGCATCTAAAACAGCGACGCTCCTCGTTGTTGTTATACCTAGTTTCACTTTTATTTTGAATTATCGAGCTTGTGAAATTTTGCCTATTTATTCCATAGTCTCGAGGTTTCATATTCCTTCTGAAATTGCATTCGTTTTGCCCCTGTCGTCTGCTTTGATTATAGCACATATTGTTTCCTTGGTTATAGCATTCGTCTATCATAGGGCTCCAGTATTTTGAGTTTTCTCGTGAATTACTGTTTGGCGTTGAATGGTTACAGGTCTTCTGATGCATGGATAGTTGTCGGACTTCTTTTATCAACTGCTGGACCGTATCATATAAAGGTTCCTCGGTATGCATTGTCATGATATTTGAAGGTTTCATATTAGAACCAAAGAGATTTTGAGCATCTTTGGTGATTTTCAGCAGGGCAGATAGCTTTTCGTTTTCGTGTCCGATGAAATTTGACATCAATCTTGGATCTCGTAAGCCTCTTATGTAACTCCTTACTGCGGATTGGTTGCAATGATCTATCATAGATTTTTGATGGGAAACTTCTTGCCATTGTGCTGAAATTAGTTCTGTGACATCTGTAAGTAGTCCTTCTAGTCTCTCTCCAAATTCATATGCTGTCTCCGTTGGACCTTGCTTACTGCTAAAAATTAGTTCTTGCAATTCTGTTAAAGTTTTGCCTTTTACAAATTTTTCTCTAATAGCCTGACATAAGGCTTCTATTGTTGTGAACTCTTTATTGTGCAAATATGAGTAAGCATTTCCAAATAATCTAGTTTTGATGCATTTGATTATGTCGACCACATTACCTGGTTCTTCTAGTTTATCCTTTGCTATCATACATCCTTCAATAAACTTCTTGGCTTCCCTTGCCAGTTCTGGCCCATCAGTTCCGTAGAAAATTGGCACCACATGGGATATGCTTTTCAAGAGTTCGGTAAAAGTTGTCATGTTGTTACTATTTGTTGTGGTGTTAATTGTAATCACTTTCCTCGTCTCCCCTTGTAAGTTTCGTATCTTTGACTTCAGCGTTTCGATTTGTTGAGTCTTTTCCTCTATCACCTTTCTATTTTCGATGACTTGCTGCAACTGATCCGGAGTCAAGTCAGGGTTAACGCGCCGCGCGAAGTCTTTAAATGCTTGTGTCTTCTGTTCGCTGTCTTCAATCTGTTGTTCAGCTTCTTCAATGGTTTTTCTTAAGCTTTCGTTCTGCTGCTTCAAAATCCGGTTAACGTTTAAATATTCTTCTATTTCCTTAGATATAGCTGGACTTTGTTGATGTTCATGTAGCACTTGCAGTTCTTCAAATAAAATATCTATCTTTTCAAATTCGGTTATGTTTCCCTGGCTCCTCACTTTATGCTTTACTAACTCTATATACTCTTTGGTATTGTTAAGGTACTTTATGAGATTCCACACTCGCTCAGAAATTTCCCTGGTCTCCTCTTGTGTCTTTTGTAATTTTTTTTTTCAAATCCTCCATATAGCTCATACGAATTTTCCTAACTCTAATTAGTATTATATCTCTTCAAAAAAAAAAAATTTCCTCAACACATACTTAAATATACCTTCTCTTAATACCTATATTTACCATACTTGTTGGTCCCATTTGCTCAGAGCAACTTGCTTGATCGTCGTACCGCTGAAGGCAGCTAAAATAGCTCATTAAAACCTTGAGGAGTTGTTACTACTGGTATACACAACAACGAATCCTTTTAACAAATATCCAGTATAATGAAATTAAATTGAGCTAAAATAGCTTTCTAATATCAAAATACTTATTTTTGTTGAAAGGTTTCAAAACTGTACTCTGGAAATACCGGCTGCGCCAAAATGTTGTGTTTTAATTTAAATACGGATTTTCTTTTAGTCTATTAATGGTTTATTTAAAAAGGTTTCTTTTTTTTAATAAAACTAGTATCTTGTAGTGTACCCAGTAAGTCACTTAAAAACACTTTCATTATATCATATTTATTAAATACACTTTCATTATATTTTATTAGTGTACCTAATAAGTCTACTACTATTGTCACTTTTTATAATTATATTCACTCAAATAACACTTTCATTATATTTAATTATATCCTTTATTATTATCCTAGTCACTCTTATTTTTAAGTTATGGTTTGTACTCACAACTATATAACTATCTTTTTCTTGTTTATTACATGACTGGATATTTTCACTCAAAATTCCAAAGAAATGGAATTTTGTTTATTATTGTTATTATTATTATTTTTGTCAAGAATCCCGTTATTTTAGTATTTAAGCACTTGAAATTTTTGAATAAAACTACTCTTGATTTAGCCTCAAGTCGGCTGTTTAATTTTCGAGGGTTTTTACCAAGAAAGCATTCATCTGCTTCCTTCCCTATACAGGCATTTTAGTTGCCTTCATTCGTACTACTAGCCAGTGGCGTTTTTAAGCGCCGGCTTAAACCTTATTAGGCAGGTACTAATAGGCTACAATACTGCCTCCAGTTTAGATATGTAAACATACATAAATCTTTACATACCTTAACATCACAATCTTATTATTTTAAAGAGGTATGACTCTAACTTTTGACTGCTAAATCCAAGTCCCTCTTCTTTAATAAAAACTGCACTATTTATACAAAACTTTAATATACTTCAACATTATGCTTAACAGCTATTATTATCATGCTAACTTGTTAAATGTTATTATTATGCTTAACAGCTATTATTATCATGCTAACTTGTTAAATGTTATTATTATGCTTAACAGCTATTATTATTATGCTAACTTGCTAAAATGTTTAATGTTATTGAGCTTTTGATCCAATTACGAAATATTACTATTGCACAATTTGTCAACGCAAAGAATTTAGCAAACAACCAAGTGAATGAACTGGTTGCTGCTGCGTTAACAAAGTTGTGCAATGTACGGGTACGAGGGTTGATCAATTCTGATTCACAACAGTTCTGTTGAAGTCGCAAATAAACTCATGACTTTATAGTGCTCAGGTTTATGACTTACTTCAAAGAAACAATTTGGATTGACTTAGGAAGTTCCTCAACATTTTAATTACTATAATATGTTCGTCGCAACGCGGCATGGTGGTGTCTACTTGGACTCGTTCCGGGACTTACGTTTACATTACAAAAACTAAAATGTTGAGTATTATGGCATTTCTTTAAAAAAAAATGCTTATACGTTGGGCGCCATGTATGTGACATACCTTGTGGTAGTGGTGGAGAAAGGCACGCTGGTCGAGGCACGGCATTAGCTCGCCGAAAAGGGCGAGGTTTTGTCCACATATAAAAAAAATTCGTGCCAGTGTATAATAAAAAAACTTCAAACGTTAGACATAGAGTCACGGAATTGTAAAAGGGATGAGATATGAACGGACAGACATGGCAGTCGAGTTTCAATCGGTAGTTTTATGCGTTGGGATTTTTTTGTTTACAAATAGAGATGAGCAAATCTATGACTGGACGTGGCCGTCACAATATATGCAAAGATATAAAAAATAAACCTGACTTTAATAACGTATCAATGAAAATAATAATGGACAATTGGAACATTATGGGTAAGACCATGATGAATCTAATAAACGCATCACTAAAAACGGGAGATTTCCCGGAAAGCTGGAAAGTTTCATCAGTAACTCCAATCGAAAAAGTTGCGAAAACAAAAAAATGTGAAGAGTTTCGACCAATAAACACCCTAAAAACGTGTGAAAAAATAATTGAAAAAGTGGTAAAACAACAATTAGAAAAATAAATTGAAGAAAATAATATTTTCTAAATATCAATCTGGCTTTAGAAAAAAATATTCATGTGAAACAACGGTAAACTACGTCATTAATAGATGGAAAAATGTAGAAAAAAACTAATGGCAATCTTTTTGGATTTTTAAAGAGCTTTCGAGACAATTGATAGGGATATTTTAATACAAAACTACATATGTATGGAATACAAGGAAACGAGTTAAAGTGGTTTAAATCGTATCTTACAGACTGAAAACAAATGGTAAAAGTAAATAATATTAAATCTGATTATATAAACAACGAATATGGAGTGCCACAGTGCTCAATTTCGGGAGCACCATTGTTTATTATATATATTAACGATATGCCGGACGTTTTACAAAAATGCGAAATAGTTTTATATGCTGATGACACACTGATCTTCACTGAAGGACACACAGATAAACAATGTCAAGACAACATGATACACAATATTAATAACATAAACAAATGGTTAAAAATGAATAAACTAAAATTAAATGAAAACAAAACAAAAATAATGGAAATAAACATGAACAATGAATCGGTATTTAAAATAAATAATGAAGTTATAGAAAAAGTAACTGAAATTAATATCTTGGTTTTATAATAGATAAACAATTAAAATTTAAAGAACATGTAGAATATATATGTAAAAAAATTGGTAAAAAAATCGGATTTTTTAAACGAATAATAAATAAAATATCGGTACTAACGGCTATAAATATTTTTAATACAATGGTAAAACCACATTTCGAATTTTGTTCAACAATTTTATATACATGCTGCACAGAAACACAAATAGAACGACTTCAAAAACTGCAAAACAAAGCTATGCGATCAATTTCAATACGTAATATTTTAACACCAATTGAAAATATGCTTGGCGCACTGAAATGGCTCAATATACAAGAAAGACTTGAAGTGAATACACTATACTTTATACAAAAAATGAAAGCGGGAAATGCACCAGAATATTAGATAGAACAACTTAATTATGTTGGAGACATACAACCGTATCAACTAAGGAATGCTTATAATTTCCGACTACCAACAACAACTGCAAAGCAACGTTCACTTTTCTACAAAGGACTACACCTATATAACATGCTTCCAAGCAATACAAAATCAGAAACAAATACTAATGTTTTTAAAAGAAAAATTGTATATTTTATAAGAAATAATGATATTCCACAGAGCTTTTGATAAAAACTTAAGTACAAAAATAATATTTTTTTTAAGAATTTACTGTAAAGTATTTTAATACTACTAAATTACCCAATAAAAAATGGAAAAAACAATAAACAAAACTAAATTGCATACAAACACCCACATATATTTTTTTGTGTTTTGCTTGAAGCTAACACATCCATACGCAAGGAACATATTTAATTCTCATCTCTTTTTTTTCAATTTCACTCATATAAAGAGAACAAATTTTATTACTCATATATATACATATGTGTGTAGGTACTCTTAAACACTCATTGATTTGCTTATGTTTTTACTTGAACAAATACTTGCACAAGGGAATGTACGTGTCTATTTTTAGCATTTACAGTGGTAACAACTTTCGGAGCCATTTATTCCTTTAATAATGGACCGATTTACATAATATATTTTCGGGTCTCTAAAGATTAACAAATAACCCTTACTTCATTTAGCGCCATCAATACGAAACGATATCGTTTTGTGTCCATGGTTGTATATTATCAATATCAAGTATTATCGATAAGCGTCGATTTATTTTTGGTATGCCGTACCGCAACGTTAACGTCGGCATCGATATAACTCTGATTTTGTCGTCAATCTTACTGGTGTCGAAACAGTTTTTTTCCTTTTGAATTTTTTTCAATATTAAAAAAATGGGAAAAAATTTCAAACTGACCAATTCAATAAGTTAGTGGAGGAGATGGAAAATAATCCTTCAACGATACTAAATTCTCTTGGTCCATTGACGGTTGGCAAAAGGTAGGAAATTTGCATGGCAAAATTTGTCGTAAAGGTTTAGTGGGATTTAAAATTTAAGGAAAACTAACATTAGTCACAAACAAGGCATTTATAAACAATTGATCTTAACCACTGGAAAAAGCTGTGGCAATCATGCTTCAATTTCAGAATCAACTAAACCCTGAAGGAGCTGTTCAGGGAGTGCAGTTTATTAAATCAGATTATGTTTGAAATATGTTTGATTTCTGCCTTATTAATCTTTGTAACATATTTTTTTTCTTTTTCTCAATCATTCGGATCAGAATTACAAACAGGAACAAAAACATTTTAGTTATTTTAAGTTACCAAGAAATTTTAATAAATAAAAACTGAAAACAAAACAAACTAACCGTCTAAATTATTAGAGATGTGCTTTGAAAAACGATAAACAATCGACATCGTTACATTGCTGTTATGAAATGCAAGTTTTGTATCGAATTGATCATAACGTCGATAAAAATTGAAACACTCCTATTCCAATTGTCGTCGTCACCGTCATTTTATTGCCAATATAATTTTGTTCAACGTCGTCGATGACGTTTACGATTTATCGCTTAGGTCAACATATCAAACACACATCTCTAAATTTTTGAAGCAGCTGTGTTTTTATTTTTTTTTGTTAATTTTGAACAACAGTTTTATTAAAAGTTGAAATGTTTTTTACTTGTGATATAAATTCAGACTCGAGTGATGATGAAAATAAAGGAAAACAAAATCTCATATTAGAACGAAAGCTTCCGAGACAGAAATTCGACATAGTTAACCGGACAGCAAGTAAACACCAATTTCAGTGTATTGCTTTAATGATTGTATAATTTTTTTTTAAAGTTTTGAAAGTTACTTTAAACTTCAATTCTCGCCAAACTTATTAAGAAATTTTATTTTTATTTTCACTACTTTCGTTCATTATTTCCTTACCTTTTGTCATCCATCTCCTTCCTAAGCGTATCGGCGAGCCAAAAGAATTTAAAACTTGCGATTTCTTCCCATTGTTCTCTAAAACTACTTGGAAGAGTACCTCTGCAAGAGATGGATTCTTCTGCAACTCTCCACTAATATTTCAAACTGAGTTGCAGTTATTTTAAATTTTCAGTTTTTTCCATTTTTCAATTTAGGTATATTTCAAATAAAGTCAAGTCGTTATGAAAAATGGCGACGACAAATACAAAATCAAAACAATATCGCGTCAAATTTTCTTGTAGAATAGAAATTCTATGTTGACAGTCATCGATAATATCCAATAACAATTTCAAGTAATCAAGGCAAAACACAACACTTATCGTCGTTTTGTATTCATGTTGACAACTGGAATAAGGGTGAATATATAATAGATTACATATAAAATAATTGAAGGGGTATTTTATGGCCAGTTTATGACTTCATATTTAAATACGCATTTAGTTAATTTTCATTTAAATTTAAGTTGCTTTTAAATACAGTTTCAGTTTTTCAGTGTTAAATAATTGTTTGTATTTAATTACGATAAAAATGTGGCAGCATCACGAAATTCTCTCAATTTTTTTTGGAGGAACAGCTGTTGAACAAAATTAAAGAAAAATTTCTAATGTGAATTCTTTTTCAGGCTGAAAATAGCAACAGTAATAGGTTGCTGCCAAAGTGTATTTAACTAGGTGACAGCATTAGGAAAATGATTATATAAACAACGAATATGGAGTGCCACAGTGCTCAATTTCGGGAGCACCATTGTTTATTATATATATTAACGATATGCCGGACGTTTTACAAAAATGCGAAATAGTTTTATATGCTGATGACACACTGATCTTCACTGAAGGACACACAGATAAACAATGTCAAGACAACATGATACACAATATTAATAACATAAACAAATGGTTAAAAATGAATAAACTAAAATTAAATGAAAACAAAACAAAAATAATGGAAATAAACATGAACAATGAATCGGTATTTAAAATAAATAATGAAGTTATAGAAAAAGTAACTGAAATTAATATCTTGGTTTTATAATAGATAAACAATTAAAATTTAAAGAACATGTAGAATATATATGTAAAAAAATTGGTAAAAAAATCGGATTTTTTAAACGAATAATAAATAAAATATCGGTACTAACGGCTATAAATATTTTTAATACAATGGTAAAACCACATTTCGAATTTTGTTCAACAATTTTATATACATGCTGCACAGAAACACAAATAGAACGACTTCAAAAACTGCAAAACAAAGCTATGCGATCAATTTCAATACGTAATATTTTAACACCAATTGAAAATATGCTTGGCGCACTGAAATGGCTCAATATACAAGAAAGACTTGAAGTGAATACACTATACTTTATACAAAAAATGAAAGCGGGAAATGCACCAGAATATTAGATAGAACAACTTAATTATGTTGGAGACATACAACCGTATCAACTAAGGAATGCTTATAATTTCCGACTACCAACAACAACTGCAAAGCAACGTTCACTTTTCTACAAAGGACTACACCTATATAACATGCTTCCAAGCAATACAAAATCAGAAACAAATACTAATGTTTTTAAAAGAAAAATTGTATATTTTATAAGAAATAATGATATTCCACAGAGCTTTTGATAAAAACTTAAGTACAAAAATAATATTTTTTTTAAGAATTTACTGTAAAGTATTTTAATACTACTAAATTACCCAATAAAAAATGGAAAAAACAATAAACAAAACTAAATTGCATACAAACACCCACATATATTTTTTTGTGTTTTGCTTGAAGCTAACACATCCATACGCAAGGAACATATTTAATTCTCATCTCTTTTTTTTCAATTTCACTCATATAAAGAGAACAAATTTTATTACTCATATATATACATATGTGTGTAGGTACTCTTAAACACTCATTGATTTGCTTATGTTTTTACTTGAACAAATACTTGCACAAGGGAATGTACGTGTCTATTTTTAGCATTTACAGTGGTAACAACTTTCGGAGCCATTTATTCCTTTAATAATGGACCGATTTACATAATATATTTTCGGGTCTCTAAAGATTAACAAATAACCCTTACTTCATTTAGCGCCATCAATACGAAACGATATCGTTTTGTGTCCATGGTTGTATATTATCAATATCAAGTATTATCGATAAGCGTCGATTTATTTTTGGTATGCCGTACCGCAACGTTAACGTCGGCATCGATATAACTCTGATTTTGTCGTCAATCTTACTGGTGTCGAAACAGTTTTTTTCCTTTTGAATTTTTTTCAATATTAAAAAAATGGGAAAAAATTTCAAACTGACCAATTCAATAAGTTAGTGGAGGAGATGGAAAATAATCCTTCAACGATACTAAATTCTCTTGGTCCATTGACGGTTGGCAAAAGGTAGGAAATTTGCATGGCAAAATTTGTCGTAAAGGTTTAGTGGGATTTAAAATTTAAGAAAAACTAACATTAGTCACAAACAAGGCATTTATAAACAATTGATCTTAACCACTGGAAAAAGCTGTGGCAATCATGCTTCAATTTCAGAATCAACTAAACCCTGAAGGAGCTGTTCAGGGAGTGCAGTTTATTAAATCAGATTATGTTTGAAATATGTTTGATTTCTGCCTTATTAATCTTTGTAACATATTTTTTTTCTTTTTCTCAATCATTCGGATCAGAATTACAAACAGGAACAAAAACATTTTAGTTATTTTAAGTTACCAAGAAATTTTAATAAATAAAAACTGAAAACAAAACAAACTAACCGTCTAAATTATTAGAGATGTGCTTTGAAAAACGATAAACAATCGACATCGTTACATTGCTGTTATGAAATGCAAGTTTTGTATCGAATTGATCATAACGTCGATAAAAATTGAAACACTCCTATTCCAATTGTCGTCGTCACCGTCATTTTATTGCCAATATAATTTTGTTCAACGTCGTCGATGACGTTTACGATTTATCGCTTAGGTCAACATATCAAACACACATCTCTAAATTTTTGAAGCAGCTGTGTTTTTATTTTTTTTGTTAATTTTGAACAACAGTTTTATTAAAAGTTGAAATGTTTTTTACTTGTGATATAAATTCAGACTCGAGTGATGATGAAAATAAAGGAAAACAAAATCTCATATTAGAACGAAAGCTTCCGAGACAGAAATTCGACATAGTTAACCGGACAGCAAGTAAACACCAATTTCAGTGTATTGCTTTAATGATTGTATAATTTTTTTTTAAAGTTTTGAAAGTTACTTTAAACTTCAATTCTCGCCAAACTTATTAAGAAATTTTATTTTTATTTTCACTACTTTCGTTCATTATTTCCTTACCTTTTGTCATCCATCTCCTTCCTAAGCGTATCGGCGAGCCAAAAGAATTTAAAACTTGCGATTTCTTCCCATTGTTCTCTAAAACTACTTGGAAGAGTACCTCTGCAAGAGATGGATTCTTCTGCAACTCTCCACTAATATTTCAAACTGAGTTGCAGTTATTTTAAATTTTCAGTTTTTTCCATTTTTCAATTTAGGTATATTTCAAATAAAGTCAAGTCGTTATGAAAAATGGCGACGACAAATACAAAATCAAAACAATATCGCGTCAAATTTTCTTGTAGAATAGAAATTCTATGTTGACAGTCATCGATAATATCCAATAACAATTTCAAGTAATCAAGGCAAAACACAACACTTATCGTCGTTTTGTATTCATGTTGACAACTGGAATAAGGGTGAATATATAATAGATTACATATAAAATAATTGAAGGGGTATTTTATGGCCAGTTTATGACTTCATATTTAAATACGCATTTAGTTAATTTTCATTTAAATTTAAGTTGCTTTTAAATACAGTTTCAGTTTTTCAGTGTTAAATAATTGTTTGTATTTAATTACGATAAAAATGTGGCAGCATCACGAAATTCTCTCAATTTTTTTTGGAGGAACAGCTGTTGAACAAAATTAAAGAAAAATTTCTAATGTGAATTCTTTTTCAGGCTGAAAATAGCAACAGTAATAGGTTGCTGCCAAAGTGTATTTAACTAGGTGACAGCATTAGGAAAATAATTACAACAATACAAGAACAACTGGCATTTTTGTTTGTGTAGTTTCATTACGAATGTCAAAAACGTGCCGAAAGAAAACAAATAGAGAAAAGTTTAATTTATTTGTGTATAAATTTTAAACATTAGATCAAAATTTCAAAAGTATCTACCAAAATGTTTGAACAAATTGGAAGATAAAGTCGAAAATTTGTTATGGTTTCTGTGAATATTGCTGTACAACGGAAAATTATAGAATTTTATGCACAATGTAAAGAAAATCAATAATAGGGAAAAATATAATAGCAAAAGTACGTACATATGTATGTGTGTGGCACAAAGAAGAAAATGAGACGTACTAGAAGTAAGGCGTATTTAACTTTAAATTATAACTTTTAAACCCATGAAATATGGCTTTGTGACACCGCATATCTTCATTTTGGCCAAACTAAGTTATTTGACAATTTTAAAATAATAAATCTCTTGAAATATATTCTGTGGTCCTGAAAAGGACCGATTGTTTTCGTTTTCTATTTATATTGGCACGGCTCCGCTCACTTATCATAGTGCTGTAGTGTCACGTAACTTAATTTTAATGTTTGATGTTAATGGCTGAGGAATAGAAGAAAATAATTTAAGATTATTTTTCATCCATACGAATATTCGTTCTTCATTTACATATACATATTTTGTAATTTTTATTACAAAATTAAATTTTGATATAAAATAAATACATACATACCTTTCTAAAGCTTTATTTTTAGCATATTTATCTTGCGCTGGCTTTTTTCTGCACTTTTAATCGCTTATTTAAGCTTCGGATTCGGAAGTATATTCTGCATTTAAAAAAATTGTTTCACATTTTCCGGCAAGTTAACAGATCTTTCGTCGACCAGGTGCCTGCGAATGTTTCGACAATGAGAAATATGATGCCCGTTTATTTTATAAAATATGGATTCCATCTGCTTAATCTTCATCACAAATTCATTTTTCGGCTTTTTTAAAGATCCTTTTGACACCTGGTCAACCCACGTATAAGAATCTTGATGACATTCGTATTCCACTAAGTTGAGCTGTCGAATAATATAGCCTGCTATGTATTCTAAGGCATCCTCTTGTAGAAGACCAATGTCATCAGTATTCGAATAGTTTAGGTCATTGAGTATGCCGCCGTCCTCATTTGGCTGATTGTAAGTATGTTCTTGAAAGCCGCTGTCACGTATGTAATCTTCAGGTAAGATGTTTTCATCTTCATTGAAGATATTGTTAACTTCGAGTGACGCTTCAGCAGAAATACGAGCATGTTATGTAAAGGACATGTTGACGTCACTAGTATTTAGCCAATCGGTATCGTCATTTTCAACATTCCCTCTGCCATTTAAATGTTCAGTATTTCTTGCTGGATAATAAACAAAAGTTATTAAAAGAAATTTTAGATAGTGGCCATTAAAAACAAACCTAAAATATATTTGCGGATCCTATTTTTAAATTATTGTGGCGAAGGATGGTAATTCAACCCACCTTTGCTTCGGATTGCACCAAAAAAGTGCTCCAACACATCCTGGTTTAAACGATTTGTAAGTAAATACTTCATTTCATACCTTAGCACATACTGATGTAGCATATCCAGGGCGGTGTTAGTACTTATAACACTCTTTTGGAAATGCTGCGCAGCCTTTTTTCCTGTCACTATGGTCTTACGCATCAGGTTTGTCATGCGATTTAAGGTAACCTTTTGCTTTTCGTATGATAAGCCATAGGGTTCCTTAACAGATAAAACATATTTTAATTAATATTTAACAAATATTGGAAAAAAATTTAAACAAGATACCTTGGCAGGGTAATTAAATGTAGCCATATTTGGATTTAACACATCAAAACAGTCGTTTACCAATTGGAATAATGCGGCTGTTTCAATGGGCTCATAAATGTCCATGCCATGTGAGTAGCACCGTGTAATGGCATTGGCTGTGGTGGTCGAAAAAACCTGAGCAGCTAATTTAACCTTTTGTCTATCAGAAAGTTTACCATAAGATTTCAATATAATATATATGTACTTATAAAAACTGACATACCAGGGTCAGTAACATTGAGGTGTTCTGCACTTAATTTAAAATGCACTTAATTTAAAAGAGATTCAGACATCGGACTGAGAAGTACAATTTAGCAAGTCCCAAATTGTGCGCCGACTCAGTGTAGAATTATTATATATTATTCCGCTGTCCAGGAAATGATTCCGGATTAATTTAAGAAGGTGGGGTGCGTCAAAAAAAGTAAATACTTTTTCATTAATACTAGCCGGGCTAGGAAACCATGGTTTGTCTTAAGAATAAATTACATAGTAACAAAATGTTAATTTTTATAAAATATTTAAATAAAAGTTTTAAATTTTTATATATGTATGCATTTGTGATTGTAACAATGAAAATTGAAATTGATCAAAATCGAAATTAAATTAATGTATTATTAAATTAATTATTAAATCTTAATAAAAACCCTTAAACCAAATATTTAATAAAAATTGTTGTAATTACCCATTTGATGGATCTGAAGTATGGAAATCCAGATTCGATATCAATAAGATTCCTCTTTAGCATATTCCAAAAGTAAAAGTGTACTGTGTGTTAATGTGGTGGTACATAAGTGTTGTATATCTCCATATTTAACTTACCTGGTGTCACACCCAATTCTTTCAAGAACTTACAGTTTTTTGGACCCATATCACACACCACAGCGACCACAGGATAACCAGCATCATGCAATTTCATAATAATTGAATGTAACAAATTGCTTGTCATTCTGCAGTCAAAATCGTGGAAGACTGGCTGCTTCCATGACTTTTTCAAGCCTCGTGCCATAACTACTTGTACGTAGTTAGCTGGTTTCCTAACGACATAATTTATTGGGTCGTACTCAGAGGCGGATTTAGGCCTGCTTCCTCCCTAGGCACTCTTTAATATGCCGCCCTTTTAGATTATATATAAGTGATTATAAAAAAAACGATTTTTTAAATACTTCGTGTTAATTTAGATACTGTTTAAAGCTATAATTACTTTACGTAAGTTTTATGAGTTATCTTACCTTTTTCTTAACAAGATTATAGATAATGCACCGATATTTTTAATTTGAACACGTTTTCGGAAATAAAATATTTTTTTTTAGTTTGCTTCCAATCTTTTGGCCAATTCAAAGCAGATTCATATCAGTCTTATTTTTCATAAATATTTCAATTATTTTATGCATGCATACAAATTTTTTTTTTAATTTTCAAGCAATAAATTGAAAAAATTTTATAAATGAATGGGGTGGGGTGTGTTAAAAAATGTATTCCGAATTTTATAATTTTCTTTAAAAATTTGAGGTTTTAAATAAAATAAATTAAAATACATATGGATGCAGTTAAAATAGAAAAACAAAACTTTTGTGAAAAATAAAAGTTACTTTAAATATAAGTTTTTAATATGAATACTATTTTTTAAAAGTAAATAATTAAGTTTTTTAATCGGGGTCTATTCTATTAATTTGGGCTTTCGGGATTTTGCTCGGGCAAAAACATCAATTATATCTTCATAGTTCATTTCTTGCATAAATTGAGCTTCTATATACAATAGATAGTTTTTTACCCTTTTCAGGGTGGTAAAAGATCCTTCTGCTGAAGAGTTTGTAGCAGGGATACTCCAAAAAATATTATTTATAACTTTTTGAGAACTGCTGAGGATTTTCCATTTTCCCGCCAAATCTAGCGATTTTGAAAGCAGTGGAAAAAATTATTTTAGCTATATGTGTATGCAGTGATGCCAAGTGTAAGGAATTTTCCCTTTTTGTAGGGAATTAATTGGAAAATTGCAAGCGAAGAGAAAAGAGGACAGATTTTTCATTTTGAGGAAAATGTAGGGAATATTTAATACTTTGCTTTTTTCCTTTTTATTACGGTGTATTTGCGTAAAACACCACACAAAAGTGTAATTATTAAATCTTTCGGTAAATAATAACTAGAGGCAAAGAAATGTCTGATTTTCCTGGGAATAGATTTTGTTTGAAATAAAAAAAACAAATATAATTTTTATGTTTAATATATAAATTAAGACTTTTTAAAATTATATATTAAGCTATTTTAATTATTATTATTATGCGTTCTTCGACACAAAAAAACCTCTTGGTTCATTCTATCTTTCCGGGGTCCCACATTTTTTTAACGTGGTCAAAATTTTATTAAGCATTCAGAATTATGATTTGATTAACCTTGTGAGAGCTGCGCATCCTTATTTTAAAATGAAATTTTTGTACCTGGCGATATAAAACTGTCCAAATTTTAAAAATACAAATAAAATGTTCAATGAATTTTTAAAGTAGGAACAAATCTACGGAACTTTTTTTGTGTGTAGGGAAAAAGGGGAAATTTTTTCGAGACATGTAGCGATTTTGTTAAATTTCTCCTTGCATCACTGTGTATATGTATCATCAAAATAAAAAGTTAGGTAGGTACACAGACTTTTTGAGAATATGATTTTATTTTTTTTATTAAATCTTGGTCAGAATCGATAACCATTTAAGTCGACTTACTAATTAAAAAGTAAATTCAACAATTGAATTACTTAACATATACAATTTAATAGAAATTTCGTATTCGGTTAAAGCAAAACTTGGCGAAATTAATTTTTGAATTTGAATTGCCCTTACATTATTTTTAAAATTCTTTAAATTTTGGCGCGCTTTAAATTATACCGCCCTAGGCCTGGGCCTCACGGGAAGGCAAAATTTAAATAATTTTTTTAAAGTCGGCAAAAATACAGTAAACTTTTACATTTATATACATACATACAAGTAGCGTAAGTGTCTTGTTTCCAAATTAATTAATATGCTGACGCGTGGGAACGTTGTTTTGATTTTGAAATATTAAAGCAAACAACATTCCCAGACGAAACAAGACACTTGTGCTGACAAATATAAAATAGTTTAAGTATAATAATGAATTTTAATTTTAATAAAGACAGTTTGATCTTAAACTCAAAAGAAGAAAGAAGTCTTCTAATTTATTACTGGCGCAGTCGGTAGGATTCGCGCAAAGAATCCTGTTAAAACGAACCTAAAATAACTTAATAATAATCTTGATAAACCTACGGGTCCTTGCAAGATTTATAAAACAAAAATAAACTAATTGTATTAAAGGAAGTTCGAATTAAAAAAAAACCAATAAAAAAATAGTTTAAACAAACTAAAAAAGTCTTAACAAATAAGCAGTGCAGTGTGATCAAATTAGTTAACAAATAAAAAAAAAATTTAAATAAAACAAAACCCAATTTATTATGCACAAATGAAAAGCATAAAAAACTCTAACGACGACAATAATTAAAACAGAATTGCATGATCATCCCTTGTTAACTGCAATAACAACAACGATTAAGCTGAAATTTTTTTTAATCTGAAGTATTGAGGTAATTGCGATTGGAACATTTATGTCTGAAGTAGAGGATTTGGCGAGCAGAATTAGAAACATAAATTTAAACGCAATGGAAGCAGCTAGAGAGAGAAGAGATTTTTTTACAAAACATCAAACTTATACAGCCATTTGATGGAAGCAGAGATTATTTGGCGCTATTTATTGATGGAGTCTCAGCAATTGTTCCGACAGATGCAGCAGCCATAACTCTTGACGAGCGACGATTTTATTTCAACTGTATTGTGACAAAACTTAACGGGCCAGCACTCAACACGGTACGCAGAGAGCAGCCAATTGAGTGGATCACCTTGAAAAGGTTACTTATAGAAGAATATGGTGAGAAAACGCCTGTTACAAGGCTTATTTTAGAAATTAATAATTTTAAATTTAAAAATAATGTGAAAGATTTTTGTGATAAGTTGAATAATGAAGTTTGTAGAATTAAAGATGCGATTAAATTAAAAGCAGAAGACATTGCTACAAGAAGTTTTTTGAATAATGAATTAGATCGGGCATGTTTGACTCAGATGAAAAGAGAATTACCAAACCATTTAAAAGCTTTGATTAATGCAAATTTAGCTACTGATCTAAAATCAGCAATCAAGATTTTAGCCGAAAACGGTGAATTAGAATCTCCACCGCAAAAGACGTACGGTAAAAACGGAGGCTATGGCCACAGCAATAACTATCATTCGGATAATAATCCACAGTTAGGGTCAAATTTTCGCCAAATAAGGCATTTTCAAACAAATTCTTTTATGAACAGATTTTTAGGGAATAATCATCCCTCAAACTATTCGGGAAATTACAAACAAAACTTTATTCCGCAACAAAACATGAACACTTACAATTCAAACAATCGATTAATCAGCCACAAAATAATATTAATTACTCCCAAAATTATTTAAACCACCCTCAAAATAATTATGACTATCGGAATCCAAAAAGACAAAGAGAATACGACTCAACTCAATCGAGAATTAGGCGTTATGGTGTTCCGGTCCCGATGGAGGTGGAAAATTTTCATGCGGGAGCCTCGGGACACTATCCAAGATAAAATTAAAAGTTGAAAATATATTATATACATTTTTAGTAGATACAGGATCTTCCGTAAGTCTAATAAGACCCGGAATATTAGGGAGTCAAAAGAGAGTAGTTGAGCCAATAAGTGTTAGTACTGTAGCAGGGAAAATAATATTAGATACCAATCAGGACATATATGATGGGAAATATAAAAAAAATTAGAATTTTATGTTCACGAATTTTCGGACAAATATGATGGTCTAATGGGTCACGACAATTTGTTGAAATTGGATGCGGTGATCGATTTGGGTAAACAAATTGTAAAACTTAATGGAAGTGTCTATCAGATTATTGTTGATAATTTGGACGAGTATGATGATATAATTAGGAACTTTGGCATAGATAAATTAGAAGGGGAACAAACAGATAGAAAATTTAGAACCAATCATTTGAATAATGAAGAGAAAACCCAATTGGAGAAACTTTTGAATAAATACGGATCACTTTTCCATTCCGATAATGATAAATTAACCTTTACCAATGCAATTAAGCACAAAATCATAACAAAGCACGAGGATCCGATATATGTAAAATCATATCGTTATCCACAAGTGCATAAGGCCGAAGTCAACAGGCAAATTAGAAAAATGCTTGAACAAAGCATTATAAAACATAGTCAATCTCCTTATTCCGCCCCATTATGGGTCGTCCCCAAGAAAATGGACGCTTCAGGGGAGATTAAATGGAGAATAGTCATAGACTATCGGAAATTGAACGATATTACGATTAATGACCCTTTCCCAATCCCTAACATGGATGACATTTTAGACAAGTTGGGTCGTTGTCTCTATTTTTCAACGTTAGACTTGGCTACTGGCTTCCATCAAGTGGAAATTGATGAGGCAAGTCAGGCTAAAACCGCATTCTCTACACAGGACGGGCACTATGAATTTCTTAGAATGCCCATGGGCTTAAAAAACGCACCGTCTACGTTCCAGCGTTTAATGAACACTGTACTTAGCGACCTAATTGGTACTTACTGTCTTGTATATTTAGACGATATCATTGTTTTTGGCACCTCATTGCAGGAACATGTTACTGCACTTGAAAAGGTTTTTCAACGTCTAAAAGAAGCTAATCTAAAGCTTCAAGTAAATAAATGTGAGTTTATGAAAGCAGAGGCAGAATTTTTGGGACATGTTGTCACCCCAAACGGTATAAAACCGAATCCGAAAAACATTGATGCAATTAAAAATTTTCCAATTCCAAAAAATGAGAAACAAATAAAGCAGTTCTTGGGACTTGCTGGATTTTATCGTAAGTTCATGAAGGACTTCGCAAGGATATGCAAACCCTTAACTACTTGTTTAATGAAAGGTAACAAAGTCGACTGCCATAATAGCGAATATATTAAGGCTTTTGAGACGATAAAACTACTTATAACCAGTGATCCTATATTAAAAAATCCAGATTTTTTTAAAATATTTACCCTTACCACTGACGCATCCAATGTAGCTTTGGGCGCAGTGCTTAGCCAGGGAAACCACCCCATCTGTTTCGCGAGTAGAACTCTCAACGAACGTGAGACGAACTATTCCGCAAAAGAAAGGGAACTTTTAGCAATGGTATGGGCGACAAAATATTTTCGACCCTATTTGTATGGCAGAAAATTTGTAATTAACAGTGACCACAAACCTTTACAGTGGTTACACAATTTGAAAGAACCTAATATGGAAAATTATGTGGCTGATGCCCTATCGCGAATAAATAATAATGAATGTCATATGAACGATGCGGCTTCTAATATTGCAACAATACATTCGGCTGATGAAGACAGTTCGAGTTATATCTTTATATCGGAAAGACCATTGAACGTTTTCCGTAGACAATTTATATTTAAACGAGCCCCTGTGCAAAAAGAAAGCTCTGAAATGATATTTAAGAATTCTAGAACTATTGTAGATTATGTGGAGATGACACAGGGTTTTGCGAAAGATTTCATTTTGAATAGGCTCGCCGGTACCACAGCGGCAGTATATTTTGAAAACGATAACGATTTTGTACTATTTCAGTCTGTTTATGCAGATCTTGTAAGACAAACAAAGGGAAATCGAATTTTAAGGGCTACAAAGATATTGGAGGATATAAGATCCTATGATAGATTTAAGGAAATTATTTTGGAGATTCATTTAAAAGGGTTACACCAAGGTATTGGGAAAATACAGGCAGAGTTTGGAACAAAATACTACTATCCTAACTATGTCACAGAAATATCAAATATTATAAATAATTGCGAATTATGCAATGAATGTAAATTTGATCACAGAAATACAAAAATGCCTTTCAAAGTCACACCTTCTACGTACTATATTCGTGATAAATATGTTATTGATATTTGGAAGTGGGACAATTCTTCATATCTCACCTGCATAGATATTTTTTCTAAATATGCTATGGTAGAAAATCTGGATCACACCAACTGGGTTGAGGCAAAAAGGGCGTTACTGAAAATATTCAATACTATGGGTCCCCCAAAAGTAATTAAAACTGATCAGGATGCAGGATTGGTAAATATAGGTTTGCAGGAATGGTATAGATCTTTGAACGTAGAACTCGAGGTTACAACAGGAAAAACAGGAATAGCAGATATTGAGCGATTTCACAAGACTTTGAACGAAAAATTGAGAATAATTAATACTGGCAATGATCAGGAGCTGAAGCAAATAGCAATTGAACAAACGGTTTTTACTTATAATCACATCATAACACATTCAACCACTGGGATAGAAATATAAGAATGTACAAAACGCAATTTAAAAGGAAGAAATACAGTCATAAATCTTCTTCCAGGAATCAAAATACCCAGAATGATACTCACGATCCTGATATACTTCATACTGATGTCAACAGTGGCGACGCAAACCATACAAATTCAGGAGATAAGCAGTGACCGGGGTTACGTGATGTTACAGAAAGGAACGATAGATTTGCCTGATAAATATGATGAACTTATATTAAAAATTAACAAGACGGAAATCCAATTGGCGTATGAATTGTTGGAGAAGGAATTTAATGAAAATCCATTTTTGCAGATGCTGAAAGGAAGTTATTTAACATTAGACACAAACGTGGACTTTTTAATGCTTTAGGTAGTGGAATCAAATTTTTATTTGGAACCCTTGACGATGAAGACAGACGTGAGATTCAGGACAGATTGAAGGTAATAGAAGACAGCACACTGACGCAGGACGATATTAATAATATTTTGTACCACGTTAACAATGAAACCCAATTTATAAACAATTTAAAAAATGCCACTAATGTACTACAGAACCAGATTGTTAGAAAGGTATTATCAGATAGTTTTTTGGACAATGTGAAAAGTTATTATGAACACTTGAAGGACATTCAATTGGGGCTAGTTCTGAGTAAACAGGGTATTCTTAATCCGAAATTAATAGACCCAGATAAAATTTCCGAATTGGACACAAATCAATTTGAATATATTAAAACTTCTTTGTGGCAACAGGACGATGTACTATATTTCATAGCCCAAATTCCTAATACAATGAAAACTTATCCAATTTTGAAAGTAATTCCGTTTCCATCGCCTGGCAAACATGCTGAGTTAAATTTTGATATGAATAAGAAACTTACAAATGTCGATAATTTGCTATATGAAATAAAAGGTTCAAAAATTAAATATTTAGAAAATAAGTGTATTAGAAATCTACTTAACAAAAATGAAACTGAATGTGAATTTATAGAGAATAAGAGAAAAGAAATAAGCTTTGTCGAGCCTAGCTTCATTGTAGTAAAAAATTGTGATGAAATAATATTAAAGCAAACTTGTAATAATTTTGAACTTAAAATAAAAAATAACAACTTGATTTTCTTTTCGAACTGTAAAATTATTATTAACGAAATTGTTTTTGAATCTCTTAATGATAATGATAAATTTTTGTATGTACCATATATACATTAACGACATTGCTAATAAAACAATAGTGGAGCTAGCAGATACTAAATTAATCGATCTAAAATTAAATTTGCATAAAATGAAAACTGGAAACAATGTTATCTATATATTTTTGACTATTACTACAGCCACATTAATTTTATTAATAATTTACCAATATTATAAAAGGAATTTAGTTGTAAGCAGTCAAGATATTCGCGAGGACGCGAACGTTCTTGAAGAGGAGAGAAGTAGCGTAAGTGTCTTGTTTCCAAATTAATTAATATGCTGACGCGTGGGAACGTTGTTTTGATTTTGAAATATTAAAGCAAACAACATTCCCAGACGAAACAAGACACTTGTGCTGACAAATATAAAATAGTTTAAGTATAATAATGAATTTTAATTTTAATAAAGACAGTTTGATCTTAAACTCAAAAGAAGAAAGAAGTCTTCTAATTTATTACTTACATACATAAATATTAGTCTATGAAATGAAAATAAAATTGATTTAAAAATATTTTTTTCTTATTATAAAATGCTTGTGAAAAGAAGTATGATGCACGATAAAGTCTACAGTATTTTTATTGTACACTTGACAATACTGTCTACTCAACTGTTGTACAATGCTTTTTGGTGCATATGTAGTTGTTTCTTTGTCCCCTATGTTTGCTTTACACTCAATTACTATCACTACTACAATCAATATTCGCCCTTGGAAAAAATGCAATAATGTACACTTTTTAGCGTCTTGGGCACACATTTAGTACATATGTATATATAATGAGGACAATAATGAAGAAAATGGAAGTAAACGTTGATTTAGAAGCGGTTGCAGCCATTGATTTCTGCCGACTGTTTGCGCAGAAAAAAAGGTAAATAAAACAAGTATTTTTTATTTATTAAAAATTAGAAAATTTTCAATCTATTAAATATTAAATTTTTTTGTGGAATTCGATGACGATTTGGTGTATATCAATTGGAGTTTAGATAACGAGAGAATACAGTAATTTCAAACAAGAATCAAAGCTGCGACTGCAAATATGAACAAAGTAGCTTTATAGGCTTTTTACACTGCACAACATCATTGTGAAACGCATTGAAGATGTTGAAAACGTAACACATGAATTTACATTGGAAACATCTTCCATCTTTGATTTATTCAGCTGTCAAAAAAATAAAAGAAAAAGACACATAATTTTTGTTAAAAATTAAAAATATTTAAAAATGTATTTAGAAAAAGCATTAATCATTGGAGTAGTTATTGCTTTGCAAGAACAAATCCAATTTTAATGCAGTATATTGAAATATTGAAGGCACATACTGGAATAAGATCACAAAGAAGACCAGAGGTGACATGAAACGGCATGTTACTGTTGTTGTTTTGCCGACTCTGTCGCACGAAAAAAAATAAACAAAGATTTTTAGTGTTAAAGTTTTTATTCGCACTTTTTCCCAAAATTAATATTTTACTTATTCAGTAAAACATTAACCATTTTGTTAAAAACAAATTACAATTGATTATTAAGGGGTATAGCTTGTTCCTATGCGCATTTTATTGTTGCTAATGCAGATCATCAGGGAACTTTACTCAAATATTTCTTAGAACAACTGGAGATATTATATTAAACCTTCATTAAAACAAATGAAAAGTTTAAACAATATCAAAGTTGTAACAAGAACTCAATAATCAACCAATTGTTTTTGTTTTCTTACTTTACCATTACTACCTAGGCTGACTTTTTTTCAACTCTAATTGTAGTTGTAAGAGGTTTGTAGAAAATGTAAAAACAACAACTGCTATACATTTGTATAGAGTGATGTCAAACAAAATTTTGCGACCGGGTGCTTGTCAAGTTAATAATTGGTGCTTTTTATGGGAATCTTTTAAATTTTAGTGTTAAATTTTTTTATTCGCACTTTTTCCCAAAATTAATATTTTACTTATTCAGTAAAACATTAACCATTTTGTTAAAAACAAATTGCAATTGATTATTGAGGGGTATAGCTTGTTCCTATGCGCATTTCACTAATTTTAATGAAGGTTTAATATAATATCTCCAGTTGTTCTACGAAATATTTGGGTGAAGTTCCCTGATGATCTTCATTAACAACAGTGAAGTGCGCATAGGAAGATTTTTCTTGTTTTGTTTTGATACATTTTGTGCCGCAAGAAATTTTTAATTCTAATTTCTTAAAAACTTTGTTTTATTAACAGCTAAATTATTATTTTATTTACAGGAAAATTAAAATTGTTCATGCCACATATTTTTCTTAGCTTTTGCATTTTTCTACAGCAACTTTTAATAAGCATTTTCGTTGAACAAACGCGTACATGTAAAAATACACACACACTATTGAAATATTTCATCTAGTCTTTTAATATTAATTGCACTACACAAGTACTAGCACTTGCACGACACATTTCTTACCGCACACATTTCAATAAGAGAACAAGTTAATAATTCCTCTGTTTTATATT
Source organism: Gymnocheta viridis (assembly GCA_956483585.1). Lineage (NCBI taxonomy): Eukaryota > Metazoa > Arthropoda > Insecta > Diptera > Tachinidae > Gymnocheta > Gymnocheta viridis. Next base: position 40,455,249 of record OY101444.1, read on the forward strand.
AATTATTTAATATATTAAATTGTAAAAAGTTTTATAAGTTGTTATATTTTTCTCCTTTGTGATTTAGTTACTTGCAAAATGCTTTAATTTTGTTTTGTTTATTTTCCCTTATTCCTACATGATATTGCTATCTCTTTTCCACGAAAAAATAGCTGATGCTGAAAACATAACCTCAAAGTTTCATCTCTGATAAGATGATGAAGAAGAATTTTTGGTATAAATAAGTTTGTTTATTTGCGGCAATGTCAGTTTGCTAGTGATGGCACAAAGAAAGTCGATTTTTTGCCATTTTATTAGTAGTGACACTTAAAATAACAAAAAATGTAAGGTAGAACAAAATGAGAAAAGATTATCTTCTGTAGGTGTAGAAAGATGTAGAATTCTTGCCCTGTATAATTCTGATGGGAAGATGTTAACATCTTTGCAAATTGATGAAAGATGTAGGTCAGTGAAAAATCCTATAATGGGTTTATTCGTTAAAATTGTAGAGTAGTTTTAATTTAGCTTCCTTTTTTTAAGAGCACTTTTGACATAACTGCATAAAATTATTAATTTCTGCCACTATTCTTTAAAATCCCATACAAATTCTTTTTTAACCCTTATGTGCGCGGCAAAAAAAACACCTTCTAATGCGCTCCAAGGTACCTGGGTACCTATATGGAAGTTACGTAGAAAACAAGCATTTTGGCACTAAATATCTAGTTAAAACCTTGGCAACAGATATATTTTACATTTTTTCTTACCTCCTTAAGGTATGGAACACATTTTATTGAAAATTAAATTTATATATTTTAATTCTTACGTTAGATTATTTTAAATTTAACAGCTTCTTTCCTGTATGTATATAAAAGCTGAAGCTTTTAAATCATATTTAGTGCGAATATAAAGTTGGTGATTCCCCTTTGAGAATAAATGCAAAACTTTATGTAGTGTTGTGCTTATTATTTTTAGTTCGACTTATCTTTTGAGTGGTGAAGTTTACTTTATTTTACGTGAAACAAAAGAAATGAATTCAAACGCAAGATTTTCTTCTAAAAGATTTAATTCTACAGACATAAATAATATATTAAATGAAATAGAAAGCGATGAAGAAGATTTTATCCACTCTGATGGCGATGAGGAATATCTTCCATCGCTAAACGAAATAACATTGGAAGCTTCAGACACCGAAGTGGCAGGTACAATAGAAGTAAATCAAGATTCGTTTGACTCGGAAGAAAGCGATGATTGTAAGAGTGATGAAGTTCAGACAAGAAGTGATCTTTGTGGTAAAGATGGAACTTGCTGGCAACTAAGCCCGTTTCCAGAATCCCAGACTGTTAAAAAAAATATTTTACGACAATCAGCCAAAGAAATATTCAAAAGTATTTTGTCAAGTGAAATTTGTGACATAATTCTTAGAGAAACAAATCGTAAAGGACAGCAAATTGAGACAGAATATAAAAAAAAAACGGCACAAAAACAAAAAAAATATTCGTGCCTTTTAGAGAAGAAGAACTCAATGCCTTTTTTGGTATTTTGATTTACTCTGGTGTTCACAAATCAAACAGAGAACATGTATCTGAATTATGGAAACCCACTAATTTACCATTGTATAGGGCGGCAATGTCATACAACAGATTCAGAATGCTTTTACGCTGTATACGTTTTGATAATAATGCTACACGGGATACACGTTCAGTCTGATAAAGCAGCTGCTTTTCGAGACATTTGGATGATGCTAAACGCCAATTTAGGTCAAAGTTATAAGCCTAGTGAATGCATAACTATTGATGAGCAGCTGTATGGATACCGCGGGCGTACCCGTTTTTCCCAGTACATGCCGTCAAAACCTGAAAAATATGGCATAAAAATATTTTGGGCTTGCGATGCATGTAACTCTTATCCTTTGTGTGGCCAATTGTATACCGGTAAACCACCAGAAGGTGAGCGTCAAACTAAAATAGGTGAAAAAACAGTTTTAGATCTGGTTTTTCCCTATAAAAACTCAGGAAGAAACGTAACTACAGACAATTTTTTTACGTCTTTGGAACTAGCAAGAGCTTTGAGCTCATGGAACCTGACACTCGTCGGCACGGTACGAAAAAACAAAAGGTTTTTACCACCTATTATGCAGGCAAATAAGGAAAGGTTAGTATTATTTTAAACATATTTGAACACAACATACTTTATACATATTTGAACACAACATACTTGATTGGGTTATATGATCCAAGATAAACTTTATCAAATTATAAATATTTGATACATGGTTTGAAATATATTTCAGATCATTATACTCTACAAATTTCGCCTTTAGCAAAGAGGCAACTTTATGTTCCTATGTGCCAAAAAAGAAACGGGCAGTAGTTATGCTATCAACTATGTATGCCGAATCTAACGTGGAATCAAATACGTTTGCAAAACCGGATATTATAACATATTACAACAAAACTAAAGGAGGGGTTGATAATATGGATAAGCTATTGGGTGAATATACGTGCAAACGCGGAACAAGTCGATGGCCGTTGTCACTATTTTTCAATGTTATTGATATAGCAGCATTAGCATCATATATTATATATATGGAATTTAATACTCAACATAAGTCTACTGATCGTCGTAGAAAATTTTTAAAAGATTTAAGCATTGATCTGTGTCAGGAAAACATAGAACAACGTGCTAAAAATACAAAAATAAGTTCACAGTCATCGACGGCATCCGCAATACAAATTTTTTATACCCAAGACTCTGAAACTGTAACATATCCAGCTTACAAAAAAAGGACAAAAGCGGTCGTATTCCAGTTGTAGGAAGTTGTCATATATGCTCGCAGCTACGTATGAAGCAGAGAAAAACTCGCAAAGCTTGTATCGGCTGTTCAAAGCCAATCTGCAATGAACATTCCATCAGTCGACCAATGTGTTTAAACTGCCCAAAAGATCGGCACTAAAATTTTATGTCTCTTGCTTTTATTATTTATTGAATTTTAGTTTTTTTATGTTTCTGTTTTCTAATTTCATGAAATAAATTGTTTACGTTTATATTTTATATATGCTTTTATTTATTTATGCAGAACTACCTACAACTTCCAAAAATATACTTACAATGGCCGCATTCCCATATAAAACACGTACAGGTACCCGGGTACCTTGGTGCGCATTTAAGGGTAATAAGAACAAATTGGTCTCTCTCACAAATTACAAAAAAAAAATTTTGCTGTACGGCTGCAAAAAAACATTCTTTTTTAAAAGTTAGTAGTTCTCAAAAAGTTTCAGATATGCATTTTATCAACTTCAATGAAAAATGTTTGGCTGAAAACACCAAAGGTACCCGGGTACCTAGGTGCGCACATAAGGGTTAAGTGCCTTTTTGTACCTAAGATAAATGCCCAACATTTTCGGCATTTTAAAGTTATTTTCATACAAAAAATCAACTTTAGCTGCGTTTTGACTTAACTGCCCAAAAATATATATTTTTTGTTATGATTCTTCCTAAACCTTGTTTAAGAGGGTTTTGTATACCTGCACATATACCATATTTTTGTCAGTTTTAAAATATGTTCATATAAAAAAATCAAAGTTAGCTGCACATATTAAAAATATATGGTGGCCACTTTTTGACGTAAACATCAAACTTAAGCCATTTATAATTTTAAAAATTGCAAACAATGCACACAAATCGCAAGTTGTCATCTAATTTGTTTTCATATACATACATACAAGATATAGCGGCCTTGAGTTTGGACCCATTAGCATGAACAAAAATAATATAAATAAAAATAGATGTGATGTACGAGTATATGACGAGTTGAATATGGGAGGCAGCGAAAACCCATTTGTGAGGAAGTCGGTGATCATGAGATCACCTCCTACAGATGGGAATAGTGGAGGTAATATCTCTCCTAACAGCGTTGCTGATAGTGGTGAGGGAAATAATAATGTGAAGAAATTAGGAGATAAAATCTCAAAGTTGTTAGAATTCTTGAAGTCGCGTTCGAACGTGCACAAAGATATTGTGACCATGTCCCGTGAAATACAGGCGTTATATATGCAAGCGGTAGATGAGATGAGTAGTGGACATGTTAGTGAAAAGAGACCGCAGACAGATGAACCGACAAGGCCGAACCAAGTGATAGGTGCAACCCCAAAGCGTAAAAGAGATGATAATACCCTAAGCCCAAAGGGTAACAAATCTAAGAAGAAGAGGGGAATAACTCCCAATAAGCCAGTTAAGAAAACTGGAGATATTTTATCCAAGGTGGCAGGTGGAAACACGGCTGGTAAACCAGATCCGAATGTTGAAGGTACTAACTGGATTAAGATTCGTGCTAGGGTTAGAATTAAATAGAAGAAAATACGACCAGATGCTTTGGTTATTAAAACGTGTGGGGATGCTCATATCCTCGGACAGGTAAAGAAAGACCCTAAGCTGAACAATCTGGTTGAAAATGTGAAGAATATAAGGAAGACTGCGAAGGGTGAGTTATTGTTGGAGCTGAGTAAGCCCGCGCACCAAAATACAAGTGATTTCAGGTCGACTGTAGAGAAATGTTAGCTGAGGTAGCTGAAGTAAGGGCACTATGCCTTGAGGTTAGGATCGAGATTAGGGATATAGATGAGGTGACTTACAAGGAGGATGTCTATGAAGCCCTCATAAAAGAGTCCGACGATTTTAAATGTCTGCAGCCTGCTGCAATTAAATCACTAAGGAAAGCGTACGGAGGAACACAAACTGCCACCATTGGTCTAAGTGCTGCCTTAGCTAGCCGTCTGGTAGAAACAGCGAAGATACGTATCGGCTGGGTCATATGCCGAAGACGAGAAAAGGTAACTCCAAGAAGATGCTATAAGTGTCTTGACTATGGGCATAGATCAGCAAATTGTAAGGGTCAGGACCTTTCAAATAATTGCTTACGATGTGGCAAAACCGGTCATAAAATTGGAACGTGTTCCAATTGCTTTGTAGGAGTGGAACTGACATCGCTAGTGACCATGACCGGATGTGCAGTTTGTCCGTACTACAAAAGAGCGCTACAAAGACTTAGGGTATAAAAGAAAACATAGGGCATCAAAATGCGTTTATTGCAGTTAAATCTCAACCATCGCCAAGCAGCTCAAGAGCTTCTTAATGGAGTTGAGCAAACGTTCAGCAGGGGTGATTGTGGATCTGTGATTGACATAACATTTGTCAGTAGCAGCATCGCAAGCCAAGTGAACTGGAGAATATCTGACATTTATACTCATAGCGATCACAGCGCTATAATTATAGATATACAAGATGAACAGCAGCATGTGACTGTACAAACGCGAGGGTTGACAGGATGGAAGGTAAATAAATACGTTTGATAAGGATATCTTCCCAGCTTGTATGGAGAATACGGAACTGAATGGTTCAGCTGAAGATATCACAGTACAGTTAGTAAGTCATATCACAGGTGCGTGTAATGTAGCTATGGTAAAGCGTAATAGGTCACCAAATAAGCCTCCAGTCTACTGGTGAAATGACGAAATTGCTAGAGTGCGATCAGAGTGTGTAAGTGCCCGAAGGCTGTATTTAAGGACTCGATTTAGTTTTGAGAATAGTGTATACCACCATCTACATAAGGATAAAAGGAAAGCGTTGAAGATTGAAATTCGTAGGAGCAAGCGTAGGTGTTTTCTCAGTGTATGTGATGAGGTAGATAGTAATCCTTGGGCATTGCATATAAACTGGTAACCAAGAAACTCAAATGCCTTGGTCCACCGCCGCCAAGAGAAGAGCCTATCCTCGAAGTAATTATAGATCATCTCTTTCCCCAACAGGAAATTCCGACATGGCATCAAAGGTATACGGCAGCATTTTTCGACATTCCTCCGGTTACGATTTCCGAGATGGAAGGTTCTGTCTCAAAATTTAAAGACAAGAAAGCACCAGGCCTAGATGGCATTCCGATTATGGTTCTAAAAGAAGCTGTGGCACCTTTCCAACAATGTGGAAGCGAAAGAGGTTAATATTGTTACCTAAGGATAATAAGACGTTAGATAACCCCTCCTCTTATCGTCCCCTGTGTATGATAGATACAACTGGTAAGCTGCTAGAGAGCATAATTTGTAGGAGATTGGAAGATTATATTGAAGCTAACCGTGGTTTATCAGATAACCAATTTTGCTTTAGGAAAGCAAGATCAACAGTGGATGCTATCAAAGTTGTAGTAGAAGCTGCTGCTCGGGCTATCCAAGGGAAGAGGTGGAGCAATGGAGCAAAAGGGTATTGTGTAGTTCTAACTTTAGATGTGAAGAACGCATTTAATACGGCAAACTGGGAACATATTGTTGATGCCTTAGCGAAATTAGACATCCCAGATTATCTACTGGCAATTATACTGATAAGGGTATTAGGAGCCGCAAGATCATTGGCAGGGTTCCTCAAGGATCAGTACTTGGCCCACTGCTGTGGAGCGTCATGTACGATGGAGTTTTGAGGTTAGATCCTCCTGAAAGGGTAAAGATAGTTGAATTTGCAGACGACATAGCCTTAGCACAAAGCATACAGAGGTGACAGAAGGGGAAAACTATATAAGTTTATTTTCCGACTCCTTCTATACGCACAGGCATCGAAAAATATTTTGCATTCTTTGTGGTTTTATTTTCTGTATTAAAGTATTTTACACAAACTGCTTTGTGGTATTTCATTCTTACCAACATGGAATGATTGATTTTTGCATTTCTTACAAATTAATAATCATATTGGAGCTAAAAACTTGCTATTCACAAAACACACACAAACCACAATTTTTCCAAAATTTTATTACAATTTTATTTTTTTGTTTTGTTTATTTTCCCTTCTTCGCAGCATTAAGTCTTTATAGTTGTCTCTTTCTTTAACCACCGGCACTTTAGCTGATTTGGACCATTTGCAAATGTCATTTTTTACATGTCTGTTAGTAGTTTGTGGCCTTAGTATGTGTATCAAAAGAGCTAGTAGAGGTGGAAACCATTGCAAATGCCAGTATTCAGATCGTAAGATCTTGGTTGAGATCAATGGGCTTAACTCTAGCAGACCATAAAACAGAAGCAGTTTTGATTAGCAGTCGTAAGACTAGGGAAACAATTAGGATAAATATTGGCACGTGTAGCATAGAATCCAAGGAGTGTCTAAAATACCTTGGAGTCATAATTAACAGTCGTGTGTCTTTTCATGAGCACTTGCAGTATTTTGGATCCAAAAACATGCTTAGCGCTGTCCCGGATCATGCCGAATACAAGACGTTCTAAATATCTGCAGAGGCAATTGCTTACTAGTGTAGTAAGGAGTATTATCCTATATGCATCCCCTATATGCTCAGGTGCACTGAGATACCCTACATATGTGCGCCTGCTATCCCCTGTGTATAGGCTCGCTGCTCTGCGAGTATGTAGCGCATTCCGAACTGTTTCGGACGAGGCCGCTTTTGTTATTGCCGGCATGATACCCATCGAGCTAGAGGCCATATCGGACGGTAAGAATGGTGTGACTGATTTGTGCCTACGGAAGTGGCAAGAACGATGGAGAGCAACTGATAAGGGCAGGTGGACTTACTTACTGATACCTGACATCAAGAAATGGTTAGCAAGAAGACATGGTGACTTAAACTTCTACATTACACAGTTTTTGAGTGGACATGGTTGTTTTAGGTCGTACTTGTAGCGTTTCGGACATGACAGTGATACGTTGTGTCCGAGCTAAGATGGTAATGTCGTGGAAGATGCCGAACATGTGTTCTTCATATGTCCACGATTTGTTAGTGGGAGGGCGTATTTAGAAGAAGTTATAGGGCGTAGCATTCTTTGAATAACTGGACGTGTGTATGGAATTTTGTAAAATTGGTTCTATTGGAACTTCGTAGTTTAGAAGAGATTCGCAGAAGAATCAATATAGTTTAGATCGGGTCTAGGATCTATTCCAACCCGTGACGTAAAGCCTTACGGTAGTTCCACGGGGAACGTTTGGGTCAGTGTAAAGTGGTGTTTTAACGTGTTAAAGTCTCGCACTCCTGGCAAACACCATCACTGCCAGTGTCTTTTAATGATTTCATCCCATAATAAAAAAAACATACATACATATATTTAAATTAACAGGATTTTTGATTTATGGGCACAAAAAATCATGCAAATTAGATTGTGCTGCTAAGTCAAAATTACTGTATAGTAAATCCTAATGAAACAATTATTATTACACAAAAGCAGATGGATTTCTTGTATGATTACCTCTCTCAGTATTATATTTTTTATTAATAGGCCCAAAAGGCGCATGTCACATGTACAGTAAACCGCTTGAGCGGAAATAACATATTTGCCATGTTTTTCCGCTCAGACGCTGCAGTTTTGTACGTTGAGTTATTCGAAAGGGGTCGCGACTCCGGTGGGTATCTGGCGCTTTTGTCATCTCGCGAGCTCTTCTTCGCCAATCGGTGGAGTGACATATAGCCCTGCTGTTGTGATTTGTATTTACATATGTATGTACATATCATATTATATTTTAATAAACTTTATTTCGGGCAACTAGAATTATATAGCAATAACATTATTGTTTATTTTACAGGTAATTTTTTTTTATCAACCGAAATTGTTTCGCAATAAGATGACTTTTTATGTTAAAATTAATTTACATAGCTTAATATCGAAGCATCAACTTTAAAACCGATACCCTGATTGCTTAGTGCGTTACTAATACTTGTCGGCGGCGTTTTGAAAGGGTATACCATGGTAGAATAATACAGGTAGTGTCGAAGCGTCAACGGAGTTTTTTTTGGGTTCGGGTCTCTCCAAATTTGATTATTTATCAGGGTTGCCACTCAAAAACTTTCTATCCGATCAAACTTTGCTATAAAACCTAACAAAATCCTTCCGAAAAGACCAATTTTTTTAATATTGAAAAACATATACTCGTATGTATTTTTCATATAAAGTATAATTTTTATTCGATAAAGTTTTTAAATTATAGAATAAATATCAAAAATTACAGTAGTGTACGTAGTAGAAAACGAAGAATGTCAGAATAAAAAAAAAATAATTTACATATGTACGTAAACTAGAATTACTATGGTCAATAGTTCCCAATATGTAACATATAGTTTCACAATCACAATATTTATATGTTATGAAAACAAATAGTAAAAATTAATCGCCATTCGTTGCCTCAAAATATATTTTTTGTGTTCAAATACATATGTACATACTCGTATGTACATAAATAATTATTTGGTTAATTACTCAATTATGTTTTACATACGTATGTACATATTTGCATACAATTTTCAATTTTTAGAAAAATATCTTTTTACTGACCACACAATGCGTGCAGCATTATTTTTCATAAGTTCTTTATTTATTTCAAGTTTATTCCTCAACTTTGTTTTAATTAAAAAGTGTTTAAAACTTACGTTCAGCTGCTGCAGAACTATGTGGGAGGGAAAGTAAATTAAATACAAAGCTAGCAAGATCTCCAAAGCTTTTCTGATTTAGTGCGTTTTTAATTGAATTAATTTGGTCCCAAAATAAATCAATATTCAAATCTGCGGAAAGATTCATTTCTGTTAAGCGCAACAAATTCCACTGTGTAATAATGATATCAGGGTCACAATCATAAAGGTTGGAAAATTTTAAAATAAGGGACAATATATTCAAGTCTTCTTTAGACAACACTTTAGAAGGAGTAATTATTTGTAACATTTTAATGTCTTCATGATTAAAGTCAAATCTATTTATTTTTTATTTGATTTAGAAGCTCAATAAAAATTTCAGTATGTGTTGTTTAACTTCTAATATTTTTTTCAATGTACTTTTCAGATTTTGTGTCAATAAAAATATTTTAAACATCAATATGATTTCTTTTATTATTGGAATCGACTTCAGCATTATATGGATGTATCAAATCTTTTTTAATAAAATTACTCAAAATAAGTAAAAGATTAGACTTTAAACTGGAATATAAATATAGTAAACGAGAACTTTCTGACTGGAATTCTTTGTTGAGATTGTTTATAATTGGTTTGGTTACACCTATACACATAAACTTTTACAAGAGTTATGGTATCACACAAACGCCTCAAGAAAAAAACAAGTAAGAGAGATATATTCGGCTGTGCCGAATCTTATATACCCTTCACCATAGTATGGACTGACGAAAGAAGTCACAATCACGAAAATTCGCGCCCACGAAATACGAAAAAAAATTTTAAAAATAATGTAAATGGAAAAAATTACATTAAAGGAAAAAAAATTGCCACTCACCGTCTCAGGGACGAACCCCCACGTGATGGAAACAAAAAACTAATCACGATCACGCATTATTGGTTCTAATCTCTATTTCATAGTATAGGCTGATTTCATAAACACAGCTTCCAAAGCAACACTGGAAGCATGAGTTTACAAGGCATTCTAGTGTAGCTTTGCAAACTGCGTTTATGAAGTCAGCCATAAATTATGAATTTCGTAACAAATTTTTAACCCTTTCTTGCCTAGAGTGCATTACAAAAATATTAACATCCCCTTATTAGCACTTATACAATTTTTCACACATCCAAGAAGTGTTTCAACGTCTTTATCAAAAAGCTAGTGGTCTTCGAATAAACAAAGAAATGATTTGAAACATACGAAAAGATTTAATAATGAAGAAATTCTCCCAAATTGATTATAAAAATCGCCAGATATTACATAAATCTGTTAGTCTAATAATTAAAATGTTCCAATATTATCATCATATTGAAAATAATTTAAAGGCATCAAAAATTCTTTAAAAAACGAACTTTTTCAAATAAAAAGTAAAAGTAATAAAAATAACTAAAATGTATCAAAAATTAAAAAAAAATATTAATAAATGATTGGTCAGGATTTGAAACCGTACCTTCGATATATTTTAGTTGTTTTTATTACTTTTACTTTTTATTTGAAAAAGTTTGTTCCACAATTTATGTAAAAAACCAGGCACAATCTCATTTATAATATTTTTTTTAATTTTTGCGTTATTTCCAATTTTATGAACGATAAAAGGTTTATATTTCAAAAATATCCAATATGTTATCAGATAGGATTATTGTACAGTGATAAAATAATTATATAATTAATTCAGTAAGTTGGCAACGTTTTTATTTGATGTAATATAATATTAATAACAAAAATAAAATAACTTGTTGGTGTAAGAAAAAAATTTAAATTATAAAATATAACAACATATTTTAATTTATTATTTTAATTCGGGTTATTTTTGTAATATTTTACCATTAATCCGCGTCCAATTCCGTATTGCGTGCTATCGACAATGCGATATTCCGCAAAACTATGATTTCTTAAATCTTTTTAATGAATGTAAGACCAGTTAATTTTATATGAATATGAAGGAATCATTGTTTTATCTCCTAAGATCTTAACTTATCATTTTGTATATGTTGAATTGGGGAAAATACGAAAATATGCAAAAAAAAATACAAATATGTGTTCTATTTTTAGACGCGGTACAGCTGGCGAACTATTATCCCTACGCTTTACAAATGTTTTGGAAATTTTCCTCAAACATTCCGATCTAGAAATCCAAAATTCATTGGAACTGATTGTTTGAAAAATATTTGATGAATTGCGAACTATTCTTAGAATACATTTTAATTAAGCCCACATTAAATTATTCAATTGGATAATGCAATCTAGAAGCTAAATATAGATTTGTGGAAAGTAGGTATTTGCAATACTTTTATTCAAAATACAAATGCATTGTAAATTTTTATTCCAAATACAAAATAGTTTTTAATAAAAGTTTAATTTTCACTATGAAAATGATTTTTTTAAGTTTTTTTACTCTATAATTTTGCTGTTTTTTAATCAATATTAAATCATACAATTTTCCTGATGTTCGCATATTTTTAAGAATTTTTGGCATTTTAGAGATTTTTTTAAAGATTTTTGGCTGCCGATTGCCAATTATATGATTTTTTTTAAATAAATTTTGGGAATAATTTCCAATATTGCAGTTGCTCTTTTTAGAATATGCGATATTTTCGCGGGGTTTTCAATTTTTTAGTTTCTTTGCTAATTACATTTTGGAGCTTGATATCAAATTAAATTCTTACATCAAACTTTGTTTTTATTTTATAGAAAAGGCAATTAATTGAAGTGCTTTTGAAGATTAACTCACTGATGTTACAGAATGAAAGAAACATTTCTTATCAAATTCTAGCCAGGAAGAGATTTTTCTGCTTTGTTATGTGTTACTAAGTATCCAAACAACATTTTAATTGTCAAAAGATTTTTTATCACATTGTACAAATACAATAATAATTCCTGGTTCTGATATACTGCAGGTACGCTCTGCACCTGAATATAGAAAATAATTAAAATTACACAAGTATAACACAGGATGTAAGCATCAATTTTGCCGTTCTTCTGAAATGACAAATAGTCATAAAAAATGAAATATTAATACATTTTCAAAACAAAACGAAAATTCAATTTCATTGATTTAGTATATTTACTCGTACATAGTGTCTTGACGATCCATTACATTTCTTTAATATAAATAATATAAAAAATAATTATGGTTATTTATATACGAAAAGAAAATGTAAGCGATAAAAAATACTGTATAATATTATACTAATAAACGTACAAAAATAAGTTTAAAGAAACAAACAAAAAAAAACAACAAATCTTTACTTACTACTGTTTAATTTTGCACATTTATACAAACAATATGTACATGTGCCCATGAACGCATTTCAGTATGTATGCATGTGATATACATATGTGTGACAAAAAGGGAAGATTTACAACAACAATTTCCATCAAGAATTTGAAATTTTAGTATTTTATAATAAATAAGATATATTATGTTCTTAAACGCTTAAACTCATATGAAAAATACAACTGCTCTGCGGTGTACGAGAAGCGGTTGTGACTACCAACCAATAGGTTGTTGGATTGAATCCCCACCCAACTTTTTCCAAAAAATTTTTAGAAGTAAAATTATTTCGAATGCCATTTTTTTTTGCTCATATTTTAGTCGTTAATGGACCGACTTCAATTATTTTCAGTCTAAACCTTCGTAGAACTCCATACAAGAGATCTGCTTCATAAAATTGACCGTAGGACAGTTGGGGCCATAAAAAACAAGACAAAAAAATCTTTTGGCTATATCTCATTAATTATTGGATCGAGTTTTGTTATTTTCAAATCGAACAATTTTATGAAAAATTCCAAGAGAATGGTATAAAATTTATTTCTCTATGTTGTGTTTTGGCCTTAATTCTAACTACACCAAAATGTAGCAGACGGACATCGCTCATTCGACTTCTCTATCTATAAGGATCCAGAATATATATACTTTATGGGGTCTTAAATGAATAATGAAGAAATTACATACGGAATGACAAATCTATATATCCCCTTTCCAAATTTTTTGGTGAAGGGTATAAATAAAATTTCTTTTGTTCTTGATACTGTTATGCTCACCGTATTTTTTATACATTTTTACAAAGAAATCTTGGACATTTGCTTTTCATGCTTAGAAATAAATAGAGTGCCGGCAGCTTAAAATTTTTGAGCTGACCAGTGTTCGGAGTTTCCTAAAATGTGTAGAGTTGAATTTTCTCAAAAAGACCAAAATAAGGTTTAGCCGACCAAAAGAATAATGTCCGACCAAATTTGGTCGGAAAAGACCTACGATGGCAACGCTGTTATATATTACTAACATACACACACTACTAAAAAAGCACACTTCAACATTTGTTTGAAATGCAAATAAGAAAAGAAAAAAAAAAATAAAAAATTATTTATAGAACAGAAAAAGCAACCATTTTGCAATTTTTCTTTTGTGCTTTTTGACAGCTTCGAACCTAAAAGCAGTGTTGTAGCTTCGATACTACCTGTATTATTCTACCATGGGGTATACACTGTCAATAAAATTACTACGTTTATGCGTACGTCTTATTTGCGAATAAAAATGTCGCATATTGTATATTTTCATTTATAAACGGTGAGTTAGATTTTTATTTGCAAATAACTAAATCGCGAAAACTATTCACGATTAATAAAACTATTTGCAAATAAAACACAGAAAGTTGCCACTTTTTTAAACGTTTTTAATATTTTCGTTGATCAGGTAGATCTGTAAACATGTGACAGTCACAATAAATAAAATTTTGCGGGAAAGAAAATTGTAAAAAGAAGAAAAACTAGTACAGAAGTTGTTCGGAAAGGAATTTTTGTGCAAAAATGATAAAAATTAATTGCTCTTGGAGCAAATAATGGCAGAGGACAGAAAGGAAACGAAAGAAATGTTACGGGAACTCTTTAACAAGTAATAGGAAAAACATTTTTTTCGAACGTTTTTTAAATAATTTTAAACATTTATTTTAATATAAGCTCGGTTCACACGTCGTTTGGAAAGTGTTTACTCATTCAATTTTTAAAATTGCGATTAATTTTGGTGATGTAAAATTTAGTTTTATAATTTTCAATAAAAAAATGTACATATCTGTAGGAAATTCTATCAATTTAACGGTAAAACACTTAACGAATGACGTATGAACCGAGCTATTATTAAAATTTTCCCCTCTGTTCTGCAAATCTGCTCGATTTGAAATCGTGCGATTTCTAAAATTAATAATGGTCTTTGAAACGTTCTAAAAATCATATACGATAACCTTCTTTCTGATATGATATTTGAGGCTCTAAGTATATAATAAAACAATTTGAAAAAAAGAGTGAAAATCATTCTATCAGCGGAGTTAGTTTTGTTTGAAATCGTACGGTTTCAAATCGAATTTATTTACAGAACAGCGCCATATAATTTCATGTTTCTTACCTAGTACATCAGCTATAGCCACTAGGCTATATTTTATTTTATTTTCATGTTTTAATGAATGAATTGTTTAAGTTTTTTTTATCAACCAACGGTTCATGTTTCAATGGATAAAATTTTAAGTTTTTGTTTTTGTCAATTTGTATTTTTTAATAAAAAATATACCAAATAATTTAAAGTTTTCTTTATTAGTTTTTATAGTAAATAATAGGAATTTAATCGGTTAATACATTTTTTAATTAATCATTTAATCGAATAGTCATTATTTGATTAATTCAATGTCTAATGGTTTAACGCAAGGGGAAATATCTTTCCAAGTAGTTTTTAATATTTTCTCTTATTTCTTTCGGGCCAAAATGTTCGTCAGATATAACTGTCGTAGAAGTCACTTCCTTTGGTTTCGGATAAATATTTTGGGTTTCCTCAAGCTCATTCCATGTATTACAATAACTTTCCTTTTGTTGTTCACAAAAGTTGTGTAAAACTGAACAAGCTATTACCACCTTAGGAACCATAGTGGTAGAAATATCATTCCGTTTCGACAGACAACGCCAACTCCCCTTTAGCCTGCCGAATGCATTTTCAACACATACGCGCGCGGAGCTCAAACTGCAGTTAAATTACTCTTCCGTTCGCGTAAGTGCGCCAGTATATGGTTTTAGTAACAATGGCAGTAAGGGATATGCTGGATCACCCACAAGCATTAGGGGGGTGTTTACGCCATTTATTGTAGTTGTGAATTATGGAATTACTTGGGCTACATGTTTAAAAATACCAGATTCCTTGAACACTGTTGCATCATGAACACTTCCCGGAAATTTGATGCTTACATTTCTGAACCTATTAAATAAAAATATATATTTATGAAAATCAAAAGTAAATATAACTTTTTTTAAAGCTATTTATATGTACTTATCATCCACAATTGCCTGCACCACGATTGATGGCCATCCCTTTCTATTAATATAATCCAAATATCCTTTAGACGGATGCAAAACCGGAATATGTGAACCTACACCTGCATAATAAAACTCACCGTCGATCGCGCCAATTATGTTTGGAATATTAGATTTTTTTTCAAAGTTTTTGGCAATTTGAAGGCATTCTTCCAAGCTAGGAAGCTTTATAAAGTCCGTCGTTATATTTAAAATCGCATTCACCACAATGTGGAAATATTTATGCACTGTCGACTTATGCACACCAAAAACGTCTTCTACCACACGATACTCTGCACATGATTCTAATTTATATAGGCAAATAGCAACTTGTTTTTCTGGTGACACAGGGGTAGTAAGGTGAACCGTCTGTTTCGGCAAATGTGGTTTAATTAAGTTGCACAAAGTAAGAAACGATGGCTTCGACATTCGCATCGCTTCGAAATACAGATCATTGTTTTTGGGCTCCTTAATCAGTTGCCAGTAATGGTCACTTCTAGGGCGCGCTTTGAATCTTCTTTCTGTACGCTAGCGGCATTTAATTTAAATTTTCAAATTTGAAAAACCGTTAATTTTTTTTTAACAATCGATAACAAATACATTCACTAGATTTGTATCGATTTTTAAAAGCTCAGCTTACAGCTGATGAACAGCTGTGAGCTGTCAAAGTCAGCATATGTTTCTGCAAGTGTTGTGCAAAATATTTCCGCCTTTTTGATCATCGTTTTGCTATTCGTGTTAAACTTGCAAATTTTATTATTTTCATTAAAAGTTTTGTTATATACTAACGCCAAGGTATGTATTATATAAAAAAACTGTGGTTGTGATCTGTGTATACTTATGTTATTTATAAAACGTAATCGTGTTTAAGTGTATTATCAATTCGCCCATTGTAACGTACACCTGTCTTTCGTGGAGTAGAACTTACAAAATTCACCTGCATTCAGTGTAATTGTAAATTTTCCTATATGTGTAAACCATTGTGTGTACAAAATGTCCAAAATTTACTGCGAGTACCTGCGAGCCTTCAATTTATTGTACTGAAAAATCTGATTAATATTTCTTTTATAATATGGTTTCTCTTTGAGTTGACAATTTTTTTTATTTTATATATGAATATATGGTGGAAAATGTTTATTGAATTAAAAACAAAATAAAAAATTAAAAAAAAAAATTAAAAATAAAAAATTTAAAATTAAAAAAAAAATTAAAAATAAAAAAAAATTTTAATTTTTTGAAGATATCTTCTTTACTTTGGAAGCTATGAATAAAATGCCGCTAGCGAAGCCAAATTGGCCACTGTGCGCTGTTTGAAAATGGCGTTAGCGATTGCAAATATATAATCTGTTCTAAGAGACTCAAGAATAGCTTTATATCTCTGCCACCTTTTTTCAGCCGCTGCCAAAGAATTGATGTATCTCCTATTTAGAAAACTACGAGTTAATTGCTTCCGATTTTGAATTAATTGCACTGCTAGTAAAATATTAATTTTGGTTTTTGCCATTTTCCTAAAAATTGAAATTGTAAACATATGTATACATAACAGTGTTACCAAATAATCGTATTTACGCAATCAGGCACCACAAAAAATACATTTTATTTCGTATTCAATCTGTCATATAAACAGTAAATTAGGTATTTGCAAGTTATTTTTATTTATATTATAATGTTTTTTACTACGGCGCACAGTGGCTGAAAATCGTTTTTCATTGGCCAAAAGTCAAATTTTTTTTGTCACCGATTTTTAAAATTTTTACGCCCTTTTGTAGCTAATATATTCAGATTAAGGTAGCCAAAAAATTAGGTTAAACTATTGTCAAACTCAACGGTTTTTTTTAATTTCAGAAAAAGGTGTTTTTCTTTTGTTTTTTATAAAAAATAAATGGTTACTACTCGCAAGCTATCATCGATAATGGCCTGCGGTCTTTTTTATAATGTTGGTAGGATTATAGCCTTTAGTTGTTGTAAGTGGCCAGAGCTCTAGCGTTTAATATTAGGGGCGTTACGGAATATTTATGAAACTGCTATATTTTTCTCAAATTTAAACTTTAGTGGAATAGAACTTCTAGGGAACAAGAAATGTATACCACCCGGAGAAAGGTGAAAGTGTCCTCTTTACCGCTATATATACTTTTGCACCCGTGACGAGCCGTCGGTAGAAGACTTTTTTCATTTTAATGAAATTACTCCAAAGTACTCGTATAATATGGTGTATATAATTTTCACTTTTTTGCCTAAAAGTTTATGTTTTTTTACTTTAGACTACGTAAAACTAAAAAAATTAAATATAATACCTGCGAAAGGGTTTAATGGTTTTGTTTTGATCAGCCAAAAATTGGTAATAAAATTATCACAAATTACCACAAAATTCTACAGCAAATATATGATCTCTTTCTAAATTTACCTGTTATCAAATGTTAGGGTCAACCAAAGTCATAAACAATTTTATAACAATAACCGGGACATTAAACCACTAAAGATAAAAAACAACCCAATAACAACAACAAATATTGGCGAGATACTAATCAGTTTTACCTGATCTGGTCTGGACAACATGTGCAGTTTTGTACAATTTAAGCACTACCTGCTATGAAATTAAAGATCAATGTGTGAATAACATGTATCTAAAAATGTATAAAACTACGGATTCGATAAGAGATTACTCAGTAATAAGTTAATCCTCTAGGTGTACGGGTAAAACATACCAGACGCAAATAAAAATATTCAGAAAAATATGGAGAGCTTCAGTTATAAAGAACTGGCGGAAGAGTATTTTAGAAACAAAAACCAGGAAGATGTTCTTAGTTACGTTAAAATTAAACTTAAATTCGTGTAGCACCGAAATGCAAGAGCAATTATCTAATTTCGTCAGAGCACTAAAAAAGCGTTACAAAGAAGTTCGCTACAGTAAACAAAACTTTTATATAAAAAGTGCAAACTGGTTAGAGGGCCAACTTACTGTCGCTGCAGAAACAGCAAAGCAAGATAAGGCTGGCAGACCACGCAAATCATTGGACAACTGCAGCGATAGATCTAAGAGGCGGAAACTTAAAGATATCAACGATGCAATTGGTTGTACAAATATTTCATATCTTTCCTACATCAATTACGACCACAGAACCAATTAACAAAAGTGGATATCATTAAAAAAGTTGTTGAAGCTACTCCAGTGAGAACAAAACGGATTCTTAAAAATATACCAACTCCGAGTGATGCAATACAGTACACAAATGAGAAGGCAATAGCATTATTTCTGGATTTGAAATTAACAAAATAGCAATATATTAAGCTCAGACTGCGTGCGATTGAAAAAGATTCAAATATGTATCCAGCATATCATTACATAACCGCTGGTAAAATGGACTGTTTACCATCAAAGGACACTATTACAATCACACCAATTTCGGCAGAGGTACAAATACAATCTCTACTTGATCACATAGCCGAACGCTTGATACAATCAATAACAGGAAATGAGTTAAAGAAATATGGAAACACAAAGTTAATTCTTTTTTGTAAATGGGGATTTTATGGTTCTTCGGGACAAAAACAATACAAACAAGTTGTATGTGAAAATATTTCGGACTCGGATATGTTCATGGTATCATTTGTACCATTGCGATTGAAAAAGATTTTGGAAGATTCAGAGCCTTCGACTAGTATAACGCACACAATGGACATTTGGAAAAATGAGACACCATCTTCTACGAAATACTGCACGCCAATCAAATTTGAATTCAAAAAAGAAACTCTTGATGCCATTAA
This sequence comes from Gymnocheta viridis, assembly GCA_956483585.1. Lineage (NCBI taxonomy): Eukaryota > Metazoa > Arthropoda > Insecta > Diptera > Tachinidae > Gymnocheta > Gymnocheta viridis. The sequence continues at coordinate 40,474,739 of OY101444.1, forward strand.
CAAATAAGTTAGTGATATCAAGGCTCAAATTGCAACACTACAGCCATTACAATTACAGTTAGATGGGCAGCAAATTGAAGTAAGCTACCAATTAGTGCTGACAATGATAGATGGAAAAGTAGGTCAGGCTTTGACTAACACGAAGGCTGCATCCAGCTGCATTATATGCCAAGCAACATCAACCCAATTAAACCAAATCCCGACAAAATCATTAGATAATACCGATGCATATGAATTTGGATTATCACCACTACATGCAAGAATACGACTTATGGAACACATACTAAAAATCAGTTATGATTTGGATTTCGGGTCTTCAGGATCAATAAGAAACGACGAAACCAACAAAGAGTTAAGAAGTTAAAAAAAGAAACATGTTCAAGATGAATATCGCAAATTTGGATTGATTATAGATCAGCCAAAACTAGGGTCAGGCAATACAAATGATGGCAATACCGCAAGAAGATTCTTTTCAGATCCAGAAACAGCATCTGAAATAACAGGAGTGATTTAAACCTTATTTTCAGATTTAAAATAATCCTAGAAGTACTTGCGTGCAATGTAGAAATTGACTAGAAAATTTGGAGGTTATGCTAAGGAAACTGCAAAAATATATACAACCAACTACCCATGGAGAAATATGTCTGCAACAGTTCACAAAATCCTTTATCATGGAGAAGATGTCATTAAATATCATTTGGTGCCACTTGGAGATCTATCAGAGGAGGCTCAGGAAAAAAGGAACAAGGATTACAGATTTTATAGAGAGCACAATAATAGAAAAATTTCACGAAATTCAACAATTGAAGATCTATTTAATATATTATTGGCAACGTCAGATCCGTTTATCTCCAGTATTCGAAATCAATGGAAAGTGGAACATCGGGATTTAGATGAAGAAGCCAAAAAACTACTAAAGAACAGAGATAGCACAGAACAAAATATGGAATATTTGCAATCAATATTTGAGTCAAATGAATAATAATTATAATTGCCTTTCATTGTTATTTAAGTACGAAAACCAGTATTAGTAAAAAATAAGAATAAAGAGAACCTACCATTGTTACAAATGCTATTAAAATTTATTGCAGTTTTTATTTTTAAAATGTTTTTAAAATTATCAAATTTGACAGCAAAAAATAATAAATTTTTCTGTAGAAATAGCAATATTTTTAGATAATATTATTAACGTTTTTTTTTAAGTGTAACTATTCTTTGAGTGTAAACAAATTTGCAAATTTGTCAGCAAAAACTTTTTAATTTTTCTGTAATAGCAAAATCTCCAGTTGATTTTACTATTTTTTTAGTGTAACAATTTTTTTAAGTGTAACATTAAAAAAATTCCATTATTACAAAAATTATTTATAATTATTATTAATTTCCAAATATTAAATTTTTTAATAAATAAAAAAATAATAAACCCATATTTCAATCTAAAAGTTAAAAAATTTCAAAAGTTCAACTTTGACCTAGAATTCCTTAAAAAGTCCTCAATCAATTTTAATGTAATTTAAACTGAGTCAAGCTGAACTAAATATCTATCCAATAAAATAAAAATTACTTCAATATTTTGATCGGTTCAAAAGTTACAGAATTTTGGCCAATGAAAAACGATTTTCAGCCACTGTGCGGCACATTTTGTGAGTTGGCGGTCAAAATTCTATAATTTTTGACTGGGTTGAAATTTTTTAATGATATTTTTTTTGTTGAATAGAAGACATCTTAAGCTTCAATTTAATTTATTAACTTTAAAAGCGGGCGATATTATATTATACTTATATATGATTGAAAAATGACTTTTAAAAATATAGGTATTGTCGGCCTTTAAAAAATAAATTTGTGAATGTAGTGATTTAACATTGCATTTTATAAATAGTAACGTTAACTGAACTAAAAGACTACATAGTTAATTAAGCCGTCCACCCGGGTCCATTTTATTTTGACCTTTAGCCCTCTTTTCCAATGAGCCACTTAGACTACGAGTTTAAAGCTCATAATTGTTTTAAATATATTAATATTGATATAATATTTAGCAAAACTAATTTTATTTTAGTTGTTGATATCCCTGTGAAATTTTAGGGCAATCGGTCCACATTTACTCACAGGGCCCTTGTAAGTCAAATTTCGAAAAATTGCCTTGGTGATCATAATTCACTAACAAATGTAAGTTCAACAGCTTTAAATGTTATTATTATATGAACAATTTAAATATATTTTAAACGTGAATCCTTAAAAGGTATGTAGGAGCTCCATATCCAAAAAAAGGTTTTACCATAAATTCTAAGAAAATCTTTTTATTCCAAATAAAATAAAATTTCTTTTATAAATTTTCAATATTTATTGTGCTTTTTTGCTCTAAATTTTATGTTAATTTCTATAGAATACATTTTTCATTTAACTGTCTTAGTGAAAATTGCCTCTAAGTATGTCTCCTGTTCATTTTCAAGGAGTTGCTTGGCGTCTTTGTCCAATTCCATGTGGGTGGAATTCCATTTTTGTCGAATGCTGGAGATATATGGATCAGAAGTGCACAGTAAAATATTAAAGAGGTCTTCATTGGTACTATATCTAGATATCTTTCTTCTGTTGTGCTCGCGAAAATATTTATAATCTGTTCCTTTTTTCTTGCGCTTCTTCAGAAAGATCTCCAATCGGCAGCATATTGTGTTGAATAATGTTTTCCCCATGATATAGTATTTTATGGACTGTCGATGGCATATTCCTCCAATCATATTTTTCGTTGTATAGTTTCGCTGTTTCATTAGCATACTGACCAAATTTTCTTGCACTTACCTTTTTATTGTTTGATATTACTTGCAGTTTCAAGATCAGAAAAAAATGTTCTTGATGTGTTGCCATCATTTGTGTTTCCTTCTCCTTGCTTTGGCTGATCGATCAGTAAACCCAATTCTAAATATTTTTCTAGTACGTGTTTCTTTTTTGCCTCTCTTTTGGCTTTATTTACGTCACTATTTCGTACTGTTCCTTTAAAATCTAAATCATAGCTTAGCTTTAATATGTGTTCCATAAATCGAATTTTAGCATGGAGTGGGGACAAGCCAAGTTCATAGGCTGGCTTCTTGGAAAGTAGTGTCTTCTGTTGGAAGTTGACTTAATTGGCTTGCAGTTTTTTTTTTTTGCAAATAACACAGCTCGAAGATGATTTTGTTTCAGTTATGGCCTGTGCAACTTTTACGTCAATCATTGTAAGTAACAAGTTATTGGTTGAAGTTTATCTATTTGTTGTTTAAGTTTAGATACTTCTTCTAATATTACGTCCTTTGTTTCCTCCTTAAAAGCAAATTTAATTGGTCTGCAATGTTTTGTTGAGGAAGGTATTTCGTTTTTCCATATGTCAATATCGGTTTCTTCGCTAGTAGATGGCTCAAAATTAATGTTATTTGTTTTTAGTCTTAACGGAACAAAAGATATCATAAATAAGTCAGAATCTGATATTTTTTCTGCATTATACTGCTTATATCGCTTTTGTCCAGAAGATCTATCGCATCCCCATTTAAAAATTAATGTTGGGCTACAGTCACCAAGCTTTTTAATATTATCTGCGTCCAATGTATTCAACAATCTTTCCGCAGTATGATTTAATATGTCTTGCAATACCACCTCTGCTGAACTTTCTGAAATGTTTATAGACTTTTGTGGTGGTAAACAATCTTTTTTAATTAAAACCAAATCTCTATATTTTGGATAAATGGAGCAATGTTTTCCAACTGCCCGCTTTCGCAATTCCATATAATGATATTTTGTTAGCTTTAAGTCCAGAAATATCGCACAACTCAAAATAAGGGTCTTTTAAAATGTGTAATATAACATCGTTTTTGTTTTTTTTTGTTCAAAATCGTTTTTGACAATACTGATCATCTTTATTAATTTTGTCTGTTTTTATACACATCAAGTTTTCTTGAACCAGGTATGTGTTTAAACGAGAGAGAGAGAGGAAAGGAGAGGAGTACAGACATGCTTCTACCGACAAGTTACTTTAATTCTCTTTTGTTATATCATTCTCATATTCAAAACTCATTAAAAACTTGAACACAAACTGTCTATGTCTAAACAACCGGGCAGGTTTGAAAGAGAATTAAAGAGACCTGCTTCAAGAAAACCTGATGTGTCTATCGTATTTTAACCTTTATATGAGCAGCAGCTACCTGGGCACACAATAAAGTTATAACAAAAGGTGGAATATATCAGTGCAAATACAACAACTCATGTACCTACCCCCGCTTATATGTAACTATACATTTTTTAATGGCCTAAATTACAAAAATGCATTTAATGCATTATAATAACAGTCTTTTATTATACCCTTTTCATTTATAAAACTTCTTCGAAAAAAAGAAAAACATACACACACAAACAGATGTAGATATACCGCACTCCCATACCTAAAATATCCTAGAGACGAAAATATAAATTTAAAAAATGAGCATATAATAACAGCTCAAAGTACGTACTATAACACGTTATAAGTCATTTTTCGAAGTTTTTCGCAGAAAAAAAGTTGCGTTCCACTGAACATCGAGATTTGGGTATATTTTAGACCTTTATTGCAATGCCCAAAGCTGGGACTCGAGCAAAGTAAGGCACGATTTTTTTAAAAATTTTCCAAAAATATATAAAACAAAAAATGATATTCCCACTTGAAGTTATAAAAATTTTCTAAAATATTTTGAATTTCAGCTTCTCTTAAAAATGCGCGTTTTGATCAGCATATTCGTAGAGAAATAATCGAAATAAAAACTTGCATTTCTGGATTTCGAGGTTCCTATGTGTTTACTTTTATATAAAAAAAATTAGATCGGTGACACAAGAAATTTTTTTTAAAGACATTTGGCCGCCATTTCTTCAAATGCGCCACTGTGCGGCGTTATGAAATACTATATGTATGTACTTTCTTGGAAGACAAAGCAAATAACGTTTTGGAAGTCAGCCTATATGTAGTACTAGCTAACCTGACAAACGTTGTGCTGTCTTAATTTAAATAAATTTCTTTGTGATAAGCTTGAACTTGTGTAAATCTATTGGAAATGTGTAAACAAAGTAAACATTCAGGAAAAAACCTCTTTCTGATTGATGATTGCTTCAAGAATTTTGATTTTTATAAGATTTTGAAAATGTATTATTTTGAATTGAGATCACAGAGTTTTGAAAGGTGTTTTATTTGACTGTAAGAACGATGTTCGAGTAACAAAGCAAAAAAAAATGTTTTGCTTCGATTGGTTAACTTTCACCATTTCGTTCATTCTAATGCTTTATGACACATGTAATTTTTTCGTTGGTGTCCAAAAACGGAACAGGCACATACAATTGACCATGCGAAAAGCATGCATGGACTTTCCAGGTTAATGGCGCAAACACTCAATGGATGTCCTTGTGATTTGTTTATTGCCATTGGGAATGCAAGCCTCATCGGAAACTGCGTGCGTTTAAATTCAATTCTTCTACATCAATGTTAATGTTCGCATGATTTGTATAATATTGTGCAATATTTGGGAACACCTTTAGGATGCGTTCGCTCTTCGATTCAGTGAACTGGCTAGAATTAACAGAGAATTCAATGTAGCCAGTCGCAATATCAACGGCGGATTTGCCATTACTAATGTCTAGTAATTGCTTTTAAAATAGTTCTCCAGATTGGTCGCTCTGCAACTCGAAACGCATGTTGGTACTTAGTTTGAATTTCTAACGTGTTTCCATAAAAAGGTCGAGTTCAAACATGCATTCAATTGATCCGCTGGCGTTAGTCGTGGAATCACTACCAACGTTCGCCGAAAATAACCTGCCAATATTGCGCAACATAATCCAGCAGTTTCATTATTGTATTGCACTGCCTTACAATGTGGGCATACAACGCTCATCGAACTACAATTAGAGTTTAAAAAAAGTCAGCCTAGGTAGTAATAGTAAAGTAGGAAAACAAAAACAATTGGTTGATTATTGAGTTCTTGTTACAACTTTGATATTTTTTAAACTTTTAATTTTCTTTAATAAAAGTTTAATATAATATCTCTAGTTGTTCTAAGAAATATTTGCGTAAAGTTCCCTGATGATCTGCATTAGCAAAGACGATTTATGTTGGGCTTACGGAATGTGGTGTCACGCGCCGGTCAACTTCGAGTATGTTTCGGCGTATATCCGACGGTTCAATATATTTATGTATATAAAAATGCATAAATAAAAACACAGAATTTCAATTATTAAATTCACTCAAAAAGAATTTCCTTATTTAAATGTAAAATAATTGCCAAAGTGATATACTTACATAAAAACTTAAGCTACATATGTGAAATTGGCACAGCAATGCTTAAATACCGTTAGCGGTTTACTCGCTGAAACCTAAAGAGATTTCCAGCCATGTTGTAAAAAGGGGTTTGAAAAACAAATATTTGACCCAGACCTAGACAAAACCATGCACCTAAACATTGCCGGCCACCTTGCAACAACAAAATACGCTGCAAAAAAACTAAATATAGGAATTGGGCCATTAAGGACTCCTGATGATAAAAAAAATTAATTTTAATCGAGTCATTAGGAACTCCTGTGGACTGTATAAAATAAATGATTTAGTTTCAATTATACGTATAAGCGAGTAATGACGGACAAAAATAAAACATCGTTGCAATTCAATGGATCGAACTACATAGTAAAGGTATTCATTTCAGTTTTTTTTTGTTGGAAAAATGTAAAAATGTAATTTTTTTTACAACAAACACAGGAAAAAAAATTCCACTAAAAGTTGAATTTTTAACAAACTATAACCATGTGTAAAAAATCGGGATAAAAAAAAACGTCAAGCGAAATGATGTTGCCATTCCTAAAAAAGTTGGTAATTTTTAATACAAAGTACGAAAAATTGCATCTCTTTTAATAAACTCGTAAATTGTACAACTCTGATTATAAAAATTATTTGTTATATTTACAAAATTACAAATATAATTAATTTTTCGTTTAATCTGTCAAGAAGAAAAAATATTAAAAATGAGTTTAGCGAAACAAATTATTAAAAAAGAATTAAAAAACAAAAAAGAAATGGGATCCAAAAAATGGACAGACGCTGAAGTTAATAAAATACTGGACTTTTTGGCAGATAATCGCAATTTTGAGGTAACTTGTTGCAGTCGAATTTTATGACGAAAATAATACCCACTCTCTTCTTTGCAGAAACCAACAGCTCAGCTATATTACAAGCGTTTTTTGGACGAATCCAAAGTGGATGCTACATGGGAGGTAGTTAAGTATAAAGTGCGGTACCTGAAGACTTGTTTCAGAAAGGCTGATAGTTGGAGAAACAATACCTGTGCTGGTATACTTCCAGAAGATAATGAAAATAGAGTAAATACAGTGAATGGTAAAAGGGGCATTTTTAATATAAATAATTCTACTTAAAATATTATTTCTAGATAAATTGCGCAATATGTGCAGGTATTATGATCGCCTTCAGGATATATTGGCAGATAAAAGACCCTGTAAATTGGATATGGTTGATTCCGAATTAAACCCAGACTTTTTAGGTTTTATGGACACAGCGGAGCTTGAAGAAGAATTAGACGATTCTATTCCTGAGATTGCTACAACATCTGGGACTAATGTTGAAATAGTTGACGAACAAAGAGTCGAAAAGTTAAAAAAATCAACTACAAGAAACTCCATGTCGCAGTTGGCCAAATTTCAAGCTGAACGCAATGAAACTCAGCGTTTAAGAATTCAATTTGAGGAGGATAAATTCGAAAAAGAGTTTGAATTTCAAAAAGAAAAATTTAAAGCCGAACTAGAACTTAAAAACAGGAGCTAGACCTAAAAAGAATAGAAATAGAAAAAGACGAGAAAATAAAAATTCTTGAATTGGAGAAAAATGAACGAGTAGCAAAATACGAATTGGATTTAAAATACAAATAAAATAACGTTCATTCCTACTAATAAAATATATTTTGAAACTTAATAAAACTATTTTTTTTTAATTTTTGTTGCTTTATTTAGAAGTATACTGTTTAATGTGAATGAATTAGTGGTTGGTGGTCTAAACACATAAATTTAGGCCTTCACTAATTTACGTTTTTGTTCCTTGCAAGCACTTGGAAACTTGAAGGACGGTGTTAAACAATAAAACAATAGAATTGCCGTATTATAAAACACTAAAGAAAAACTTTATTTTACTTCTGTTTAAATATAATTAAGACATTAAAGAAAAATGCTTAGTTATACGGAAGTCCAACATTGAATTACAAATCAAGCAAAACTTACATATTGGACTAAAAAATGCTTAACTGATTTTTTAATAATTAATAATACATTATTTGTTGATATTAATATGAATAGTCAATAGGTTAAGTAAGCAAATAAATAAAACTGTAATTAAGTTTATTGCCAGCTGACCTATATATTAGTATAAAATTCTATAAGTTGAGTAAGCGAATTTATTAATTAAATAAATAAAAATAAAATTGCAATTAAAGGTTATTGCCAGCTGGCCTATATATTAATATAAAAAAAAATATAAGCAAATTTAAGTAAAGAACATAACAAATATAATAAACAATAACTACATATCTTAACATTCTCCCGCGCGTTGAATCTTGTTCAAAACATTACAGCAACGTTCTCAGGGTTCTGCAACATCAACCGTGACTCGTGGAGCTGGTTTGGGTGTAGATTGTTTGCCATTATAAAATTTTTGATGAAATTTCCAGGACAGCAGAACGATTGCAAGTATTATGGAAAATATTAGTGCGGTGTAACTCACTGCATGATGATGTTGGCTGTTAGAATTGATGATTTGCGGTAGTTGTACTAGCGTTGATTCATTTAGTTGCCTTTGTAGCCTGCTTAGCTGCTCTAGTTGGGTCCTGTACTGGTGATTTGTAGTGTTAACCAATACCAACAAAACAATTCCTTTTCTTCCAGCAATTCATTCCTGATTTGGTCTAAGTTGTTCACCAGGATATCGCACATTGGTTCTTTAAGGCATAGTTCCTGTAGAGTTTGCAAGCCTGAAGATAGCGCCTGTATCTCTGACGAGAATGGAGTAAGATCGTAGTAAACCATTATTTTCCATTCTGCAGTGTTTAGCTTTGCAGTTCCAATTCCTTCAAAATACAGTCCCGGATCATCTTGGAACCTTGTTATTAATATCTTGTTGCATAATACAGTAGGAACAAAGAGAAGTGCTAGTAACATAGCAAGCATTAATGGGCCAGTTGAGATCTTGGGTCTTTTTGATGGAATGAGATCATCATTTCTCGACCTCGGTTGTACCAATGGCGGTTCTTTTTCCAATGGTATTTGATTTTCATTTTCTTGGAGTAATGGCGCCAGTCTGTGAATGGGTCGTTTAAACACTCCTGTTGCCGTTTTAACTTCAGCTACTCTCACAGCCCCGTCATCACCAGGATACACGTGAACAACTCTCCCTAATGGCCACTTCATTGTAGGTAGATTGCCTTCCTTGAGAATAACCATGTCTCCGTTTTTCAGATTGCCAGATTTTTTTTCCATTTGAAACGCTGTTGTAGTTCGGTTAAGTATTCTGTTGACCATCTTTTCCAGAATTGGTGCTTTATATGAGAAATCAACTTCCAATGAGACAAACTTGACATATTACGAGTTTCGGCTCGACTGTCTACTTGGGACACAAGCGGGTGCTCTCGGTGGAATGAAATTGAAGTTTATACCCTTAGTGCTGGAAGCGGAGATTATTGTTTCTTGAGCCTTAGCGGACTTTATGCTTTCAGATAATTCCGCTAATTGATTTTTTGCTCCGATGAAATTGGTAGCGTTGTCGGAGTAGGTATTTTGGCAGTGTCCTCGGCGAGCAATGAACCTTTTAAGGGCACCAATGAATGCCTCAGTTGTTAAGTCAGACACCAGTTCTAAATGAACTGCCTTTGTTGTGAAACAGCAGAATACGGCTATGTAAGCCTTGGTTGGCCTTTTCCCCCTGATTTTGTGATGTATCCAGAATGGACCACAGTAGTCTACGCCGGAATTTATGAACGGACGAGCAGGAACCACTCTTGTCTGTGGTAAGTTTCCCATGATTTGTTGATGTAATTGTGGTCGTGCTCTAGTGCATCTTACGCATCTTTGAATCACCGATCGAGCTGTTATTTTTCCCTTTATTGGCCAAAAACGCTGTCTCATTATATATAATAGTGATTGTGACCCGCAATGTTTGTTATCTTCAAGTGTCATAGTAAATAATAATTTTACAAGCGGATCATTGTATGGTAGAATTATTGGATGTTTTGCATCTGCTTGTAGGTTGGAATGTTCTAGTCGTCCTCCTACTCTAAGAATACCTCTTTCATCCAAGCATGGCGCTAGGCTTCTAATTGGGCTATTTTTACTAACCTCCTTGCCATCTTGAAGTTGTTTTATTTCTGTAGACAAATCTGACAATTGTATTATTTGAATGATAACACCGAGAGAGTCGTCCAGTTCCTTTGGAGTTAGCGAAATGTGCTTTGCTCGCTCATTCACGGACTTCCTTGAGTTATTTACGAACCGTAGTACGTATGCCAAAATTCGCTGCAGGGTTCTAAATGAATTCTTGTGGGGTAGCATGTATATCATGTCGCTGTTAGTCGCTACCACCGTTGCTGTAATCACTCTTTTCCTTTCAATGCTGCTTGTTTCGGAGAGCTTGGGTACAAATTTTAACGGCATAAGTTTTCTTGTCCATGAAGGAAAATCGGTCCATGAAACCATAATCTACTTGTGGGCAGGTTGCTTGGTTGAAGTCCTCGCGATAAAATATCAGCAGGGTTGTCCGCTGATTTGACATGGCGGCATTGTTCAGCAAGTGTTAATGAGTGGATCGTTGAAACTCTATTAGCCACGAATGTTTTATAAGAGATTGTGAACTTATCCAGGATAATACAATCTCAATTTTAAGTCAATTTTCACTCTTTGAGCAAGTTTAGCTGCTACAACTGCGGCACATAACTCTAATCGAGGAAGTGTTTGTTGTTTTAACGGAGCCACCTTTGATTTTGCGCATAGCAACCGCACGATTATTCGTCCATCACGGAGAACTGCACGGATGTACGCGGCCGCACCGAAGGCCCTCTCAGATGCGTCAGCAAATACGTGTAATTGTGTTTCTACAGGAATCTCACCATTGAATATATGTCTCGGTACCTTGAAGTTATTCAAAGTCTACAAATCCTTTCTGAAGATTTCCCAGACCTTACGAAGGTTTTCAGGTAATTGTTCATCCCAATCGAATGGGTGTTGCCACAATTGTTGAATAAATATTTTCGCCTTGACAACAACAGGAGCTAGGAGGCCAAGAGGATCAAACAATCTTGCCAACTCAGAAGTTGCTGTACGTTTTGAAATTACTTGCTGCTCGTTAGATTTTACTTTGATGCAAAAATGATCGGTTTTGGGCACCCAAGATAAGCCCAAAGTTTTAATTGTTTTGTTCGCACTATCATCGAGATCTAAGTTGACTTCTCTATCACTATGTGGTATATCCTTTAGTAGCCTTGGGTTGTTTGAACAACATTTTATTAAATTAAATCCGTGTTTCTTCAGAATAATTCTCAGTTCCTTTTGAGTTTCAACCGCGAGATTCAAGCTATCTGAACCTCCAAGCCCATCATCCACATAAAAATTTTCTTTTAGCAGTTACGCACCCTGTGGATATCGTTATTTGTTATATTTACAAAATTACAAATATAATTAATTTTTCGTTTAATCTGTCAAGAAGAAAAAATATTAAAAATGAGTTTAGCGAAACAAATTATTAAAAAAGAATTAAAAAACAAAAAAGAAATGGGATCCAAAAAATGGACAGACGCTGAAGTTAATAAAATACTGGACTTTTTGGCAGATAATCGCAATTTTGAGGTAACTTGTTGCAGTCGAATTTTATGACGAAAATAATACCCACTCTCTTCTTTGCAGAAACCAACAGCTCAGCTATATTACAAGCGTTTTTTGGACGAATCCAAAGTGGATGCTACATGGGAGGTAGTTAAGTATAAAGTGCGGTACCTGAAGACTTGTTTCAGAAAGGCTGATAGTTGGAGAAACAATACCTGTGCTGGTATACTTCCAGAAGATAATGAAAATAGAGTAAATACAGTGAATGGTAAAAGGGGCATTTTTAATATAAATAATTCTACTTAAAATATTATTTCTAGATAAATTGCGCAATATGTGCAGGTATTATGATCGCCTTCAGGATATATTGGCAGATAAAAGACCCTGTAAATTGGATATGGTTGATTCCGAATTAAACCCAGACTTTTTAGGTTTTATGGACACAGCGGAGCTTGAAGAAGAATTAGACGATTCTATTCCTGAGATTGCTACAACATCTGGGACTAATGTTGAAATAGTTGACGAACAAAGAGTCGAAAAGTTAAAAAAATCAACTACAAGAAACTCCATGTCGCAGTTGGCCAAATTTCAAGCTGAACGCAATGAAACTCAGCGTTTAAGAATTCAATTTGAGGAGGATAAATTCGAAAAAGAGTTTGAATTTCAAAAAGAAAAATTTAAAGCCGAACTAGAACTTAAAAACAGGAGCTAGACCTAAAAAGAATAGAAATAGAAAAAGACGAGAAAATAAAAATTCTTGAATTGGAGAAAAATGAACGAGTAGCAAAATACGAATTGGATTTAAAATACAAATAAAATAACGTTCATTCCTACTAATAAAATATATTTTGAAACTTAATAAAACTATTTTTTTTTAATTTTTGTTGCTTTATTTAGAAGTATACTGTTTAATGTGAATGAATTAGTGGTTGGTGGTCTAAACACATAAATTTAGGCCTTCACTAATTTACGTTTTTGTTCCTTGCAAGCACTTGGAAACTTGAAGGACGGTGTTAAACAATAAAACAATAGAATTGCCGTATTATAAAACACTAAAGAAAAACTTTATTTTACTTCTGTTTAAATATAATTAAGACATTAAAGAAAAATGCTTAGTTATACGGAAGTCCAACATTGAATTACAAATCAAGCAAAACTTACATATTGGACTAAAAAATGCTTAACTGATTTTTTAATAATTAATAATACATTATTTGTTGATATTAATATGAATAGTCAATAGGTTAAGTAAGCAAATAAATAAAACTGTAATTAAGTTTATTGCCAGCTGACCTATATATTAGTATAAAATTCTATAAGTTGAGTAAGCGAATTTATTAATTAAATAAATAAAAATAAAATTGCAATTAAAGGTTATTGCCAGCTGGCCTATATATTAATATAAAAAAAAATATAAGCAAATTTAAGTAAAGAACATAACAAATATAATAAACAATAACTACATATCTTAACATTCTCCCGCGCGTTGAATCTTGTTCAAAACATTACAGCAACGTTCTCAGGGTTCTGCAACATCAACCGTGACTCGTGGAGCTGGTTTGGGTGTAGATTGTTTGCCATTATAAAATTTTTGATGAAATTTCCAGGACAGCAGAACGATTGCAAGTATTATGGAAAATATTAGTGCGGTGTAACTCACTGCATGATGATGTTGGCTGTTAGAATTGATGATTTGCGGTAGTTGTACTAGCGTTGATTCATTTAGTTGCCTTTGTAGCCTGCTTAGCTGCTCTAGTTGGGTCCTGTACTGGTGATTTGTAGTGTTAACCAATACCAACAAAACAATTCCTTTTCTTCCAGCAATTCATTCCTGATTTGGTCTAAGTTGTTCACCAGGATATCGCACATTGGTTCTTTAAGGCATAGTTCCTGTAGAGTTTGCAAGCCTGAAGATAGCGCCTGTATCTCTGACGAGAATGGAGTAAGATCGTAGTAAACCATTATTTTCCATTCTGCAGTGTTTAGCTTTGCAGTTCCAATTCCTTCAAAATACAGTCCCGGATCATCTTGGAACCTTGTTATTAATATCTTGTTGCATAATACAGTAGGAACAAAGAGAAGTGCTAGTAACATAGCAAGCATTAATGGGCCAGTTGAGATCTTGGGTCTTTTTGATGGAATGAGATCATCATTTCTCGACCTCGGTTGTACCAATGGCGGTTCTTTTTCCAATGGTATTTGATTTTCATTTTCTTGGAGTAATGGCGCCAGTCTGTGAATGGGTCGTTTAAACACTCCTGTTGCCGTTTTAACTTCAGCTACTCTCACAGCCCCGTCATCACCAGGATACACGTGAACAACTCTCCCTAATGGCCACTTCATTGTAGGTAGATTGCCTTCCTTGAGAATAACCATGTCTCCGTTTTTCAGATTGCCAGATTTTTTTTCCATTTGAAACGCTGTTGTAGTTCGGTTAAGTATTCTGTTGACCATCTTTTCCAGAATTGGTGCTTTATATGAGAAATCAACTTCCAATGAGACAAACTTGACATATTACGAGTTTCGGCTCGACTGTCTACTTGGGACACAAGCGGGTGCTCTCGGTGGAATGAAATTGAAGTTTATACCCTTAGTGCTGGAAGCGGAGATTATTGTTTCTTGAGCCTTAGCGGACTTTATGCTTTCAGATAATTCCGCTAATTGATTTTTTGCTCCGATGAAATTGGTAGCGTTGTCGGAGTAGGTATTTTGGCAGTGTCCTCGGCGAGCAATGAACCTTTTAAGGGCACCAATGAATGCCTCAGTTGTTAAGTCAGACACCAGTTCTAAATGAACTGCCTTTGTTGTGAAACAGCAGAATACGGCTATGTAAGCCTTGGTTGGCCTTTTCCCCCTGATTTTGTGATGTATCCAGAATGGACCACAGTAGTCTACGCCGGAATTTATGAACGGACGAGCAGGAACCACTCTTGTCTGTGGTAAGTTTCCCATGATTTGTTGATGTAATTGTGGTCGTGCTCTAGTGCATCTTACGCATCTTTGAATCACCGATCGAGCTGTTATTTTTCCCTTTATTGGCCAAAAACGCTGTCTCATTATATATAATAGTGATTGTGACCCGCAATGTTTGTTATCTTCAAGTGTCATAGTAAATAATAATTTTACAAGCGGATCATTGTATGGTAGAATTATTGGATGTTTTGCATCTGCTTGTAGGTTGGAATGTTCTAGTCGTCCTCCTACTCTAAGAATACCTCTTTCATCCAAGCATGGCGCTAGGCTTCTAATTGGGCTATTTTTACTAACCTCCTTGCCATCTTGAAGTTGTTTTATTTCTGTAGACAAATCTGACAATTGTATTATTTGAATGATAACACCGAGAGAGTCGTCCAGTTCCTTTGGAGTTAGCGAAATGTGCTTTGCTCGCTCATTCACGGACTTCCTTGAGTTATTTACGAACCGTAGTACGTATGCCAAAATTCGCTGCAGGGTTCTAAATGAATTCTTGTGGGGTAGCATGTATATCATGTCGCTGTTAGTCGCTACCACCGTTGCTGTAATCACTCTTTTCCTTTCAATGCTGCTTGTTTCGGAGAGCTTGGGTACAAATTTTAACGGCATAAGTTTTCTTGTCCATGAAGGAAAATCGGTCCATGAAACCATAATCTACTTGTGGGCAGGTTGCTTGGTTGAAGTCCTCGCGATAAAATATCAGCAGGGTTGTCCGCTGATTTGACATGGCGGCATTGTTCAGCAAGTGTTAATGAGTGGATCGTTGAAACTCTATTAGCCACGAATGTTTTATAAGAGATTGTGAACTTATCCAGGATAATACAATCTCAATTTTAAGTCAATTTTCACTCTTTGAGCAAGTTTAGCTGCTACAACTGCGGCACATAACTCTAATCGAGGAAGTGTTTGTTGTTTTAACGGAGCCACCTTTGATTTTGCGCATAGCAACCGCACGATTATTCGTCCATCACGGAGAACTGCACGGATGTACGCGGCCGCACCGAAGGCCCTCTCAGATGCGTCAGCAAATACGTGTAATTGTGTTTCTACAGGAATCTCACCATTGAATATATGTCTCGGTACCTTGAAGTTATTCAAAGTCTACAAATCCTTTCTGAAGATTTCCCAGACCTTACGAAGGTTTTCAGGTAATTGTTCATCCCAATCGAATGGGTGTTGCCACAATTGTTGAATAAATATTTTCGCCTTGACAACAACAGGAGCTAGGAGGCCAAGAGGATCAAACAATCTTGCCAACTCAGAAGTTGCTGTACG
The DNA here is from genome assembly GCA_956483585.1 of Gymnocheta viridis. Lineage (NCBI taxonomy): Eukaryota > Metazoa > Arthropoda > Insecta > Diptera > Tachinidae > Gymnocheta > Gymnocheta viridis. Next base: position 40,490,831 of record OY101444.1, read on the forward strand.
TTTTGAAATTACTTGCTGCTCGTTAGATTTTACTTTGATGCAAAAATGATCGGTTTTGGGCACCCAAGATAAGCCCAAAGTTTTAATTGTTTTGTTCGCACTATCATCGAGATCTAAGTTGACTTCTCTATCACTATGTGGTATATCCTTTAGTAGCCTTGGGTTGTTTGAACAACATTTTATTAAATTAAATCCGTGTTTCTTCAGAATAATTCTCAGTTCCTTTTGAGTTTCAACCGCGAGATTCAAGCTATCTGAACCTCCAAGCCCATCATCCACATAAAAATTTTCTTTTAGCAGTTACGCACCCTGTGGATATCGATCTGTATTTTCTTCTGCAATTCGTTGTAGACATTTGGTGGCTAAGTAAGGAGCTGCTCGCGTGCCGTATGTTACCGTATTAAACCTATAAGTAATTGGTAGTGATGGGTTTTCTCTCCATGATTAATTGGTGTTGGTGATTGTCTGGGTTGATTAATATCTGCCCGTACATTTTTTCTATGTCTGTTGTAAAGACAAATTTTGGCAGTCGGAAACGAAGTAGAATTGAAAAAAGTTCACTCTGGACAGTTGGTCCAGTATACATGAGGCCATTGAGAGAATGTCCTGTCGATGTTTTCGCAGACGCGTCGAAGACCACTCTAAGTTTTGTAGTAGTAGAGTCAGGTTTTATCACGCAGTGATGCGGGATGAAATATTTTGGACTTGGTAAACTATCAAGCTGTACTCTTTGCATGTGTCCTAATTGTTCATATTCTTTCATGAATTGAATATATTGACTTCGAATGTCTTCGTTCTTTTGAAGTCGTTGCTCTAGACTGATAAATCTATTGTAGGCCATTTGATGTGAGTTACCCAATACTGCTGGATTATCTCTGAATGGGAGACTGACAGCAAAGCGCCCATCTTTGTGATTGTGAACGTGCTGATTAAAGTGCGATTCGCATAATTGTTCTGCTGGAGACATGATGTTTTCGCTTGATTCTACATCATCGAGTTGTTGTATTGCTTGTTCCAATGAGTTTTCACCGTCAAATATTGCGCATGTCAGTGTTGAAGATGGACGAGAATCAGAGTACTGCTTGATGGAACCGCCGACAATCCAGCCAAGTGCAGTATTTTGAAGTATTGGATGATCTTCAGTTAGTTTTATTGTCCCAGGTTGCATAAGACTGAAGTAAAATTCTGCTCCGAGAAGAATATCTACCCTCTCAGGCATGTTGAATTTGGGATCTGCTAAGCGAATGTTGTTTGGAATTTTCCAAGTAGAAATATCAATATTGCGATTTGGCTGCACTGGGATAATAGTTGGTAGAACAAATGCTTCTAAGTTTGTTGAGAAGTCACTATTTATGGATATCATTTCCACATTTACACGATGGGATGCTCTTTTTTGAATCCTTCCAACTCCGTCAATGCACAGACAGGCTTCTGCTGTTGAAAGGGATAACTTCTTGATGAGTCGTTCAGTCACAATGTTGACTTGTGAACCTGAATCTAGTACGGCCCTGAATTCCTCTGACATGCCGTTTGCAGCCTTGACTATGACCTTTGCTGTGGCTAACATGACGTAGTTCTGATCTTTTATTGAAGCTGAAGAAACTGCCACTGTATTAACGGGGGATGCATCGTGCCTAGTGGTAGTAATGTGGACAGATGGGTTTTGTGCACCTCGCGATACCTTTGGCAAATGCAACAAAGTGTGGTGTTTATTGTTACATATCTTGCAGCAGCCACGAGTACAAGTTTTGGCCACAAGATTGGCTTTAAGGCAATTCACACATAACTTCTGTTGTTGTATCCATCTTAGTCTTTCGGATTCTGCCATTGCCAAGAACCGATTACATTGATAAATGAGGTGTTTACCATTATTACATACTTTGCAATTGTTATTGCAACTTTCCATTGCTGCTACTGAGGACACAGATCTTTGATGGATAGTCGATTTTTCTTTGTACCCAATTGATTCCATTGATTCAAATTGCGCCTCTAAGAATGACAAGAATTCTTTAATTGTTGGGACTTCTTTGGGTTTCGCTAATGATTGTATAAACTGCCTGGCCTACAAATACAAGACCCAATTTTAACTTTAGAACAAACCCAGTGTATTAGAAACTTGGTGCTGCGATTCTCACGAGACCCTCCAGCATCAAGTTTTCTAAAGTGGTTCCAGAACCCCCCTCTACCCCCACATTTATTGGTCCTTCGAGCCGGATCGTAGGCCACGTTAAGCGCTACGATCTAAAACCCCCGTCAACCACCCTCTGGAAGACAGTAAAGGAAAAAAGTAAGTACGAAAATCCCATTTCACTAACCCCCCTGTACAAAAATTTATACATTTTTAATGATCAACTGTACTCCCCCAAAAATACGTGCTTCAAGTGCTTAAAAATGTCATAACGGGACTTGCATTCCGCAAATTCCTCAGTGGTATTTATACATATGTATGTATGTATGTATGTACGTGTAGATATGTACATACATATGTACATGAAGAGAACAAAAATTTATGAACTACGTTCATACAAATATACAAACTAACATACATACAGTATGTCAAACAACTCTGGTCAAAGTTAAAAGTCAGCAGATAAGATAAAAGGAAAAACTTTTTTAACCATAACAAAAAATAGTGGACATTGGAATTTGTAAATTTTTTTTTACCAAAACGGTAACAAACTGTACGAAGAACGTACATATGTACATACATATCAAAAATACATACCTCAAAAACACCAGTTTTTACCGTTCTAAGCATGGATATTAGGAATAAACACAAACAACCAAGAAAAAAAATCGCTAAGAGAGCAAAAGAGTAAATATATACATATATGTATGCATATGTAAGTCATAGTTAACCAAAACCCTCAATAAATGAAATGCGTCTGTATTGGATAAGATAATATTGCCAGTTTAACCCCCCTTTTTCAAAATATAAGAAAGTTTTTAATATTCCGCTTCTTCGAGGCGCGTCTAAAAATTTACTTAGAAAACTTTTTTTTCTTCGCTACTTCTCTTCGAGAATAGTTAACCCCCTTTTTTAAAGACAAGAAAGTTTTTTAATATATCGCTTCTTCGAGGTGCGTCTAAAAATTTATTTAGAAATTTTTTCTTCACTACTTCTCTTCGAGAATAGTTAACCTCCGTTTCTTTTAAATAAAAGAAAGTTTTTAATATTCCGCTTCTTCGAGGTGCGTCAAAAAATTTACTTAGAAACCTTTTTTATTTACTTTACTATTTCTCTTCGAGAATAGTTTAACCCCTCCTTTTTAAAATACAAGAAAGTTTTCAATATTCCGCTTCTACGAGGCTCGTCAAAAAATTTGCTTAGAATCCTTTTTTTATTTTCTATTTCTCTTTTGTCAACTCATTCCATTTTCCATTTTCTGGACGTTTTCGGGGTATCCTTCAACAATATTCTGCCTTTTTCTGCCATATCCCATCATGAAATTATTGACTACGTTAATTCGCGCTTCCGACCGCCTCGTCGAATTCCAGGACTATTTAGACCAGCGAGACGTGAGTGAGGACTCTGTCCACGTTTTAGAGGTCCACAAGAGCGAATTCACACGCCTATGGGCCGCTTTCAGGTCATGTTATGACTCCGCCATTGATAAATTCGATGAAATTCAAAAGGACATAGAAATGGAGACTCTAAAGGCTCGGTTTTTCTCTTCCCTCGAAGTTCATGTCGATGTCCTATCTCGTTTAAACGAAGCTATAGAGGCACTTCGACACCGGCCTAACCCGGAACCACGCCCTTCAGATACTCAACCTAATCTGAACCCTCATATTTATGTACCGCCATGCGATACTGATATATTTCACGGCGACTACAAGTCATGGCCTACATTCCGGGACATGTTCACGGCCCTATACGGGAGAAATCCGAGACTTTCGCCTGTCGAAAAATGTGTCATTTGTTAAAGAAAACTCAAGGTGAAGTGCGAGAAATCATCAAAACCTGTCCTATCACCCATGACGGGTTCGATATGGGTTGGCAGAACCTCGTAAACCGATACGAGAACACAAGGATTTTAATCAACGCCCAATTAAAACAACTTTTTAATATACATCCGATATCTAAAGAAACGGGTCCCGATATCCGGCGACTGCAACGAGTCATCAACGACTGTGTTACCAATCTGCGACTCCTAAAGGTAGACACAAAAAATTGGGATGCAATTTTCGTTTACGTATGCTCTACGTGTCTGCCAGATGCCACTCTACATTTATGGGAGCAATCTCTGCCCCATAATATCGATTTACCGACTTGGAAAGATATGGATTCCTTTCTAACCTCCCGCTTCCAGACGCTAGAATCAGTAGCGGATATCCGCTCCACCTTTGCCCCTCCCATAAAAATCACTTTAATGCTCATAAGCAAACTAACCTCCGAAAACCCGGCGAACAACGTCAGCTTAATAGCTATAATAATAATATCTCAGGCGAGAAAACAGGAAACTGCGCTGTCTGCGCTCAAGCGCATTCCATCCGGCTTTTTCCATCATTTCTCAAGATGCCGCTGAACGAGCGCACCAATATCGTGAGAAATCTAAAACTTTGCATGAATTGTCTGGGAACCTCCCACGACTACCGAAGGTGCAAAAGTCGTTTCGTGTGCAATATTTGCAAGAAAAAGCATCACTCGCTACTACACCGCTTCGAAGTCAGATCTTCTCCTGCCCCACCACACAACGTAGGCAATATCTCACCGAGTCCTTTGGTTCCTCCGGCTCAAGATATAAAGGTTATGCCTTCCACCTCACGGGCGGCCGTCGACCACCATTTACAGTCCTATTCCGCCCAAATTCCATCGGACTCACATTCCGTCGTACTGGGTACCGCCCTAGTGAATGTCCAAATCGACGACATTACATGTACGGTCCGTGCGCTTATCGACTCAGCCTCCGAAGCTACGTTCGTGTCAAAACGACACCAACGAAAATAAGGCCTGCCGGTCCATTCCTCTCATGCAGAGGTGGGTGGATTAAACGGCTCCCTCACGGCGACTTCAACTCACACGTGTCGTCTTAGAATTAGCTCCCCCCTTGATCCAACGTTTGAGACATCCATTGAAGCATTCGTCGTCAATAAACTCACGAGTTCACTGCCCTGTTACCCCGATTCAGTCCTAAGAGAAAACAATCTGTCCAACCTTCAAATGGCCGATACACGCCGCCAACAATGTACCGAAATACACCTCCTGTTAGGAGGCGACGTATATCCGAAAATAATTCGGGATGGCTTAAGATGGAACGATAATCAGACTCTAGTCGCCCAGAAGACAGTATTCGGGTGGATCATCACCGGGCGGATCAAACCTGACTCAAACGAATCTCCTGTCCTCTCGTTTTATAATGAACTCGACCTCGCCGACCAACTGCGTCGCTTTTGGGAACTGAAAGATATTCCGAAAGTCTCCAAGCGATCCCCAGAAGACGATTACTGTGAACAGTTACATAACACCACAACGTTCAGAGACAATGACGGACGTTTTGTGGTGTCGCCCCCCTTTAGAAGGGAATTCCCCGAAGCCTTGAATATAGGTCAGTCCCGCCACATCGCTTTGTCTCAATTTCTCCGAAATGAGTCAAAATTAACAAAAACCCCCGACCCACGACCAAGCTCCGCGTAGTATTCAACGCCTCCAGCCCTACCTCCAACGGAGTCAGTCTTAATGATCTATGGTACCCCGGCCCTGTCTTACAAACTGATCTGACAATCCTCGTTCTGCGCTAAAGACTTTTTCGTTATGTGTTTAACGCCGACATCGAAAAGATGTATCGCCAAATTCGCATCCATCCCCACCAGGCAAAATTTCACCGAATCATCTTCCGAGAATCCCCTGACGATCAACCTCAGGATTATGAATTGAACACAGTGACATTTGGTGTTAACTGCGCCTCCTACCTAGCGATTAGGACACTGCTAGAAATCGCGAAAGAGTCTGAAGCCAGTTTTCCCCATATAGCTGAGATTCTAAAGAAATACATGTACGTAGATGACGTACTAGCCGATTTCATCACGGTGCTAGAGGCAGCCGGACTGAGGTTACGAAAATGGACTGCCAACAACGAACAACTGCTCGCGGATCTGCCCTCCACTCACCTGCTCGGTAAAGAATTCTTAAAAATGTCCGACTCTAGCATTACGAAATCCATGGGCCTCCGGTGGAACGCTGGACAGGATTACTTCTATTTCAAACTCAAAAATTTGCCTGGTCGTAATAAAATATCGAAAAGATCCATCCTGTCCGAGATAGCGAAATTATTTGATCCTGCCGGTTCGCTATCCCCCAAAATAATCGTGGCCAAGATGATCATGCAACAGGTAGGGAAAGAAGGAACTGACTGGGATGAAGAGTTGCAACACTCCACTTTACTCAAATGGCATGAGTTTTTGGATGATTACGCCGAAATTGAAAAAATTAAGATGCCCCGCTTCGTAAATTTTGACCCCTCACATTCGATTGAGCTCCATGGAGAATGATAAGTATAATTATGATTGGGGAAGTAGGACTAGGTTTGTTATAGGTCTTGTCGCGGTGCCGTTAGCAGTCCGGATTTCTGCGTCTCGTACACGATTGTCAGAGCCGAGAAAGACCTTTTCGATGCGTCCCAGGCGCCATTGGATAGGGGGCAAATTGTCCTCTCGGATAACCACTAGGTCACCGATCGCATAGTCTCGGTTCGGAAATTTCCATTTAGTACGTTTATAGAGCTCTGTTAAATATTCTTCTTTCCATCTTCGTGCCATTTGCTGATGGGGGATTTTTAATTTTTGCCAGCGATTGCCATAACTCAGTGAATGAACGGTCAAGTCTGGTTCAGGGGGAGATATGGGATTTAAAACTTTTCACGCCTGCCTCCCAGAGTCCGCCCATGTGCGGAGCACCTGGAGGGATGAAATACCATTCGACCGGGGCAATATGGGTTTGTGCCAAGAGTCCTTTGCGAATCAGTGTCAGAAACTTGGACTTATCCTCGTGGAGGATATTTGAGGCGCCTACGAAGGCTGTGCCATTATCAGAGTACATGGCATTGGGGGTCCCGCGTCGGGAGAAAAAAACGTGTGAAGGCCGCCAGGAAAGCTTGCGTTGAGATTTCAGTAGTACCTTCTAAATGGATGGCCTTGGTGGCGAAGCATATGAAAACGAGTACATATCCTTTGGTGATTTTACAGCCACGGCCGACGTACGATTTGAGATTAAAAGGACCTGCAAAGTCCACTCCTGTTGTATAGAATGGCCGTGAAAGGTTAACGCGTTCGGGGGGCAGTGCAGCCATAATTTGTTGGCAAATCTGGCGTTTGTACTTAACGCGCATCATACATTTGGCTATAGTAGTTTTGATGAGGATTTTGAGTCGCGGTACATAGTAGTGTGATCGCATGAGTCGATATGCCACTCAGAATGCGGGCTAGTTAGCCACGCTGGTCCATGCCACCATAAGTCGCTTGCTACCAGTTGTGCTACAGTAAGACCACGCGATGCCAGGTCTGCTGGGTTGCTTTTCGATTTTCAACGAATGTTTTCCATTTGTGAGGGGGTTTTCTTAACCATGCCAAGACGATGATGGAATCTGTCCATAAGAAGAGTTTGGGGTTCCTAAGGTTAAGTTCCTGTTGAATATTTTCTGTCAGGGTGGCTAATAGTTTAGCGCCACAGAGTTCTTTACGTGGTAGGGACACAAATTTCACGAGAGCCACTTTAGTTTTGGCAACCAGCAGGTGTGACAATACAATTCCACTGACTTCTGATCGTAGATACAGAGCCCTGGCATAAGCCTTTTCGGATACGTCACAGAATCCATGGAGCTCAATCGAATGTGAGGGGTCAAAATTTACGAAGCGGGGCATCTTAATTTTTTCAATTTCGGCGTAATCATCCAAAAACTCATGCCATTTGAGTAAAGTGGAGTGTTGCAATTCTTCATCCCAGTTAGTTCCTTCTTTCCCTACCTGTTGCATGATCATCTTGGCCACGATTATTTTGGGGGATAGCGAACCGGCAGGATCAAATAATTTCGCTATCTCGGACAGGATGGATCTTTTCGATATTTTATTACGACCAGGCAAATTTTTGAGTTTGAAATAGAAGTAATCCTGTCCAGCGTTCCACCGGAGGCCCATGGATTTCGTAATGCTAGAGTCGGACATTTTTAAGAATTCTTTACCGAGCAGGTGAGTGGAGGGCAGATCCGCGAGCAGTTGTTCGTTGTTGGCAGTCCATTTTCGTAACCTCAGTCCGGCTGCCTCTAGCACCGTGATGAAATCGGCTAGTACGTCATCTACGTACATGTATTTCTTTAGAATCTCAGCTATATGGGGAAAACTGGCTTCAGACTCTTTCGCGATTTCTAGCAGTGTCCTAATCGCTAGGTAGGAGGCGCAGTTAACACCAAATGTCACTGTGTTCAATTCATAATCCTGAGGTTGATCGTCAGGGGATTCTCGGAAGATGATTCGGTGAAATTTTGCCTGGTGGGGATGGATGCGAATTTGGCGATACATCTTTTCGATGTCGGCGTTAAACACATAACGAAAAAGTCTTTAGCGCAGAACGAGGATTGTCAGATCAGTTTGTAAGACAGGGCCGGGGTACCATAGATCATTAAGACTGACTCCGTTGGAGGTAGGGCTGGAGGCGTTGAATACTACGCGGAGCTTGGTCGTGGGTCGGGGGTTTTTGTTAATTTTGACTCATTTCGGAGAAATTGAGACAAAGCGATGTGGCGGGACTGACCTATATTCAAGGCTTCGGGGAATTCCCTTCTAAAGGGGGGCGACACCACAAAACGTCCGTCATTGTCTCTGAACGTTGTGGTGTTATGTAACTGTTCACAGTAATCGTCTTCTGGGGATCGCTTGGAGACTTTCGGAATATCTTTCAGTTCCCAAAAGCGACGCAGTTGGTCGGCGAGGTCGAGTTCATTATAAAACGAGAGGACAGGAGATTCGTTTGAGTCAGGTTTGATCCGCCCGGTGATGATCCACCCGAATACTGTCTTCTGGGCGACTAGAGTCTGATTATCGTTCCATCTTAAGCCATCCCGAATTATTTTCGGATATACGTCGCCTCCTAACAGGAGGTGTATTTCGGTACATTGTTGGCGGCGTGTATCGGCCATTTGAAGGTTGGACAGATTGTTTTCTCTTAGGACTGAATCGGGGTAACAGGGCAGTGAACTCGTGAGTTTATTGACGACGAATGCTTCAATGGATGTCTCAAACGTTGGATCAAGGGGGGAGCTAATTCTAAGACGACACGTGTGAGTTGAAGTCGCCGTGAGGGAGCCGTTTAATCCACCCACCTCTGCATGAGAGGAATGGACCGGCAGGCCTTATTTTCGTTGGTGTCGTTTTGACACGAACGTAGCTTCGGAGGCTGAGTCGATAAGCGCACGGACCGTACATGTAATGTCGTCGATTTGGACATTCACTAGGGCGGTACCCAGTACGACGGAATGTGAGTCCGATGGAATTTGGGCGGAATAGGACTGTAGATGGTGGTCGACGGCCGCCCGTGAGGTGGAAGGCGTAACCTTTATATCTTGAGCCGGAGGAACCAAAGAACTCGGTGAGGTAATGCCTACGTTGTGTGGTGGGGCAGGAGAAGATCTGACTTCGAAGCGGTGTAGTAGCGAGTGATGCTTTTTCTTGCAAATATTGCAACGAAACGACTTTTGCATCTTCGGTAGTCGTGGGAGGTTCCCAGACAATTCATGCAAAGTTTTCGATTTCTCACGATATTGGTGCACTCGTTCAGCGGCATCTTGAGAAATGATGGACAAAGCCGGATGGAATGCGCTTGACCGCAGACAGCGCAGTTTCCTGTTTTCTCGCCTGAGATATTATTATTATAGCTATTAAGCTGACGTTGTTCGCCGGGTTTTCGGAGGTTAGTTTAGTAGTCGTTTAAACTGATAGTGACCGTTTGATGTGGAAAATGCAGTTGGTTTTCTTGATTCTTTATCTAAGTTAATCTGATGAAACGAGTTTGTCATATCCAGAGTTGAAAAATATTTTGCTCTTCCCAATTTATCTAATACATCTTCAATTCTTGTAAGTGGAAATTTATCATTAACTATTTTCTTATTTAATTGTCTAAAATCTACTACAAGTCGCCATTTCTCTTTGTCTCCATTGCTTTTCTTTGGTACAACAAGTAATGGTGAGTTGTAAGGACTGGTTGAATGTTCAATAATATCGTCATCAAATAATTTTTGAACTTGTTGATCGATTTCTTCTATTTGAGTTTGTGGAAGTCTATAGTTTTTGATGTAAACTGGTGTTTTATCGGTTAAATTAAGATGTTGTGTATAAAAGTTATTTGCTGTTAAAACGTCGCCTTCTAAGTGAAATATGTCTTGATAGTCTTTAAAAATGTTTATCAATTCATCCGTTGCTTTACTGTCAGTATTGTCAATTTTTAACGTTTGTAATAGTTTGCTAAATCTGTTTTTATTGTTTTGGGATTTAGTGAGAAAAACGTATTTATTTAATGGTTCAATTTCAAAATCAACATTTTTTAATATTACATCTTCATCTGTTGTATTTAGAAATTTAACATGAGTAATGCCTGTTCCTGGAACTATTGTATTCCCTATAAAAATTCCTGACTCTAATTCTTTACTTAAAATAATACTATCTTCCGTTAGATTTAATTGTACTGGACATATTAATTCAGATCGTTTCTCTATTTTAATGTAGTAATCTCTATTTATTGTAGATTTCATGGGAATTGTAATTTCTGTTTCTTGTAGAGTTAATGAAATCGTGAATGTTTCATAATCAATTTTGCATAAAAATGTTGTGAAAAAGTCTCTTCCCAAGATTCCGTCCGTTGGTATTGGAAAATTATCGCCGACTATGTTGAAATTGTGTTTTGATTGGTTATCATATAATTTAAAATTTAATTCTGTGATTCCAATAGATCTTATCTTTTCGTTTGTTATACCAGAAAATGAACATGATTGTGTTTTATCAATAAAAAGGTCTTCATTTAATTTTCCTAATTTACATAATGAAATATCAGCCCCTGTATCTATTAAAAATGTTAAGCTAGTTTTTGTTCCTATGTCTAATTCTATATAATTAGTAGTGTTTTTAGAAATAGAAAAATTTTTATTTAATTCTGCTCCGGAGGATGAATGATTAAATTTTGATTGTTCATCTCCGGGCCTTCGGTGTTTTCCTGAACTACATGTACGCTATTTCCATTGTTATTTCGGTTTCGTCTACTATTATTATTATTGTTGTTTTGTCTATAGTTGTAATGGTTATTATCATTCCAGGTATTATTATTATAATTTCTATTATTATTATTTCTATGATTATTATTATTATTTCTATGAATGTTATTATTATTATTTCTGTTATTGTTATAATTCGAATTTCTATTATTCTGGTTCGAAATATTGTTTCTGTTATAATTATTATTTCTAAAGTTATTATTTTTATTATTGTTTTTATTATTCCGTTTATATGAATTGTTTCCATTATAAAAATATAATACTTGATTTTCATTACTAGAAAAGTCTTTTTCTAGTTCTATTGCAAGTTGTACAGCTTCATTCAAGTCTTTTGGCTTAGAAGCAAAAATTGTTGGCTTAATATCTGCATTAAGACCATTTTTGAATATATTCAATGCATAAGTATTATTAAGAGAAATAATTGCGTTTTTCTGTATAACATTGCATTGCGGTATTTCGTGTATTTGCAGTTCGTTCAGTTCAGCAATCATTTCTAAAAGCTTCTCGTTATATGTTTGTATTTTCATGTTCTTTTGCATGAATCTACTCAAAGTTAGTTGTATTTGAGCTATAGTTTTTGTAGACTTATATCTTGATTGAAGTGAATTTTTAAGGTTATTGAAATCACTAATTTCTGTAGCACTTATAGCAGTTCTAACGCTTGGTGTTAATTTCACATTAATAACAAAATCTATGAGTTGTATTTTCGCGTCAGTTGTTAAAGAATTGTAAACTATTTCAACTATTTTCAAAAATGATGTTAAATCTTTGAAATTTCCAGAAAATTCTGGTATACTTTTCAATGATAGTTCTAAATTGAATGATGCCATTTTAACTGTGGAATTTGAACTTGAATTTTCAGGAGTTAAGTTTGAGTTTTCAGTAGATACGTTTGAATTTTCAGCCTCTCTTTCTGAATCTGACATACTTTGAGTTGATTCTGTATCTAATCTTTCTAATTTTTGCTTTAACAGTGTCTTTGCTTTTTCATAAAGTTTGTAAAATTTCTCTATAAGTTTTTCTTTTATTTCTTTACCAATGCTAAATTCTACAAATTGTTTTTCAATTAACTCTACCTCTTCTAATTTTAAAATTAATGTTTTTTCAGTATATCCTCTGCTACCCGATTTTCTCAAATTAATGATAATTCTAGTCAATCTATCTATTAATTGGTCCATTTACAATACATTTTAGAATTTTTTTTTTTTTTTTTGATATTTAATTTTATTTAAACAATGTTGTTGTTTACTTTCTTATTGACATATTTTTTATAATAACTATTTAGTTTTGAAATACATATGCTCAAAATCAATATAAAAATTATAGCTAATACTACAATCCAATGTTTTTCATCATTAGTGTGTTTGGGTTTTTCAGTATTGTTGCCTAATTCATAGCCAGCAATTGCTACTAAAATTGCGTTACTAATTTTACTCCACCAACCCATTTTGATGTTTTTATTTATGTATTTTTGTATAAATATATGTAAATTTAAAAAAAAAAAAAACAATTTTTGTGCCTACTTTAAGTCATAATAATGAAATAATTTAATTATTTATGTAAATTATCATTATAAATGTAATTTTTGCTGCTTTTTATTTTTCTAACTCTTTTAATTGGTTGTAGAAGAGTTTCTTTTGCGGTCCGCTGCTAAGGCTTATTAGCCGCCTTAATTCCGCTTTTTCTCTATTGAGCCGCTTCTTTTTGCCGCCCTTCGTCTTCTTTTTAGTTGGAGTTGCAGGTGGTACTGGACGCTGTTTTTTCGACTTATTTCTCTCAAGATATTGTTCAATTGTAATTGGCTGTGGTCCACAATGCTTAGGGGTAGGTATGTAAGGTGGTGCCTGAATTTCCACGCCTTCAGTGGGATTGTACTCCTCCACTGCCAATCTGTTAACCAAATCTTCGAAAAGTTCATGAAAGTCTTCGTCCATTTAAAAAGAAAAATTCCAGATATGTTGGCCAAGGATCGCCATATAATATGTTTGATATGTATGGTTTTTAAATATTCAAAACAATTGCAAATCTATTACTATTGCATTAGCATAGAATCGCGACTAATGCAATAGAAAGCCTTGGTTTGTAGAGCGAGGCTTTAAAACTCGGCAGACGAGCAAATGATGCCCTTTATTTGAGTTCAGTGAAAAGAAGAATGAATTCTTGTGTCCAAACTGAGACTAGCCTTTATTTACAAATTTTCTAACTTATATACTAATTTACAAATTATCTAAAATTTATCTGACATATCTTGCATTTCATTCATACATCCAAAATGCCCAATGTAACATGGTGTTCAACTTTTTTGTTCATGTTACAAAAATGCATTTACTGATCGACTGACCAATCAGCACAGTCATTATTTTTAAACAAATTACATTTCTCCTATTTAAGGTATTTAAAATAAAATAAAAAGAAATAAAAAGAAATTTGATTTTCGATTGTTACCCCTTAAGTACGGTCAAGTACCTAAAGCAATAAACTATAAGTGGAGCAAGTGAAAATACTCATGTTTCACTTCGCTGTAGGTATTTTGGTATACGTATGAAGTGCAAGCATTTGTTTACCACATGTGTCATAATGTTTGTGTGTCATTGATATGGTCGTTTACAATTAATATTTTCTGTTATTTTTCTTACAAAAATATTGTGTGATGCTTTTGTTGAAATGAAAAATAAGTGTACACCACACAATGCAAGCAGAGTGATTGCTCGACTTTGTTTCGCTGCCGCTACTAAATTCAACAAAACTTGCGTATAGCTTTATGCAGTCTACGTTGTTGTTGTTGCTGTGAGATTCGTATGTAGAACAAAAATGAGAGTTGGCATGCCAAAAAATAACCTTTATTTTTCAAGCAAAATGTGTACTTACATCAGAGTAATCCAAAAATTCATTTTCTGTGCACAATTGTGCTACAAAAACAATAAAAGAAACTCACACCGACGCTTGTTCTCTTTTATTTCAGTTTGATTTCAGTCGTTAATTGAGTGTTAACGAGTGCACATATGCGGATGCTTACTGCTTTTTTTCAGATCTATTGTTTTTTCAGCTTTGATTTACATAACTTCAAAATAAACCAGCAAACAAATTAGTATAACGGAAGACAAATATTTTTTTTGTCATTAAAAATGCTTTTGGTAACATGCAATGCATTTTATGTTACCAAACATTTAAAACAAAGAAAACATTTTCAATTAAAAGGCATTTAAACCTTTTTTTGAGCAAAAAAACCTTTATATGCAAAAAATTAAATAATGGGTTTTGCAAGAAGAAAAAATAAAAAATGGAGATTTAAAGCCAAATAAGCTTGGAAATCGCTCAGAAAGACAGACCATTTATGGATGGAATGCTAGCAAAAAAATATTTTACAAAAAATTTTCAAACGTTAAATCTTAAATTTGGAAAACTTAATTTAGAATGCCTAAATACTCTTAGTTTTTTAAGTTGTAAATTAAACTCAACCAATCAAATATGTGTGCAAAAATTGCCTAATTCTGTAAAAACTGAGGCATATTTTGTATTTAATTTTATTAACTTTTTTAAAACTTGATTTCCATTTTGCTTTTAAAAGTAAAATTCATTACTTTTGTAATGCTTAGTTTTGTGTTTCCTGGGCAATATTATCTTATCCAATACAGACGCATTTCAATTATTGAGGGTTTTGGTTAACTATGACTTACATATATATGTATATATACAAGAATGATAGAAATACAGATTACGACATCACGCACACAAAATTTTATTCTTCTGCGCAGGTAGGTGAAATGACGTCACGACTCTCAAAAAATATGTAAACATAACTGTGGGGCAAATTATTATTTTTGTTAAAAAAAATAAAATGAAAAAAAGTATATTTTTTATTTATATTACGTTGTTGTTTTATTTAATTTTCTTTTACGCTTATTTATATTTTGGGACATTTCTGCATTAAGAGACCGTATTCTAAAATACATTCTGCATCTAAAAAAAGTCTTTTTACTTTTTCACTTGCTTTTATATTCCTTGCTTCCGCCAAGTGCTTTTCTAAATATCCCTTTGTAGCAAGTAACTTATCCCCATTTAGTTTTACAAAAATTTCATCACAAGATTTTAACGTTTCCATTAAAGTGTTTGATGGAATACTTAACCCACCTTCATTTAAATGTCTAACCCATGAGTATGTCGAGTCCTCTACAGGCTTAGCAACGAGACTGGGATCTTCGTTTTTTAATTTGTTGCAAATATAGCCGGCCAAATTCTCCAAACCGTCATAATTCAGGTTTTCCACCTCCTCCTCATAATTTTCTTTTGGCAAATCGTTTTGCTCTATGCTGGGATTAATACTTTTAAGTATTTTACCTTAAGAAATCAAACGAAACTTTAAAAACTGTATGATTTTAAATTGTTAGTTTAAACTTACCTGTTAATGAATAATGTACGTCCTCCAAATCGGAAGTATTGTCTATCTCTACATTTGCATTACTGCCCAAGATGCCTTCGTTGTACCCCAAAATATATGACCGAAGTCTATATTTAAATTCTTGACGATCGGGATGGTCATGAATACCTCCCTTAGATCTTATTATCCCAAAAAAATTCTGATTTAGGCGATATGTTAAGACGTAGTCTATATTATAACGATTCTTTAGTTCATCGTGGAGCATCTTCAATGCGTTATTTGATTGAATAATGCCTGTGAAATAAATGTTTAACAATAGATACATTTTTTAAAGTTTATATTAAATGTATGTGTACCTTTTTGAAATGGTAAGAGCGTATTTTTGCCAGGGAATTTTGTTGTTTCCTCCACGATTGTTTTTGTTTCCTCTACAAATGTTTTGGTTTCCTCTACGGATGTTGTTGCTTCCTCTACGAATGTTGTTGTCTCCTCTTCCGTTTCACCCGCTTCTATAGTCGGTACTGCTCTCTCTTTCAACTTCAGAGTTGCTCGATTGCTGATTCCTATGCGTAATTATTAATTAAAAAACTGAACAAATAAAAAAACATAATTGTAACTTACCCATTTCAAATTTTAAATTTCTTTCAAAATCGTCCTGTTTAAAATGTAGAGAACAAATTCTCTCCCTGTGGGTCTTTATTGTATCCCGCCGATTGCAAAACTTTATCCAAAGCCTTTTTAGCCCTTTATCGTTCTTTGGAAAACTATAAAAAGATACAGCTAAATTTAAATTAATTAAAAATATGCACAAAATTAATTTTTCACACATTTGCTCACATGATTTTTGACTATCATTTTGCCTGCATTTGCCCACTGCACACTTCATTTTTTTTTTTTTGCTTTTGCTTCGATTTTTTTGGCGAAGATTTCGTGCACTTTTTCTTATTTTAAACACTTTATACACGGTTTTTATAATAAAGATTCTTTTTTTTTATAAAATAAAACTAAATTTAATTAAAAAATCCTGATTTTTATCGAAATATAATATATATTTGTTTCGACCAATCAAAATTAATTTTGAATTGCGGGGTTGCCAAGTCTCACATTAGACTTAACAAAGTTTCGGGCAAAATTATTTATTTGTGTATACAATTATGTACTAAGATTTAGATTTTTTCACTTTTTTAGATTAACGGTTTGTTTTATTTATTATTATTTTTATTTTTCAATTAAACTTCACCAATTCACTTTGAAAGACACAATACGACTGATATTACTTAAAAATTATTTTCATATCAAACCATGAACACTGACTATTTACCTTAAGAAAACGCAACATTTTACAATTACCTAAAAAAATTTCTGAGGGTGCTTAAATTTATTTTTTTAATAAATAATTGGGAAAAACCAAAAATGTTTTATTGAGGGTATGTTCAGAAATAGATTTCCTACATTGCTTTTTATTACAGGTAGTTTTTTAAAGTGGGAAAAACCCTT
This sequence comes from Gymnocheta viridis, assembly GCA_956483585.1. Taxonomy (NCBI): domain Eukaryota; kingdom Metazoa; phylum Arthropoda; class Insecta; order Diptera; family Tachinidae; genus Gymnocheta; species Gymnocheta viridis. The sequence continues at coordinate 40,507,961 of OY101444.1, forward strand.
TAAAAATCTGTGTACATGCAATAAAAAACAAAGGAAAACATTGGAATGTTACAATTATTTTCTACTTACATATATTTTTAAGGTTGCAGGCCAAAAAAAAAGTTGCTTAAATTTATTTTTCCAAGAATTAAGAAAATGCGAAATCGTTTTATTGAAGGTACAGTCAAAAATAGTGTTTCAAACATCAAGCGCTTGTAACTTCCACAATAAGATTACAATGACGAAAACGACCTACATTGCAGTTTATTGCAGGAAGTTTTTTAAACGGGTTTTTCATGACAAAAAGACAAAAAAATAACAAACATTGGAATTTTATATTATTTTCTATATTTTTAAGGCTTACAGGTCAACTAGAGAAGTAATTGATACACTTTATAAGGCCACACAAATCAACTTGTTAAACATTAAAACCAAATGAAGTTAATTAAGTCATTCTCTTATAATTCATTATCGAAGTTCACATATAAATTTTAATTATAAAACATTACGAGCAAAGACTGCTTAATATATTTTAATTACCTGTAAAAATGAGGGTGAATGTCACTCAACTGGACGAAATAGGTGAGCAGGTATATGGATTGGAGCTTTATAATAAAATTTATTTTGTTATTAACAGGAACACTGATCCAATTACACTAGTAAGTAAATATAAAAATATTAATCATACAAGATAAAAATACAGCCCTAAAAATTATTGCGGAATGAAAGGATTGGCAACCCTTTCTTAGGGGAATATACGTCATCTAGCGGGAAATCATGCGCATGTCGTAATCTGTATTTCTATCATTCTTGGTATATATTTACTCTTTTGCTCTCTTAGCGATTTTTTTTCTTGGTTGTTTGTGTTTATTCCTAATATCCATACTTAGAACGGTAAAAACTGGTGTTTTTGAGGTATGTATTTTTGATATGTATGTACATAGTATGTACGTTCTTCGTACAGTTTGTTACCGTTTTGGTAAAAAGAATTTACAAATTCCAATGTCCACTATTTTTTGTTATGCTTAAAAAAGTTTTTCCTTTTATCTTATCTGCTGACTTTTAACTTTGACCAGAGTTGTTTGACATACTGTATGTATGTTAGTTTGTATATTTGTATGAACGTAGTTCATAAATTTTTGTTCTCTTCATGTACATATGTATGTACATATCTACACGTACATACATACATACATACATATGTATAAATACCACTGAGGAATTTGCGGAATGCAAGTCCCGTTATGAAATTTTTAAGCACTTGAAGCACGTATTTTTGGGGGAGTACAGTTGATCATTAAAAATGTATAAATTTTTGTACAGGGGGGTTAGTGAAATGGGATTTTCGTACTTACTTTTTTCCTTTACTGTCTTCCAGAGGGTGGTTGACGGGGGTTTTAGATCGTAGCGCTTAACGTGGCCTACGATCCGGCTCGAAGGACCAATAAATGTGGGGGTAGAGGGGGGTTCTGGAACCACTTTAGAAAACTTGATGCTGGAGGGTCTCGTGAGAATCGCAGCACCAAGTTTCTAATACACTGGGTTTGTTCTAAAGTTAAAATTGGGTCTTGTATTTGTCTTTGAAAGACAAATTAAAACATTCCTTTTTTTACTATATTTTGTTGTTTAAAGTAAATAAATACACGTTTGATTTTATTTTTGTAACTATTTTATTTTAAGAAAGCCCTTATTCACTGTCGACACTTTTTTCAATTCTTTCTTTTTGGTTTTTTTTATTACTTTTTGTCTTTTCTTAAAAATTAATATGATCTTTACTTGTTCACTTCACTTCTGGTTTCAATCAAAGTCACTTGTCGAATGCCTCAGCCACCAAAGAAAAACCACACTCTTGCCAGCTTGTAGCTGTGTTCTTGTTTTCTCTCTTTGTCTCGGTTCGCACCACAGGGTAGACCAGAGATGAAACTTTGAGGTTATGTTTTGGAGCAAATCAGCTTTTTTGTTCAACGAGTTACTGTGTAAAAGAGATAGCAATATAATGTAAGGATGAGGGAAAATAAACAAAACAAAATTAAAGAATTTTGTAAGTAACAAAGGAAACAAGCTTAACAAATTATACAAATTCCTCCAATTTAATAAATAAAATAATGTGAAGCATAATTATTAATAACTTTAATGTGTGTGGTTTTTATGATGTACATTTGGATGGTGCTATACTGGATGTGAAGAAAATTAAAGTGATGGTATTTACTAGAAAATTAAAGTGTTGGGTTAAACTGGCGCCATACGTATTGATGATCCTAGGATTCATATCACCGTCAACACTAATGTTTATGTGTTTAAACCCGAAGAAGGCGCTGACCTCAATTGTATATACGAAAATACAATTTGCAAAATGTATTTCCCTACATAGATGGTGAACTATTGGCAGCAGAATACGAAAAGGAAGTCGGCGTGAGGGTAAGTAGAGCTAAATACGGAAAAGCTTGGTTGGATATTATGTTGCATATTTTTTACTATTATATTTGTATAGTGCAAACCATTGTCGATGACAGAGGCTTTAACAATTTACAAACATGCAACTGCTGCTTTCCACACCACGGCCTTTTGTTCAAAAGTTCAATCAGGTCGCTACCGTATAACCACAAAACGCGATAAACCTCTTAACTTATGAAATGGCCAATCTACCTCATTACGTACCTGATCGTAAATCTTGGAATTCCTGGAATACTTGTAAGGTAATACTTTAAAGAATATTATGTAAAGAAAAAAAGAATATTATGTAAAGATTATTTATATTTCAGCAACTATGTTAGACGGCTTGCGCCTTTCACAAACAGCCATAGAAGATGTCTTTATTGGCAAGTTTATAACAGGTCTGCTCCGAAGTTATTATTAAACGTCAACACAATATGATTTGTATAGCTGCTATAGTCAGACAAGCTATTAGTACTCGTAAAATGTACTTCCTTGTAATTATATAATGTGTTGTCTGTGCTAAAGTTTATAAAATTTATTCAATATTCACCCTTATTCCAGTTGGCGGCATCGACGTCACACAATACAAAAAAATTGACTGGCTCATGTTATTTCCTGGACCTTAGAGAATAGAAATAGACTGTCAGTAGCACAAAATTGTTTTCGAGAGCGAGTAGACAAGCTCCAATTTTTTGGTATTGCGTTAACGTGACGTCGAAGTTCGCCGAATGGAATAAGTGTGAATATTTTTATACGACTTTAATGTAGTACAAGTATTTGTTAACTCGTGTATTTGTTAGATTTGTCTTTTTACTTTTTGCTTTAAGTAATACTTTTCTAAAACTTCGATTTCGTAGAAATATTTCAAGAATAATGCAGCTGAAGTATAAAACCTATACATATATGTACATACATAAGAATTTGTTCTTTTACTTGCCTTATTTCTTACTTATGTTGTTTATTAAAAACATGTTTAGTAATTTTTATAAAAAATTTGTTTTATTTATTAAAAAAAGCATTTAATTATAAATCATTAGCCAAAACCATATTATTATTTCGTCATCTATTTCCTGCGACTGAGGAAATACCATTTGGGGAAAAATTGCCAATCACGCAAAGCTGTAAATAAATAGAAAAATAAAAAAAAGAACTATTTTAAAACATTTGGTTTTTTAATTTGTTTAAAGTTTTGTTATCAAAATAAAGATTTGATAGATTATTTTTCGACCTTCTCTGGTCTAGATCCATCATGTTTCGCTAGTAACAGCACCACCCAAATAGGATGTGGCTCTTCACCACGCATGATGGTCTTGGGCAAGGAGAAGCTTTTATGTTCGCTACACTTGCCCCTGGATTATCGTTACCAATACAAAATTTTTAATTTTTGTATCACGACTCAAATCCTAGGCACCAAGGCGGTCTCAACTGCGACCTTCGTATATAAATATTTACAATATATAAAAATATATGAAATAATAATTACAAACGGAAAAAATAAAGGAATAAATAAAAGCAAAATAAAAAAATAATTCAGTTATAAAAAATAAAAATGAATTCAATTATAAAAAATAAAAAAGTAGTTCAATAATAATTCAAAAATAAAGAAATAAAAGTAAAACAAAACAATAATTCATTTATAAAAAATAAATTCAATCATAAAAAATAAAAAGCATAATCACAATAATAATATATATTTTGCAATAATATATATTCTTCAATAACAAAAGACAAGTAAAAAATTAAGCATAATAACAATAATTCAATAACAATACATATATATTTTGCAATAATATATATTATTCAATAACAAAAACCATAACAGCAATAATTCAAAAATATAAAAAGGCAAAAAACAACAATTAAGCATAATAACAATAATTCAATAACAATACATATATATTTTGCAATAATATATATTATTCAATAACAAAAACCATAACAGCAATAATTCAAAAATATAAAAAGGCAAAAAACAACAATTCAATTATAACAAATAATAAATTATGAAAATATATTAAAAAACAATTCAATTGATAAATATGAAAAAATCAATAAATCATACATATAAAACAATAACCAAATGATGAAAATAGTTATCCGTTTTTAATTAAAAGGATTTTAAAATTAATTGATTTGCCGATTATGATCAAACTAAATAATATAACAAATTCTAATGAATGCATACGAAGGCTAACGAGAGAACGACCCTGATCGATATAATAAAACGAGGCATATATATAAAAATCTAAAACGAATATTGAACAGAACGAACCATACTAAGATTAAAATCTAACAAGAAAACTTTAAATTTAGATTTCACTTATGAGCAACGCAGAGGTATTTGATTTTAAATTTTGGTTCTTTCAATTTAGCATTGAAGAACCGCAGGAGAAAATAAATCCTAATACGAATGAAGAGGGTCAAGAGGTCTTCGTGCTTTAATTGTTCACAACATAGATATGGGGCAATTTTGATCAATTCGTCGAAAATAATTTGACGAATACCAATCCGATGGCAATGCTTATTAAAGATGTTTTCAAAATTATTTTCTAATTGGCGTAGATAGTCTACAAAAGGTTGCGGAGGTTCTACCAAGTGGCATTTGCTGAACTGTTTTTCAAAAGTAAAAAGAAATTCAGACGAAATGGGTTTGCCGTCGAAATGGGGTATTGGTAGCTTGCATTTGTGCATGTTATAAAGTTTCAGGTAAAAATACCCTGAAACGTACACGAATGCACTTTTTCCTAGAAACTCCTTCTCATTTAAGGGTACTACACTAATATTATTCGCTGTAATCTTAGAAGATGGGTTTGGCAAAGAATGAAAATCTTCCCAAATTTTATTGTCACTATTCGAAAATGCCTCATCCACAATAGAAAAATCAATGATTGAATCATTAGGCGAAATATTTTCGCAATTCCCATTAACACCGACGTTTACATAATGAAGACCCCATCTCTTTTGAAAAGAGCTTGAAAAATTTCGAGCAGTAATAGAAACTGCGTTTCCAGATCCCTTGCGGATTTGGCCAAAGAAATGTTCAAGGTGATCTTGAGTTAACCTGCGAGTTTTGACAAAACGGAAACCTTCCTTTTCAAGATACTGCCAAAGAGATTTTAATGCCGAAATATTAAGTTGCCACCCATTGGAGAATTTAAAGAAACCTGTTATATCTAATCCCTTTTCATCTATAACTTTAAAAGTCTTCAACTTTGTTGAGGCTTCCCTTAAAAGCCGTAACTGTTCATCAGAACAGGTGAAAGCAATGACATCGGCTCGACTATTAAAAATATCAAACAAGTCATTAAAAAATTTTAAATATTCTGAGGTGCTAAGATATGTTTGAGACAAAGCTATTGAAGAATCTATTTGTCCAGACTGGTATAAAACTCGCATCCCAGTAGCTACAGTATTACTCAAGACTTGAGCTGCCAAGTTAACACGCATGCGTTGAAAATTGTTGGGACTGATGTGATCCTTACTTAGCTTCGGAGCACATCTTAAACTATTTGAAGAATCTATTTTAAAAAAATGGACAACATCGTTCCACGATACGACTTGATTATTAAAAGATATAGTGTTTTGAACACTAAGAAGACAATTCCGGGCACTTTTTAATAGGTGGGGGCAATCAAACATAAAAAATATTTTCCTATCATTAACAATAAAGTATGGCGTGTGCAAAGAAACGCCGGCTACCTTTGCAAAATTTTGAAAATTAGAGCCTTGATCACAAACGAATTGACAAGTATTTAAGCCTATAGACTGTAATTTAGAAATCGCCTCATAAACATATATTTTTAATACAGAACCCTGACAGCTACCATGTACAAAGAAATACGAAAGTGCTTGCGACCAACTATCTCCACCTATCCCACTTGCCATTATAACTACTACGCTTGTTGCTAAACTATTAGAACGATTTTCATCGCCGAAATCTTGCAGACCAATAATCATATCCTTGTAGGTATTGTATTCAAGGAAAGTCTTCAATGCCATCTCGTCGCAAGAAATACTAACGAACTTCTGTTCTTGAGTGAAGTTTTGACAACGCACTCTTAGCGCCTCAAAACTACCATTGGAATTTCCAGGACTCTTTGGCCAATCCTCTACGAACCTTTGCAACGTACGAGTTTGTGGCCAATCCAGCAGTGGTTGTAAATAACGGTAAACTAATGGCGATAAGAATAATACACCTAAGGACATTAACTTAGTAGCTTGATCATAACGGCGTGCCTTTGCGTCTCTGTAATGGTTTTTCAAACCATTATTAAGACATACCAACATTGTCTTAGAAACTTTGGCCGACAAATCATTTTTTTTCTCTAACTCTAACTCTAAAAGTTTGACTTTGGCCTGACACTTGTGTAATTCGGATGTTAGCCTTGCATTGGTAGATTTCAACCTATTGTTCGTCCTCTTTTCTGCAATATACAACGATCGAAACCGGTCCATTGCCGACCTCAATGTTTTTAATTTGTTTGTGGTTCTTTTAGATCCCACAATTCCAACGTCTTCCTCCATGGCCAACACTTTGCCATCGTCCATAATTGATCTGGAGTCCTCATCCGCTACACCTTTATTGTCCGCTACATATTCTTTCAGAAATGAAACTTCAACATTGCTATTCTGATCCCCTACACCTTTATTGTCCGCTATATCTTCATCCAGAAATGAAACATCAACATTGTTATCCTGATTCCCTACACCGACATTATCCGCTACATCTTCTTTCAGAAAACAAACATCAGCATTGCTAACCTGATTCCCTACACAAGCATTTCCTACTGAATCTTCAAGTAAATAATCTAACTCATTTTGCAAAGCAACATCCGAACTACTAGTGGCCTCATTTGGAACTGAATTTACCGAAATAATAACTCTATTTTCATTATATGGACATGCAAATCTGGTAAGTTTGCGCCCAAAAATCATTTCAGGGGCAAAATGCCGACTACAAACAAATATATATTTTAGTGATGTTGTAACGCCTAGTAAATTCAGCCACTGTGCACGTCTAAAAATAAGAAAAATTTGTCTGCTGTAAAAAGCGAAATCTGATTTCAATCACAAATCGCAATCACTGTGCTATTTGTGCTTGAAATGCATATTTGTAAAAACAATTTTCTTCCTCTATTGACGTACCGAGTATAGAAGTTACTCATATACGTTAGCCGAAATGGTCCAACGGTATGTTTGAATCTTTTGCATAATTCATATCGTTTTCATTTAATATTTTATTTATATAATCTGTTTGATTCATGAAAAATATACCATCTCTGTTTCATGATATTTGAATTCCTAAATATAGCTTTAATGATCCCAAATCTGTTATTTCAAAATGTGCTTCTATATCTTTTATAAATTTTTGATAGTCTTTTCATGTTTATATGCAATGATTATATCATCTACATATACTATGAGCACGTATATAAAATCATTCTGACATTCCTTTATATATGTATAAGCAATTATCACCTTTTCCCCTTCTGAATCCGAATTTTATGAAGACGAATTAATGATTCGTTGATTCCAGCATCTAGCTGATTTCTTGAGACCATATATACTTCGATTTAATTTACATACTAGTTCTTCTTTTCCTGGTTCTACGAATCCTTCAGGTTGTTTAATATATATTTCTGAATCTATTTCGCCATTTAGAAATGCAGTCTTTATATCTATGTGGTGTACAAACATATTTTTATATGATGCCACAGCCAGTAAAATGCTTAGTGTTGTTATTTTTACAACTGGAGCAAATATTTCGTTAAAATCTTGACCATATTTTTGCGAGTAACCTTTCGCAACTAAACGAGCCTTGTATCGTTTATTACCGTTTGTTGTTGTCTTCAATTTGTATATCCATTTGCATCCAACCAGAATTTTATCCTTCGGCTTTTCAACAAGATTCCACGTATTATTTAATAACATAGAATTAATTTCATCTTGCATAGCCAAATACCAATCATTATGATTTGCACTTTTCATAGCTTCGTTGTAATTTTTGGGTTCAGCTGATGTTGACATCAAATATGATGTCAACATTTCGTTGATCTTGATGATACTCTTTGGTTGACTTGATTTTCTTCCTCAGAAGTTATGTTACTATCTGCTGTTTCAAATCCAGCAAAATCTGTCCCTTCTCAATTATTAATATCATCGTTGCTTATATTAGAAACATTATTAGTCACCTCAGTATTATTTTCGTTAGTATTTTGGATTAATTCATCACAACTTTTTTTCTTCTTTCGTGCGAAAAATCAAACGACACTATTTCCAATGATTTTGAACTGTTGATATTTTCTTCATTAGTTTATTCTGCAATTAAACTTGGAAATTCATTTAAATCTTTATTTTTAAATTCTTTGTCAATAAAATCAACATCTCTGCTCACGACAATTTTACCAGTTTGAGGATTCAATAAACGATATGCCTTTGATTCTTCACAACAACCCATTAAAATAAGTTTCTTTGAAACTGGATCAAGTTTGCGACGATTTTGTTTATTTATATGTACAAAAGCATGAGAACCGAATTTCCTGATATATTTTAAGTTTGGTTTACTATTAAACCATAATGCATAAGGCGTTACATCAAGAGCACTTGACGGCAAGCGGTTCAATAAATAATTTGCTGTATTTACTGCTTCAGACCAATATTTCATGCCTGTATTTGAATCAAATAGTATACACCTTGCCATTTCAATAAGGCTTCTATTTTACCTTTCGGCTACTCCGTTTTGTTGCGGCGTATAAGGAGCTGTTAGTTGGTGTGCAATACCCATATTTTTAAGAGATAAATCCATTTCTTTGCTACAAAGTTCACCGCCTCTATCAGTACGAATCATTTTTATACGTCTACCAAATTTATTTTCTGTATATGCGTCAAATTCTTTTATCTTATTATTGGCATCTGATTTGTGTTTCAAAAAATATATTGTGCAGTATCTGCTTTGATCATCCATTAAAGTTAAAAAAAACGGCTTCCGGATGGAGAAGCATTTTGCATAGCACCACATAAATCAATGTGAAATAATTCTAAGCATTTTGGAAATGGCTTTCTACACATTTTTGCTTTGAAACAAGTTTCACATGTATTACTACAACTACAATTAGAAAGACTTACTCCGTTAAATAATGAATTCTTTATTCCAGTCTTAATTGCGTTGATGTCTCTATGTCCAAAATACATACATATGCCATCTATAAATGCAGTTGCTTATTGTGTCTGAAACTTTCTTTATTGAATTGTCTTTATCTAAGACAAATAAAGTACCCTTCAATGTTGTAGCATGTTCGGCATTTGATGATATTCTGCATTTATATTTATTGAATGTTACCGAAAATCCTATACTCAGTTTCCGAACAGATAACAAACTGCCTTCCAATGTTTTGGTTTTCTTCTAATGACAAAAACATGGAAAAAAAATCATTAAAAGAAAAAGCAGCGACAACTGGGTGAAAGAATACAAGGCAAGTACCAATATTTCAATGAGCAGGTAAAGTTATGCGTTTGCGTGGGTATAAATATGTACATACATAGGTATGTTTACTCGGCACATACCTATATACATATGTATGTATATATACATAGATATGTCGATATGCTGGAAATTTCTATATGACAAGAAATGGCTGAATTATGGCACCTCAAAGTTCAAAATTTGCCTATTTTTTACGTTTGTTTCAAAAATATTCACTTTTCTGGAATGTTTTATTTTTTACCAAATAGTTTATTTAATTACCAATATTTTCATCCGTAAAAAACACGGATGAAAAATATATTCGGCGTAATTTCATATCGACGGAAAAGGCATTCAATTACCTTTCCAACGAAATGCCATCTATCTCGTTCGGTTGGGCTCCACAAGGGTTTGAGTGGGACCATACACCGAAAAACACAAAAGTACCGTTATCTAAAAAACGGTACTTAGAAAAAAATTACAGCATTTTTTGTGTTAAGGTGGTCCCAATTAACTTATCTAGGCATGTGGCGTTCTTGGTATTTTTCCATATTAAAAATTTGTAAAGCTGTGTAATGAATTCTGGAATGAAAAATTATACATGCTGTACATTACTCTCTCGTTTACTATTCATTACCTTTTCCCGCTGGGAAGTTAACAAACTAAAACTGTTTCGTTCATTTTGAAGAGAGCGAAAAATATGTTCTCTCTTTTCAGTTTGCAGAGCAAAATTTCAGTACTACCAAGTTAAAAAAAGGAATTTCAATGCTTCACTTTAGTACTACCAAAATTAAAATTGGGGTTTCTTGTTTAAATCGGCTATTTTATTGTGAGAAATTGATCTTCTTCTTTTTTTGGCATTACAAGTTTTTGTTTTCTTTTAGGCACAGTGCAAATATTAAATATATTAATTATATAATTTTTTTTTTATTTTCAAGGTAAAAACTCGGAAGTTTGGAAAAAAGTTTGGGAGATTCCACCTGAGGTAAGTTATGTTGGCCATGGTATTATTTCTTATTTCTATTTGTAATAAACTCAGCTTTTGATAAGTAAGAACCAGAGTTTATTATATTAAAAGTATGTATATATTTTCTTTCAATTAGTTAATTCTTAATTTTAATGTTGTTTCTTTACTGAATAATTAGTGAGTGACTTAGTTATAAATTGTACAACTTAAGTAGACAGTAAAATATTGGTTACAGTTATCCCTTTGTTTCCAAAAATGCATACACACAATATGATCAGTACTGAGTAACAATAATAATAATGAGCGAGAGTAATGATAATAATTATGTTAATGATCTTTAATAAGCTTACCGATCATAATAATAACTTATACTGATCTAGACTATGTTAATACCCTACAACTACCCCATCATGATTTTGTTTCTCATCTAATAACATATATGTACTAGTATATATATTTAAAACAAGCTTCATTAGATGTAATTTAAACATAGTATATGCATAGTTAGAGAAAAAAAAAATATATATATATACATATACATATGTTACTATCTAATTATTTATTGGTAAATTGTACAGATTATTTATTACGAATATTTTTTGCTTTTCTTTCCCTTAAATTATATTTAACAGTTTCATTTTCTATTGGAATTTCTTTAGTAGTTACCATATTTTCTTGTTCTTTATTTTCAATATTAGTTGGCACACTTCTCTCTTCAATACTTTGTTGGACAGTGGGAGGCATTTGTTGAAATGGATCTGCCACAGTTGTTGGAATTACAATATTTTCCATTAGAGGTTCAGTACATAAGACAATTTGGTTCGCATGCCTTTTCCAAGTCTTATTGTTTTTAGTTTTTATTAAATATGTTTGCTTCCCAAGCTTCTTAAGCACTGAGCCTCTAATCCAAGAAACTTTTCCTCCAATCGAATAATCTTTACACATTACATTATCATCTTCATTAATAAATTTGTTTTTATGGCCTTTATGATATTTAATCTGACTATTCTGTTTGTTTTTTGCATATACATTTACTTGGTCTTTGCTCATTTTTACAACTTGTCGATTGGGATTAATTAAATCAAGTCTTGTTCTTAATTTGCGTTTATTAAACATTAATTGCACAGGTGCAACACCCGTGCTAGAATGTACTGTGTTCCTGTAGTCCAATAAAAATCTGCAAAGCGCACTGTTAAATTCAGATATGGATACATTACTTAAACTTCGCTTCAGTGCGTTTTTAATGGTTTTCACTGAATTTTCTGCTTGGCCATTCGTAGCCGGGTGACCTACAGGAGTTGTAATGTGTTCAATGTCATTAAGTTGCAAAAAACTTTTAAATTCTTTGGACACAAATGACGTCCCATTATCAGAAACAATACATTTTGGTAAACCAAAACGAGCAAACAAATCTCTTAAGACTGAAATTGTTGCGAGGCTAGTTGTATTAGTGCCCATATCCAAGCACTCAATCCATTTACTGCTACTGTCCACCACCACTAAACACCAACGTTTCAAAAACGGGCCAAAAAAATCTATATGTAGTCGTGCCCACACTTCCTCTGGTCTGGGCCAAGGAATTAGCTCTTGCTGAGGTGGATTGGGACGAGTCATTAAACATGGTTCACATCCCTTAACAATCTCCTCTAAATCTTTGCCCTGATTTGGCCACCAACAACACTCACGAGCCATAGCTTTCATTTTTACTATGCCCATATGCGATGCATGCAAAAAACTAACAATGTTACTTCTTAGTTTGGAAGGTATAACAACCCTATATCCCCAAAACAGACTGTTAGATTCAATAGACATTTCGTTTCTCTTTAAGAAATATGGCCATAATTCGGAAGCTGTGCACTTAGTAGGCCAGCCTGATTCAATGTATTTACGCACTTTTTGTAAAACCTCGTCTTTTTCAGTTTCTAAACTAATAGTTGCAAAATTTAATATTTTTCTGTCAGTAAGAACTTTGTTCACGTAATTTACGTATAAATTTTTTGGAAAGTCATTTGGTTGCACGTCTGAATTCCCAGGGTATCTTGAAAAATAATCGGCTATATTACCTTTTGATTTAATATGAGAAATATTAAATTGATAACCTGACAAGGTTAGTGCTATACGTTGCAATCTATTTGACGCCATTACGGGGATCCCCTTTTTAGGGTTAAAAATATGCTGCAAAGGTTTGTTATCCGTAACTAACGTGAACTGACGCCCGTACAGATACTGGTGAAACTTTTTAACACCATACATAATTGACACGGCTTCACGATCTAATTGCGAATATCTCTTTTCCGTGTCTGTTAATGCTCTGGAAGCGAACTCAATGGGTCTTTCTTCGTTATTCGCGTCCACCTGTGACAACACAGCTCCTACTCCTACAGGACTGGCATCCACAGTTAATTTAGTTTCAAAATTTGCATTAAAATGTGCTAAGCAGTTTTTTCCTACTAGTCTACTTTTTAACTTTTCAACAGCCACCGAACATTCTCGAGTCCATTTAAATTCAGTACTGGCCCTGAGTAACTGATGTAAAGGGTGCAGCAATGTGGAAACGTCTGGCAAAAACCTTCTGTAAAAATTGACAACGCCTAAAAATGCTTGTAGCTCTTTGACATTGTTCGGATTTGAAATTTTAGAAATCGCAGTAATTTTTTCAGGGTTCATATGCAAGCCCCTTTTGTTAATAACATGACCCAAATATTTAATTTCTTTACAGAAAAATTCACATTTTTCTGGTGACAACTTAAAACCGGCGTTGCTTAAAATATTTAGGACCCGTTCGAGACGTTCGTTGTGCAGCTTGCGATCAGGGGCGCTTATTAAAATGTCATCTAAAAACACCACAACGCCGTCTAAGCCTGCCAACAACGAATCCACAATCCGTTGAAAAATCGCGGGAGCTGAAGCTAAACCATATATGAGCCTGGTATACTGAAACAGCCCTTTAGACGTAGAGATAGTTGTATACTTGCGAGATTCCTCATCTAAATCTATTTGCTGGTACGCCCTACTTAAGTCTAGTTTGTTAAATTCCACCCCACCATGTAATTTAGAAAAAATTTCTTCAATTCGAGGCAAAGGATATTTTTCTACCATTAAGTATGGGTTCAACGTTACCTTAAAATCTCCGCAAATCCTTACGCTACCATTTTTCTTTAGTATTGGGACTATGGGTGTTCCCCATTCGCTGTATTTGACCGGCTTTAAAATTTTCATTTTTACTAATTGATCTAGTGCTAGCTCTACTTTTTCCTTCATTGCTAAAGGTAAAGGTCTAGGCCTGAAAAATTTTGGAACGGCATCCTCTCTTACTTTCAACACGGCTTTACTCATTTTGAAAAGCCCCAAACCACCATCAAACAATTTCTTAAAGTTTTTTGTAATTGGATTTACCGCTTGAATTTCGGATGAATAATTTATGTTACAAATTTCTATTCCAAACGCTTTTATAAAGTTTCTGCCTAACAGTGGTGGACCACCATGTTTAATCACAACAATTGGAATGAGTTTTCTTTTATTACCGTATTCTACTAACACATCACAAGCTCCCATCGGAATTATATTTGTACCGTTATAGGCTTTCAACACCATTTCTACTTTACGAAGACGATAATTACTAAAAATAGCTTTATATGTTTTTTCCGAAATTACATTATTTTCTGAACCCGTGTCCAACTCCATATCAAAAGGATTGTTATTAATAATTACCTTAATTTTTATGGGCCCATCTTCTGGACTTGTTAAAGAAAATAAACTTAACTCTCTATCAACATTTTCTAAAAAATTAAATTTTTTAATTTGACACATTTTTTTCAAATGTCCCCTTTGATGACAGCTGTTGCACTTATAATTTCTAAACTTACATTGCTCGCTTTTATGACTTTTATGGCCGCAAACTTCACAATTTTGGTCGTCTTTCTTGTGACGCTGTTGATGTACCATATTTTGAGAATCCCTTTTATCTCTGCCGCCATTTGCTTTTCTGATGAAATTGACCTGCTCTTCCTTTACCGTCACTGTGTCATATTGGTGTTTCGCATACTCAGTATTGTTGGCTATTTCAACTGCTTTGTCGAGCGAACACTCCACTGACTCCAAAAAGATTTTGTCCCGGGCTGGACCTTTTTCCAATCCCATTACAAATTTATCACGAATTGCTGTTGATAAATTTGCACCAAACTCACAATTAATTGCCAATGATCGAACACGTACGGCCCATTCGTTTATTGTCTCCGTAGATAATTTCGAAGCATTGTAAAATTTATACCTCTCTGCAAAACCTGATGTTGGCGACTTGAAATGTTTTTTCATTACCTGCACACACTTATCATAAGTTGTTGCAGCATCTTCTATTTTTTCCGGACTCACTAAATTTCGTAACAACATATACGATCCGTCGCATAAGGACGTCAGCAAAATCGCCTTCTTTTTGACAACATTAGTTATATCATTTGCCACTAGAAATTGTTCCATCTGATTCTCGAATATTGACCAATTGTTCTGGGTATGGTCAAAGCTCGGCACTTTACCAATTATTTGTGCTATTTGTGTAGTTGCCATTGATTTATCTTCGACTTTATATACTCTTAACAATTTATTGCAACAAGTATTGAATTTCGTTTTAAAATTGTTTTATCCTCGTCGCCACTGTAATAAACTCAGCTTTTGATAAGTAAGAACCAGAGTTTATTATATTAAAAGTATGTATATATTTTCTTTCAATTAGTTAATTCTTAATTTTAATGTTGTTTCTTTACTGAATAATTAGTGAGTGACTTAGTTATAAATTGTACAACTTAAGTAGACAGTAAAATATTGGTTACAGTTATCCCTTTGTTTCCAAAAATGCATACACACAATATGATCAGTACTGAGTAACAATAATAATAATGAGCGAGAGTAATGATAATAATTATGTTAATGATCTTTAATAAGCTTACCGATCATAATAATAACTTATACTGATCTAGACTATGTTAATACCCTACACTATTAATTAAATGCAAAATATTCTTGCAGATTTAAGTCATCACAATGCGGACAATTTTTTTAAGAGCGGCATAAAAGGTAGGTAAATTAAAAAAATTGTAAATTTTCACTAATCTCTTTCTTTTTTTGCATGTTATAAATCCCAATTTTGAAAAATGTTTTTTTCGAGGCTCCTCCAGAAGTAAGTAATCTTAAAGATTTATTATTATTTTTTAAATCGAAGTATTTAATTTGCAGGTTGGAATCGCTACAGTGTGGGCAACATTTTTAAGGGAAGCAGCAAATGTAAGTGTATATATCGCTCCTTTATTGCAGCGTAGTCATATCTCAAAAAACATGATTTTAGAGCTAAGAATGCAGAATTATTCATCGTATCGTTCTTCATCTTTTATAAAAAATTCATATAAAAATATTGTTTACTCATGAGAGGAGAATATTTTTTTGTTTTTCCATTTATAAACTTTAAACTCCTTTTCTGACGAACGAGTTTTTTTTTGAGATATGACTACGTTGCAATAAAGGAGCGATATGTGTATAGTAAGAATATTTCTTCCAGAAAAACAAAAGAACAAAAAAAAAACGAAAAATATAAATATGTATACAAAATAAAAGTTATAAAAAATTTTTTGTGTATAATTTGTATTATTCTTTTTTATTTTAAATCTAGAGTAAGCGTGAGCATGCCAGGTAACCGTAAGAAAAATTTTAATATTAATTTTTAAATTCCATAATTGTAAAATGCATCTTTTTGGAGGAGTTTCAGGAGTTTCTTTCTTCGAAAAATAATGAATTATTTCAAATTATTATAGATTCCTTAAATCATGTGAGCAAAAGAGATAAATATAATATGATTAGAAATAATTTAACGAACAAAAGAAAAATCTGTAGTATGGCAAAATACTTGTTGAGATCAGGCTAGGTTAAAAATACTGATTTAGGCAAATCTGAACTTGCCGAAAATATTATTTACAATATTATTGATATGAGTTCAGAAAATGAAATACTATTGGAATGTGATGAAGTGTTGGAAAATAATATTTTAAACAAACATTTAACTTCCAGAAATGAAAATTCAATTTCATGCATATCTGAAATTTTAGATGGCAATAATAGTATTTTGGAAACTGAAAACTTACTTTCAGATGTATTGAGAGATTCAATTAATGGAAGGGAATCGAAAAAGTCGTATCCATTACTAAACAAACGACGTTCGAATTTCAATGAATTTATTCTTCAGAATAAAGATGTTTATGAGCATATAAAATCAATTGACGATTTCAAAACGGTCAAGGATGGCTTAAACCAAGTTCTTGACAAATTAAAAGTTGAAAATAATAATATTGAATAATAAAATGGTAATATAATTTACAATACTCTTGAGGTTTCTAATAAGGAACAGAAAAAGGGAAAGAATAAACGCGATCATACTCCAGGTCCTTTTGAAATAACTGATGATTCCTTAAGTGTGTCAAAGTTGTTGAAATACAGAAAAGCGGCCGATCCCGATGAAAAGTGCGATAGAATTGTGCTACAGGGTGAGTTAAAATCGTCGAAACCGAAGAGAATATTTAAAAAAAATATTTTCGATTGCACTTTTACAATAAATTTAGATATTTTAAAAGATTCAACTTACATTGAAATTAGTTATAAGAAGATTCTTGAAGATTTAGTAAGAGAAGAATATTTAAAGCATAACATTTTATGTTTCTATCGCCTTATCCCTATCAAAGAGAATACATTCTTATATGCTTATTGCAAATTTAATGACTCTACCACTTGTAGATTTGAGTTCTATTGGAAATGTTTCCGTTTATAGCACAAAAGAAATCCAGCATGCTAAAGATGAAGTGCACGTTGGTCAGATAAGAGGAGTGAAGATATATGTTTTCAAAAATAGGCTAGAGAAAAATAGTGCATATTTATTCAGAAAACAACAAATCATGAACGCTGCTGATGATATTGCCGAAAAAGGCAACTTTCAGGGTATTCATAATTTGGAGACACTGAGGAAATGTAAGTCTGAAGGAAATTTTGATTTTTATTATCATTCAGATCCATTTTACTCTCTCGTTTTGGTGGAAAGAGGGCCAAATTGAAGGCATTAATGTCTCCTTTAACGTTCTAATGGTCCCGTCCAGGAAGAATACCTGGATTTTTAATTATATCAAAAATAGTATATCTTGTGGAACGAAAAATATTTTTTTAAAACTTTTGTAGTGTACCTCTATAAGTGTACACATACGGAATACCCTAACACACTGAATACCCTAACGGGTGACGATAACAATGCAATTGATCTAATCGATGACCACACAAAAATTGAGTGACATTATTTAAACGTTGCATTAGTTTTGAGTGTGGAATATTTGTTTACATTAAAAGTCATTGTGATTCGTCACTTACAAAATTGTAACATAAACCATTTGTTTTGCATGTCACTGAATGAAAGAAATGTATGATTGTAATAAGCTAGTGTAAGTAAGAGAAGTTAAGAAAGTATTGTTAAGATAGTATATAAACGGCTGAAATTGTTCAATAAAGCAGACTTTTAATCTACAAGCTAAATCGGCAACATCTGCCTTAGTTTTATTTTGAAAGTTCTCCTTTTGCCCTTGCAATTCTGCACAGAACGGCAAAAGCGATAGCGTAGCCAGTGGCAAACTCTGCCGGCTACAAAACACTAGAACCTTTTACACTATTTTGATAAAGAAAAGTCCTTTGACCCACGGTTCTGTTTTCCATACACGAAACCTCCACACTTAGAACCTCCACATGGCGATACTGCCAACCAAACACACTTAGAACCTCCACATGGCGATCCTGCGAACGGACCAATAACCATTTTTGATCCTGCTAAAAAAAAAAAAATTTTTTTTAATGTCGGAAGAATACGTCCCAAAACCATTGAACGCTGTTCAGAGTCCTCCACCATACTACAAAGATTTTATCTCTACTAACAATGGTAGGACCTGTTTGGGGTAATCCCCTTAGCAAAATAAACCAACAGGAGCAAACAATAAATAACAGTTCGGTGGAAATTAATAAAACACCGATACCAGAATATGTTGTAACATTGTTGGTAGTAGGAATTATGAGCAATGTATAATAGCTCATAAGATTAATCAATATTTTAAGAATTACGTAATTAAGCATAATGGTAGAAATAGTAATGCAATAACTGACGTGTAGAAATATGAAACATAAATATTTAATAAGATAACACTAATAAATTTCTTGTTCGATTAAAATATCCTTCATACAAAGTCCATTTAAAGTGAATTATGTAAAATAAAAATTGTAATTATAAAATAATCAAATGGAAAAAAAATATTTCAGATTTAAAAGAATTATTAAGAATTTTAAAGAAGAGTCCAGGAAGGACATATACACAAAAGACGATAGAAAATAAATTAGAATATATAGAAGGTATAAAAGAAAATTTCTTGATAGCTGAGATTGAGGAAGAAGACAAAGAAGCAGCAATAGCCCTCAAATTAGAATTCACTACCATTTACGAAACAGTAAAACAAATATTAATTGAAAGTTCAAAAGAACCATTAGAAAAAAATAACGAAATGGCAGCATTTAATTTAGATACGGTTTCAAAATCTCTCCCACTATTTGCTGGCAACTACATAGAATTAGAAAGTTTCCTTATAACAGCAGAACTTATCAATAAGACTTTGTCAGAAACAGCAAAAGTAGATTTTCTACAATATGTCTATTATGCTAAACTAACTTCTAACGTTAGAACTGCAATAGGTTCATACACAAAACCAGAAAATTTTGAAACATTGAAAGACTTGCTAAGGCATAGATACAAAAATACAAAATCAATTCCAGAACTACAGGCTAAGTTGAGCATTTCATATCAAGGAAAATTGTCAGTACAGGCATACAAAGAAAAAATAACAAGTATGATAGATAATTTGAACATTTTAGGAATAGAAGAATTAGGAAATAGTGCTACAGAAGCAGAGAAAAATGTAATAATTAGACTAAACAACAAATTAGCGCTAGATACATTTAAAAAAGGGTTGAATGAAAACTTTAAATCGACCATATATGCTGCTCGACCAAACAACTTGCAAGAAGCATCTGACCTTGCATTAGAAATAGAGAATGAACAAAAAGTACCAAATAATTCAATTTTACATCTTAGAAAAGAACTACCACGGTATCAACAAAGAAATCACAACACATTCAATACTAACAGAAATAACTTCAATCAAAATTTGAACAGAAACAACAACTATAACAAAATTAATAACTTTAACAGAAACAACAATTATAACAATAATAATAACTTCAACAGCAATTACAATAACAACAATAACATTAGAAATAATAGAAACAACAACTACAATAATAACACAAATAATAACTACAATAGGAACAACAATTTCCGACCAAACAATTATAACGCAAATAGCTATAGAAATAACACTAATAATAGGAACCGAAACAATAACACTAGGCACATACACACAATACAAGATGCGGGAAACGCACTAGGCCAGGGATACTTGGATATCCCGGAGAGCCAAAATTAAAAATTCATAAAATATCCGACAACAACACAAACTTCATAATCACGAAATACAAAAACAGACAACTTACATTCCTTGTTGACACAGGCGCAGACATCTCACTCTGTCGCATGCAAAAAGAATTTGAAGGTGAACAATACAATCCAGAAGAAAAATGTAAATTAACGGGTATTACAACAGAAGAAATTTATTCTTTAGGTACAGTAGAACTAGAATTAACACTAACAGACGAAAAATTAGAACACACTTTCCACTTAGTAAAATCGGACTTTCCAATAGACACAGACGGGATAATAGGTAGAGATTTCTTAAAGCAATTTTTTTGTAAAATAGACTACGAAACATTTACAATTACATTACATACAAATGATAACGACATAACACTTCCAATGCAAACGAAAGCATACAATATTTCAACAATAACTATACCACCAAGAACTGAAATGATTCATGCAATAAAATTAAACTTGACAGAAGACTCCGTAATATTTAACAATGAATTGCAAGACGGCATTTTTCTTAGTAATTCAATAGCACCAAAAAACGGAATGACACACATTAAAATATTAAACACAACGAACGACACAGTAACTTTAAAAGGCATTCAACTCCAAACCGACAAACTAAAAAACTATGAAATATTAAATTACAACTATGAAAACAATAACAAACGTTTTGAGCAAATACTGGAAGACTTAAAAATAAACAACAAAGATGAATATGCAAAAACAGAACTAATTAAAATATTCAAGAAATATCAAAACGTATTCCACATAGAAGACGAAAAATTAACAGTAAACAATTTCTACAACAAAAAAATCACGACCTCAGACAACACACCAGTATACATCAAAAATTATAGACTACCACATGCACAACAGATATAATCAATGAACAGGTGCAGAAAATGCTTAATGATGACATAGTAGAACCATCAGTTAGCCCATACAATGCTCCACTTCTTTTGGTACCAAAAAAGGACTTGGAAGACAAGAGGAAATGGAGATTAGTAGTAGACTTTAGAAAGCTTAATGACAAAATTGTAAGCGATAAATTTCCACTAACTAGACTAGAGGATATTTTAGATAAGCTAGGTAGAGCGAAATGGTTTTCTACACTTGACATGACTAGTTCATTTCATCAAATCAAATTAGACAAAGATTCCAGACCGTTAACAGCCTTTTCTACACCACAAGGACATTACCAATTTAAGAGATTACCTTTCGGACTAAAAATCTCATCAAACAGCTTTCAAAGAATGCTCACAATAGCACTCTCAGGACTTGAATCAGAAGCATTCCTTTATGTAGATGACATAATCGTATATGGATGCAGTTTAGATCACCACAACCAAAACTTAGTTAAAGTATTAGATAGACTACAAAAATACAATCTGAAATTAAATCCCAAGAAGTGTTGTTTTTTAAGACCCGAAGTAGTTTATCTAGGACATTTGATAACAAAAGACGGCGTAAAGACAGATCCAGCCAAACATGACGTAATAAAAAATTACCCAATACCAAAAAACGCGGACGACACAAGACGATTCGTTGCATTCTGCAACTATTACAGAAAATTCATACCAAACTTTGCAGACATTGCCAAAAATTTAAACGCACTTTTAAGGAAGGATAAGAAATTCTTATGGACGGAAGAATGTCAACAATCTTTTGATACGTTAAAAGAAAAACTAATGAACCCACCTGTACTACAATATCCAAATTTTAACAAACCATTTATTCTGACAACTGATGCATCCAATTATGCATTAGGAGCAGTATTATCACAAGGAGACATAGGACAAGATTTACCAATTTCATACGCAAGTAAATCACTACAAAAACATGACATAAATAAACCAGTAATTGAAAAAGAACTTCTAGCAATTCACTGGAGTATCAATTATTTTAGACCTTATCTATACGGCAGAAAATTCATAGTAGTAACAGACCATAGACCATTAATTTCACTTTTTACACATAAAAATCCTTCATCGAAAATGACAAGAATTAGACTAGACTTAAGTGATTATGATTTTACAATTATTTACAAAAAAGGAAAAATGAACACTAATGCTGACGCACTTTCCAGAATAGAAATAAATTCTGAAATACTAAAACAAATGATACCAAAAGATGATAACAAAATATTAATAACAACAAGGGCAATGAAAAATAAAAGTAATGAGGCAAATAACATAATTAACAATGAAGATAAGAATAATAAAAATAAACCGCGCGCGAAAGATAATGTTATGGAAGAATGCAAATCTCAGAAGTCTGATCAACTTCAAATATGGGAATGCATATCCATTAACGATATAAAAAATATGAAAAAATTGCAATTTAATAAAATAGATAATATCAAAGACAAAAAATTTGATATAAATGAAAATGAAATATTTATTGAGAATAATATTGTGCACATAGGACGTGATGATAATTCTGCGAAACCAGTTTCGACTATGAAGAAATCACGCTCCAAAGATATAGATTAAAAAGAAAATGAAGAAAATAAGCATGCAGGAATCAGCGATAACTCAGCGAAACTAGATTCGATTCTGAGGAAGCTGATATCCAAATTAAAGAAAGAAAATATAAAAGAAGTAGCATTACGTAATGATGACAAAATATTTAAAATATATGAAAAAGATGAATTTAAAAAAGCATATGCCAAAATAAAAATAATTAATAAAAGTCCTCAACTAAAAATACTAATATAAGTTATGGTAAACAATAATTAAAAATAATATAATTAATATTGCAACGTTTGCCAAATCAAAAAGCAGGAAATCAATAAATAAAAAATATTGTAACTTTTTTCATATTGTTAAAATTATTAAGAAAAGGGCAATAGCCAGACAAACTGCAACTTTGCAACTTTTACACAAGCAGTTGCAACATAAAATTATTTGGAATTTTATTTGGATCAACTAAATAAATATTATTTGTAAATTTTGCGATTGCAAAATTATCAGGAATTCCAAATCACGCCACATTTGGAAGTAAGCTAAGAATAGGGTATAAGTAAAACTAATTTTAAGTAATCATTTGTCAATTATTTACGATAATTACCAATAAACGCGTCGGTAGCGGCGCAACAAAAATTTATTTTTTTATTTTCTATAAAAAGAAAATATTAATTGGCGCCCGAGCAAATCTAAACGCGTATCTTTCATTACGAAAAGCCCTGAAGTAGTGCGGTAACGAAAGTAAAAATTATCCTCGCGTATCCTTGTAGTGTAAAGCAAGGACGAAGATAAAAATCAAACGCGTATCCTTTATTACAATAAGCCCTGAAGTAGTGCGGTAATAGAAGGGAAAATTATATCCTCGAGTATCGGAAAGTGATCAGTAGTGAAAAAAAGAAAAATCTAGTAAAAAGGCTCCTGAGTAGCTTAGCAAAAAGGGAGGTATTACGTACCAGCCTTACTAGTAATAACAATATCCTATATGAACTATCTGTAAATTAATTTTGAACAATAAAAAGACGAGTAAAGAAGTGCATGCTAGAATACAAAGGCAATTAAGCTATAATATTAAAGTGTAAAAGTGACTTACGAACAGAAAAGTACCAACTATCTGTGAATTAATAAAAAGACGAGTAAAGAAGTGCATGCTAAATTACAGAAACAATTAAGATAAAATATTAAAGCGTAAACGTGACGAACTATCTGTAAAATAATTATAAAAACTCTAACAATAAAATTGCAAATGAAATACAGAAACGATTAAGCTAAAATAATATATTATAAAGAGTCACTTGTATCGAAGTCGAATCAAAATTGATTGAGGAAAGAACGCAAAGCAGGAAACCGAAGTATCAATCGCCGTGTTAAATAGGGAGCCCTAGGAAACAAAACAACACCCTCAGCAACATACAACATTGCAACAGCCGCAGCCATACCATAAAGAAGACAACAAAGAAACTATATTAAATCAAGGTAGAATATAATATAAGTTGTAGTAGATCTTTAATTTTTATTTTATTGACAATACTCTAAATTTACATTATTGTGTCAAAAGTTTTAAATAAAAAGTTATTATATACTTGGAAATAATATTTAATATATGAAAAAAAGGAAAAAAGAGACAATCTATATGAAAATAAATCCTTGTAAAATAAATTAGAAAAAGTGCCCCTTGGGAAGAAGAATTAAATAAAAAATTGTTATACACTTGAAAATAGTATTTAATAGGAAAAAAAGGAAAATAAAGAAAAGAGGAGATAATCCATATGAAAATTTAAATAAAACCTTGTACAATAAACTGGAAAAAGCTTCTTGGGAAAAAGAATTAAGTAAAAAAGTGTAGATTGTACCTATAGGGGAAATTTTTTAAGACATGTCAAACCCAGAGAATTTAGTTAGACCACCCGTCCTTTCCCAGGCTAATAACCGTCCTGCCAATGCGCAGTTAAGTTTAGAGGATTTAAACGCTTTAATAGCAAATGTAGCGACAGAAGTTTTTAGGAGGCAAGGACCGGGAATTATACAGGAAACCCTCAACCCTGAAGCGGGACATGGTATAGTTAGAGATCAGGTAATAAATGAAGAGTATAGAAACAACCTTGGGGATCTTGATAAGATCCCCGATATCGTAAAAAGTTTGCGCGAATTCTCAGGAAGACAAGGTGAGTTTGGCTCTTGGAGGAAGAGTGTGGAGCGCGTTTTACAGATATACGAAAGTACAAGGGGTACACCGAGGTATTATGGCATTTTGAATACGGTCAGAAACAAGATAGTGGGAGACGCGGACATAGTCCTCGAATTTTATAATACGCCCCTGGACTGGGTGGCAATTTCAAAATGTTTAGCAACGCATTATGCGGACAAGAGAGATCTTGCGACTCTCGAGTACCAAATGACTTCGCTTATACAAGGCAAGTCGTCGGTACAAGAATTTTATCAGCGTGTTTATAAACACCTTTCATTAATATTAAACAAATTAGGATGCTTGAGTGCATCAAATGAATCAATATGCCTACTTACGCAAACGTATAGAGATAAGGCACTGGACACCTTTATTAGAGGTCTGAACGGTGACCTACCTAAGCTTCTCGGAATGAGAGAGCCATCGGACCTCCCGCAGGCCCTCCATTTATGTTTAAAGCTCGAAAACCAGACGTATCGAGCAAACTATGCTCAGAATACTAATTTCAGCGGAAGGGGCAGCAATTTCCGAATGCAATCCCCTCCACTACCACCTCGCAGCCGGCCAGGATTTCAGCAATCCCATTATAACAGAAATTCACAAATACCATCTCGCTCCCAACCAATGGCATTTTATCCCCAGCTAGCTCATGTACCACGAAGTTCCCAGGAGCAATTCAGATCTTCTAACCATCAGGATCTTAGTTTTGGCAAATCTTTCGGCCACCAGCCACAGGCCCCACCTAGACCTCTAGTTCCGAAACCACAACCTAGAGCAGAACCGATGGAGATTGACGAATCTATGAATAGCAGGAGAATCAACTATATGAATAGACCGAAGCCAGGTTATACCTTTGATAGGCCACCGGCATCAGTTAATCAACCTCAACGTAAAATCGCACGGAATTTTCACATAAATTCTGAGTATTCACAATATGAGGCAAACGCAAATCAAGAAAGAAATCAAGAGGAGGAGACTTTCGAGGATTACTTGGCCTCCACGCAAGAACCGACAATGCTTGAAAGCCAGCACTTAGAATTTAGTGATATTCATTTTTTAGGATAACAAGCCCCTCGTTGCCCTATATAGAGTGTAAAACGAGGAGCGGTGACATTTTGAAAATTCTTATTGATACAGGGTCGACAAAGAACTACATACAACCACAATTTGTTGAAAAACCCCTAGCGAATAAAGAACTCTTTTATGCAAAATCTGTAGCAGGTGATGTAGAAATCAGGGAACACACTTTTGCTAATTTGTTTAACTTAAATGATAAAATAAAATTTTATTTAATGCCTACATTGAAATCTTTTGATGGCATAATAGGGAATGAAACATTACAAGAACTTGAGGCAGTCATTCATACCAGTAAAAACTTCTTACAAGTTAAAGACGGCGTTAGAATCAAAATCAAACAACTAAGGACCCACTCTCCTATTAACTCGATAGAAATTCATGACGATAACCTAACCCCATTACAGAAAGAAAAACTAAAATATATAGCCGGGAAGCACCCTAAACTTTTCGCGGACCCGGACGAAAGCCTGACATTTACAACGAAGGTAGTCGGTGAAATACGCACTAATACGGACACCCCTGTCTACACCAGACTTTACCCTTATCCGGCATCGTTGAAAACCGAGATTGAAAAACAGGTTGATAAACTGCTACATGATGGCATCATTAAGCCCTCACGCTCTCCATACAACTCTCCCGTGTGGATAGTCGGCAAGAAACCTGATTCGGAAGGCAATAAACAGTACAGAATGGTAATAGATTACAGAAAACTCAATTCTGTAACTATTCCAGACCGTTACCCAATACCCGAAATAAATATTGTAACATCTCAGCTAGGTGAGAATTCTTTCTTTTCTGTAATCGACTTAAAAAGTGGCTTTCACCAGATACCACTAAAACCAAGCGATCGCGAAAAAACAGCGTTTTCCATTTGTAATGGCAAATTTGAATTTACTCGCCTACCCTTTGGCCTTAAGAACGCGCCGTCAATTTTCCAACGAGCCCTTGACGATATTTTACATAAGTATATAGCAAAAATTTGCTATGTATACATTGATGATATAATCATCTTTAGCAAAACAGAGAGCGAACACTTCGATAACATAGAGAAAATTTTCAAAACCTTAGAGGAAGCAAACCTAAAGGTTCAGCTGGACAAATGTAAGTTCCTGCAGAAGGAAGTTGAGTTTTTGGGTCATATTATCTCTGAGAAAGGTATACGTACAAACCCCGCTAAAGTCAAGGCGATATCAGACTTTCCTGAACCTAAAACCCTGAAGGAACTTCGATCCTTCCTAGGACTATCGGGGTATTATAGGAAATTCGTAAGGAATTACGCTAAGTTAGCCAAGCCCCTAACGTCGCTTTTAAGAGGGGAAGATGGGCGAATATCGAAAAGAAAATCCTCTCAAGTGCCGATAAAATTAGACTTTGAAGCCAAAGAAGCATTTAGGAAGATAAAGCATTCCTTGGTTTCGGATGATATAGTATTGGCATATCCCGATTTTACAAAGGATTTGGAACTCACAACCGATGCGTCCAAATTCGCGTTAGGCGCCGTTTTGTCACAAAACGACAAACCTATCGCATTTATCTCCAGAACTTTGCATAAGGCGGAAGAGCACTATGCTGCCAACGAAAAGGAGCTCCTTGCTATTATTTGGGCACTTAACTCGTTTCGAAATTACCTTTATGGCTCTGTAAAAGTAAAAATATACACAGATCATCAGCCGCTGATCTATGCCTTAAGTAACAAAAACAATAATAGCAAGATGAAGCGGTGGAAAGCCATCTTGGAGGAGTACGATTATGAGCTCTTATACAAGCCAGGCAAAGCAAATTTCGTAGCCGATGCCCTTTCAAGAATACCAGTTGAAGGTGACATTAACACCCTGTCTATCGCTACAAACAGCGCCGAGAGTTCATCCCACAATTTGGTAAGACATGTAGATTCACCGATAAACGCTTTCAAGAATCAAATTTTTCTGAATATTGGACCCACACCCGACTACAAATTTGAAATCATTTTCCCAACGTATCACAGACACACAATAACCCAGCCATACTTTAATACAGAAAATCTAGTTAGAATTTTAAAAAAATATATGTATCCATCTATTATAAACGGAATAAAAACAACAGAACCTGTCATGGGAGTAATACAAGAGGTATATACGGATCACTTTACGAATTACAAAGTTAGGTTTGCAAATAAACAAGTAACTGATGTCAGAAGTGAACAAGAACAGGAAGAAATAATCGTAAGTTTTCACAAGCGAGCGCACAGAAACGCAAGAGAAAATAAGATACAAATACTTGAGAATTATTATTTTCCTGCCATGGCCAGAAAGGTAAAGAACCTTATTAAAAAATGCGTAATATGTAAGGAGAACAAGTACGACCGTCACCCCATGAAGCAACAGATACAGGCTACGCCTATACCACAATTCCCAGGGCAAATAGTCCATTTGGATATATTTTTAGTTGGAAAGGAATTAGTACTGACCGCAATGGACAAATTCTCCAAATACGCCATTGCACGGCCTATAAGATCCAAAGCGACTGAGGATATAAGACAACCCCTGAGGGATATTCTTTTCTCATTCTGTCCTGAAACTTTGGTTATGGATAACGAGAAATCGTTTAACTCGGAATCTATTAAATTTATGATTGAGAATGAGATGGGGATACAAATTTTTCGAACAGCCCCATATACAAGCTGTTCTAACGGACAAGTAGAGCGGTTCCACTCCACTCTCCAAGAAATTATGCGTTGCCTCCAAAAAGAGCAAGCGTACCGGTCATTCCAGGAATTACTAGACTCCTCAGTAAAAGAGTATAATTTCTCTATTCATAATGTTACGGGAAGAAAACCAATAGAAGTTTTTTTCGGTAGACGAGTCAGCACCAATCCAGAGCAACTCCAAGAAGATAGGGAAGAAAATATAAAAAAAACTGATAGAAAAACAAAAAAGTGACCTTACCTATCATAATGCAAATAGGGAACCACCAAGGGAATATTCGGAGGGAGACGAAATATTCATAAAAATAAATCGAAGGCTAGGAAATAAGTTGTCACCTAGGTATAAAAAAGAAATAGTTGCTCAGAACTACAATACAACAGTTAAAACTAAATCGGGAAGAATAGTGCACAAAAGCAATATTAAACGCACCTAAGAAAAGTATAACAGACTAATACCTCTTTTTACAGGACCAAAAGGAAAGATGACGAAAATCTTGTCGATTATCGCTGCTTGGACACTAATGACGAATGCTCAGCAGTTGGACGTACAAGACCTGACTAATAACAATGGGTACATTCCCATTAAGACTGGTGAGGTACAGACCATTGACCACTACGACAAAGTCTTACATTTTATTAATTTAACTACATACGAAGAAACGATAGACCTTATCTCCACAAACATAGGAAATTTGAAAACTGCAACATTTGAGGACAATCAGCTCTTGAACGCCGTGAAAGGAAATTTTCTCTTGCTCAAGACAAGGATAAACAACTTACACAGTTTTCGTAGGGAAAAACGCGGACTCATTAACGTATTGGGTAAAGGACTAAAATATATCGCGGGTTCAATGGACAGCGATGACGAGAAGGAAATAACAGACGCTATAGAAAAAATACAGAACAATGAAAAGACTAGTAACGAAACAATGAATAAATTAATACTTGTAAATAGTTTAATGACAGAACACATTAAAAATATAACTAACCACATAAACTCTCAACAAATCCTTATTAGTGACTATATTAATAAATTTAAAGATTATATTCAAAATAAAATTCAAATGATAGACGATGAGGTACAATTTATGCAACACATATACAGAATTAACAATGACGTACTGCTATTGAACAATCACATAGAGGACATCGGACGAATTATATTTTCATGCAAATTAGGCGTAATTCCTACCGATATATTAACACAAAAAGAAATTGACTTAATTACAGACTTTAACAGCTATAGTAAAATAAGGGTCGTGGTGCTTTTTCATGATAATAATATAATCCTGACACTATTTATACCTCAATTCTCTTCTAATTTACTATCTAGAATAATTTTTGAGCCATTGCCAAACATCTTCAACAAATCAATAATTCTGAACCAATATGAAATATTAGCGGATGACGATAATAATATTTTTGACATTAATGTAAAAGATAATTTAGAAAGGAACTTAGTTGCCTTAAAAGATAAGTGTATCACTAATATATTAGAATTTAAAGAAGCACAATGCGAGTTAGTAGAATTTGAAGATTTTCCAGTAAAAGAAATTGTACAAGGGATTATTATATTAAAACACTTTGAAGGAAACATAATTCATGACTGCGGTAGAATGAAAATAAAACAAAATGGGACATTCCTAATTAAATTTGAAAATTGTAAAATTAATGTATTGAATAGAACTTATACTAATGTTAATATGAAGGTACACGATACTTTTGTCCTACCAAACCTAATCACAAAAATTAAACAAAATAATGTAACAAATCATGATTTCAAACTCGAAAATCTATATTTAAAGCAACTAGAACATGAGAACAATATTAAGATTCTAGTTCATAAGAGTAAAAATAGTAATATCATTAGTCTAGGCACAGATGTGGCAATAATAATCATCGTTATAGCATTTGTAATTATTATTAAGCATAGGAAAAAATGGTATAATTTGTCAAAACCACAAATAATAACAGGTGAAAAAAGTGGACCATTTTTGCAAATTATGACACCCCAAATAAATTAATCGATTGGGGACAATCGATATAAGAGGGGAAGAGTTATGGTAAACAATAATTAAAAATAATATAATTAATATTGCAACGTTTGCCAAATCAAAAAGCAGGAAATCAATAAATAAAAAATATTGTAACTTTTTTCATATTGTTAAAATTATTAAGAAAAGGGCAATAGCCAGACAAACTGCAACTTTGCAACTTTTACACAAGCAGTTGCAACATAAAATTATTTGGAATTTTATTTGGATCAACTAAATAAATATTATTTGTAAATTTTGCGATTGCAAAATTATCAGGAATTCCAAATCACGCCACATTTGGAAGTAAGCTAAGAATAGGGTATAAGTAAAACTAATTTTAAGTAATCATTTGTCAATTATTTACGATAATTACCAATAAACGCGTCGGTAGCGGCGCAACAAAAATTTATTTTTTTATTTTCTATAAAAAGAAAATATTAATTTATATAATGCCCCAAAAAAAATTACGGATGACATTTTAAAATATAAACTAATAAACGATTTCCACAATACCACACACGCAGGCCACTTAGGAATACGAAAAACAATTATCAAACTAAAACAACGATACATTTGGAAAAATATGAATAAGATGGTAAAGAAATTTGTATCATGCTGTGACAAATGTAAAATAAATAAGCAAACAAAACACACAAAAGAACCACTTACAATAACTAATACACCAAACAACAGTTTTGAAGTGATTTCAATAGATACCGTAGGTCCTCTTAGAATATCAAATAACTACCGATACATTCTAACAATGCAATGTGAACTGACAAAATTTGTCGTTGCACACCCAATGCCAACAAAAGATGCAATAACAACAGCAAAGACACTAGTAGAACAGTTTATTTTGAAATATGGTCAATTTAAAGTACTTAAGTCAGACAGAGGAACAGAATTTACAAACGAAGTTATGCGTAACATATGCTCGCTACTTCAAATCAGCCAAATATTTTCAACCCCATACCACCATGAAACGTTAGGTTCAATAGAAAGAAACCATAGGGTTCTAAATGAGTTTTTGCTAACCACAGCAAATGACTATGAATGGGACACATGGATTCCATATTTTGCTTTTGCTTACAATACAGCTCCACATATAGATACAGGTTACTCGCCTTTCGAATTAGTTTACGGAAAATTACCAAGTTTACCATCTGACACTATAAATAACAAACAGAAATTTTATAACTACGACGATTATGTGCAAGAATTAAAAATCAAATTACAATTTGCTCTAAATAAAGCGAAAGAACTAACTGTACATACAAAAGAAAAAAGAATTGCTAACAAGAATTACCAAAACAAACTAAACTTAAATGTAGGAGATTTAGTTTTAGTAAAGGTAGAAAATAGAAAGAAAAACCAGAGTCCATATAAGGGACCATATAGAATTGTAAGAAGAAATAATGTAAATACTACTATAGATTATAACGGCACAGAAAAAGAATTGCACAATAATAATTTAAAACCATATAAAACAACATAACTTAAATACTAACTTAATATAAATATCAATAATGTAAATATTCATAAGAAAAGTTTTAACAATCTCATATGTTCATAATTAACTTAATATATCCATAAGAATCTCTGTAACAGTGGTATGCATGCAACAAGAAAAATCACTTCCATAATTTTTCTCTTAAGGGTGAGGGTGTAGTGTACCTCTATAAGTGTACACATACGGAATACCCTAACACACTGAATACCCTAACGGGTGACGATAACAATGCAATTGATCTAATCGATGACCACACAAAAATTGAGTGACATTATTTAAACGTTGCATTAGTTTTGAGTGTGGAATATTTGTTTACATTAAAAGTCATTGTGATTCGTCACTTACAAAATTGTAACATAAACCTTTTGTTTTGCATGTCACTGAATGAAAGAAATGTATGATTGTAATAAGCTAGTGTAAGTAAGAGAAGTTAAGAAAGTATTGTTAAGATAGTATATAAACGGCTGAAATTGTTCAATAAAGCAGACTTTTAATCTACAAGCTAAATCGGCAACATCTGCCTTAGTTTTATTTTGAAAGTTCTCCTTTTGCCCTTGCAATTCTGCACAGAACGGCAAAAGCGATAGCGTAGCCAGTGGCAAACTCTGCCGGCTACAAAACACTAGAACCTTTTACACTATTTTGATAAAGAAAAGTCCTTTGACCCACGGTTCTGTTTTCCATACACGAAACCTCCACACTTAGAACCTCCACATGGCGATACTGCCAACCAAACACACTTAGAACCTCCACACTTTGTTCAACATAAAACTTTTGGGCTATATAAATTGCATACCAAAATGAAGGCATTAATGTCTGCTTTAACGTGCAAGTGGTCCCGTCCAGGAATTTGGTATTAAAGAAATTAATTTACTTTAATCTTAATAGTGTGCTATAAGTATTTCATCATAATTCATTGTATTGTTTTAACAAATTTATTCTTTATTTATTCTTATTTATAAAAAATATTGAAATTGTTTGTTAAGTTAGTTTGTTAACTTTAAAATCCTCTCCCATCTAAAAAAAGAAGATCATATATCCACAATAAAATAGCTGTTTTAGATGGATGCTGCAAGAAATTCCACTTTTTAAATTTGGTTGCACTAAAATTTGGCTCTGCAAAGTAAAAATAGAGAAACTATTTTTCGCTCTCTTTAAAATTAGCGAAACAGATTTAGTTTGTTACCGTAGTGTGTCATCTTTACGGAGATATAAAAAACTTTTAATCCTTTTGGCACCTCAAAAAACTTCAAAAATAAAATAATTCTTAACACTAAGTTCAATGTGTGTTGTTGTCTCTCGTTTCTTTTGCTGCTTTTGTAAAAACATAAATAATAATGAGATTAGTTTTAAATTTAATCAATTACATAGATACACGATAAAATGAGGAAAGAAGTTAAAGAAATATGAAGTTAACAATTTACACTCGAAAAATGTTGCAAGTACAATATGATTATTATTTGAAATAATGGTGAAACTTAATGTTTCAATTGGATTTCAGAAAATTTATTGAATAGAATTAAACTGAAATTTTAACCACAAAATATTTTAACATGACATTTTTTGCAAGGTATCTAACCTAAGTTAGTAGTGTAAAAAATAGTTTTCTTCACGAAATTATTTTTAAAATGATTAAGAAATATTATGTACATACATATACATACATATGTATGTAAATGAGGAAAAATTACACTGTGCAACAAATTTCGAGTCATTGCCGCCAGCCTCAACAACTCCAATGGGAAATGAAAGTTCACGATTAACTTAACAAAAATTCCAAAGGTGTTTGAAAACTTAGCTCGAATTTAAAGTTGGGCTATTTTTCACCATTTTTTGCACTATGAGTGAAAGTTAAAAAAAAACCTATATATATATATATATATGAAAGGTGCAGGAGAGTTGAAAAGAAATCTGACAAAAATGTCTATTTCTGAGGATGGTTTCTTTTGATGTCATATCATTGTTTCCAAGTATACATGTAAACTTGGCAATTGGATCAAAAGAAGTAAAGTAAAAATGGGAAAAGATCTCCTCTTTCACAAGAATACCTAAAGAATTATATTTTGAGTTTTTGCATAAAAGACAACAGGTATTTTAAATACAAAGATAAAATTTATGAACAATTGAGAGGAATGCCTATTGGATCACCATCTTCACCGGTTATTGCGGATATAAATATGGAAGAACTTCTGGATACAACAATGGAAAAATTAGAACATAAGCCTAGGGCCATAAGAAAATATGTAGATTACTTATTTTGCATCATTAAAAATAATAGTGTAGGGAGGCACAAAATTGTTTAAATAGCTTCCATGGACGAATCCAGTTTACCAAGGAAATAGAAAAGGATGGAAAACTAACGTTTTAGATATGTATGCTGATTTGGCTGGCTAAGCGCCTCAGGAAGAATAATAAATTTTTATTCAAACCATCCCAAACATGTAAAAATAAACGCAGCACACAATTTTGTTAGAAGAATTTTACTAGTAAGTGATGAAAAATTTCACAAAAAAAATTATAAAAGAATAAAGAAAATACAAATAAGAAATAGTTTCCCGTACATTATGACAATGAATATTATCGAAAACACAGCTAAAAATATTAGTAAGATAAAGACTACAAAATCTGAAAAAATATTTAAGTCATTAATATAGTATGTTCCTGGTTTTTATGAGAGAATCGCACATTGAAATGTTTATGGTAAAGAAAACGTCAGTATTGCACTAAAAACTACAAATACGTTAAACTCTCTAATTACAAAAACGAAAATAGAAAAATTTGACAAGTAAGTGATATACAAAATACCGTGTGGTAGTGACGGAGTAAATAGATGTGAGAATGTATGCGTAGGTACAACAAAAACAAAACTTAGAACAAGATTGGCTGCACACAAATCAAACTATAATAATAAAAACGGAACAACTGGACATAAAGCAGCACTAGCTGCCCACTGTGCAACGAGTGGTCATTCTCCAGATTCAAAATATTTAACTTTTGTCCAAATATATTTTGTGGGGTTTTTAAGCAATTCCTGGATGCTGATTTTAATAAAGGAACAGTTCGAAATTCTTTATCTCTGACAGAATTTTTAAAATGAATGTGAAATTCATCAGATGTTTTATACACCATCACTTTAATTTTTGAAAACGGGACATTTCTAAAGTCCAATTTGTTTGCCACCACAGAGTAAGCATGAAAATCACTTGGAAGCATTTCCAAAATGTTTAATTTTGTTTTTTTGTAGGCATATTTTCAAGCAAAATTTTAAGATGAAGTGGGCTATTAATCTCAATTTGTTTTAAATGCCTATCAATAATACCATGGACGCAGTACACTTCTTGAATTAATGAATGTGCAGCTTCTGAAAATTTTTGTTCTATCATGTCAATGTTACTATTTTTAAGGAACGTTTTAATAGCTGTTGTGTTAATCCTATTTTTGTTTTGCGGAACTCAGGAATCGCTCCATAGTATTAACGATTTAATATTTGGATATTCTTTCACCAATTCCTTTAAAATTTTCATTAACGCACTTGCAATATCATTACCACTGCGACCACTATGAGCTTCCGACCATAAAGCACAATATGTAAATGTTTTTACATTTGGCATGATAACAGTTGCAGTCATATTGCATACATTAATTTTTCTTTTGTAATAATATGTGGATGCATTTCTTTTGGGCAGACTAAAAACGCTTTTCAAATCGTGGCATACGATGCATTTTGTTAGATCGGAATTTAACCTATCTATCTCGATTAACTTTTAATGCATTTTTTCTGCTTTGTGCTCTTCATACATATCTTTTTCATTTGATGTAATTATATTTTCCTTATTATTATATATAACACACTTGTCTCATTGATCTTTCTTTGGTTTATGAAAAGAAATATTAAACTCGTTATTAAACACTTCTCGATAAGTATGTATAGCCACTAGATTCGGATATAATTCAATATACAGGCTGTACAATCTATTTAAATTTAGACTTCTGTCAATATATTTTTTGCTAGAATTTGCTCGATAATAATGCGAATCAATTGTAGGGAAACTGGATATATCTTCTCGCACTTCTGTCAACTTATGGGGTGGAGTAACTCGTTTGACATTTAAACCTTTTTTCTTGGAAGTGGAGAACCTGTTACCGAATCTTTTAAATGTTCGAAGCAGTAGTATATTCTTTTCTGATTAATGGATAAAGTGTTAACAAAAAAAAGTACGGCAAACGCGATATATACGTTGATCTTTTTCGAAGTAGTAAAAATAAGAGTTTTGTTTTGCAGCCGAGTTTCTTCTGCGGCGCTTAACAGGATGTCGAGTAACAAATTTAAAATAGAACATAGTTTTTTCGTTGTCGTTCAGATTCCAAAATGTTTCGTATATAATCATCCGGTCTTCAGGAGTAAAAATGCTTACGCACTTTAAGAAACAGTCGTTGCATGGTTCTTTTATTGTTCTTCCTGGTACTTCCTTTTCTTTTATAGAAACATATAGTTTTCCAGATTCTCTCAGTTCTTTTCTTATATGCGACTTCCATTTATTTTTATTTTTCTGTCTCTTCTTTGGTAATGGGTGTGATTTTTTATCCGATTCAAGAAGCTCGTCTACAATATACTCAATTTCTTCGTAATCAATATTATCGTTTGCCATGGTTGAATTACATTGATTTGGTGGTTGGTCTCCATCTGATTTTCTAAATTACATAAAAAATATCAAACAAGCATCCAGAAACATTAAAATAAAACTTACACTGTGCTATATTCAAAAATGTGCTTCATTTCATCATATTTCATATCGCTTTCTGCCATGACTGATAAACATTATATTGGGCATTCATTTGGTAAATAATGTTATTACATGTGCTGAAATAGATATTAATAAATTAATAATTAAATATGTGATCAATGTTAAAATAATACCTAATGGCATCTTCTGAAATATATTCAATTTCTTCATATTGGATGTCTGAGTATTCCAATTGTGATGTAGATTCTGTTAATGGTTTTTGTGCCAAAAAGTTGTCATGCGGCATCCTAAATTGTACAGAAATATTAGAAAAAATATTCAAGAATATTAAAATAATACTCACTGAGCAATATCCACAGAAAACGGTAGATAAGATGATGAACAATCCATCTATCACGCACTCCCACAGATTCCGAGCACAACTTCTTACTTCGATCAACAAACTAAAAATAGTAGCAAAATCACCTGTTTGCAAGTTTTTTGTGTGTATTGGCGCCAATTTTTTCTTACATTTTCATTTTTTTGTTTTGCTTTACTTTCGTTCAATCGCAATGAGGCAAAACAATAATAACGTTTATTTTGTTATTTTTTTGTGATATAATGGACTCATACGCCAGACATTGGCGTTTGGCGAAAAACAATGTTCATTAAACCTTAAAATTGTGGACGTAGAGCAAAATCGATACTG
This sequence comes from Gymnocheta viridis, assembly GCA_956483585.1. Classification (NCBI taxonomy): domain Eukaryota; kingdom Metazoa; phylum Arthropoda; class Insecta; order Diptera; family Tachinidae; genus Gymnocheta; species Gymnocheta viridis. Next base: position 40,545,738 of record OY101444.1, read on the forward strand.
AATATCTCAAATGAAATGGATATTAGAATCAATAGATCATATTCAAATTATATATATTCCATTCCTAACTCATTTTTTTGGAAAATGGCTAGTGGCTCAAAACTATTCTGAATTGTATATTAACAACACATAAAAAAGCTTTTTTAGTAAACAAAAAACTCTCAACTATTGAACAAAAAAATTAAAAATTAAAATATCTCTAACAAAAACAAAAGAATAGTTTTTTATTTGAAGTTTTTGACCTAGAGCCTGAATAAAACACAAAGGTATATTTGGAGAAAAAAATATAATGTCGAATAAAAAATATACTAAACTAATAAAGAACATTTATCAGTTATTGGTAGTAAAGTAGTAAATTTCCTTTTTTTGTTCAGGATTTGAAACCGTACCCTAACCGGTGGTGGCACGGTTTCGAATCCTAAACTACAATATGCTATTTTTTTAATTTTGATACATTTTAGTTATTTTTATTACTTTTACTTTTAATTTGAAAAACTTTGTTCCACAATTTATTAAAAAACCACGGCACAATCTCATTTATAATATTTTTTTTAATTTTTGCGTTTTTTCCATTTTTTTTAACGATAGGTTAGGTTGCACAGGCTACCGATTGCAAGCAACTGGCTCACTTTGGTCCAGAAAAATAGGTCCCTTTGTGATGCCCGATGTAGACAGTGAAATAAAAGTAATTGACTATCCTATATTGAGGTTAGTGTTGAACCAACCGGTTTTTCGAATAAACTTGTTTATTCCCTTCAGATTGCATTCTGTAAGGTCTGCGAGTTCGGGTAAAGTCGAGTTACCTAGGTACATGGCACTGTGATGAGACAGAGTTCGACATTGATAGAGGAGTTGCTTTACAGTTTCTTCCTCCTCCTTATTAGGAGAACTTTTAAACTCCGGCGGCACTGAGTCTAACTGCCGAGTTCATGGCTAGTAGTTTCACCATTAAATCGGCAGGAAGCCAGTATAACATTGTGAACAAGGCTTTTGATGGGTTGGTACGAGGTGCGCCCGTAATCATCAAGGCCGATGTTCTTAGAATTCTGTCAATGATTTTAGAGTAGGTGGATTTGCCTAGGGCCGGCCACCAGACGATTGCACCATACATTAATATGGGCTTGACGACCATTTCAAAGAGCCAATTGGCTGTTTTGGGGTTGTTTCCTATGGCCTTTTTGCAGGTATAGAAAGCAATAGCGGCCTTCACTGCTCTTGCTTGTACGTTTAGGTGCCACGATAACTTAGAGTCCAGGACGATACTCAGATACTTTGCACTATCGGATAACGTTGAGTCCATTACAGATACACCACCTGGTAATGTGATCCAAAGCTGATTGTAGACGATGCGAAATTGTGTCTGGGTATTTACCCGACACTACTACTGCAACGTCATCTGCGTAGGATACTGTTTTAAATCTATTTCGGTCTAGCTCCAACAGTATCGTGTTTATGGCAACGTTCTACAAGATTGGAGATAAATTCCCACTTTGCGGCGTACCTCGCTTTGCTACTTTATAAATTGTTGAGGATCCCATCGTAAATGTGATGACTCTATTAGTGAATAATTCTTTGATGAGATTGGTTATTGACTAATTTACGTGCAGTCTTACCAGAGCCATGATGATGGTTTCTGGGTTGATATTATTAAAGGAACTTCTGTGTCTACAAAGGCCGCCAGAGCGAATTCGCTGTGCTTTTTGGAGTTTTTAATGTATCCAACAAGCGTGTGTAGTGCCGTTTCAACCGATTTTCCCTTCGTATAGGCATGTTGAGAGGTATATAGTAGGTTCGAGTTTATTACGGATCTAAGGTGTAGATCAATTAACCGTTCTAGTGTTTTTAGTTGGAAGGATGATAGACTGATTGGCCTGAAATCCTTTGCCTTTGTGTGCGTAGTTTTTCCACATTTGGGTATGAAAACCACGGTGCATTTGGTCCATGCTTTCGGAGTATATGACCATGCAAGGCATGCCGAGACTATCCGAGTAATCTATGGGACTATTAGGTCTTCATTCCGCTGAAGGCCAGCAGGTATAAGGCCATCGGGACCCGCTGATTTAAACGGATCAAAACTGTTTATGGCCCATGTAATGTTTTCTCTGTTTATGGGAAATGGGCTATCGTACGATTATATGTGGTTGTCTTGAATTCTTCTGTAAACGGAGCACAACCAGGAAAGTGCGTGTCCATCAGAATTACAAGCGTCTCATGTCCACTAGTAGTCCAACTCCCATCAGATTATTTGATGAAACTGGGAGCTGAAGGAATGGTGGTTAAGATTTTACTCAGTCTGCTGGTCTCTGAGGCGCCCTCCACGTTACTGCAGAAGGACCTGCAGGATTTGCGTTTCTTACCAAGTTTTTGAAAAGCCTACGGCTCTCTTTACGAGCATTTTTTGTCCCTGAGTTTCATCATTGTGGTTTACTCCTACCCCGACAGACAGTAGGTCTGCAAGCTTCAGATGTCGCTAAGTTAAAGGCATTATTAAGATTTTCAACCGCAATATTAATGTCGTGTCTGTCGTTTATGACAGGCGGTTGTGGAATGAATTCAGAGAGAAGCTCTTTTTGCTCCACCCAATTTGTCTTTTTCCTGTTTATTATTGGTACTGGCCTGTTCAGTAGAATTTCTATCTTAAATTCAATATATCTGCGATCAGAGAAAGTACAGTCGTTGGAGAACCTCCATTCTGTGATCATATTCGAGTGCATAGCGCTAAAAAATGTAATATCTAGAACCTCCCTTCTATTTGCAACTACAAAAAAGTGGGTTCTGACCCGAGAGTTGATTATGGCAAAGAATGAAATTAAATAAAGACCCAACCCTTCCGTTTAAGTTCGAGCTTCTCCGAACGATATGATGCGCGTTTGCGTCTGCTCCAATGGTGACTGGCCAATTTTTTTGTATTCACCATTCTAACTGCGCTGCAAATGTTTTCGGGCGGAGATTTACGTTCATTTGCCATGCAGATGGAGTGCTCTCGTCCGTCTCCAGCACTGCGGTTAGTGTGTCTTCATCACTGTAATCAGATAAAATGAAGATGTTTGGATTGCCTTTGGCCAGAATGCATGCTCTAATTTTACTTGACCATTATCATAAAGTAGCCTGAACCCTTTAGCATTAAGTCCGCAAGCCCTGCCTTGGTGAATCCAGGGATCTTGGACTAGGACAAGATCCTCCCCTTTCTCTACTAGGCGGAGGAGCATGGCAGCGGATGCTGCTTTACAATGGTGAAAGTTCACCTGTGTGACACTGGTCATCGTTCGGCATAACTATGACGTTGGCATCCTCCAGGTCAGAGCCCAGCAGAACGTACTCGTTAACTACCGGCAGTTTGGTCTACCAGCGTCTGAAGCTGGATCACCGTCCTCCTGATCCCGAGAGTTAACATCTCTTATTTTAAGATAGTAATAACAAATCCATAAATTCAAATATAACTAAGATAGTAATAAAAGATGATAACAAATCCATAAACTCAAATGTTACTATTCTAAGCTAGAGATAAGACAAACATCATAAATACAACTATTGTAACGATAAGAAATACATTTTCTCTTTTCTAACTTAATACAAATAACTCAAAACATGTTTTACTGATAAAAAAGGTACTAGTAACCTAAACAAAGAAAAACATATTTTGAGTTAGAACAAAGAAACATTAAACATAATTATTATTATAAATAGATGCTAAGAAAAATACGATAGTTAGTCTTAAGAATATATTAAATAAAGAAACGCACATTTCGGTGCAGAAATAAGAAAATATATTTTTTACTCATTTCCTATAAATTGGAAATTAACTGGGGGCTCAAGCCGGTCTAAACTCTTGACCACAGCCAAATATTCTTGACATTCAAGATATTTAAATAAAAATTCCACGGCTTTGAAGAAAAGCAAACCAATCTCTGAAAAAGTGAGAAATTACCACGCTGGACCAACGTCAGAAACGGCAGAAAATATTCAATTCCCTACGATCTATGGGAAAAGACAACGATACAATGAATCAAGATATCGCAGCTTTACGAGCACAAATAGAGGTACTCACACAAACTCTACAGAATACTCAATTGAAGGTAAATACACTGGAGGCGGAACGATCTCCCCACACAATCATTACGCAGGAACAACATAGTGACTTCACACCAAATATAACTGATGCAACTCAGATAAATTTAAAAACATTCGAAGCCATACCGTGCTTCAGTGGGGATAAAAACCAATATAGATCCTGGCGGAAAAGGGCATGGACATTCATGGAAAATATCAAACAATTTTCCAACCACCCAAATTACTACACAGCATTCACGATACTGCATTCAAAAATTGTTGGAGAAGCAGCAGACATCCTCATCAACCACAATACCACGATGAACTTTTATTCTATAATTAACAGGCTTGACTACACTTACACAGATCAACGACCATTATACGTACTTCTCGAGGAAATGAAGAAACATAAACAGGGAAGACAAACACTCTCAGAATTCCACAGCAAAATCAGCAAAGCACTGAACCTCGCACTTTCGAAGATAGAGATGTCAGGTGATAAGGGATCTGCATCCATGGCGGAATATGCAAATCAGGAAGCAGTCCGTACATTCATCACAGGACTCAACAGCAAATATACAAGCGGTACATTATATAGCCATCATCCAAAGGACCTAGAAACTGCATTTGCAATCGCAAGCACTATATACCACGACAACGCAAATATGCAGTTCGACACACTGGCTACGACACAACTATACAACCAAAAACCAAACTTTGGACCACAACGATACGAAGATAGAAGTAGGTACAATCCCAATGTACAAGCTCAATTTAATCATCAACCACGGCAGGAACCCATGGAAGTGGATAGTTCGCAACAATTTAGACGTTCAACACAATATTCTCCACAGCAGCAATACAACCCATTCAGAAGGGAGCAACAACCAACAAAAAGGGATAGAATGCCTTCATCAAAAAATTATAATCCGAACAAAGTTCAACGAGTAAACCAGACGAGAGATGAAGATATACAATCACTTGTACCACACACCGAAGATACTTACGAAACCGGCAGCGCTTTTTTAGGCGAATAAACGGATTGCCATGTCTATAGAGGCACTGCCAAACAACAGGTAAATCCGTTAATATATTAATCGACACAGGTGCGACAAACAATTATATTAGTTCTAAGTGCAACATAGGAAAATCTATTCCAATAAAACCAGTTAAGGTAAAAACGCTTCACGGATACTCTTTAACGAAAGCAAAAAAAATTATTACACTATTAGGCCATAATTTAGTATTTTTCGAAACTGAAGCCTTAGAAGAGCCATAAAAGCAGAAATTAACTTATTTGAGTATAAAATCACGTATAAATTTAAAAGAAAATAAGAAATTAGCGAACAAAAAGTGAATTACACAGTCAATAATGACAAATATAAAAATGAAATTGAAAATATAATGAGAATAAATGACAAAACCAACAAAATTCTGCCCTTTACAACCACTGTACAAGCTACAATTGACAAAATCAGAAGATCCTATTTGGGTGAAACAGTACCCGTATCCAATAGCAGACAATGAATTTATAAATAAAGAAATTCAAACATTATTAGACAACCAAATAATACAACCTAGCAAAAGCCCATACAACTCTCCAGTATGGACCGTTGCGAAAAAAGGCACAGATGAGGAAGGGAAACCAAAAAAACGTATGGTAATAGATTTTCAAAAGCTTAATGCTCAGACTATAACTGACAGGTACCCTATCCCAGATGTAGCAATGACTATTCAAAATTTAGGTAAAGCAAAAGTCTTTACAACACTAGACTTAGAGTCAGGATTTCACCAAATCTTGATAAAAAAAATCAGACAGAGAAAAGACTGCATTCAGTGTGAATGGAGCAAAATACGAATTTCTTAGAATGCCATTCGGCTTAAAGAACGCACCTTCTATATTTCAGCGATGTATAGATGATATTCTGCGTCCATATATTGGTAAGTTCGCTTACGTTTATATCGACGACGTGCTTATATATTCTTCTTCGCCTGAAGAACACATGGAGCACATTCGAATAATAATAAACGCATTACACAATGCAAATATGAAAATTTCTGACGAGAAATCACATTTTTTCCAAGACTCAGTAGAATATCTTGGTCACGTAATCAAACACAATAAAATAACTGTAGATCCTAGTAAGATCCAAACAATAAAGGATTATCCAATACCTAAAAATTTAAAAGAATTAAGGTAATTTTTAGGACTAGCTAGTTATTATAGGAAATTTGTACAAAACTTCGCTTCAATAGTGAAACCTCTTACTACATTCTTACGCGGAGACAATGGCGGTGTAAACAAAAAGCAAAGCACAAAAGTATTAATTAATCTAGATAAACCAGCACTCGAAGCGATAGAGAAAATTAAAGATATGTTACAAGCACAAGTCGAATTATTTCAACCAGATTTCAACAAGCCCTTCGAACTAACGACTGATGCAAGCAACTTTGCAATAGGAGCTGTACTTTCTCAGAATAAGAAACCTATTTCATTTATATCTAGAACCCTTAACCAAACCGAACAAAACTATAGCACAAACGAAAAAGAGCTTCTTGCGATCGTTTGGTCACTTCAAAAATTAAGAAATTACCTTTACGGTATAGCAGATTTAACCATTTACACGGACCACGAGTCACTTATTTTTTCTATATCTGATAAAAATCCCAACACAAAATTGAAACGATGGAAAAATTTCATCGAAGAATATGGCGCTAAATTAGTATATAAACCAGGAAATCAAAACGTCGTCGCTGACGCATTGTCACGTCAACAGATTAATAATACTTCGAGTTGTTCACAACATTCAGCACAAAGTTCGCCAATCGGAAAATTGAAACGCGTGAAACAACCATTAAATGCATTTAAGAATCAAATAATTATTCGCTATAACACAGATAACTTAGTGCAAATATCTTCACAAAATATTTTCTCATATGCACGACACACACTTTTCTATTCAACCAAGGACGAATTATTAGACAGATTAAAACAAATAATAAACCCAAAAGTAACAAATGCTATAAAAATAGAGGAAGAAACTCTATTCCACGTCGAAGATAATATCATTTCTTCTTTTCCAAATGTAAAAATTGTAGTAGCTCAGAAAATGACAGAAGATATAGAAAACATAGATAGACAAAAAGAAATCGTAGTACTAGCACATAGACGAGCACACAGAAATTACAAAAATAACGCTCAAGAAATACAGACAACGTATTTTTGGCCAACCATACGCACCATGTGTAAAAAAGAAGCACAAGACTGTGAAATCTGTCTTACAAACAAATACGAAAGAAGACCAAATAAACAACTAATTGGAGCAACACCGATTCCAAATCACGTGGGAGAACACATACACTTAGATTTATTTTATATGAACGGAAACACATACATCACCACAACTGATAAGTACTCAAAATATTGCTATATACGAGAAATTCCAAATAAGAAAAACATACACAAATACATCGAAGAAATACTATCGCAAATCTATCCAAATGCTAGATTCATAATGACTGACAACGAAGCAGCATTATCAAGTATATGCGTAAAACAGGTTTATGAAAAACTACATATTGAGCATACGCTAACGCCAACATACCATTCAACAACAAACGGTCAAGTGGAACGCACTCATAGCACGCTGATCGAGTCCTAGCTCAAGAACACAATTCTTCACCAGGAGACGAAATCTTTAATGCCGTTCGACAATACAACAAAACAATACACTCAGTCATTGGAGAGAAACCCGAGGACGTGTTTTTTAACCGGGGAGCACATCCTGATATTAAAGAAAAAATCGAAATAAACCAACAGGAAATACTTCTATATCACAACAAAAATCGTAAGAACATCACATACCAAGCAGGGGACGTTATATACTCCAAAACGCACCGACGCAATAAAAACGTAAGGAAATACTCAAAACACATTGTAAAGAAAGATAAAGGTAACACAATAATTACAAACAAAAATATTGTTATACATAAGGATAATATACGAGTACAAACATGCAAAGAATAATAATATTATTATATATATCCGTCGCATTCGGTAACAGACTAATAGACTTAAAAGACAAAAAATATATAATGATAGAGACTGACCCTGTATACGTTTTTCAGGACACAGCGTTCTTATACCATATGACAAACCTTTCTAGAATCTTGACACCCTACGAAAACATAGTACGATTTGCATATAATTTAGAACAAAACTCTGCAGAATATTTGTTGATAACTAAAATAGAAAATCTGAAGTCACAACTACTTCCTAGAATCTCCAGAACTAAACGTTCACTTAATTTTCTAGGATCAGCCCTCAAACTTATTACAGGAACACCTGACCACGATGACCTAATCGAAATCAAGACAGGATTGAATATGCTAATAGAAAATAATAATAAACAAAAGAAAATAAACTCTGAATTTGAAAAAATATTAGAAAGAATTAGCCCCGAATCTATTTCAGAACATTTAATACTTACCGAAGTATACAACGAACTACATTCTATCGCTACAATGATTAATTTCGCAAAAGACGGAAACTTTTATTCCGGAACTTTAAATTTAAAAGATATTCAACAAATAGTGTCTAATGAATCGTTAGATCTACCTATAATAAATATATTAGAATATGCCGATATTAATGTTTTTTATTTTCATCACACAATTGTAAACACCTATAAATACCCATTATTAAAAACGAAATATAAGCTATTTAATTTGTATTCACTAGCATTTAAGCACGGAAAACTATTACTAGACTCTAGAATAGCAAAATGCAATAATAAATTTACAAGTATCGAAAAATGTAAAAATTATCTAGGAAACTTTATATGCAAAATTAAGAAACCGGACAACTGTACTATTAATGTATTAGAAAACAGGCCAGCCAAATGCGAAGTAACACATGAAAATAACGCACCGCTACAAGTACTCGAAAGTGGAAACATCATTACAGATTACGAACACACCTGGAATAACGTAAAAATAAATGGACCTAAACTAATACAATTCAATTACTCAACAAATCTAGATGGAAAACAATACTACAACCACCAACAAGCACTCAAAGATGCCATACATAACCAACACGACGAACAATTACAAATAATGTGCATCTTAGAATCTAATGGTAATTACAAATTTAACAATATCCAAGAAATATCAACCTTCCTGATACCCATCGAAGAACATCCAGTCAAATACACATTTTATTTCATATTGGGACTATGTACATTAGCATTACTAACTTATGGTATGATTAAATTCTGCGAATGCTACAGGATAAAGAAAATAGAAACACAAAGGAAAAAAATCGACGAATTATATGAAATAGAACTTCTCAAGCTCCGACAGAGACAATATACAGTTTGAAACGAGGACGTTTTTTTTAAGAAGGAGGAGAGTTAACATCTCTTATTTTAAGATAGTAATAACAAATCCATTAATTCAAATATAACTAAGATAGTAATAAAAGATGATAACAAATCCATAAACTCAAATGTAACTATTCTAAGCTAGAGATAAGACAAACATCATAAATACAACTATTGTAACGATAAGAAATACATTTTCTCTTTTCTAACTTAATACAAATAACTCAAAACATGTTTTACTGATAAAAAAGGTACTAGTAACCTAAACAAAGAAAAACATATTTTGAGTTAGAACAAAGAAACATTAAACATAATTACTATTATAAATAGATGCTAAGAAAAATACGATAGTTAGTCTTAAGAATATATTAAATAAAGAAACGCACATTTCGGTGCAGAAAAAAAGAAAATATATTTTTTTACTCATTTCCTATAAATTGGAAATTAACTCGAGCCTCCCTGTCGTCGCCTTTGTAGATACTCAGAAAGATGGTTTCGAAACCGTAATACATCTTTCCTTGTCTCATCTTCAGCAACGCCAAGGATTCCTGGTTCAGGACCACGATGATCCTTCTGTAGCCCCCTACAGGTTCCGAAAACTTGGCGACCAACCAACCATTGGTTGGAACGTCACTGTTGTAGACCTGTAGGAGTTCCAGAAATTCTTCGGGTTTTGATGGCTCATCCGAAAAGGCTATAAGCTTCATCCTCCGACGGAGCCTCCAGGGTCGGAACCTTCTCTGAACGTTGCCGTTTAGGCGCGTCCGCAGACGCCGGAGAAGTACTTTGCAGATTGGCCAACAAATTTTTAGTCTATTTATATTTTGCCCGTTCTTGCGGGGTAAGGGACTCAGCTGGCCGTTCGCCTAGCTGTGTCAAAAGTCTTTCGGCGGAAGGCTCTTCTTGCAGGTGTCATGTGCTTTTGGGGCATACCTTGATTGGCTTGATGCCGAGTGTTGGAACCCGACTTCGAGGTTGCAGCTTCATTGCTGGCAGGGGGTGTGAGTCTGAGTGACCCTACTTCGTGGTCGCAGTACCCTTTCTCACAAATGGCACTGGGCTTACTACTGTTTTAGTCATAGCGGTTAAACAGGGCTTTTGGTCACCTTTTTGGAGACCTGGGCCATAGCAGATTTAAAAGTGCTTGGTCTAAGAGGCACTCCACTGCAAGGTTTTTTACCGACACTAGGCGGTGGTTTGTTTGTTGAGCCCTTATTAGGTGCTACGACGTTGCCTTTGCTGAGTTTCCCCTTGCCCCCTCCAGCGGGCTTATTACATTTGGTGGGTTCAGGTTTCCCCTTGCCACCTCCTGTATTGAGTTTGCTGCCAGTAGCTTGCAGATTAGCCCGGCCTGGTGCATTCACCGGACTAATCTGGGGCGCAGAAGTATTCGACTCACCTTGGCCTGAGACCGACACCAAGGGAGTAGGGTCTCCGGAGATTATTAAGCCCGCAACCGGATACTCGGGGCACTTTTGTTGTTTTGACTTTTGCTTTTGGTGGGTTAAATATTATACTTGCTTCCAAGTGATTAAAAACTGTGAAAAATATCAGACCACCCAACCGTCCAATATGAAACAGACGCTGGATGGATTCGCGGAAACGTATTTGGTATGGACGTAAAGGGATCAGAGATCCAAAGCGGTAAAATTGGTCTGATAGCCACTAGGGGCAAACAGACGCTACAGACCATGAGAAGGGTAATTTAAAGTTCGTGCTTACCAAGAGATATACTACAAGGGTCCTAGTGCTAAAGCCCCCGCATCGCGTCAAGATGACCAACCGTCGCGGGACAAGGAACAATAAAAGGTTTATTTTTCAAAAATATTCAAATTCAGTAAGTTGTCGACGTTTTTATTTCATATAATATAATAATAATACCAGAAATAAAAATAACTTGACGGTGTTAGAAAAAATTTTAAACTATAAAATATAACAACATATTTTAATTGAATTTTTTCTTTGAAAATCGTATGATGTACGTACTCGTATGTAAACTAGTGGTATTCTGATAGTTGTCTTTTTAAAATTTTGTTAACTTTTCCATTTGCTTATCTGTATTGCGGTTGGACCAGACGATAAAGGTTTTGGTTCAATATAACCTGTATATTTCTGATATAGAAACACAATGGAATTTCAGCCACAATTGATTTAAAAAATGCGAATTCGGTAATCGATATTCAGCCTGCTAAGAAAACAGATGGATTTAATTAAAAATATTTTTTATTTAAATCTTTTGCGTTTGTAAAATTTTACTGTGTAAGACAGAGAAATAAATATGAAAAATTACGATAAAATCGCACACAGGAAGCTTTTTGCTCTCAAATCCCACCCATAATTCGGGTTATTTTTGTAATATTTTACCATTAATCCGCGTCCAATTCCGTATTGCGTGCTATCGACAATGCGATATTCCGCAAAACTATGATTTCTTAAATCTTTTTAATGAATGTAACTTATCATTTTGTATATGTTGAATTGGGAAAAATACGAAAATATGCAAAAAAAAAAAAAAAAATACAAATATGTGTTATATTTTTAGACGCGGTACAGATGGCGGACTATTATCGCTACGCTTTACAAATGTTTTGGAAATTTTCCTCAAACATTCCGATCTAAAAATCCAAAATTCATTGGAACTGATTGTTTGAAAAATATTTGATGAATTGCGAACTATTCTTAGAATACATTTTAATTAAGCCCACATTAAATTATTCAATTGGATAATGCAATCTAGAAGCTAAATATAAATTTGTGGAAAGTAGGTATTTGCAATACTTTTATTCAAAATACACATGCATTTTAAATTTTTATTCCAAATACAAAATAGTTTTTAATAAAAGTGTAATTTGCAGCATGGAAATGATATTTTTTAAGTTTTTTTTAAATAAATTTTGGAAATAATTTCCAATATTGCAGTTGCAATTTTTAGAATATGCGCTATTTCCGCGGGGTTTTCAATTTTTTAGTTTCTTTGCTAATTACATTTTGGAGCTTGATATCAAATTAAATTCTTACATCAAACTTTGTTTTTATTTTATGGAAAAATGGCAATTAATTGAAGTGCTTTTGAAGATTAACTGACTGATGTTACAGAATGAAAGAAACATTTCTTATCAAATTCTAGCCAGGAAGAGATTTTTCTGCTTTGTTATGTGTTACTAAGTATCCAAACAACATTTTAATTGTCAAAAGATTTTTTATCACATTGTACAAATACAATAATAATACCGGGTTCTGATATACTGCAGGTACGCTCTGCACCTGAATAACGAAAATAATTAAAATTACACAAGTATAAAACAGGATATACATAAGCATCAATTTTGCCGTTCTTCTGAAATGACAAATAGTCATAAAAAATATACATTTTCAAAACAAAACGAAAATTCAATTTCATTGATTTAGTATATTTACTCGTACATAGTGTCTTGACGATCCATTACATTTCTTTAATATAAATAATATAAAAAATAATTATGGTTATTTATATACGAAAAGAAAATGTAAGCGATAAAAAATACTGTATAATATTATACTAATAAACGTACAAAAATAAGTTTAAAGAAACAAACAAAAAAACAACAAATCTTTACTTAACTCTGAGAGAACACTGAAGATGGCACATAGCCGAAACCGGTCTGTTTATCAACCAAATTTGACGTGGGATGACGGAAATTCATTCCAAAAAGATATATTATATTCTTAAACGCTTAAACTACTATGAAAAATACAACTGCTCTGTGGTGTATAAGAAGCGCTTGTGACTACCAACCAATAGGTTGTTGGATTGAATTCCAACGCAGCTTTTTAAAAAAAAATTTTAAAAGTAAAACTATTTCGAATACCATTTTTTTGCCCATATTTTAGTCGTTAATGGACCGACTTCAATTATTTTCAGTCTAAGCCTTCGTAGAGCTCCATACAAGAGATCTGCTTCATAAAATTGACCGTAGTACAGTTGGGGCCATAAAAAAACAACAGAATGGGACACATAATAAAAAAAGTCTTTTGGCTATATCTCATTAATTATTGGACCGAGTATTGTTATTTGTATACTTAAAAATTCTGAGACAAATTCCAACAGAATGATCCAAGACTTGGGTACCTATTGTGTGAGGCCTTATTCCTCGATATTCTACATTGACAGCCGGACATCGCTCATTTGACTTCTCTATAAGGATCCAGAATATATATACTTTATGGGGTCTTAAATGCATAATGAAGAAATTACATACGGAATGACAAACCTATATATCCCCTTTCCAAATTTGTTGGTGAAGGGTATAAAAATCACGACAAAATTCTACTATGCACCCTCAGTCACGGTCTATTTTTTTATACTCACGTTCATGCATGCTCACGTGATTGAAACAAAAAACTAATCACGATCACGCATGATTCACGCTAATCACGTGAGCGGCGTCTATCTCTACTGCATACATACATACATACGAGGGCGGATTGATGTTGAAGCTACCCAGCGCTAAATGGCAGCACAAACACAAAAACTTTTTTTTTAGAAATTGCGATCTGTCAAACGTCAGCTGTTATAATTTCAGTCAAATTCATCGATTAGTTTATTTGTTGTAGTCGTTTGAAGTAAGCAACTTTTGTGTTTCTTGAAAAATGGAAAAAAGGGAATTTCGAGCAGTGATTAAACACTATTATTTGAAAGGGAAAACGGTGAAAGAGACAAAAGAAAAGCTCGATAAACATTACCGTGAGTCTGCTTCGTCACATTACATGGTAAAATATTGGATTGCTGAATTTAATCGCGGCCGAATAAGCACTGCAACAATACCATGAACAGGAAGGCCAAAAGAGGTGGTTACTGAAGAAAATATCAAGAAAATCCTCGATATCGTTATGAATGATCGCCGAGTCAAGTTACGTGAGATTGTTGAAATGGTAAACATATCATATGAACGTGTGTTAAACATTTTGCATATGAAAAAGCTATCGGCAAGATGGGTCCCGCGTTTGCTTAGTGTCGAACAAAAACGAGTTCGACAGACCACTTCACAGCGGTGTTTGGACATGATAGAGCGTAATCCTGTTGATTTTTGGCGTCGATTAATAACTTTTGATGAAACGTGGGTCCACTTCTACACACCTGAAACCAAAAACCAATCGAAACAATGGGTGGAAGCTGGTGGAAGTGCTCCGAAGAAGGCGAAGACAGTGAAATCGGCTGGCAAGGTTAAGGCCACTGTATTTCGGGATGCACACGGAATATTGCTCATCGATTATTTTGAAAAAGGATCCACAATCACAGGAAAGTATTGTCGTGCATTATTGGATCAATTGATTGATGCAATCAAGAAAAAACGACCACATTTAAAGAAGATAAAAGTGCTCTTTCTTTAAGAAAACGCTCCGGTTTACACAGCATTAGATACGATGCTAAAATTACGTGAAATACACTTCGAAATGGTTGATCATCCACCTTATAGTCCAGATTTAGCTCTTAGTGACTTTTTCATGTTTCCAAACTTGAAAAAATGGCTCGCAGGAAAAAGATTCATCTCAATCGAAGAAGTGATTACCGAAACTAACGCGTATTTTGAGGGGTTCCCAAAATCGTATTATTCAGATGGTATAAAAAAGTTGGAATATCGTCTTATTAAGTATATTGAGCTAAAAGGAGACTATGTTGAGAAATAAATGGTTTTTGAAAAAAAAATTTTTTCTGTGCATATAAAATATGTATATCTGATTTATTTCATTTGTGTTTGCTGATGCTTTCAAATGATTTCTTGACTATAAAGAATAATGTTTTACACTTAAGATAGAAATATTTTTATTTGGGCCATATGGATTGTAAAAAAACTTGCTCAATAAAAATACATTTTAAATAAATTTTCTTTTTCTGTTTTTGGCATTTTATGCCATTATGGCATTTTATAACCAAGTGCTGGTTATAAAATCATAACTACATATCTGTAAAGGAATTCGACTGGAAACGTTCTTAAAAATACCAGAAAATGAATAGTAAATGTCTTTATTAATGAAAAATTAAATAATTAAATAAATAAATAAAAATAAAAATAATATATGCTAAAAATTGCACGTTAATACAAAAAAAATCGGTTGGTAATGCTAAAGATCTAAACTAGAGATGAGACATACTATTTGTAGTTTAGATTTATTTTAAGATTAATAGCATGTTCACACGGTAATATGAACCTCATGTTTCGCTCTCTGAATCACGATGCCAAACCTTCGTGTTCAAACGATTTTTTTTATTTGATTATCACTTGGACGTAGGGCTGCGGTTCATACTGTTTTAAACAGTACACGTAATGTTTTTTTGTAAAATGTACTGTTTTATTCACAACACCCAAAACAGTACCTAAATGTAATGTTTTTTAGATTTGTACTGTTTTTGTACTATTTTTTGTATATATTACACATTTTTTATTAAAAGTTTTTGCATTTTTTTATGTATACGAGTTTTTTTTTAAAAATTATTTGAAACGCTCTGTTTTTATTCCACTTCGTTACGTTGTACACAAGTTTGGTTTGTTTACGTTCCAAGCAAAGAATGTTATGTTTGCAAATAAGAAGGTTTTGTGTTTTTACTTATGTTTTCTTGATGTGTAATTAAATTAATATTCATTAAAAAATATTGAATACACGGGCATATCCCTTATCTATTATAAAAAAATATATGTTTATTTTGTCATTGTATTTTTTTCCTGATTAGTTAAAAACGGAAAGAATGTTTTCTTATTGTTGAGCATAAATATTTTTCTTGTTACAACTTTGATATTATTCAAACTTTTCATTTGGTTTACTGAAGGTTTAATATAATATCTCCGTTGTTCTAAGAAATATTTGGGTAAAGTTCTCTGATGATCTGCATTAGCAACAGTGAAAAGCGCATAGGAACAAGCTATACCCCTCAATAATCAATTGCAATTTGTTTTTAACAAAATTTTTTAATGTTTTGCTGAATAAGTAAAATATTAATTTTGGGAAAAAGTGCGAATAAAAAAAATTTTAAATACATAAATATTTTTTTCTTAAACTATAATTTAATTATTGTTAAATTAATAGAATAATAATTTCTATGGATATATTGAAATGAGATTTTTATGGCTTGAGTTTAAATCTGAATTTACCCATATCTTCTTAATTTAAGAAATTAATTTTGGATAAATTCATTATTTTATTAAGAGAGTACTTTTTATTTGAAACAATTTATTCATCAGACTAGCAGAACGGATGGATCAGTACTGATTTCGAGGTCGCTACACCATCTCATCAGCGTTCTTTGTTTGATTTTACCACTTTTGACGGTGGATACTACTGACTAGGAATATCAACTTTTTAACCGTATTATTTAACGAATTAGAATACGAAGAGTGCAACTTATTCATTTCTTACAAGTTAAATCAATTTCGGTTAGTACGAAATTCCATCTCTGATTTTTAATTATTCCAAATATTTCATACTCTTGCTTTTTCCAAAGCCATTGGCTTTGAGATCAAGCAGTTTTCCATTTTTGTTTACTTTATTTTTGTCTTGTAGTTGCAAAGAAAAAACGCTTTAAAAATTAAATAGATTTTACTTCACGACAACATTCTCTTGCAAAATTTTATGTCAAACTGTATGGAAAATATTGTTCAGTCTTAAGTTGCAGTTTGTTCTGTTTCATCATTTACAGTAAATGAGAACACAAATTGAGAGCGTAAAGTGACAGTTCATGGCTGAGAATTTACTAATTTTTACTGCGGAAATTTCTTGTAGTAAAATTTAGTAAAACGGAAAAACATATGATTCAAAAGGTAAACAAACAAAAGTAAGAAAATAAAAAGCATGCATTTTGTGAAAAAAATTATAAAAAAGAAGAAAAACAGAAACTAAATAATAAAAAATAAGAAGTGAATAATTGTTTTTAAGCTATTCGTTCGTTAAACATGTACATATATGCCTTTTAAAAGAAAAAAAATTCTGTAGAAACCATTTACAGCCATTTCAGTTGTAATTTTGTTATATCTTTGGAGTTGTAAAAGTGCTAAGGATATGGTTACTTAGCATTGCACTGGCTTTTAAGGTACTCAGTAGCAAAAACAAAAAAAAAAGACGTGTGGCACTCGCGGACTGCCGCGGCAAAGCAATCGCATAGCATTTTTAACCAACTTATGCAATTATAATTATTTATTTATGCAGTATTTTTTTCTTTGATATTAATTCAAGTTTTTTCTTTGATATTAATTCAAGTTACACTTTTTGAGCGTGGTGAACGCTAAGAAAACAAATTTTTTTCTTTTACCGAATGAATGAGAAGTTAATATCGTTTAAAATATTTTTATTATCTTACAATACATGTAGGTTATTCAGGAATTTTTATCATTAGAACTATAGGTTTATGGTAACTGAAATAAGAAACATAAGTTTGAGACTTGATATCCTGTAAATATATTGAAAATACCGCTTAAAAACCTATCGTCTGTCTGTTTTTGTATATCATTTTTTGTCAACCACAATTGCTCGTAAGTGAGCCATTTTGTGTTTTTTCCTACATGTAAAAATCTGTTCTGGCAATACTGTATGAAATCAATGGCGTACTTTAGGGGTTAACATACGCTAGGTAGTTCAAATACTTAAAAAACAAAATACTTCAGAAACAAACTTAGTGTTAAGTTTTTTTCGTTACGGAATTTCTTGATTAGGTCGCCGCGCTCAAAGCTCAAATGCAAAGCTTAATAAATAAATAAATAATGCTGACGTCGACGCTGACGCTGACGCTAACGTAACGTTCATTCTGGCGATACTGTATGTTAATGAAATCAATAGCATACTTTAAGGGTTAACATACGCTAGAGAGTTCAAATACTTAAAAAAACAAAATACTTCAGAAACAAACTTAGTGTTAAGTTTTTTCATTACGGAATTTCTTGATTAGGTCGCCGCGCTCTAAGCTCAAATGCAAAGCTTAATAAATAAATAAATAATGCTGACGTCGACGCTGCCGCTGACGCTAACGTAACGTTCATTCTGGCGATTCTGTATGTTAATGAAATCAATAGCATACTTTAGGGGTTAACATACGCTAGGCGATTCAAATACACTAAAGCCCCGACTTGCGTCGGATCGGAGAAACGCAACGCAAATCGAAACGACGCAAATATAATCACCTTTTTCTATATAAATGCGCTGAAATTTAATTTAGTGGGGAAAATATTCAAATCAAAGCAAACAAATTTTGAATTTTTGATTAAAAAATAAGTATGAATACATTTTTATTTATTTCATTTACTTCAACAAATGTTTATGATTATTGTAAAAAAATAGCAAAACAATAAATTAAGAAAAAAATATAACAAAAATTAAATTCATTTACATATGTACGAGTATATATATTCATAAAAAGTAGATGCATTAAAAAATGTTAATTTATTTAGCTTATATTGAGCTCTCTTCAGATGATAAATCTAAATCAACTACACTTATATACATTTGATTGGATGTCTTACTGTTTTTTTTAACAAAAATGTTAAAGTTTGTTGAATTTTTAAAGATTTTTTGTTGATATTTGTTTTTGTAACAACGAAATTTTCCAGTTTTTAAAAAGCGACGCAAATGGAAACGACGCAAATCAAGACGACGCAAGTTGGGGCTCTAGTGTACTTAAAAAAATAAAAGACTTTAGAAACAAACTTAGTGTTAGGTTTTTTCGTTACGAAATTTCTTGATTTGGTCGCCGCGCTCAAAGCCCGCTATAAAAGCTATGTAATAGCTTAATAACTACATACTTTTGAAGAAATTTAATCAGACACAAATTAGCAAAATCAAAAACACATGGAAACGATTATAGAAAATAATGTGTTTATATTTTCTTAAAATATTCGTGTTATAATACGAGTAAATATTGCATCGAGTACCAACAAGAAAAAGAGCTGAGTAGTCCAAAGTGTGAATATATTTCAACACTACATTTACTTTTAAGCAGCTTAATATTACTAATTTCTACAATTTTTGCATTCGCGTACTTTTTTGGGCAACAGCTTTTTTTGGGAGTAAATGTTTTAGTTTACTCAGTAATTGCTGATTTACTGCATTTTACGGTAAAAGTACTTGAACGCAGCTATTGTTGGCTGTCACTTAACGTTGCATTGTATTTTCTACAGTTTTCACCGCAATAGAACAGAACGAAAAGGAACAACAAAAAACACATACAAGTTTTCAATTGAACAGAAACAAAACAGCAGATTCATAAAGGGCCAAATAAACCACACAAACGGTTTGACCAACAAGTGCAAATTTTACTTTTGTGCAAACCTTTTACGTTGTTAATGGGGGTGTTTGCTCGTTTGCACAAAAATTTGAAGCATGTTTGTACGAAAATAAAAAATTTTAGATTTTTGGCAAACATGTTGAATCTTTGTGTGTTCGTGTATATGTTTATACAAGTTATGTTTGTATCGTGTATTTGCAAACGGAAGATGTGTGTTTGTCAAACCGTTTGTGTAGTTTATGTGGCCCTTAAGAAAACAGAACGCACAAACTAGTTCTGACTTAATATTTACTCACTTTGTATGGTGCTACAGTGCAACTAAATTCTAGAAAATCATGACTGATTTTTCTATTGCTTCTGATTTTTCGTATTCAAGAAAGGTAATAAATAGAGGTTCGCGAAGGTACAAACGAATAATTGTAAAAAAAATTTAACAAATTTTCTATAAGAATTTTTTATAGGACTGCCCTAATCTACTACGTATCGCACACAAAATTCAAAAGTAACATAACTAAAAAATTTTAATTTTTAATTAATATTGTTCTGAATGTTAATTAAAAAACAAACAAATATCTCGTAAACTCAGCTGTTGAAGAGAGAACATTATGTTATTTTTCGGTAAAACGATTCTTTTAGAGGATATGCGAGATATATTCACATAAATTCAAGGGTGTGAATTAACGTGCGTATCATATGTATGTATGCATGTACATACATAGTATGTATGTAGAAGTTGTGTTTGAAATGGGAGTTAAAAAGTGTTCGTGATTTTGACATGCGCATATTTTGTTTTTGTTAAAAAAAAGTTTTAGCCATAAACCCAATATGATGCTGGTGAAGTTAGTAAAAACAGAAGTTCGCTTTTCAACGTCGTGCCGGAAACATAGTTTTCACAACAAGTAGTACCGCGTATAAAAAATGGAAGAATTATCAAAATTTGTTATCGAATCATTTGACTGTTCAAAAATCGAAACACGGTTAAAAAATCAAATTAATATCGTTAATCCTTTGCCAAACAAAAATTCAATGAGACAACGATCGAATTCATTTTCAATAGAATGTTGTAAAAATGACGATAATGAATCAACAGATATTGACATTACAGACTTATCTAGTACCGACGAATCGAAATCTTCCTCAGAAGAAGTGCCGACGGATGACTTAAAACGGGTATCATTAATTAAATGTGAAAATAAAGGAAAAGATATGCGAGTGTTTTGTGTTAACATAAATAAAACGTGTGTGGAAGGTATAAGTTCCAACAATAATGGTGTGTTAAAAACAAAAAATTGGCTGTTAACGGAAGCATTTAAGGAAAATAAACCACATAAATATTCCAAAGGAACATCTTATGGTAAATAAAGAAATTTAAAAATTCGTTTATATAAATCGCAGAAACCGACATTAAAAAGGATTAAAATGTCAAAAAAGCATTAATAGGACTTTATTTTATTAAATTTTGATTGCACTTTACAATCATGCGTTTTTTATATTTACAAATGGAAATGATCAATTGTCTCACAAAAAATTTATGTAAATGCATTGTAAAATAAAAACACCACTGTTTTTTATATTAAAGCTTTATTAAATTTATGTCCAAAAACTCTTTCTTTCGGTAACTTGAATTGTGTTTTCTTAAAAAAATGTCGTAATGTGAAATATCATGATTTGCGAAATAATTGAAAAAATGGCAAATGCCATAACAAAAAAATAAAAAAAGAAGAATATCATACAAGAAGAATTCATCAAAGATTTAGTATCGAAAAATATTTTGGAATTCTAGCGATGGACGTTCGTGATCGTTTCTAAAAAGGTCATACTATATATTTTTGTGGCCTTTTCATTGGATATGAAAGGAGCAAAAAGATTATGATAACTAAACGTGTGTAATGTTGAAAATAAATAATTAATTATCATGGGAGTGCCACTGCCCACTTTTTAATCATAATATATTATTGGAACGGTAACTTAATGTTTGCGCAAAGTCTCATAAGAATGAGTTAAGTAGAGGTAGTTGAAAAGGAATATGTATTTACTTTGTATGTGAGTGATGTTGGCAGTACATCTTTTCAAGCAAATCAAAAAGCCGAAGTCGGTGAATAAATAACGGATTTCTACACATAAAAAATACAAACGAATTTATAACCCTCCAAATGTTCCTTAATTCGGCTAGAAATCCGATACCAACCAGTAGGTGTGTTACCTTCTTTGTGAAAGAGGAAAAATGGTGAAATCAGAAAGCTTAATTGTTTTAAAATTTTGATATTGCGCGTTGTCTTAAATTTTAGAACAGTGTTGCCTCGCCACTGGTTTCAAGTACACTGACACATTAACTTTGTTCAAGGCGTGTAGACGAATTTTATTAATTATATTACATCACCGAGGATTCTGCTACAATACCAACGAAGGAGGCCGCTGTAATGAGCCTTAAGCAAAGGCCAGTATTAAGTTCTGCCAGCCTTGTGCAGCGGCCAGATCTATGCTTTCGTAAATTAAACAGTTCAACAAAAATTAACACAATGCATACTAATATAAATCAGAAAAATGCAGAATATTATGACTTGTTTGAAAATAGACTAGAACACACGTTTATAGTCATTATTTGCTTTGTAGTCAAAATGCTAACCACTTCAGCCAACAGCCACCAAGTATGTCAATTAATTGATTAAAATTTATTTCTTTTATTTGTCGATTTTAGGGTTCCGTTTTTTCACTTTGTTTACGGAACCCTAAAATCGACAAATAAAGATGTCGCTAAGATGTCTGTAAATTTGTCACAGGTTTCTAGTTCGTATACCATAGTAGTTAGATTCTTGAAATTTTCACAACACACAGTGTATTTCTCTGAAGCGGACACCTAACGATGTGATAAATTTGTCCTCTTACGAGAGGAGTACAAAAACAGTTCAAACAGTAATTATAGTTTACACACTTGATAAATTTTATCCTGCGGTCTAAAATATAAGGACACATTTTTATTAAAGCATTTGCACCAAAAGTCGTGCGAAAATGTAGCGATCTGTAAATAATACTCGTAATTTGTAATATGTCATAATTGACTTTTGCCGAAAATAGTATTTTTATTGTTGCAAATGGTTTATTGGGTCCTGTAAGCCTCGTAAGTCTACGAATTTTTCATACATACATATATGACTTATCCAAAAATTTACCTTTATTTTTTCAAAATATGTATGACTTCACAATGATTAATTATTTTGTTTAGGAAGGTTAATTCTCAATCTGTTGTAAACATATAAACCGCGAATATTCTATCAAATGCTTGATTAACATCATATTGCGCTGGGTTTTCTTCAACAAGTGATGAAACAGTACACAAGATAATTTATAACCTTTCCAGAAATATTTTAATTATGAAAATCGGATTAAAAGTGTGCCAAAGGTATATAGTAAGTAAAATTTGTTACTCTCTTTAACTTAAATTATTTAACTTAAATTATGTATTAAATATTTTTAAATTTATTAAACGAGATTGCCTCGATATCTTTCTTCAAAGATTTTAAAAAAACTTTTGTTTGGTGAGGGTTTTTTAGCTAGTGTATATACATGCATTTCATTGGTGCTAATGCCAAATCATCAGTCGACCTTAGACCATATTTTTGAAAAGTTTCAAAACTCTAATCTGTACAAAAACTTTTAAAAAACCAATCAGAATTTCCAAAACTACCAAAGTATATATAAGCATAGTTGGCTTTGAAACTTATTCTTAGCATTGGTCGCGTTCATAAGATGTTGCTGTTGAGCTCAACTGTTGTCAACTGTTGAGTCCAACATTTACGTTTGATAAATAATTGGATATTGAACAGCTGATTAATGTAAACAATTGAAAAGAAATAAAAATCCTGCAAAAGAAATAATTAATTAGTTTGGCTTATTCTAAAAAGTATGGACAGCACAGAATTTGCAATGAAGTTTTTCTTGGCATCAATTTTCCACTTTTAATTCAAAATCTGCACCGCAAATTTAATATTCACAACATAAAATTCCAGAGGGAAATACTCCAATAAATTGATAAATCTGCGCTGAGCCGTCACTGTGTTAAAAAAATTTGAACCTTATATTGAACTAATTATGTAATTAATATAAATAAACACCATAATAAACCGACGTATATATAATGAAATTAGTATTTTAATTTTATTTCTTTATTTTCGTTACTTTATCGCATTTGTTATGCAAGAGTTAACAAATTAATTTGTAGTCGCCACCTAACAAAACGGCATTCCATTGTAAAATAAAAGCGCAGAACTCTCTTGATCAGCTGTGGAGGTAAACACAACATGTTGAGTAAATATTTTTTAAATTTATTAATCGAGATTGCCTCGATATCTTCTTTCAAAGATTTTCAAAAACTAAAAACCCTCAACAAACAAAAGTTTTTGAAAATCTTTGAATGTTGAGTAAATGTTATTTCCGGTTATACGAATAATAGATGCTGTGAAATTAAACAACGTTTGCCGCTATACTTTAAACCAGGGATACAAAATAACTGCTCTTATTTTTTAAATATTCAATTGGTCAAAGAAGAAATAGCCGGAAAAATTTTGTTCCTGAAATAACAATTAGATATTTTGAATAATCTTATCTTGAATTATAATATATTAAAGCTTTTTGACTACAAAAATTTGATCTCATATGCGTACCTTTAAAGGTTTTTATATTAAATAAAATTAATTTTGTATGTAAATATATTTACATAACTAAAATATCAAATAAAATGAAAGACATTTAATATCAGTACCTTATGCAAATGATAAAATTTTGTTAAAAATGTACAGATGTCTGAAATGTAAATTTTTTTCCTTTTTTAAAAAAAAGCAATGTTTCAAAAACTAGCACTTTTTTTTAACCGTAGAACATTTTAGCACTTTGTTTTTGCCATCTAGCATATTTGATCTGTCTTCCTCTGGCAACCCTGATATCATATCAGCTTTTTATTTTTCTTTCAGTTCCGTTTCCAAATCGATAGTTTTTATTTTCCAAACATTTTCACATACATATTGTTGTGTTTTCAAAATGTTATTTTTTTAGAATTTTAATTCTATAAATGTGTGCACTAACATCAGATAAGTCACACAATTCAATGGTTCATCATCTATGTTTTCAAAAATAATTTTACTATCCGACCGCCGTTTTTTTCTTTCTTGATTATTTTCCATCTCCACAATTATTTTTATAACTTCTTTAGCATTCTATATCGCATTGTCAAGGAATTGTTTTCTCATCAATGTGTTACCATTTTCCACATCTTGTTTTGTTGGACGGAAATTCTATTAATCGGGATTTCACTTGTTGACATCTTGTATAGATTTCAATGTGTGGCGCCATTAATATTTCTATGGAATGAATATTGATCATCGATTTGTAGATTGATATATCCTTTTAACATTGGAAACCCTTGCATCTGCCAGAGCACATTGGACCAATTTGTTATGGGATTCAATATTTGTTGACAGTAAATCAAGTTTATATATACATATGAGTATTAAAATCAATATCTGATTTTCATATTGTACCACTTGGTTTTATTGTAATAGAAAAATCGACTAATGGATGGAATTGGTGAAGCACGTTTATAACCGGCTAGCGCTCTTTGGATGGGGAGGGATCTTTTCACCAAAGGCCATCTGTAATACATACAAAAATGCGAGCTAAATTCCTTCGTTAGATTGGTAATGATTGGTCAGCTGACGATATTCCTAGGGGTAGATGTTGTCCTTAATTGGCCAAAACCCAACCATGTCATCAAAAAGCTTCATACGTTCTTTGATAACCCAAAGCTTAAATTATTTGGTTACTAGGTTACTTTACTTACCACAAGCGTGGTGGCTGAACATTATACAACAACAAAAAATATAAATTATTTCATATCAAAAAAATGTTGATATTTTTATGCCCTTCACCAAAAAATTTGGAAAGGGGATGTATAGGTTTGTCATTCCATATGCAATTTCTTCATTATTCATTTAAGACCACATAAAGTATATATATTCTGGATCCTTACAGACAGAGAAGTCGAACGAGCGATGTCCGTCTGTCCGTTTCCTATATTTTGGTGTAAGTAGAATTAAGGCATCACACAACATAAATCATTCTCTTGGACCTTTTCATAAAATTGTTCAGTTTTAAAATAATAAAACTCTGTCCAATAATTGAAAAGCCAAAATACTTTTCTTGTTATATGTCCTATTTTGTTGTTTTTTTTTATGGCCCCAACTGTCCTACGGTCAATTTTATGCAGCAGATCTCTTGTATGAAGTTCTACGAAGGCTTAGACTGAAAATAATTGAGGTCGGTCCATTAACGGCTAAAATATTGGCCATAAAATTGTATTTTAAGTAATTTTACTTACACAAATTTTAAAAAAAAATTTGTGTTGGGAGTCATACCTACAACCTACTGGTTAGTAGTTACAAGCTCTTCTTATGCACCACAGATCAGTGGTTTATTTCACAGTATTTTTCGCGTTTAAGTACACACTATATCTTATTTATTATAAAATACAAAAACTTCAAATTCTTGATGGAAATTGGTGTGGTTGCTGTAATTTCATTCCTGACTTACACGTTACTCAATATGATGTCAGTTTTAGTTACCAAAGTATGCAATTAGATATTAGAATAGCAGTATGGAACGCAAATGGGCTTTCCAATCATACACAGGAAACTGAAATATTTTTAAATACTAATTTCATTTATATTCTCTTGATCTCTAAAACTCACTTTACGTCCAGAACATATTTTCATATGAGAGGTTATGACACTATATCGGCAAATAACCCGGACAACAGAGCTCATGCTGGCTCTTCAATTTTAATAAAATCATCGGCGATATGTCCTATTAACGCTTCAATATTGTTACAAAGAGCATTAAATCAATTACAACAGTGCTTACAAAAGTGGAAAATTAAAAAAAGCACTTCAAAGTCTTCCCACATAACATTTGCCCTTAGAAGAGAAACTTGTCCACCTATTCCACTTAATGAAATGCAAATACCTATTGTTAATTATGTTAAATACTTGGGGTTATAGTCGTACTTAGATATGTGTCTTACTTGGAAAGAGCACATCAAAACAAAGCGGAAATAACTCAATATTAAAACGAAAAAGATGTATTGGCTTTTAGGTCCGAGATCCGAGTTAAGTTTAAGCAATAAGCTACTTTTATACAAAGCAATTCTGAAACCCATGTGGACTTATGGAATACAACTATGGGGAACGGCTAAAAACTCTAATGTTGAAATATTACAACGATACCAGTCTAAAACTCTGCGATTTATTACTCAAGCGCCTTGGTTTATAACAAATACGGCCATATCTACATAATGATCTCAACACAGCTACAGTTAAGGAAACCATAAAAAAGTTCAGCTCCAGATATCTTTCGAGATTTAGCAATCATACTAACCTATTAGCCATTAGCCTACTAGATGAAACAGAAGAACTACGTAGACTTGAACGATTACGTACATATTTAGATTTTCCTTTTGCATAATTTACAATATAATATACTAAAATATATGTACATATAGTGAAAAGATATAATAAATATAAGTAAATGAATTGTAGAGTTATTGAATTATAGTTCAGTAACCATTGTTTTTTTAAGTACTATAAAATTTGCTTATTGTTGCATAAACAGATTGTAAATAAAGATATTAAAAAAAAGTAAACATAGTAGGCCAATATAAATAGCGACGTATTCTGTTAATAGTTATACCAACAACTCACGCTAGCGGTAAATTCTTGTGGAACCCACAACTTCCATGTAGAACTATCGGAAACGCTTATAAACTAACCAGCCTCAACTTTTAAATCGGGCAAACTTGATTGATTACTACTAATTTGGTTTTAAATATCGAGATATTTAGATGATTTAAAATGGTCGCGTTCATAAGACATAGTGGCGGCTCAGCGTTGAAGTATACATACCATCGGCGCAGCTTTATCATTTTATTGGAGTATTTTGAGGGCATTTTTATGTTGTGAATGTTAAATTTGTGAAGCAGATTTTAAAATATAAATGGAAAACTCCTGCCAAGAAAACTCCATTGCAAATTCTGCGTTGTCCATACTTTGAAGTATAAGCCAAACTTATTAATTTAGCGAATTTAAATTTTTATTTCTTTTCAATTGTTTGCATTAATCAGCTTTTTATTATTCAATTATTTATAAAGCCGTTTCTAAGACGTATGTATGGGGTCAACAGCTTCGTCTTATGAATGCACCCAATGTGGCGATTGCAAATCTACAAGCGATTACAAATCTACTACATCAGGCAAAATTTCAAAAGAATCAACATTTTCGGTTGTTAAACGCAACAGTACGTCAGGGCCAATATTTAAACTACCACGGCGGTGTTCGATATGAAACTTAAGCCTCGTAGGTGTAGGGACCATCAGGCCAGACGTCCATTCAAACTAGACTGGCTAATTAACCAACGCGAACTTGCGTAATACGTAACAACTGTAAATTGATGACCCTCGATGTATTAACGGAACTTTTCAATAGACCAAACCGCTGCAAGGCATTCGAGCTCAGTGATAGAGTAATTTTGTTGGGCGCGATTCAATTTCCGAGAAAAACAATGCAATTGGGTGTTCCCCGCCGTCTGAATCATTTTGTGCCAAAACTCCTCCAACACCAGCCTTCGATGCATCGCATAGAACGATAAATAGCTTGCTTCACTTTGATTATTTGCCTTTTTAGTAAGGTCAGTTAAGGTTGCAGTAATTGAAGAAAAGTTAGATAAAAATCGTCTAAGCTATCCGACAAATTTTCTAACGTCACGCACACAATTAGGAGGGTATAAGTTCCTAACGGCAGAAACTTTCTGGATCAGCCTTAATGCACCCATTCCCAATTAGGTATCCTAAGAAACGAACCTCATGCATACACCATTTACATATTTCGACATTTAAAGATAAACCTGATTTTCTAAATATATGCCCTACTTCTGATAATAATAACATACAGCGTGTCCGCCGGGAAGGTGTACTACTTTGTTTGTTTATAATTTTCGACTATATGACAAAGAATGGCAATTATGTATGGAATACAATATCAGATAAATGTCCGCCTCACAAATTACATTCTCACACATTTCACGCGGCATTTCATTAATTTGATCACGAATATTTTGTTTGAGTTGCTCAAGCGTTTCTGCTTGCATAAACCTTGCTTTTCAGATAAACCCACGAAAAGAGATCCGGAGCAGTCAAATCAGGCGACCGTGGAGGCCAATCAACATTACCATTTCTTGAAATAACTTGTTCTGGAAAGAGGTCTCGCAGTAATTCCATTGTAATCCTGGCTGTATGCGATGTCGCACCGTCTTGTTGATACCGCGTTAAAAAGTTTTCAATCATATCATGATGTCGCTTCTTATTCACAGTTAGCGTTACGCCGTTTTCATTTTCAAAGAATCATGGTACAATGATTCCTCCTGGATACAAAGGTGACTGATGGATAATTTGAGGGTTTTCTATTGCCCAGAACCAACTATTCTGTTTATTCATATATCCATTCAAATGAAAATGTGCCTCGTCACTCATTATGATTTTTTCATGAAAATCGGGGTTGTCATGGGCGAGCTGTAATATCCTTTTGGCACATGTACGGCGCACAGTGGCTGAAAATCGTTTTTCATTGTCCAAAATTCTGTAACTTTTAAACCGATCAAAATATTGAAGTAATTTTTATTTTAATGGTTAGATATTCAGATCAGCCTGACAGTTTTAATTACATTAAAATTGATTGAGGACTTTTTAAGGAATTCTGGGTCAAAGTTGAACTTTTTAATTTTTTTAACTTTTAGAGTGAAATATGGGTTTATTATTTTTTTATTTATTAAAAAATTGAATATTTGGAAATTAATAATAATTATAAATATTTTTTGTAATAATGAAATTTTTTTAATGTTACACTCAAACAAATTTTACACAAAAAATAATAGTAACATCAACTGGAGATTTTGCTATTACAGAAAAATTGAAAATTTTTTGCTGACAAATTTGCAAATTTGTTTACACTCAAAGAATAGTTACACTTAAAAAAACGTTAATAATATTATCTAAAAATATTGCTATTTCTACAGAAAAATGTATTATTTTTTGCTGTCAAATTTGATAATTTTAAAAACATTTTAAAAATAAAAACTGCAATAAATTTGATTAGCATTTGTAACAATGGTAGGTTCTGTTTATTATAATTTTTTACTAATACTATCTTTTTCGTACTTAAATAACAACGAAAGGCAATTATAAATATTATTCATTTGACTCAAATATTGATTGCAAATATTCCATATTTTGTTCTGTGCTATCTCTGTTCTTTAGTAGTTTTTTGGCTTCTTCATCTAAATCCCGATGTTCCACTTTCCATTGATTCCGAATATTGGAGATAAACGGATCTGACGTTGCCAATAATATATTAAATAGATCTTCAATTGTTGAATTTCGTGAAATTTTTCTATTATTGTGCTCTCTATAAAATCTGTAATCCTTGTTCCTTTTTTCCTGAGCCTCCTCTGATAGATCTCCAAGTGGCACCAAATGATATTTAATGACATCTTCTCCATGATAAAGGATTTTGTGAACTGTTGCAGACATATTTCTCCATGGGTAGTTGGTTGTATATATTTTTGCAGTTTCCTTAGCATAATCTCCAAATTTTCTAGAGTCAATTTCTTCATTGCACGCAAGGACTTCTAGGATTATTTTAAATCTGAAAATAAGGTTTAAATCACTCCTGTTATTTCAGATGCTGTTTCTGGATCTGAAAAGAATCTTCTTGCGGTATTGCCATCATTTGTATTGCCTGACCCTTGTTTTGGCTGATCTATAATCAATCCAAATTTGCGATATTCATCTTGAACATGTTTCTTTTTTGAACTTCTTAACTCTTTGTTGGTTTCTTTTTTTCTTATTGATCCTGAAGACCGAAATCCAAATCATAACTGATTTTTAGTATGTGTTCCATAAGTCGTATTCTTGCATGTAGTGGTGATAATCCAAATTCATATGCATCGGTATTATCTAATGATTTTGTCGGGATTTGGTCTAATTGGGTTGATGTTGCTTGGCATATAATGCAGTTGGATGCAGCCTTCGTGTTAGTCAAAGCCTGACCTACTTTTCCATCTATCATTGTCAGCACTAATTAGTAGCTTACTTCAATTTGCTGCCCATCTAACTGTAATTGTAATGGCTGTAGTGTTGCAATTTGGGCCTTGATATCAATAACTTCTTTGTTAATGGCATCAAGAGTTTCTTTTTGAATTCAAATTTGATTGGCCTGCAGTATTTCGTAGAAGATGGTGTCTCATTTTTCCAAATATCCATTGTTTGCGTTATACTAGTCGAAGGCTCTGAATCTTCCAAAATCTTTTTCATTCGCAATGGTACAAATGATACCATAAACATATCCGAGTCCGAAATATTTTCACATACAACTTGTTTGTATTGTTTTTGTCCCGAAGAACTATCACATCCCCATTTACAAAAAAGAATTAACTTTGTGTTTCCATATTTCTTTAACTCATTTCCTGTTATTTATTGTAGCAAGCGTTCGGCTGTGTGATCAAGTAGAGATTGTAGTTGTATCTCTGCCGAAATTGGTGTGATTGTAATAGTGTCCTTTGATGGCAAACAGTTCATTTTAGCAGCGGTTGTGTAATGATATGCTGGATACATATTTGAACCTTTTTCAATCGTACGCAGTCTGAGCTTAATATATTGCTGTTTTGTTAATTTCAAATCCAAAAATAATGCTAATGCCTTCTCATTTGTGTACTGTATTGCATCACTCGGAGTTGGTATACTTTTAAGAATCCGTTTTGTTCTCACTGGAGTAGCTTTAACAACTTTTTTAATGATATCCACTTTTGTTAATTGGTTCTGTGGTCGTAATTGATGTAGGAAAGATATGAAATATTTGTACAACCAATTGCATCGTTGATATCTTTAAGTTTCCGCCTCTTAGATCTATCGCTGCAGTTGTCCAATGATTTGCGTGGTCTGCCAGCCTTATCTTGCTTTGCTGTTTCTGCAGCGACAGTAAGTTGGCCCTCTAACCAGTTTGCACTTTTTATATAAAAGTTTTGTTTACTGTAGCGAACTTCTTTGTAGCGTTTTTTAGTGCTTTGACGAAATTAGATAATTGCTCTTGCATTTCGGTGCTACATGAATTTAAGTTTAATTTTATTTTAACGTAACTAAGAACATCTTCCTGGTTTTTGTTTCTAAAATACTCTTCGGCCAGTTCTTTATAACTGAAGCTCTCCATATTTGTCTGAATATTTTTATTTGCGTCTGTTATGATTTATCCGTACACTTAGAGGATTAACTGAGTAATCCCTTATCGAATCCGTAATTTTATACATTTTTATATACATGTTATTCACACATTGATCTTTAATTTCATAGCAGGTAGTGCTTA
The DNA here is from genome assembly GCA_956483585.1 of Gymnocheta viridis. NCBI lineage: Eukaryota > Metazoa > Arthropoda > Insecta > Diptera > Tachinidae > Gymnocheta > Gymnocheta viridis. The sequence continues at coordinate 40,577,873 of OY101444.1, forward strand.
AATTGAACAAAACTGCACATGTTGTCCAGACCTTAATATCAGGTAAAACTGATTAGTATCTCGCCAATATTTGTTGTTGTTGTTTTTTATCTTTAGTGGTTTAATGTGGCGATTATTGTTATAAAATTGTTTATGACTTTGGTTGACCCTAACATTTGATAACAGGTAAAGAAAGAGATCATATGTTTACTGTAGAACGTATTGTGATAACTTTATGACTTATTTTTTGCTGATCAAAACAAAGCCATTAAACCCTTTCACAGGTATTATATTTAATTTTTTTTAGTTTTACGTAGTCTAAAGTAATAAAACATAAACTTTTAGGCAAAAAAATGAAAATTTAATACACCATTGCATACGAGTACTTATAGGGCTGTTTAAATTATGGTAATTTGAATTTTTTTAGAGTAATTTCATTAAAATGAAAAAAGTGTTCTACCCTCGGGTCGTCATGGGTGCAAAAGTATATATAGCGTTAAAGAGGACACCTTCACCTTTCTCCGGGTGATATACATTTCTTGTTCCCCTTTGTTCCCTAGAAGTTCTATTCAACTAAAGTTTAAATTTGAGAAAAATATAGTAGTTTAATAAATATTCCGTAATGCCCATGGTGTTAAACGGTAGAGCTGTGACCACTTACAACAAGTAATGACTATAATCCTACCAACATTATAAAAAAGACCACAGGCCATTATCGATGATAGCTTGCGAGTAGTAACCATTTATTTTTGATAAAAAACAAAAGAAATTAAAAAAACAGTTGAGTTTGACAGCATGCCACGTCCACAATTATCAACAGTTTAACCTAATTTTTTGGCTACCTTAATCTGGATATATTAGCTACAAAAAGGTGTAAAAATTTTAAAAATCGGTGACAAAAAAAAATTCGACTTTTGGCCAATGAAAAACGATTTTCAGCCACTGTGCGGCGGCGTAAATTATCTTGTGGAAGAAGCTCTTGTGTCAACTGAATCTTAAATGGAAACAAATGCAAATCCTTGTGCAAAATTGTGGCCAAAGTTGTTCTCTGAAGACTAAGCTCCTGAGCACGATGTCGAATTGAGGTTTATGGATTGTTTTAAACACTTTCTTGATTGGTTTTGATAGAATGTTTTAACGATTAAAACACGTTCGTTTATTGAATATTCTTCCATAATAAATCTGCCACATGTCTACTTCACGACTGCCAAAAATAGCCTGGGAAGACTAATGTTTACCAAATTGCCGTATGTTCGTCAAAACTCTCACTAAACACCAACAAGTCGTCAAGATAGACGAACACCCGAGTTCGTATATCCGGTGATATAACAATGTCTATCAACCTGGACGTAGTTTGATGTGCATTTGTTAGGCCAAAGGGCTGTCATGTCTTTCGAGTTTTCGGCCAAAGGCACTTGCCAAAAAGTGTGTTTCAAATCAAACAAAGTCGAATTCGTCTTCCTTTTGAATCTGGGTAACTGGATTATTCCATTTACAGCTAGGGCTGCAGACTCTATTATGCCTAATTTAAGCATATTGTCAACATCCTCATGCAATTTCTTTTTCAATGGCCGGAGAACAGACAATTAACGTGTACCCCTTTTCGATTTCAATAGTGTGCTCTAAAATGTCCGTCTTACCTAAGTAAGCCTTCTCTGTTGATATCCAGAAACAAGGATATGACTAGATTCAACCGAGAACGTTGCGTAATATCTAAATCATGTTCATTGGGTTTGATATCATGTTCAGAAATAGAAAAGGTTTCTAATATCTTCTTCATAAAGTCAAAACATCTAAAAAGGTCACATCCGAGGTAAACAAGAGTCTTGATTCAATTCAGGGATGATATAAAAAGTCAAACGTTTTGATTCATTACGGAATTTTACATCAGTTAAAACCTTTCCTAAAATTTTATATTTATTACCACCAGCTACTTTAACTAGCGAATTGCAAGTTTGAAAAGTTTGTTTAAGGAAATCTCCAATCGAGTAGAGCTCCTGCTTTCTTACCAAAATTTTAATTTCAATAAGTGGTTTTGGATCATCTGCTTTGCAAAATGATTCAATAGGGTTTCTGCAAACTTTCTTCATTTGTTTCTTATTTGCGAAAAAGTTTTTAATGCGCTGAGTTGGTGTTTTAGATTTGGTTGAGAAAACCAATTTTAACTCTTCATTGAAAATTCTCGGTCTTACGTTATTGTAATTCTGTAATCTAATGTGATAGGGATCTTCTAAAACGGAATTATATTGTGTATCATTATTTTTAATTTTCTGCAATGATTGCGCAGAAATATTAATTGTTGAGCAAGATTGATCTCCACCTTAAATCGAACCGATTCAACATTTGACATATGTGTCTCTCTTCCAATGAGTAAGCAACTTACTGCACACAAGTTTCACCTTATTGCCAATCAGAAATGGTTAGATGAAACTACCTCTAGGGAAACTACGAAAATCTGGCTCATAATAGATGAAAAAAGGACTAGGCGGGCACTACAGCTGCCCGAACATCATCTCAGAAACCTAATCGCGGTAATGACTCGCCACTGGCCTATTGGAAAGGTTAGAGCTCAGTTACAATGACATATGTAGAAGCTGCGGCGATGAAGAAGGGTTGGCGAAACATCTCTGTCATTGTCCGGCATTCGATGATCTAAGACTTAAACTATTCGGTCAAAGAACCCTTAGGGACAAAACTTGTCTCTTTAATATTGATTTAAACAAGATCATCAACCGGGTGGCTGCGTGAGAATATCAGCTGCCAGATAACATAGGACCCTTGGCAACATGTTAGCACAACGGGAACTAATTGATGGACCCACGTGAGCTGTGCTTGATCACGGCTGCCAATGGAACCCAGTCTACGCCTCTGCAATTTCAACAATAAGTTTCCTTTTGTGTAGAGTGAATTTTACTGAAGTTGTTTGTTTGATTCTACTCCAGCGTTGCCGTATTTTTTTTTTCAAAAAACTTGCCATTCCAGGAAAAAAAACTTTTTTAATAAAAAAACTTGTTCTTTAACTAAGTAAAACAATAAACGAAAATACAAAATTAGATTTAATTTTAATTAAAAATATTTTATAAGAAAATACATGTTTTTTCTAACTAAAAGAAAACATAACATAAAAAACATTACACACATAATTGTTTTTAAAGTCTTTTGCTCTCAAAATACCGCATAAAGTGGGAATTTCTAATTTGTTTCTAAAATTACTTTTTTTTAAATTATTTTTGAATTTTCTGTAGATATAGGCAACGGCAAAATTGAATAAACTATTTTTTTAAATAAAGATTTTGTTGAACAACTTGGGATTTCGTCTGCGCCTGCTACATCGTCTATGGTGTTTTCCTTACATCCTGTGGACGATGTTCCTAAAATCAATAATTTTTTACAAATGATTGTAAATAGTACAATAATCTTACCATTTTTCATTAAGTATTTATCCATGTTCTTTAAAAAGACTTCAGCTCAATTTTCTACACAACGAATAAGTTGCACACTTTCAATTTATAATAACAGCGTCAACATTGTTGTATAAAAGGGAGTGAAAAATATAAGGTCCTTTCATTGTATAATGTGCATTATATCATCAACGCATATATTCATAAAATATATTCCAAACTTTAAGTAATTAAAAAAAATTGAAAAACTGCATCTATTTAAAAATAAACTTGTTTTTCAGCCAGTTAATCAAAAACTTTTTTGCATCTCAAAAAACTTGCAAAAAGAAAAAACTTGGCAAATGGCAACGCTGTTCTACTCAGTTAAACCAAAATAATTTTTGCGGCGCCCTATGCTCCAGAGGAATATTGAGGAATATATAATATATTTTTAACAATAATGTCAAGTATATTGCTTTGTTTTGCATCCTATCACATTGATTTGTTTTATTTACTTAAAAATATTATTTAACTGCCTTCTGATTTCTATATTAAGGGAAACATTTTAAGATATTGCATAGCTTTTATCGCGGGCAGTGAGCGCGGCGACCTAATCAAAAAATTCCGTAACGAAAAAAACCCAACACTAAGTTTGATCTTAAGTCTTTTGTTTTTTAAGTATTTGAATCGCCTAGCGTATGTTAACCCTTAAAGTATGCTATTGATTTCATTAACATACAGTATTGCCAGAACAGATTTTTACATGTAGGAAAACACAAAATGGCGTACTTACGAGCAATCGTGGTTGACAGAAAATGATATACACAAACAAACAAACAATTCGTAGGTTTTTAAGCTGTATTTTCCATATATTTAGAGGATATCAAGTCTCAAACTTATGTTTCTTATTTCAGTTACCATAAACCTATAGTTCTAATGATAAAAATTCCTGAATAACCTACATGTATTGTAAGATAATAAAAATATTTTAAACGATATTAACTTCACATTAATTCACCACGCTCAAAAAGTGTAACTTGAATTAATATCAAAGAAAAATTTTCAACTAATATTAAAGAAAAAAACATACTCAAAATAAAAAATAAATAAATGATTATAATTGCATAAGTTGATAAAAAATGCTATGCAATAGCTTTGCCGTGGCAGTCCCCGAGTGCCACACGTCTTTTTTATATATTTTTTTTAAGAAAGTACAAGATTTTTTTTATTTTTGGTATGTAGTATGAATATGTATGACGCTGGTTGTTTTCAAACAACATCATTTAATAAAACATCTTGAAATTTTTCAATACTTTTTTTTTTTTTTTATCTTGGACCAGCACTCAGGGGATGATGACCCCTACACATGCAATGCATTGTGCTGGAACTAGTGGAAAGGGATAGTGATAGATATGAAAGGAGGTGAAGCTTCATTCGTTCTTTACAACTCTGCTTTTTTTTCTGCACGTTTATTCGTAGAGCAGTGTTGCAGCGCCTCTGGTGGCAAGGAGGACATTACGAGTTTTGAAGCTGTGTTTAGTTTAGTAGCCCACTTCTTTTTATTAATTTTATTTTACTTCGCCGTTGATTGTGCTACTCAGTACCAACGAAGGAGGGCGCTCTGATGTTACATTGGAATTAGTATCTGCTGAAGTTGGTACTGTTCAGTGACCAGTGACCATGCCTTCGCCACTGAAACCTTCCGCCAACAACTGACACAAAGGCATACCAATGCACATCAGAGAAATGCGTGGTATTTTTATTTCATGACTCTGTCTGACACTGGGTTTGAACCCAGGTCCTTCGGTTTGTAGTCAACGTGCTTACTACCTGAGCCAACGCCACCCTCACCACCTTTTATCATTTACATAAAATAATATATGTTAGACAATTGAATAACAGAATTAAATGGTTAAATACTATTTAAAAAAATCACATTTCTTTGAATTTTAAACTAAAAATAATTTGATTCTGAAAATCTTTCTGAATGTAGACTAGAATACCAAATATAGATAATAATTTAGTAAGTCCTAAAAGTAAATGCATCTACAACCTAGACCCTCTTTAATAATACACAAGATCTATTCAAAACAAGAGAAAAAATATGATGTTTTTTAAGAATTATCAATAACTTTATTATTTGGAATATTAGGTAATATATTATGGAATTTGTAGACAATAGTCAATAGCCAATAATTAATGTTTAAGTAATATTGGTTATACAAAATAAAAAAATTATGTATCTAATATGGATATGATATCTATCATTACCTACCATAGGGAAACTTTGAATCGTTTGATCATTTTTTTAATATATAAATATTAAAAAAAAATATGTTCAGTATAGATTTTCTTAAGAGGATATACATCGAATTGCTAATTTTAAATAGAATTTATCAGCATAAACCTCTTACTAAATTACATAATATTATCATAAAAATAAAAAATATTTTAAATGTTATTCTGATTTTTAGTATCTTATTATTTCATTAATTATGTATGATAAATATTTATAATAATTGTTACATTTAATTTCCTCATAGTAGATATGTAGGTAATGGGGACCAGCGTAGCCAATTTAGTGCGCTTCGCGCTAGATTTTGCTCGTTTTAACACCGAAGGAAGGTGTTCGAAATATTGAACAAAAAAATTAAAAAATAAAATATCTCTAATAAAAACAAAAGATTTTTTTATTTGAGGTTTTTGACTTTGAGCCTGAATAAAACACAAATTTATTTTTATAATATTAAAAAGTTCCTTATTGATGCTTTTAATCAATGAAAATATTAATTTATAATACTTACCAAAAGTGTATAATAAACATTTGATAATTTATAATGAATAAGGTCCTAAAAGTTTCATATTAAATAAAATAAGACTGATCTATTAATTTAATCTTCTTAACTTTACCACATATAATTTTATGTAATGCCTAAAACAATTTCATTTGTATTGATATACCAAAGGATATTTTAAGTCTTGCTATCGTTTTCCTACATGTTTTTAATAGTTGTAAGTATCTACTCTTTGTACCTGAATGAATTTAAAAACAAATATGTACTATAGATAGCTATTATTTTGTTTCAACATATATTGGATTTTTTCTAATATATGCTTCGACTTTCATCAAAATTTAACTTAGCGCGTTTGGGAATAGCGCGTGAATATCTGTTAACGCCATGATCTAGCGCATTTTGAGAAGGTGCATGGCGCGTTTTGGTTATAAAAAGTTGACAACGCTGATGGGGACAATAGACATTATTTATTTATTCATTTAAGTATATATATTCTGGATCCTTATAGATAGAAAAGTCGAATGAGCGATGTCCGTCTGCTATATTTTGGTGTAATTAGAATTAAGGCCTCACACAACATAGAGACATAAATTTTATACTATTCTCTTGGAATCTTTCACAAAATTGTTTGAAAATAACAAAACTCGGTCCAATAATTAATGAGATATAGCCAAAAGACTTTTTTTGTTATATTTCCTATTCTGTTGTTTTTTTATGGCACCGGCTGTCCTACGGTCAATTTTATGAAGCAGATCTCTTGTATGGAGTTCTACGAAGGTTTAGACTGAAAATAATTGGAGTCGGTCCATTAACGGCTAAACATTTTTTGAAAAAGTTGTGTTGGGAGTCATACCTACAACCTACTGGTTGGTAGTCGCAAGCGCTTCTTGTACACCACAAACCAGTTTTAGTTTCATACTATTTTCCGCGTTTAACTACATAATATATCTTAATTATTATGAAATACTAACAGCCTTATTCACAAACGTTTTATTAGAGACTAATAAGCGAAATTCGTTAAAGTAGTATTCACAAACGTTTAATAGCACTATGAAGCTGCAATTAGACACTAAACAACTCAAGAAATTTGTTGTAGGCATCACCCATCTTTATCTGTTTAATAAGTTGAAAGTGTGAAAGTTTGAAAGTGTGAAAAATAAAAAATATAAATATTTTAAATGTAATTTCGACAATCGGTAGGTTTGAGGAAAGTATAACTGTAAAATAAGTACATTTTTTATGAAGTAATTGGTGTCTGTGTTTTTGTTTTCTATTGTGGACACTCTTTCTTTTACCAACTCCTTCAGCAAAGTCTAGTTAACATAAAAAAGTTCAATAAAATGTACGTACATACGTACTTATATGTATATACATACATACATATGTATGTATATAAGTATGTACATATTTATACAGACGCAAAAGCATAATTTTAGCTGATCATTGATATATTAATACTTGCCTTGATAAGAATATCGCCAACTATTACATAAATCTGTTAGTCTAATAATTAAAATATTCCAATATTATCTTCATATTGAAAATAATTTAAAGCTATCAAAAATTCTTAAAAAAATAACGAAATTTTTCAAATAAAAACTAAAAGTAATAAAAACAAGTAAAATGTATCGAAAATTTAAAAAAAAGCATAGCATAGTGTATTTCAGGATTCGAATCCGTGCCACCGGGTAGGGTACGGTTTCAAACCCAGAACAATATTATGGTATTTTTTTAATTTTTGATACATTTTAGTTATTTTTGTTACTTTTAGTTTTTATTTGAAAAATTTCGTTATTTTTTTAAGAAATTTTGATAGCTTTAAATTATTTTCAATATGAAGATAATATTGGAATATTTTAATTATAAGACTAACAGATTAATGTAATAGTAGGCGATATTCTTATCAAATTTGGGAGAATTTCTTCATTATTAAACCTTTTCTTACGTTTAGTCGAAGACCACTGGCTTTTTTATAAAGACGTTGAAACACTTAGAGATTAGAACCAAAAATACCGTGACCGTGGTTAATATTTTTTTTCCATCACGTGAGAATGTTTCCGTGAGACGGTCGGTGAGTGGCAATTTTTTTTGCTTTGATGTAATTTTTTCCATTTAAATTCTTATTTAAAAAATTTGTGTTTTTCCAATTTCGTGCTCGTGAATTTTCGTGATTGTGACTTCTTTCGTCACTCCATGCTATGCACTATGGTTTTTTTTCGTTTTTTTTTGGCATAAACTCTGATTTTAAAGCTATTGAATTGAAATTTTGGTTGTATACATTTTTATGCTCCCAAGATGACCTACTAAGTTTCATATGATTTGGGGCACTATTTCATATAGCCGATCTGGCCAACATGCAATTAGGTTTTTGACGATTCCATTAAAAATGTTATTTTTAAATTTTCTATTATATTTGATGAAAAAAAAAATAATATTTATACAAATTCAAATATCAGTATTCAGATCCTATTATTGTCTGCTGATTAGTCCTTCATTCTGAAAGTAAATATACATTTTACAAAAACTTAAATAAGTATGGTTATGTTACTTACTATGGAAGATACTCAATTTTCTTCTAGTTCAAAATATTCATCTTCTGAAGCAATAACCTCAAGTCCATCCTGTTCTTCATACTCTTCGTCGGACGAATTCTGTGTGGAATCTGGATCATCATTTTCGCATTGAATTTCTAAATGTGGTGCTTGTAATAGAGATATAACTTCTGCTGGTATGGGTTTTTTTAAATTGCTTTTTGTCGTTCTTTTAAATAGGTACTGGACGGCAACGGATCAGAACTATCGATGGATCTATTAAAAACGTCTGTAATATTGTCTAATCTACTGCATTTTCTTGCGTGGCCTCTTCTATCGCTTTTGTATAATTTATTTCGGGATTCAGATGCATGCTCCCCAAGGCAGCCAACAGGAACTAAACAAGTATCTATTATTTGGTGCCCATGTACTAAGACTTTGTGAACAGAAGAAGGATACTTTTCATGATATGCCACAAAACTTTAGCACAGAAGGCTTTAAACTTTTCCGAGTTTATATCGTACTCGCAGTTAATTGTTGTTAAAATGGTATGAAAACTTTGTAGAATATCATAATCAAGATCAAGAATTGATGACAGTAAATTGGAAAATGCTCTTCTCGCTGTGTTGCCATCATTGGAGTTTCCACTGGCATTTGAAAGAGGCTTGTCCACATTTAGCCCCATTTCGGTCATCATTTTTAGTTGTAGCAGTCCTTTCCGTGCTTTTAGTTTAAGCTTGTCGCAGTCCTTGATATGCCATTTCTTAAGCTCAATTCTATATGAGATTTTTAAAACAAACTCAAAAAAGCGGATCCAAGCGTGTAAAGGACTGATTCCATATTGAAGAGCGTGTGCCTTAGCCATGAAAACCTTCGAGGTTATATCTTTAATTTCGAGCAATTGTTTTGGCTTCGCTCCACAGATAGGACAAGACTGACAAGAGTTGGTTCCTGACAATATGTTTAAGACTTTCCCATCTATTAGTGTCATTTGTCTTTAAATTTATTACAAATATATTTGCATGTTGCGAATCTGGACATTCAAATTTTCCTTTTCAGCTAATATGAGGGCGGTAGTTTCCTTAATGAATTCAATCTTCAGTGGTCGGCAAAATCTAACAGATTGCGGAGTCTTCTTGAGCCAAATAATTTGTTGCGTCTCATTTATCAATTTCAATGGCACAATTGTAGTAACGAACAGTGAACTGACAATTGAAGGACTATCGTGGATCTGGAAACGCTGTTTGTACAAACTCTGGCCTGACGCTCCATCATATCCATAGCTGAAGAATAACTTGCAATGTACCACGTTGAGAAGTGTGTCCTGAGTTTTAATTTAGATTTAAGTACGGCCGGATATGCCGGGTATATATTACATCCGTAATTTTTTGCATTTCGTTGTATATTTATATACTGACTTTTTGTGAATCCATTTTCCAATAAAAATGCAAGCGCACTGTCAGCTGACATTTTTTGGGCTCATCCGCAAAAAGCTTCTTTTTTATTTCATTAATACTCTCACAACTCCCAGCTGCTTTCAAAACAACAGCCAAATCTTTTTCATTTGATTTTTTAGCTGAAACTGAGGCAGCATGTATGAGTAAGGGAAATAAGTTGTTATTCTCCTCTGAAAGTTCCGCGGGTAATTTTCTTTTCAGACGAGGACCAGCGCTTTCGGAATCACATTTTGGGCGACCCACTTTATTTGCTAACGCATAATGACCAGTGATTTCTATGAATATGCTTTTGGCAAGCCATTTTGAGTGCTTTCCCTTAAATCTTTCAAGAGTTGAATTGCACTTCGGCAAGTGTTTATTTATATAATTGACGAAGGATTTCACTTTTTCATTTATTGACTTAATGTTCTCGTTATTTAAATGTTTTTGTGCAATGCTTTCCAATATATGTATGTACGCTGTTGTATGGCGTCTCCTGAGCTATTGTTGTTGCTCCAAATGTCAACCAGCTCAGCACGACTAAACATATATTGTACTAGAAAAATTTGATTTTTTCGAAATCGTGTGGATTCGGACAAAAAGGATTAGATTCTTATTAATCTGCACAATTTGGTTAATAACTTCTCAATTACAACTTTTTGCAACGCTTTGCCATGCAAAAGTACTGATCCACGAAACACAACTACACTTGTTAAGCTCATTTTAAATATACACATAAACAAAACACTGTACAATTGGACAAAAACACATAACAACGACACAAACTTTGGTAAACTATATTTTTATGTACATATCTGGACAATCGCTTTCCATATTAATCTTTTTCACTTTTGTGTAAACTTTCGCCAGAACAAACAATCAAAATTTAAAATTTTTATGCCAATTTCACACAAAACGTATGGTACATAATCAGCGCGCAAACAGAACAGTGTTGCTTCATATGTTAAAGTTAAATATTTTTTTATCTAACTAGGGTGTTTAAAAATTAAAAATCAACAAAATTATAAAATACTTAACAAAAAAAAATTGACTTTATGCCAAAAAAAACTAAAAAACAATTGTGCTATGGTGAAGGGTATATAAGATTCGGCACAGCCGAATATATCTCTCTTACTTGCTTTTATGTGCCTTTGTTAAAGAGTTTGTGTTTGTGTATACATGTGTATATGTATGTATACATACATATGTATGGTGTGTATATCCGATTATTTGAGGTATTGTCATCACTGACGTCATAGCGTGTGTATGAGGGTGTGTTTGAATGTGTGTGTGTATGTTGAGATCGCTTTGGTATAGTTGTATTAATTATTTTTAGTTTTTGTTCTTTTATATATTTGAGTCTGTTTTATGTTTTTGATTTTTTTTATATTTTTTTATAATTCTGCTGACTTCGAAATTTATTCCTCATATTTTGACTATACATATAAATATTGCATAGTCTTAATTTCGTTTGTTTATTTTATTTAGAAATATTTTTTCTCAAATTAGTTGGTGGTTCGTAAATTGTATTTATAAGTTTATATTTCAAAGCTCGCAAAAAATAGTTTTTTGCTTATGCCAACAAAAATTTGAATTTGACAATATAAAAGTGATGTTTTTTTATCCACTATTTTAGCTATTCAACTTGCTTAGAAATACAACTCTGAAAGTATCGAGTAACTACTTTTGAGTATTGAGTAACCCAAAAATAGGAAATACTCCACACTCGGTACCCACTACTCAATGCTTTGCCAGCACTAATTTCAGCTATTTTTATCAGAAATATATGATTCCTAATTATCCTTTCGAAAAACGGTACAAGATAGAGAATATTTTATATTAGTAATATACTTTTATTTTATTTTTTAATTTTAATTATAAGGTTTAAAACATTTCATAGAAAGAAACTATTAAGTTTTCTAATAATGCTTTCCGTAGAAAGTACATAGAAAAGCTACAAATGTCAGGTCCTTCCTCACAATTCGGATCATGCCACGGACAGCATCTAAAATGTCCTTCTGTGTTGTCTTCATCTTCCATTCTCGTACGGCATATTCTTCATTCTTGTCCGGCATATTTTGGAAAAATTTAATCATTTCCCAATGGTCGTATAGTCTGAAGGTATCAAAATCTGATATGAATATATCTACACTCCTTCTTATTTGACTCATTTTATTAATATCCGTATTAATTTTGTTTCTGCTTACTTTTTCAAAGGAATCGTCGATACTGATAATTTTTTCCTAAATATTTAACCAGAAAGTGTCTAAAATTATGTATTATTTCCATCTCCCTCTTCTACAAATTTTATATAATTGTCTCTCTCTCTCGATCCCTTTCACCCTATCACTATCCCCACTTATTCACTATTTCACCATAAATATTTTCCGTCAGACTTCTTGAAAGTATCAGAGCTACTTTCAAGTACAATTACAATTAAAAATTCAAAGTGACAAGATCTCAATAAAAAATGAACTCCGTGAAAAATCTAACAACAAAATATGGACCAACACTAAATCTGAGTTGGAAAACAACATAGTGTTTCTCCCAATACGATCAACCAATTTAAGATCAACTAAATGATGCTAATATACAACATCGAAAAATATAACAATAACATACTGTCCTAAGACATTATTACAACCTAAATCACAATTAAAAAGGTCAGTTCGTCAAAAAACACTATCAGCAACAAATAAAAATGTTCTAAAGTCTTTTGTTTTTAAATTGAAAACAAAATCAGTTCAATAATAAATGTCTTAGATAAACCATTATCTGATGAAAATATAATAAAAAAGTACTATCATAAATACATATCATACCTACAGTCTTACAACAATAATGATGAAATAAGAATTTCAATACAAAATCAAGATTTGTACGTGTTGTACAGTGAAAGCTACATACTTATATGTGGAGGACTTTGTTGTAGATGAGAAAACCTCAACTTTAAATTAAAAAACAACTTTGTTGCATATCTTTTTGATGAAATTCGTTATGACCTTAATAGTGTTGAAATTGACCATACAAGGTATTTAGGAGCAACAAGCAACATAAAAAATTTGTTTCATTATCACCAACGGAAAGCATTGCGATGCAAACTGCTGCCTGGAGCAAAATTCACTAATCTCATGGAGAATTCCACATGTTCAAATATCCGATCTTACTAAATTGAACATAATTAAAATAATTAACAATGGTACGTCTATGCCGATGGCATTTCGTAGTTGGGATTGTCATATTAATCCACAACTAAATACAGGAACTACCCATATCTGGAATTTTAAATTGGCTGCAAATAGAAAAAGACCGAGTTTTGTATTTACATTTAAATTCTGTCATACCCATATGATGATCTTAATATAAAATGATCTATATTCAACAGAGCTACTACATGAGGGAATCTCAACCGCTTCTCACCGCCCCAGAATTTAAAAATAATGCACCGATTATTGTAGTAGATGTCAGCCATCAAAACGAGTCGCTCAATAACGGACCCATCGATATAAAAATTGAATAATAAACAGCAACAAATATTCCATCAAAGACATCAGCTTACTGCATTCTTATTCAGATCGTATAATTGAATATATACCTATAAAAGGACAAGTTCGAAAAGTCTTGTAAGTTAAGTAATATGGATAACAATATTGTTTTCATAGACCTACAAGGTTTCAAAAGTAATTCAAATGATTTCATCGCAAAAGAAGTTGCAGTCGGTTTCAACAACAATGAACACATAAATTTCATCATAAAACCCTCCTTTGACTTTAAATGTTTATCCGCAAAGAAGCAAATTGGTTAACAAAAAACTATCATCAACTACATTGGAATGATGGATCAGTCTCATTTCATAGTGTTTGCACATTTTTAAAAGCTAATGTACAATATTCTGAGGTATATGTCAAAGGTGACGAAAAGAGACAATGGCTAGAAAAAATTCTACAAAAAAGAGTTTTTAACATAGAGCTTTCAACTTTAAGCAAATGGAAATTAAATATCCGGAATATTTTATGTGTGTGTGTATATTTTATTATAAATTCTTAAAGTTTTTTTAATTACTTAATAAAAATTAATGCACGTAAAAACTTACCAAATGTTTTTTTATTTCAAATATCTATGGAAAAAATAAAAAACTAATGATGACACACTAAATACTAGAGATGGGATCGTGAGTGGGACTTTTCACTAACGCTCACGATAAAAAAATTTCACTTATGCAAGCTCACGCAGGACCTTATATTTTTTGCTCACGCTCACGTGAGTGAAAAAAAAGTTAATCACAATCACGAAATACTCACGAAAATAACACAAAATCTAATATACAATTTGAAAATTCTGCAATAAAAGAGGAAAATTATGTTTAACTGAGAAACAATTTTCTGAAACAATTTGTTAGTTTTGAAATACATTTTTTCAACTTTGATATATGGGTAAGAAAGTCCCTGAAACGGCCCACCAACTTATTTGCTATATTTTTTATGGAATATTAGTCTAGATATAAAATTGTATAAATAAAATAAATGTATTTCGATGATCATTAATGCACAAATTATTAACAAATCCTACAGTACCTCAAATCTTCTAATTTCATATTAGAAATTAACACTTTTCAGGTATTCATAACATTACTTTAGTGTTAATCAAGACGGCCCGATCGAAAGCCATATTTTTGTACATTGAATTCACTTCAAATTTATTTAAAAAAATTTGTGTTTACTATTTTGGACTCATTGAAATTAGCTATGTAATTTCAGAATAGAATATACTAGAAAAAAGGTAACGTGAGTCACGTAGCGTGTGTCACAAAGAGTCTTTTAGTAAAAAACCACAACATTTTTTGTAGGGAAATCAATTATTTTGGAACTCTCTTATATTCCTCTTTCTTTTACAAACTAGATTTTGTGTGCTTTATTATGCTAAATTCGCAAAAAAAATTACGAAAAAAAACTTGGACTTAGAAAGTTACTTCCATTTTCTGTAGCGTGCGGAACCAAATTTTATAATCAATTATTTCGCAACAAATGCCTGCTAAAAATTATAACTTGTGCCATTCGAAAATACACTCATATTCCACTAAACACCATGCATAAGTTGAAAGTACCTATTTTGAAAGACCAAAAAATATTTAATATGTCAATATTTAAAATATTTTGATTAAAATCATTCATTTTCTAGCTCATAAGCAATCTGTGTAAAATATTAAGATTAAGTACATATGATCTTGTACTTTAGCTTTAAAACTTTAAAAAAGATTAGTACTTTAAAATAGATAAATAGATATACATATGTATGCAGAAATAAAATTTTGTCAACATTTTTCGCGTGAAGTCTGTTTCACATATCTTCAAGTATTCTTCCTGGCGTTGAAAAAACTCCTTCGCTTGTAGCTGAACTGGATGGTACACACAGTATTTGTTTAGCCAATCTTTGCAGAATTGGAAGATCTTTAGCTTTTTTCCAAAAACTTCAAATTTGTAGGTCTTGTTCGTTTGGGCTAACGCGAATGAAAAAACGAAAAAGAATTGCAGATGTGTTTTTCCAAATGTTCGCCAGTCGAAACTCGGACTTATACTGCTACTTTGACTCATATCAGTACATTAATACATACCGGCACAACGTTTTATGTCTTCATGACAAAATTTAAAACCACGTACCTATTAAAAATATGAAAAAAATTCCAAAATCGAAAAAAAACCTACTCATGCACGCTCACTCACGTTAAGTTTTTTTATACCCACGCTCACGTGATTGAAATAAAACACTACTCACTGCCCATCTATACTAAATACAACTGCACAAACAAACTAGACTTTAACACAGATGAAATATATGCTGGACTTTAATAAAAAAAAGAGCCCTTTTCCACGTTGAAAGTTTACTTTGGAAAGTCTTGTGTTTTATGGTGATAAGGGAAAGAAGAAAGGGGATAAGTAAACACTTTGCTGTACTCGCAAAGTTGCCTTCTTCTTCGTTCGTCGTTTACACATACTTGTATTTGGTTGCATGTGTGTGTTTGATTTGCATGTTCATCCAACAAACGAAATCAAAATTTTTCAAAGTAATCTTTGCCTTCACAAGCAAAAAAGTTTAAAAGAAAATTGAAAAGACTTAAACTTTGATTGTGGAAAAGTGCACAAACAAATTGTCGATCATAAAATAAGCTCTTGAGCATTGATGTAACCCGAGCATCAATCAATACGTACACAGCAAACGTTGATCATAATAAACATACCAGGGGATCGATTCTGGTTCTGTGAAATAAAAAAAACTTTTAGTTTTCGTTTTCATAACAGCTTTTCATATTATCATTTCACAATTACACAAATTTCGATGAAAAGTGTTTCTTTCCATTGTAGCCGTGAATCTTTTGTTTCTATGTTAATGTAAAAGTCAAATGCAGATGTTGAAGCTTGAGCCGCATGTATTTATTTTTGCTGAAAATTTTTTTAGCCATTTTTGTCCAATTTTTTAATTAAAAATATTTTGTCTTACTAACAATGACAATGGATATACTATACTTAAACATATTATGGGCTACAACACGGAATTTCATCCGTGTTCATTAAAATCATGTAAAAACGACCTAAGCAATTAAAAATTAAAATAAAATAAGTATAAACAATTAAGAGAGATATATTCGGCTGTGCCGAATCTTATATGCCCTTCACCATAGTATGGAGTGACGAAAAAAGTCACTATCACGAAAATTCACGCCCACACAATATAAAAAAATAACAAAAAATAATTTAAATGGAAAAAATTGCTTTAAAGCATACTCACATGATAGAAACAAAAAATTAATCACGATCACGTATTATTGGTTCTAATCTCTATTTCATAGTATAGGCTGATTTCATAAACACAGCTTGCAAGGAAACTCTGGAAGCAGGAGTTTACAAGGCATTCTAGTGTTGCTTTGCAAACTGCGTTTATGAAGTCAGCCATAAATTATGAATTTCGTAACAAATTTGTAACCCTTTCTTGCCTGGGTTGCATTATAAAAATATTAACAGTCCCTTATTAGCACTTATACAATTTTTCACACATCCAAGAAGTGTTTCAACGTCTTTATCAAAAAGCTAGTGGTCTTCGAATAAACAAAGAAATGATTTGAAACATACGAAAAGATTTAATAATGAAGAAATTCTCCCAAATTGATTAAAAAAATCGCCAGATATTACATAAATCTGTTAGTCTAATAATTAAAATGTTCCAATATTATCATCATATTGAAAATAATTTAAAGCCATCAAAAATTCTTTAAAAAACTAACTTTTTCAAATAAAAAGTAAAAGTAATAAAAATAACTAAAATGTATCAAAAATTAAAAAAAAAATATTAATAAATGATTGGTCAGGATTTGAAACCGTACCTTCGATATATTTTAGTTGTTTTTATTACTTTTACTTTTTATTTGAAAAAGTTTGTTCCACAATTTATGTAAAAAACCAGGCACAATCTCATTTATAATATTTTTTTTAATTTGTGCGTTTTTTCCAATTTTATGAACGATAAAAGGTTTATATTTCAAAAATATCCAATATGTTATCAGAATAATTATATAATTAATTCAGTAAGTTGTCAACGTTTTTATTTGATGTAATATAATATTAATAACAAAAATAAAATAACTTGTTGGTGTAAGAAAAAATTTTAAATTATAAAATATAACAACATATTTTAATTTAGTATTTTGATTTAATTTTTTCTTTGAAACTCGTATGATGTACGTATGTATGTAAACTAGTGGTATTCTGATAGTTGTCTTTTTAAAATTTTGTTAACTTTTCCATTTACTTATCTGTATTGCGGTTGGACCAGACGATAAAGGTTTTGGTTCAATATAACCTGTATATTTCTAAAATAGAAACACAATGGAATTTCAACCACAATTGATTTAAAAAATACGAATTCGGTAATTCATATTCAGCCTGCTAAGAAAACAGATGGATTTAATTAAAAACATTTTTTATTTAAATCTTCTGCGTTTGTAAAATTTTACTGTGTAAGACAGAGAAATAAATATGAAAAATTACGATAAAATCGCAAACAGAAAGCTTTTCACTCTCAAATCCCACCCATAATTCGGGTTATTTTTGTAATATTTTACCATTAATCCGCGTCCAATTCCGTATTGCGTGCTATCGACAATGCGATATTCCGCAAAACTATGATTTCTTAAATCTTTTTAATGAATGTAACTTATCATTTTGTATATGTTGAATTGGGAAAAATACGAAAATATGGAAAAAAAAAATACAAATATGTGTTCTATTTTTAGACGCGGTACAGATGGCGGACTATTATCGCTACGCTTTACAAATGTTTTGGAAATTTTCCTCAAACATTCCGATCTAAAAATCCAAAATTCATTGGAACTGATTGTTTGAAAAATATTTGATGAATTGCGAACTATTCTTAGAATACATTTTAATTAAGCCCACATTAAATTATTCAATTGGATAATGCAATCTAGAAGCTAAATATAAATTTGTGGAAAGTAGGTATTTGCAATACTTTTATTCAAAATACACATGCATTTTAAATTTTTATTCCAAATACAAAATAGTTTTTAATAAAAGTGTAATTTGCAGCATGGAAATGATATTTTTTAAGTTTTTTTTAAATAAATTTTGGAAATAATTTCCAATATTGCAGTTGCAATTTTTAGAATATGCGCTATTTCCGCGGGGTTTTCAATTTTTTAGTTTCTTTGCTAATTACATTTTGGAGCTTGATATCAAATTAAATTCTTACATCAAACTTTGTTTTTATTTTATGGAAAAATGGCAATTAATTGAAGTGCTTTTGAAGATTAACTGACTGATGTTACAGAATGAAAGAAACATTTCTTATCAAATTCTAGCCAGGAAGAGATTTTTCTGCTTTGTTATGTGTTACTAAGTATCCAAACAACATTTTAATTGTCAAAAGATTTTTTATCACATTGTACAAATACAGTAATAATACCGGGTTCTGAAATACTGCAGGTACGCTCTGCACCTGAATAACGAAAATAATTAAAATTACACAAGTATAAAACAGGATATAAGCATCAATTTTGCCTTTCTTCTGAAATCACAAATAGTCATAAAAAATGAAATATTAATACATTTTCAAAACAAAACATTTCATTAATTTAGTATATTTACTCGTACATAGTGTCTTGACGATCCTTTACATTTCTTTAATATAAATAATATAAAAAATAATTATGGTTATTTATATAACTTAATATTTTCCGTGTTGGAAAATTTAAAAAAAAATGTTTTTTTGTTTACGCGGTCAACGCGACCGCTTCTTTATTTGTATTATAATTACAAAGTGAGAACTAAACTAGAACTAAAACTAAATTCCCAAATACACATAATTTATATAAACTTAATTGATCTACTTAAAATAAGCAAGAATAGCGATATTTTATTCTTATTAACTTTATTGCGAAATACTTATTGACCTAATTCACAAATAAGCGAGAATTGCATTATTTGCTTTCTTATTAATTGATTACAAGGTATTTTTTTATTAACCTAATTAATTGCTTAAAGCATTGCAACTTACTTCCGCGTTTAAAAAGATGAATAAACAAAATTATTAAAGAATAGAGTTTATTGACTTTGTTTGTGTTAACTCTTCCCTTCTTAAGTCGATTGTTCCCAATCGGGGTGGCTTAACAGGCGAGTTAGTGAGCTGAGATGTTGTAAGCTGTAGAAATGGCCCACATGCACTTGTACTGCTTGCAACATTGTCTCGAAGCTGAGATGTGATATGAAATTTCTGTTTATTATTGACAAAATAGTAGCAAATTAACATGGTTATGGAAATAAGTATTATTATTGCAATGTCAGAACTTAAACTTATTATATGCGTACTTTTATTTTTATTAATTAATAGGTTTATTTTATTCTCGTTATTTAATTGATTTACATACAAATTTTCTAGTTTCAGATGCAATTTATTAACATTTTTCTTTTCTCTGATTTTTGTCATCAAATTAGGCAAGATAAAGGTTTCATGTATTTTTAAATTAATATTAGTGTATGTGGTATTTAACGTGTTGATTTTACAATTTTCAAACTTAATAAGGAAGGTCCCCTTAGGGTTGACCTCTAGTTTGTTACAATCTTGAGTAATGGTTTCGTTAAAGTTTTTAAATATTAGTATTCCAGGCATTACCTCTGTAACAGAGGATTCTTGCACTGTTTCTAACTCACATTGTGCTTCTTGGAACTTCAAGATGCTTTCCACACATCTGTCTTCTATTTTGACTAAACTTTTTTCTAAATCATCTTTTATATCTTTATTAAAAATGTTATTATTATGATCAACTAATATTTCATATTCGCTTAAAACTAAAGATTTATTAATGGCATTAGGAATGGGTACAAATTTTATTTTGGATAGGGTGTTACTGGAGAATTGGGGTATCAACAAGGTTAGGATAATATTGTTAGCTTCGGAAATTACTGCAATTTTCATTCTGCTATAACTGTCAAAGTCACTAATTAGACTGATTTCCTTATCTGTTAGGATGTCGGAAGGAACAATGCCCAATTTGCAAGAGAATATGATTTGTCCGATTCCGTCAATATGGTTTCGCAAGAGGGATATGTCGTTGTCAATTCTGTATATCTGTTCGATAAATTCTACTTCGTCTTCCAAGGTTTTTATTCTGTTTAGTGATTCGTCGTTAAATTTATTTATGTAACTACTAATAATCTTCTGCTGCTTATTTATATGGGTTGTGATATTTTTAATCTCTTCTGCCATACCGTTATTGAAGTGTATGAGTTCATCTAATGTCTTATTGTTAGTTTGGTCGTTATCTTGTAGGTCCGCTATTGCTTTATTTATTGCTTTCTCGTCATCACTGTCCATTGATCCTGCTATATATTTCAGTCCCTTTCCTAAAATGTTTACTAGACCTCGTTTTTGTTTCGAGTGTACGTGGAGGTTGTTTACTTTGGCTTTCAATAAAATAAGGTTTTTATTTATAGTCTCTAGAAGTCGTTTGTCTTCATAAGTCTGGGTTGTCAATGTTTTTATATTCTCAGATAGTAAAAGTATGGTTTCGTCGTATGTAGTCACGTTGATGAAATGCAATACCTTGTCGTATCTTCCTATTGTCTTTACTTCTCCAATTTTAATGGGGATATAACCATTGTTGTTATTCAAATCGTGTATGCGGAATTGTTGTGCATTTGCCGCTATGGCTATTGCTAAAATAATCGTTATGGTTCGCATGTTGAGCCTCTGGAAAGAAAGAAATTATCGTCTGAATACAATGGGTTTCTAAGACTGTCTAATGTTATTTTTGTGTACTATTCTTCCTGTTTTTGTTTTTACCGTGGTGTTGTAATTTTCAGCGACTATTTCCTTTTTGTACCTAGCCGATAGTTTGTTTCCTACTCTCCTATTTATTTTAACAAAAATTTCTTCTTCCTGGGAATATTCCTTTGGGGGTGAACGATTTGCATTGTGGTAGGTCAAGTCAGCTTGCTGCTTTTGCGTGAGTTTTTGTATGGTTTCATTTCTTTCCATTTCGAGTAGTGCGGGATCACTACTGACACGTCTGCCGAAAAATATTTCCAATGGTCTTTTCCCTGTGACAGTATGTATAGAATAGTTATATTCTTTCACTGATTTTTCTAGTAGTTCCTGAAAAGATCGGTGTGTTTGTTCTGACTGTATACAGCGCATAATCTCTTGGAGTGTAGAGTGGAAACGCTCCACTTGACCATTTGAGCTACTCGAGTATGGTGCAGTTTTAAATATTGAAATACCAAATTCGTTTTCTAACATAAATCTTATTGATTCTGAGTTAAATGATTTCTCATTGTCTATCACTACTTTTTCGGGCATAAGGGAGAAAAGAATATCTCTTAAAGGTTGTCTTATATCTTCCGTTGCCTTCGAACTTATTGGTTTTGCAATTGCATACTTTGAAAATTTGTCCAATGCTGTTAATAGCAATTGTTTCCCTATTATAAGTATATCCATATGGACTATTTGTCCGGGATACTGGAGAATTGGAGTTGGTTGTATTTGAGGCTTTGGAGGATGCCTCTCGTATTTATTAATCTTACAAATTGTACAGTTTTTAATAATTTTTTTGATTTTATTGGTCATTGCCGGAAAATAGTATTTTTCTAATACTTGTATTTTATTTTCCTTGCAGTTTCTGTGGGCTCTGTTGTGATATGCTATAAGTATTTCTTCCTGCTCTTGGCTATTTACTATATCTTCTACCATTACTTGTGAAAACCTAATCTTATATGCGCTGAAATGTAAAGGATATAGTTGCTGGATTTTTCCCATAATATCTTCTTCGGTTTTAATGCAGTTTATAACGGATGGATTGAGGTAACGTTTTAAGATGCTGAGTAATGTAGATTCTGAATAATAGGGTTCGGTGACTATATGTCTGTGATATGTAGGAAACACTATTTTAAATTGATATTCTGACCTTACATCGATATTCAGGAATATCTGGTTTTTGAAAGCATTAACAGGTGTTTCTACACTAATTATGAGCCCATGAGAGGAACTATCATCAGAGTTAGTAGCAATTGATAAGGAATTTAATGGTGATTCCTGCGGTGGGATTCTAGATAGGGCATCGGCCACAACATTCGTTTTTCCTGGCTTGTAACAGAGTTCATAATCGTATTCTTCAAGTATAGACTTCCATCTTTTCATTTTACTGTTGTTATTTTTGTTGCTGAGCGCATATGTCAGCGGTTGGTGGTCCGTGTGAATTTTCACTTTCTGTGAACCATACAGGTAGTTTCTAAAAGCGTTTAAGGCCCATATAATAGCTAACATTTCCTTCTCGTTAGCGGCGTAATGTTCTTCAGCTTGGCTTAATGTTCTTGAGATAAAGGCTATGGGTTTTCCACCTTGAGATAGAACCGCTCCAAGTGCAAAATTAGAAGCATCAGTTACTAACTCAAACTCTTTGCTGAAGTCCGGATAAACAAGAATTACATCCTCGGAGATAAGAGAATACTTGATTTTCCTAAAGGACTCAATGGCTTCTTGGTCAAAGAAGACCTCAACCTTTGCTGACTTGTTTTTGGAGGTACGACCCCCTTCCCCTCTTAGAAGGGATGTCAAGGGTTTTGCGATTTTGGCGTAGTCTTTAATAAATCGCCGGTAATACCCTGACATATCCAGAAAACTACGGAGTTCTTTTAATGTTCTAGGTTGGGGAAAATTAGCAATTGCCTCAACTTTGGTGCGATTAGTTTTTATACCATTTTCAGATATTACAAAACCCAGAAAGTCTACTTCCTTGTTGAAAAATTTACATTTATCGAGTTGGATTTTCATATTAGCGTCCTCCAATGTCTTAAATATTTTACTTATATGTTGGAAGTGTTCTTCTTCTGATTTACTGAATATGATAATATCGTCGATATAGACGTAGCAACATACCCCAATGAATTCTCGTAATATATCGTCGAGAGTACGTTGAAAGATGGACGGGGCATTTTTTAAGCCAAACGGTAGACGCGTAAACTCGTATTTAGCATTTTTAATTGAGAACGCGGTTTTCTCAATGTCAGATTTTTTTAGTGGAATCTGGTGAAAACCACTTTTCAAATCAAGTACAGAAAAAAACTTACTGGCACCGAGTTGGGAGATTACCTCTGATATCTCGGGGATTGGGTACCTGTCTGCGATAGTAATTGAGTTCAATTTTCGATAATCTATCACCATGCGGTATTGTTTATTTCCAGTTGAATCTGCCTTCTTTGGGACAATCCAAACTGGGGAGTTAAAGGGTGATCTTGATGGTCTTATGATACCATCGTTTAATAGTTTTTTAACTTGATTTTCTACCTCTGTTTTAAGAGATCCGGGGTATGGGTAGAATTTTGTATATACTGGAGAATCACTTGTGGTTCTTATTTCGCCTACAACTTTTGTAGTATAGGTAAGCTTTTCATCCGGTTCACTAAAAAGATTAGGATGAGCGTTTAGTATTTGTGTCATTTCTCTTTTTTGTTCCGCGGGTATGCTGTCTACATTTATAGCATTTACATGTTGAGTGGGGAGTTGCTTAAGATGCACTTTAAACCCGTTTTTCAGTAACATATAGTGTTTATGTGTAAAAATAGTAGCTTCCAGCTCTCTAAGGGTATCGTTACCAAGAATACCGTCGAATGTTTCTAACGAGGGCATTAAATAAAATTTTATTTCTTCTTCAATTTTAAAAAGTTTTGCGTATGTGTGTTCACTTATTTTAATATCTCCTACGATAGATTTTGCAAAAAAAGAGCTTTCATTAGGGATGCGTTTTTTTACTAAGTTTGGTTTTATATAATTCTTGCTAGAGCCCGTGTCTACTAAAAATTTTAAAATATTCCCGCTCTCCGTTTTCACTTCAAAGTAAGGCAACGAAGAGCTTATCATGCTAAAAAATGAATATCGCTGGGCTCTCCGTATTGCCTATTGTCATCATCGGTCTGCCTGCTTCCCATTTCTTTCGTGTCTATGTGAAATGTTCTCTGATTTTTATACTGTTGTTGATGACCGAATTGGTTTGGCCTTTTACCAAAAAATTGGTTCTGATGAGGTCTGTTCATATAGTTCACGCGATGTGATCGCAAACTCTGATCCACATCCATTGGCTCTGGACGAGGTTGCGGCTTCGGTGGGCGAGGGGGATTACTATTTATTTGACCTCTCTGGTGCGAATTATGATTCCAAGGTTGACTTGTACTTGGGATATGGGCTAAATGGGGATAAAATGTTTTGTTTTGCGAGTTTCCTAAATTTCGTCTAGGTGGCAATTGTGGGGACTGATTTCTTCTTGCGTTATTGGCATGGCTTGCACGAAAATTTTGATTTTCTAATTTCAGGCACAAGTGAAGTGCTTGAGGTAAATCAGTAGGTTCTCTTATTCCTAACAGTCGTGGCAAGTCACCGTTAAGACCCCTTACGAAGGTATCTAAGGCTTTGTCCCTATATGACCGTGTGAGCAAGTTTAATGATTCATTGCCCATTTCGAGGCACCCTAATTTGTTCAATATCAAGGAAAGATGGGTGTATACCTGTTGATAGAAATCTTGGATGCTTTTATTCCCTTGCACCAACGTTGTCATTTGGTACTCAAGGGTGGGTAAATCACGCTTGTCGCCATAATGCGTTATTAAGCATTGTGAAATTGCTCGCCAGTTCAAAGGTGTGTTGTATGATTCCAATGCCACGTCGGCATTGCCAGTTATTTTATTTCTGATTACGCTTAGTATTCCGTAATACTTAGGCGTACCTTTGATCGATTCATAGATATTTAGAATTCGTTCAACGCTTTTTTTCCAAGAATTGAATTCTCCAGGCTGCCCAGAGAATTCCTTTAAACATTTTACAACGTCAGGTATTTTTGTCCATGTCAGTTAGGTTATCTGCCTGTCTAGTTATTCGCTGGTCACCTACGTCCGCCAAATTAACAGGAGGATTAATAGTGTCCTGTATTACCTGTGGTCCTTGTTGTCTCAGAACGTCAGAAGCTATATTTGATATAAGGGATCTTAAGTCCTCTAGGCTTAATTGAGCATTCCCTGGGGAAGGATCATTGTGTGGAGGTAGGATTGGGGGACGTACTAAATTATTTTGATTTGCCATTGTATTTTTTTTATATATTTTTTTTTTTTTTTTATTTTATGTACTATGTATATTTTTCAATAAAATTTCTTCGAAAAAGGATAAATCTTCTACTTTACACAAAATATTTTAACCTTAAATATTTGAGATATCTTTTTTTTCTTACATTCACAAAGATTCTTTCTTAACTTTAAATCTACCTTATATTTCTGGATCTGTAGAATCGCCTCTGATGCAGGTGCCTTCGTTTGACTCACAAAAATAGTTTCAGATCTTGATGAATTCTGTTGATACTATGGTCTTAGCTCTGGTTGATTTTCACAATATTAGATTCAAAAAAAATGGTTTTAGATCTGGATTCTGGGGATGAGTTCTGTTGATACTATGATCTTAGCTCTGGTTGATTTTCATAAAAATGGTTTTAGATCTGGATTCTGGGGATGAGTTCACTGCACTTCCTTTAATTAGTTTTTCTTTTATTTCAGAGTTTTTCAAATAATGTTTTTATATCTTTTTCCGCGCAAATACGTTTTCGTAGTTAGCCGTTTGATTACATTCGGTCACTTGATTACATTTAGTCACTTCACATTTAGTCACTTGATCACATTTAGTCACTTGACCCTTTTTTAAGGATATTCCTTGTTTTTTTTCGTTCTTTACGATAATGGCTGGCACATTGTATGCCTCCTTTTTACTTTTGCTACTAAGGAGCCTTATTATCGATTTATATGTTTTAATTCAGACGCCAGTTTTAAACGTACCGGACCGGCCGAATGGTGCTCGGGCGCCACTTAATATTTTCCGTGTTGGAAAATTTAAAAAAAAATGTTTTTTTGTTTACGCGGTCAACGCGACCGCTTCTTTATTTGTATTATAATTACAAAGTGAGAACTAAACTAGAACTAAAACTAAATTCCCAAATACACATAATTTATATAAACTTAATTGATCTACTTAAAATAAGCAAGAATAGCGATATTTTATTCTTATTAACTTTATTGCGAAATACTTATTGACCTAATTCACAAATAAGCGAGAATTGCATTATTTGCTTTCTTATTAATTGATTACAAGGTATTTTTTTATTAACCTAATTAATTGCTTAAAGCATTGCAACTTACTTCCGCGTTTAAAAAGATGAATAAACAAAATTATTAAAGAATAGAGTTTATTGACTTTGTTTGTGTTAACTTATACGAAAAGAAAATGTAAGCGATAAAAAATACTGTAATATGCATGCATAATATTATACTAATAAACGTACAAAAATAAGTTTAAAGAAACAAACAAAAACAAAACAACAAATCATTGCTTTTGATTGTTTAAATATACACATGTATACACACAATGTGTACATGTGCCCATGAACGCATTTCAGTATGTATGTATGTGATATATGTGTGACAAAAAGGGCAGATTTACAACAACCACACCAATTTCCATCAAGAATTTGAAATTTTAGTATTTTATAATAAATAAGATATATTATGTTCTTAAACGCGTAAACTACTATGCAAAATGCAACTGCTCTGTGGTGTACAAGAAGCGGACGTGACTACCAACCAAAAGGTTGTTGGATTGAATCCCCATGCAACTTTTTAACAAAAATTTTAAAAGTAAAATTATTTCGAATGCCATTTTTTTGCTCATATTTTAGTCGTTAATGGACCGACTTCAATTATTTTCAGTCTAAACCTTCGTAGAACTCCATACAAGAGATCTGCTTCATAAAATTGACCGTAGCACTGTGGCTGAAAATCGTTTTTCATTGGCCAAAACTCAAATTTTTTTTTGTCACCGATTTTTAAAATTTTTACGCCCTTTTGCAGCTAATATATCCAGATTAAGGTAGCCAAAAAATTAGGTTAAACTATTGATAATTGTGAGCGTGGCATGCTGTCAAACTCAACGGTTTTTTTAATTTCAGAAAAAGGTGTTTTTCTTTTGTTTTTTATAAAAAATAAATGGTTACTACTCGCAAGTTATCATCGATAATGGCCTGCGGTCTTTTTTATAATGTTGGTAGGATTATAGTCTTTAGTTTTTGTAAGTGGTCAGAGCTCTAGCGTTTAATATTAAGGGCGTTACGGAATATTTATGAAACTACTACATTTTTCTCAAATTTAAACTTTAGTAGAATAGAACTTCTAGGGAACAAAAGGGAACAAGAAATGTATACCACCCGGAGAAAGGTGAAAGTGTCCTCTTTAACGCTATATATACTTTTGCACCCGCCACGAGCCGCCTGTAGAACACTTTTTTCATTTTAATGAAATTACTCCAAAGTACTCGTATACAATGGTGTATATAATTTTCACTTTTTTGCCTAAAAGTTTATGTTTTTTACTTTAGACTACGTAAAACTAAAAAAATTAAATATAATACCTGCGAAAGGGTTTAATGGCTTTGTTTTGATCAGCCAAAAATTGGTAATAAAATTATCACAAATTATCACAAAATTCTACAGTAAACATATGATCTGTTTCTAAATTTACCTGTTATCAAATGTTAGGGTCAACCAAAGTCATAAGCAATTTTATAACAATAATCGCGACATTAAAGCACTAAAGAAAAAAAAATAACCCAACAACAACAACAAATATTGGCGAGATACTAATCAGTTTTACCTGATATTAAGGTCTGGACAACATGTGCAGTTTTGTGCAATTTAAGCACTACCTGCTATGAAATTAAAGATCAATGTGTGAATAACATGTATCTAAAAATGTATAAAACTACGGATTCGATAAGGGATTACTCAGTTAATCCTCTAAGTGTACGGATAAAACATAACAGACGCAAATAAAAATATTCAGAAAAATATGGAGAGCTTCAGTTATAAAGAACTGGCCGAAGAGTATTTTAGAAACAAAAACCAGGAAGATGTTCTTAGCTACGTTAAAATAAAATTAAACTTAAATTCGTGGAACACATACTAAAAATCAATTATGATTTGGATTTCGGGTCTTCAGGATCAATAAGAAACAACGAAACCAACAAAGAGTTAAGAAGTTCAAAAAAGAAACATGTTCAAGATGAATATCGCAAATTAGGATTGATTATAGATCAGCCAAAACAAGGGTCAGGCAATACAAATGATGGCAATACCGCAAGATCCAATACTTTTCAGATCCAGAAACAGCATCTGAAATAACAGGAGTGGATTTTAACCTTATTTTCAGATTTAAAATAATCCTAGAAGTACTTGCGTGCAATGAAGAAATTGACTCTAGAAAATTTGGAGATTATGCTAAGGAAACTGCAAAAATATATACAACTAACTACCCATGGAGAAATATGTCTGCAAAAGTTCACAAAATCCTTTGTCATGGAGAAGATGTCATTAAATATCATTTGGTGCCACTTGGAGATCTATCAGAGGAGGCTCAGGAAAAAAGGAACAAGGATTACAGATTTTATAGAGAGCACAATACTAGAAAAATTTCAAGAAATTCAACAAATGAAGATCTATTTAATATATTATTGGCAACGTCAGATCCGTTTATCTCCAGTATTCGAAATCAATGGAAAGTGGAACATCGGGATTTAGATGAAGAAGCCAAAAAACTACTAAAGAACAGAAATAGCACAGAACAAAATATGGAATATTTGCAATCAATATTTGAGTCAAATGAATAATAATTATAATTGCCTTTCATTGTTATTTAAGTACGAAAAACATAGTATTAGTAAAAAATAATAATAAACGAACCTACCATTGTTACAAATGCTATTAAAATTTATTGCAGTTTTTATTTTAAAATGTTTTTAAAATTATCAAATTTGACAGCAAAAAATAATAAATTTTTCTGTAGTAATAGCAATATTTTTAGATAATATTATTAACGTTTTTTTTAAGTGTAACTATTCTTTGAGTGTAAACAAATTTGCAAATTTGTCAGCAAAAAATTTTAAATTTTTCAGTAATAGCAAAATCTCCAGTTGATTTTACTATTTTTTTCAGTGTACAATTTTTTTAAGTGTAACATAAAAAAAATTCCATTATTACAAAAATTATTTATAATTATTATTAATTTCCAAATATTCAAATTTTTTAATAAATAAAAAAATAATAATTCCATATTTCACTCTAAAAGTTAAAAAAAATTCAAAAGTTCAACTTTGACCTAGAATTCCTTAAAAAGTCCTCAATCAATTTTAATAAAATTTAAACTGAGTCAAGCTGAACTAAATATCTATCCAATAAAAAAAAAATTACTTCAATATTTTGATCGGTTCAAAAGTTACGGGGTTTGGCCAATGAAAAACGATTTTCAGCCACTGTGCGTAGGACAGTTGGGGCCATAAAAAACAACAGAATAGGAAATATAAAAAAATTCTTTTGGCTATATCTCATTAATTATTGGTCCGAGTTTTGTTATTTTCAAACCGAACAATTTTATGAAAAATTCCAAGAGAATGGTATAAAATTTATTTCTCTATGTTGTGTTTTGGCCTTAATTCTAAATACACCAAAATGTAGCAGACGGACAGACGGACATCGCTCATTCGACTTCTCTATCTATAAGGATCCAGAATATATATACTTTATGGGGTCTTAAATGAATAATGAAGAAATTACATACGAAATGACAAACCTATGTATATATCCCCTTTCCAAATTTTTTGATGAAGGGTATAAAAAGTTTAACAGCTTTTAGTATTTTAAATTTTTATTCCCACTTTTTCCCAAAATCAATATTTTACATATTTAGTAAAACATTAATAATTTTGTATTGAAATGAAAATTTTTTTGGCTTAAGTTCAAATCTGAGTTTACCCATTTCTTCTTAATTTAAGAAATTATATTTGGATAAATTCATTATTTTTATTAAGAGAGTACTATTTTATTTGCAACAATTTATTCATCAGACTAACAGAACGGATCAGCACTGATTTCGAGGTCGCTACAACATCTCATCAGCGTTCTTTGTTCGATTTTACCACTTTTGACGGTGGATACTAGTAACTAGGAATATCAACTATTTAACCGTATTATTTAACAAATTAGAATACGAAAAGTGCAACTTATTCATTTTGTAGTGTACCTCATAAGTTGCCACCGCATACCCTTAAACTACTCTTAAATCTATACATACCAACCTAAATAGAGTAGGGTAATTGTGCAAGATCAAATAACGGCATTTACCAAGTGACGCACATCGATTGGAATGCAAGTTAATTGGGGTATGAATATGATAAACACAAACAATAAATTCTACTCAATAAGAATTGTAAAATGAGTGACAAATAGGAATGAGTATAATCACAAACATTCCTATTGGTCAGAATAATTGTAATCAGAGTGATTATTCATATGTCCATAATATCGACAAAGACAAATAGAACTTTATCGATAAGTAGAATAAGTAAGAAAGGCTAAATGTAAGTCTCATACATAGAATATAAGGCAATACAAAATTTAATAAAGCAGACTTGAAATCACAAAACGAATCCGGCAGTAACTTGCCTATGTTTTTTTATTCCAAGACTCAGGTTAATTCGGCAGTTCCTTTGAACGCCTTACAAATCAGCTGAAACCCTGACAGCTACTAAAAATAACCAAGGGCTATAGGGAAATAATAAACACTACACATTTCACTATAGGGAAATAATAAACACAACACATTTCATGGCGATCCTGCCAACTCGGACCATATTGAATTAATAATCCTACCGAACTGATGTCCAAAGAAATAGATGAAATCTTCGCACGTTGGTCGGCGTACCTAGCAGACAACAAAGAAGAAGAGTACGAGCCCGAACCGACAGGTTACGCAGCACCTCCTTACGAGCCACTACCGATCTGTGCGGGTCCAAAAGCTATCACGCTAGATGAATATAGGAAGCGCCAACAGAAACCAGTAGAGACTGCCCCAATAAAACAGCAAAAGAAGAAGAGAGCTGGTAAGCAATACCAGAAGAGAAAGACATTGGCAGTGCTATATAAGAACTTGAACCTCGCAACGGAGAAGAAACAACAAATGTTAATAAGAAAGGAGATAAAAAGATTGCAATAGGAGAATAAACGCATTAAGAGACTTTTCGAGATGACTTGGTGGACGAACATTCTAAAAGCGATCCCACTAGTTATTGCGGGATACGAAGTAGGAAAGAATGGAAATAACGAAAACGACCAAAATAATGAACAGCTTATAGAATATATGAATACTATAAGAGTACAAGATAAAAATAAAGAGGAAAATTTAAATACTTTCGAAATAGTTATGATAATTACATTAGCATTATTAGTAATTGCCTACATCGTAAGACTAATGTATGCAATACTTAGTAGCAGACGATAAAAAGAAAAAGATTTAATACTATTTATAAAGATAATTATACCCAATAATATTATTATACATAAGATTAGTAACATTTAAAGAAAAACAAAAATTCTCGGTACAGTTAAAAATGTTATTAATGTTGTCCAAAATAACAAAAACCTTAGTAATTATTATTTTAATCCTATTTATATTACATATCATTTATAGATTTATTAACAATTGTAAAAACAAAAAACAATGATAGCAATAAAATAACAGAAGTATAAAAAATATATATTTTAACAAATATTCAATATTAATAAGAAAGATTGTTAGATGGAGAAGAATCTCCAGAAATTAACGGGTATATTAAAAAATTTACAGAAAAGTCCAGGAAGGATATATACTGAAAAGACAATTAACCTTAAATTAGAAGAAATAAAAACCATAACAAGAGAGTTTGAGATAGCACAAGTTGAAGAAAAAGACGAGGAAAAAGCATCAGCGCTTAAATTAGAATTTAATAATATAATAAAGAAAATTAAAGAATATTTAGTCCAGAACATTACTAAGATAGAAAACATAGACATCAAAATGGCAGCATTTAGTTTAGAAACAGTATCTAAAGCACTCCCACTTTTTGCTGGAAACCAGGAAGAACTAGAAAGTTTTTTGATAACAGCAGAACTCATTGAGAAAACTCTAGCTGAAACAGCAAAACAAGATTTCTTACAATACGTATACCATGCAAAATTGTCTTCAGGGGTAAGAACGGCAATAGGTAGCTATGCGAAACCAGAAAATTTCAATGCATTAAAAAATTTGTTACAACAGAGGTACAAAAGTACAAAGACAATTCCAGAGTTACAATCAAAACTAAGCACTATTTACCAAGGGAAAATGTCTGTTAATACATTCAAAGAAAGAATACTGACGACAATAGACAACATGAACAAGTTAGGAGTTGAAGAACTTGGTAATGACGCCACAGAAGCAGAGAAAAATGTTATTATCAAATTAAACTCAAAGCTTTCTCTAGATACTTTTAAAAGAGGTATTAATGACAGTTTAAAGACAGCCATTTTCGCAGCTCGCCCAAAGACTTTACAAGACGCGGTAGAACTAGCACTAGAACTAGAAAATGAGAATAAATTAAACAATAATGCGGTAATGCACATTCAAAAGCAACAACATAATAATAATCGAACCAGGCATTACAATAGCAATTTCCGCGGAAGAAATAATTTTGAAAATAACAACAACTCTCGTAGTAGAAATAACAACAACAATTTTAGCAATAATAGAAACAATAATTTTCCTAATAGGTATAATTACAACAACACAAATTTCAACAGAGGCACCAATTACACTAGGAATGACAATTTCAACAACAATAATTCTCTTAGGAACAACAATCATTTTACAAACAACAATCGTAATAACAATACACCTAGAAACAATAACAACAATAGAAACTACAGAAATAACACAAACAGTAACAACAATAATAACAGTAACAACAACAGAAGATATATACGTACGATACAAGACGAGGGAAACGAGGAAGGCTCGGAATACAGGGATATTCCGGACAGCCAAAATTAAGAGTATTTAAAGTTTCAAATAATAACACAAATTACATAATCGCTAAATACAAAAATAAAGAATTAACATTTCTTGTCGACACAGGAGCCGACATATCGTTATGTCGCACTAGAACAACTTTTGATGATGAACCACTAAATATAGAAAACAGATGCAAATTAACAGGCATCACTAATGAAGAAATATATTCCTTAGGGACAACTGAACTTGAACTTTCATTAGCAGACCAAACATGCAAACACAAATTCCATCTAGTAGATGACAATTTTCCAATAGAGACAGACGGAATAATAGGGAGAGACTTTTTAAGAGAATACTTATGCAAAATAGATTACGAGACATTCACAATTTCTTTGTATACCAATAATGAAACCATAATTCTGCCAATGCAATCAAAAGCATTCGACACATTAAAAATAACTATACCACCACGAACAGAAATCATACAACCATTGAAATTAAACCTTACAGAAGATTGCGTAATACTTAATAATGAATTAAAAAGGGGTTTTTTTTAAGTAATTCAATAGCACCAAAAAACGGAATGACACACATTAAAATTTTAAACACAACAAATGATACACAAATTTTACAGGGCATTAAACTGCATACTGATCCACTAAAAAACTATGACATATTAAATTACACAAATGAAAAAAATGACGAACGTTTTAAACAAATTCTAAATGACTTGCACTTAAATAATACTGATGAATATGCAAAATCAGAATTAATAAACATATTCAGAAGATATCAAAATGTATTTCATTTGGAGAATGAGAAATTAACTGTAAACAATTTTTATAAACAAAACATAGCAGCTTCAGATAACACTCCGGTGTATATAAAAAACTACAGACTACCCCACTCGCACACGGACATAATAAACGAACAAGTACATAAAATGTTACATGACGATATAATAGAACCATCAATTAGCCCCTACAATGCTCCACTTCTTTTGGTACCCAAAAAGAATACAGAAGACAAACGAAAATGGAGACTTGTAGTAGACTTTAGAAAGTTAAATGACAAAATAGTTAATGACAAATTTCCACTAACTAGATTAGAGGATATTTTGGATAAACTAGAGACCACATACAGCTTTCTCTACACAACAGGGACACTACCAATTTAAAAGACTACCATTTGGACTTAAAATTTCATCAAACAGTTTTCAGAGAATGCTTACGATAGCACTTTCAGGACTTGATTCAGAAGCTTTTCTTTATGTCGATGACATAATTGTCTATGGATGTAGTTTGAACCATCACAATGAAAATCTTGTCAAAGTTTTAGACAGACTTCAACGATACAACTTAAAACTGAATCCAAAGAAATGTTGTTTTTTGAGACCAGAAGTAGTTTACTTAGGACATTTAATAACAAAGGACGGCGTGAAAACAGATCCAGCTAAATATGAAGTTATTAAAAATTACCCAACACCCAAGAACGCAGACGAAGTTAGACGTTTCGTTGCATTCTGCAACTATTATAGAAAATTCATACCGAATTTTGCGGACATTGCAAAACACTTAAATATGCTATTAAGAAAATCAGTAAAATTTCTATGGACAAATGAATGCCAAAATGCTTTTGATACCCTAAAAGAAAAATTAATGAACCCACCAATTTTGCAGTACCCAAATTTTGACAAACCTTTTATTTTGACGACTGACGCCTCAAACTACGCACTAGGAGCAGTCTTATCACAAGGTGAAATTGGAAAAGATTTACCTATTTCTTACGCAAGTAAATCACTTCAAAAACATGATATGAACAAACCCATCATTGAAAAAGAATTGCTCGCAATTCACTGGGGAATAAATTTCTTCAAACCATATTTATACGGTCAAAAATTCATAGTGGTAACAGACCACAGACCATTGATATCACTATTTTCACATAAGAATGCTTCATCAAAAATGACAAGAATTAGACTAGATTTAAGCGATTATGACTTCACGATAATTTATAAGAAAGGAAAAATTAACACTAATGCGGACGCATTATCAAGAATAGAAATAAACTCAGACATACTAAAACAAATGATACCGTTGGAAAATGATGAAAAAGAAAAGAGAATTCTAATAAGCACAAGGGCAATGACAAAGAGAAGACAAATAAAGTTACAAAAAACGAGGCAAATAAAGTTGATGATAATAAAAAAATAGATAAAGCGCACGCGAATAGGAATAACATGGGAAGATGCATCTCTCAGGAGTCTGATCAACTTCTAATATGGGAATGCACATCCATAAATGACGTCAAGAATATGAAGAAATTACAGTTTAATAAATTTGAAAATACAGAGGAAGTCGACATAACAATTGAAAATAATACTGTACACATAGGACGTGACGATAATTCATCGAAACAAGATTCGATCATGAAGAAATCACGTACCCAAAAGAGTAATTATAAGAATGAAGTAAGTAACGATAATTCATCAAAACAAGATTTGATTATGAAGAAGTTACATTCCAAGAATAAAGATAATATGCATGCAAGATTCAGCGATAACTCAGCGAAACTAGATTCGATTCTGAGGAAACTGTTATCCAAAATGAGTAAAGAAAATATTAAAGAATTAGCGCTAGCAAAAAATGATATGATATTTAAAATATATACAATCAAGGATTTAAAAGAAGCATATGCAAGGATAAGAATAAACAACAAAAGACCTCAACTAAAAATATTAATATATAACGCCCCAACAAGAATAACAGATGACATACTGAAATATAAACTTATCGATGAATTCCACAATGCCACACACGCAGGCCACTTAGGAATAAGAAAAACAATTATTAAATTAAAACAGCGGTACATTTGGAAAAACATGAATAAGATGGTAAAGCAATTCGTAAAATACTGTGACAAATGTAACATAAACAAACAAACCAAACACATTAAAGAACCACTTACATTAACGGACACCCCAAGCAACAGTTTTGAGATAATATCAATTGATACTGTAGGACCTCTTCGTATTTCAAACGGATACCGATACATACTGACAATGCAATGCGAACTAACGAAATTCGTTATTGCTCACCCAATGTCAACAAAAGACGCACTTACAACTGCCAAAACACTAGTAGAACAATTAATTTTGAAATACGGTAAATTTAAAGTGCTCAAATCAGACAACGGGACAGAATTTAAAAACGAACTAATGCGCAACATATGCTCGTTACTTGATATCAAACAAACATTCTCAACCCCTTACCACCATGAAACAATGGGTGCGGTAGAAAGAAATCACAGGGTTCTCAATGAATTCTTGCTTACATCAGCAAACGATTACGAATGGGATAAGTGGATAAATTACTTTACTTTTGCCTACAACACGGCACCACACATAGACACTGGTTACACACCATTTGAATTGGTATATGGTAGATTGCCATGCTTACCATCAGAATTTTATGACACAGAAAATAACAAAATATACAATTATGATGACTATGCAAAAGAGCTGAAACAAAGATTAAAATATTCTTTGAATAGAGCTAAGGAACTTACAGATAAAACAAAAGAGAAAAGAATTATAGAAAATAGATATAGTAATAGTTTAAATCTAAAAATAGGAGATTTAGTTTTAATAAAAGTAGAAAATAGGAAAAAGAATCAAAGCCCGTACAAAGGCCCTTATAAAATAATTAGACATAACGGTGTAAATACTATAATAGACTACCACGGAATTG
This sequence comes from Gymnocheta viridis, assembly GCA_956483585.1. NCBI lineage: Eukaryota > Metazoa > Arthropoda > Insecta > Diptera > Tachinidae > Gymnocheta > Gymnocheta viridis. Next base: position 40,615,187 of record OY101444.1, read on the forward strand.
AAAAAGAATTTCATAATAATCAATTAAAACCATATATAGGCTTTAGAAACAATAATTAGGTATACAATAAACACTAAAAATTATAAGAATACTATTTTTAAAAATTATAAAAATATTAAATACTACATTAAGAATTATGTAAATTATAAAATTATAACTATATTAAGAATTACTTTGTAAAACTATAACATATGTAAATAGAAATTAAGAAGAAAAACACAACACTTAGAAATTAAGAATTATTTTATAAATATTGTCGGTACTATGAATATCAAGAAAAATCAATCCCCTAATTTTTCTCTTAGCGGTGAGGGTGTAGTGTACCTCATAAGTTGCCACCGCATACCCTTAAACTACTCTTAAATCTATACATACCAACCTAAATAGAGTAGGGTAATTGTGCAAGATCAAATAACGGCATTTACCAAGTGACGCACATCGATTGGAATGCAAGTTAATTGGGGTATGAATATGATAAACACAAACAATAAATTCTACTCAATAAGAATTGTAAAATGAGTGACAAATAGGAATGAGTATAATCACAAACATTCCTATTGGTCAGAATAATTGTAATCAGAGTGATTATTCATATGTCCATAATATCGACAAAGAATAGAACTTTATCGATAAGTAGAATAAGTAAGAAAGGCTAAATGTAAGTCTCATACATAGAATATAAGGCAATACAAAATTTAATAAAGCAGACTTGAAATCACAAAACGAATCCGGCAGTAACTTGCCTATGTTTTTTTATTCCAAGACTCAGGTTAATTCGGCAGTTCCTTTGAACGCCTTACAAATCAGCTGAAACCCTGACAGCTACTAAAAATAACCAAGGGCTATAGGGAAATAATAAACACTACACATTTCACTATAGGGAAATAATAAACACAACACATTTCAATTTCTTACAGGTTAAATCAATTTCGGTTAGAACGAAATTCCATCTCTGATTTTTAATTATTCCAAATATTTCATACTCTTGCTTTTTCCAAAGCCATTGGCTTTGAGATCAAGCAGTTTTCCATTTTTGTTTACTTTAATTTTGTCTTGTAGTTGACTTTCTTAGTATTCAACCACCTGTGACAATGTAAACATGATGGTTTTTTGACGGGTGCCTTCGTTTTTCAAATAAAATAGTACTCTCTTAATAAAAATAATGAATTTATCCAAATATAATTTCTTAAATTAAGAAGAAATGGGTAAACTCAGATTTGCACTTAAGCCAAAAAAATTTTCATTTCAATATAAACCTTAAACAGTTCAAAAATTACGTATAAATATTAATTATTAATAATTTTCTTAAAAAGAAATTGCAATTGATTATTGAGGGGTATAGGTTATTTCTATGCGCATTTCGCTGTTGCTAATGCAGATCATCAGGGAACTTTACCTTTCATTTAATACCTACAGTGAGCGAGTTGTGAAGAATTATGTAAGCCGCCATTTTGTGTAAATATGATTCTTTTTATGAGATTATTGTTATTAATATTTTAAATTATTACTTATTGTTCAATGTTCAGATTTATCTCTAAATAATTGATTAAATATTCTATTCTGTTCCCGCTTGTGGGCTTGTTTCTCGATGCTTTTTCCATTTTTTTACCGTTAAAATGAAAGTGTAAAAATATGTGAGAAATGAAAAGTTTTTGACACTTCTTTGCACTGGTACACAGAACAAGAATCATGTTACATACTGTGAAATTGTGTAAACAATTTGTTTCATTCCACTTTTTCTTTTCATATGAAAACATTTGAATTTATTTATCTAGACGCACAGTAGTGCGCCAGGCCAAGTTCCGGCCACACGAAACAATTCGAGCTGTTCTACAGAACCAGAATCGACTGCCAGCTAAAATAAAAAATCTCACTGGCGCATGAAGAAAAGAAAACACATAAAAATTAGGTGATTCAGATTCAGATATATAACACTACAACATTTTCTACTTATGAAAAAATTGTATAAAATATCCCCCAGAATTGCACATACATATTATGTTGACATGAGAAACGATTATTTCTAAATAGAAATACTAAATTCGTGAGAGCGTGAGCAAATTACACACACAAGCATCAAAGCTCGCCGACAAAACAATTAAAACAATTTCGACAATTGAAATTTCAAAAGTTAATTACACATAAAGTCAACGGACAGACATCCAAAATCATCTTGCATACTACAACGGAAATCTTAAATTCCTTTGAACACAAATTACCACAACCAGAAATTCTGACGGTCAACCAGAAATTCTCACGCCCGCACACACAAAAAAAACACATCAAAGCAGTGAACCACCATATTAAGCCGTAGGAATATCACACTCACATCAAAGCTCTTCGATAAAAAAAATTAAAACCCAATTAGCAATTAAAATTTTAAATACTGAAATTTAAAAATTTTAAATGGTCCCGGACATATAATCCTATACTAATAATGTGAACTAATAAACACCAAGCTTGTTGACTTTATAGAATTTGTTCACATTTTCGATTGCAGAAATTTTTAGTACTATACTGTCCTATATTGTACAACATCAAAGCCTATATAGAATCGAAACTCCATGCATTATTAAATAACATATAGTTTATCTGAAACTTAAAGAGTTATTAAAAACTCACTTTTAATTAAATATTAAATACACATTAAAAATAAAATTAAGGACTGCAATTCATTGAATAATAATCGATATTTGAAACATTTATTATAATCGGTTATCATTTATTACCACTTCCATTATTTTCTTCACTACTTTTTTGTCTGTTGGTTCAGATTCAGCCCATAGCAATGCTTATATTAAAAATCTCGACAGCATCCTCCATTTTTCGTTTAAAAATCTGTAACATAGGTGTGAAAATAAAAACATTAACAAGATGATTTAAAAGAATTTAATATGTTTACGTACGTCAGAAACAAAAGAGTAGTAACACTTTAAAAAATTCAAGAAGTCGTCCAAGCAGCCTTTGAGTTCTCGTACTGTAAGGACCAGATGAAATTTTTAAAGATGCGAGTTTTTTTAGATTTTCCTACAACAAGAAGTTTTGTTTTATGAGATCCAGTTGCGCTACATAGAAACACTACTCACTGCTTTTCCATCTTTGCAACGATATCATTTTTCTCTAATAACGTTATAGACGTCTTCTGAGGAAGAAGTTTCCAAAATAAGCCTGACTCATCAGCATTGTACATTGTACAGATAAACCACGTTTTTCTGTTTTTTCTTTCAATTCAGTTTAAATGGATCTATCAGCTGAGATTGTGCTGAAAGCTTTTCTCCACTAATCTCTAAAAGTTGAACTTTGAATCTTTGTTTAAATTTTTGAATCCATCACTGCCATTGAAGCCATGTCCGTTTTCATATAAATTAAAGTGAAGGTTGACAGGTCGCCGGTGAAGAATTAGGAAAGAGTACCAGCCCACTTGGGTCCAAAATAATCATGATCCCTTTGTAAATTAAAGTGAAGCTGCTTGGCTATTTCTTTCAGCATTAACCCACTTACCGGAAGATTTTTATTCCGCATACAAAGTACACAGTGTTTTACGTTTTTGAATGTGTTGTTAACATGCTTTGAAATCTGATTCTCTTCATTTTTTTATGGAACAAATTGTCGATTTCCCAACATTATACTGCTGTAACATCCGACTCTTTTTGTAAAAGTTGAAGAATTTCCCAATTTTCCTTTATGATTAAAAACTTACGCTTTTTCTTACACATCTTTATACCTCCATGCATGACGAAAGACAACAGAATACTGGCTGTCAATGAACTAAAAATTTTGTTTTCATTTATTTACTCCCAAAATTATAATAAAGTAAAAAAAATCCTCGAATTTTCGTTCACTATTTAGAGAGTTCATATAAAAATATGAGTGTTCACTTTAGTGGAAGTTCATATTAAGTTACATTAAATGTTTAAAAACAAAGTGTTTTTTAAACCAATTATGTACAATTTTGATTTCCAACCAAAAAACGCTATTAATTTCGGCAAAGCAATATGTTTTAAAGTTGAGTATCGTGGATATACTTTTGGACTTTATTGAATGGAACAAATGAAAACTAGAAACAGACATTTGCACAAATTTCACAAAAAAATATTTAAAAACTATTTTTTGTTTTCAGACTTTATTAAAGGAAAACAGAGTTCCAACCGTTTAAAGCACATTGGTATTAATAAGGATAATATGGAAGATAGGACTGTTGACATTAATGGAGCAAGAAGTCAGATTCAAAAATGTAGTTCGAATAAAAATCTTTTTGAACAAGCTCATACTGACAAAGCCAATGGTAAGTACATATTTTCATTTTATGAGTTTCGTATATACATGTGTTGGTGAGAAAACGAGCGAAGACTCAGTAGTAGCAACGACGCCGTGCAGTTAAGACGTATACCTATTTCATTCAAGTTTTTTTTCTATATTAATAAACAATTTCTTGGTTTATTCGACCTTAGTTGTAAATATAGTTTTTTTATTAATCAGGCTCTAGGTCATATTATTGAAAATAAAACTTCTTTCTTTTTGTTTTATTTATTATTGTTTAACATTTTCATATATTATTTTTATTCGATATTTCGAACACCTTCGGTGTTCTCCTTCAGGAACTAGAAAGTTTTTACAAAAAATATAAAAACAAACAAATTATTTAAATAATATATACATACACAATTTTAAAAAATATTGTTTACATTATCAAAAAAAATTAATTTTTCTCAAAAATTAACATTAAAAATTAACATGTTTTGGATGCTTCGAATAAAAATTAATTATACGTCCTGAGGCGGTTGGTTTTTTGTACCAGTCCATTATAACTTTGTATAAAAGAAAACAGATATTTTAAATACAACGACAAAATATTAAATTAAAAATTAAAAGGAATACTTATGGGCTCACCAGCATCGCCGGTGATTGCAGACATAATCATGAAGGAGTTACTCAATATTACCATTGAAAAACTAGATAACAAACCGCGTTTTTTAACCAAATATGTTGATGATCTGCTTTGCATAACTCTTAAAGATGCTGTTGAAGAAACATTAAATGCTTTAAACAGCTACCATAGGCACATACAATTTACAAAAAAACTTGAAAAAGATAGAAAACTACCTTATTTAGATGCACTCATAATACGCCAACAGGACAAAATTATAATGGACTGGTACAAAAAACCAACCGCCTCAGGACGTATAATTAATTTTTATTCGAAGCATCCAAAACATGTTAAGATGAACACGGCACAAAATTTCGCAAAACGGGTACTACAAATTAGTGATAAAAATTTTCATAAGAAAAATTTTCGTAAAATTACACAAATATTACAAAAAAATAGTTTCTCCTACTCCATGGCAACAAATATTATTAAGAATGCTATAAAAAACTTATACAAAGTACCTAAAAACCATCCTGAAAAAAATTTTAAATCCATGACACATGTTCCTGGCTTCTCAGAGAGAATTATATTTTCAAATGTATATGACAAAGATAAAGTTAACATTGCACTGAAAACAAATAACACATTAAATAGGCTTTTAACAAATACAAAAACAAAAATTTACATGTTAGATAAATCGAACGTAGTATACAAAATTCCTTGTAATGGTGACGGATCTAATCTATATAAGAAAGCATATGTTGGAACGACAAAATCAAAGCTACGGACGAGATTGGCCGCGCACAAATCAGACCACAAAAATCGAAAAGGAGAATCAGAACAAAAAACAGCACTAGCAGCCCACTGTGCAATGAGTGGACACTCTCCTAATTTAAATGATGTAACAGCATTACAACAAGAAAATAATTATAAAAAGCGATTTACTTTAGAGATGTTACATATTATAAATACTCCCGTGGACATAAGAATAAATTATAAAACAGACACCGAAAATTGCGCGAGTTAACATCTCTTATTTTAAGATAGTAATAACAAATCCATAAATTCAAATATAACTAAGATAGTAATAAAAGATGATAACAAATCCATAAACTCAAATGTTACTATTCTAAGCTAGAGATAAGACAAACATCATAAATACAACTATTGTAACGATAAGAAACACATTTTCTCTTTTCTAACTTTTCTAACAAATAACTCAAAACATGTTTTACTGATAAAAAAGGTACTAGTAACCTAAACAAAGAAAAACATATTTTGAGTTAGAACAAAGAAACATTAAACATAATTATTATTATAAATAGATGCTAAGAAAAATACGATAGTTAGTCTTAAGAATATATTTAATAAAGAAACGCACATTTCGGTGCAGAAAAAAAATATATTTTTTTACTCATTTCCTATAAATTGGAAATTAACTGGGGGCTCAAGCCGGTCTAAACTCTTGACCACAGCCAAATATTCTTGACATTCAAGATATTTAAATAAAAATTCCACGGCTTTGAAGAAAAGCAAACCAATCTCTGAAAAAGTGAGAAATTACCACGCTGGACCAACGTCAGAAACGGCAGAAAATATTCAATTCCCTACGATCTATGGGAAAAGACAACGATACAATGAATCAAGATATTGCAGCTTTACGAGCACAAATAGAGGTACTCACACAAACTCTACAGAATACTCAATTGAAGGTAAATACACTGGAGGCGGAACGATCTCCCCACACAATCATTACGCAGGAACAACATAGTGACTTCACACCAAATATAACTGATGCAACTCAGATAAATTTAAAAACATTCGAAGCCATACCGTGCTTCAGTGGGGATAAAAACCAATATAGATCCTGGCGGAAAAGGGCATGGACATTCATGGAAAATATCAAACAATTTTCCAACCACCCAAATTACTACACAGCATTCACGATACTGCATTCAAAAATTGTTGGAGAAGCAGCAGACATCCTCATCAACCACAATACCACGATGAACTTTTATTCTATAATTAACAGGCTTGACTACACTTACACAGATCAACGACCATTATACGTACTTCTCGAGGAAATGAAGAAACATAAACAGGGAAGACAAACACTCTCAGAATTCCACAGCAAAATCAGCAAAGCACTGAACCTCGCACTTTCGAAGATAGAGATGTCAGGTGATAAGGGATCTGCATCCATGGCGGAATATGCAAATCAGGAAGCAGTCCGTACATTCATCACAGGACTCAACAGCAAATATACAAGCGGTACATTATATAGCCATCATCCAAAGGACCTAGAAACTGCATTTGCAATCGCAAGCACTATATACCACGACAACGCAAATATGCAGTTCGACACACTGGCTACGACACAACTATACAACCAAAAACCAAACTTTGGACCACAACGATACGAAGATAGAAGGAGGTACAATCCCAATGTACAAGCTCAATTTAATCATCAACCACGGCAGGAACCCATGGAAGTGGATAGTTCGCAACAATTTAGACGTTCAACACAATATTCTCCACAGCAGCAATACAACCCATTCAGAAGGGAGCAACAACCAACAAAAAGGGATAGAATGCCTTCATCAAAAAATTATAATCCGAACAAAGTTCAACGAGTAAACCAGACGAGAGATGAAGATATACAATCACTTGTACCACACACCGAAGATACTTACGAAACCGGCAGCGCTTTTTTAGGCGAATAAACGGATTGCCATGTCTATAGAGGCACTGCCAAACAACAGGTAAATCCGTTAATATATTAATCGACACAGGTGCGACAAACAATTATATTAGTTCTAAGTGCAACATAGGAAAATCTATTCCAATAAAACCAGTTAAGGTAAAAACGCTTCACGGATACTCTTTAACGAAAGCAAAAAAAATTATTACACTATTAGGCCATAATTTAGTATTTTTCGAAACTGAAGCCTTAGAAGAGTTCGATATGCTTCTCGGGGAACATGGTCTCAGAGCCATAAAAGCAGAAATTAACTTATTTGAGTATAAAATCACGTATAAATTTAAAATAAAATAAGAAATTAGCGAACAAAAAGTGAATTACACAGTCAATAATGACAAATATAAAAATGAAATTGAAAATATAATGAGAATAAATGACAAAACCAACAAAATTCTGCCCTTTACAACCACTGTACAAGCTACAATTAGGACAAAATCAGAAGATCCTATTTGGGTGAAACAGTACCCGTATCCAATAGCAGACAATGAATTTATAAATAAAGAAATTCAAACATTATTAGACAACCAAATAATACAACCTAGCAAAAGCCCATACAACTCTCCAGTATGGACCGTTGCGAAAAAAGGCACAGATGAGGAAGGGAAACCAAAAAAACGTATGGTAATAGATTTTCAAAAGCTTAATGCTCAGACTATAACTGACAGGTACCCTATCCCAGATGTAGCAATGACTATTCAAAATTTAGGTAAAGCAAAAGTCTTTACAACACTAGACTTAGAGTCAGGATTTCACCAAATCTTGATAAAAAAAATCAGACAGAGAAAAGACTGCATTCAGTGTGAATGGAGCAAAATACGAATTTCTTAGAATGCCATTCGGCTTAAAGAACGCACCTTCTATATTTCAGCGATGTATAGATGATATTCTGCGTCCATATATTGGTAAGTTCGCTTACGTTTATATCGACGACGTGCTTATATATTCTTCTTCGCCTGAAGAACACATGGAGCACATTCGAATAATAATAAACGCATTACACAATGCAAATATGAAAATTTCTGACGAGAAATCACATTTTTTCCAAGACTCAGTAGAATATCTTGGTCACGTAATCAAACACAATAAAATAACTGTAGATCCTAGTAAGATCCAAACAATAAAGGATTATCCAATACCTAAAAATTTAAAAGAATTAAGGTCATTTTTAGGACTAGCTAGTTATTATAGGAAATTTGTACAAAACTTCGCTTCAATAGTGAAACCTCTTACTACATTCTTACGCGGAGACAATGGCGGTGTAAACAAAAAGCAAAGCACAAAAGTATTAATTAATCTAGATAAACCAGCACTCGAAGCGATAGAGAAAATTAAAGATATGTTACAAGCACAAGTCGAATTATTTCAACCAGATTTCAACAAGCCCTTCGAACTAACGACTGATGCAAGCAACTTTGCAATAGGAGCTGTACTTTCTCAGAATAAGAAACCTATTTCATTTATATCTAGAACCCTTAACCAAACCGAACAAAACTATAGCACAAACGAAAAAGAGCTTCTTGCGATCGTTTGGTCACTTCAAAAATTAAGAAATTACCTTTACGGTATAGCAGATTTAACCATTTACACGGACCACCAGTCACTTATTTTTTCTATATCTGATAAAAATCCCAACACAAAATTGAAACGATGGAAAAATTTCATCGAAGAATATGGCGCTAAATTAGTATATAAACCAGGAAATCAAAACGTCGTCGCTGACGCATTGTCACGTCAACAGATTAATAATACTTCGAGTTGTTCACAACATTCAGCACAAAGTTCGCCAATCGGAAAATTGAAACGCGTGAAACAACCATTAAATGCATTTAAGAATCAAATAATTATTCGCTATAACACAGATAACTTAGTGCAAATATCTTCACAAAATATTTTCTCATATGCACGACACACACTTTTCTATTCAACCAAGGACGAATTATTAGACAGATTAAAACAAATAATAAACCCAAAAGTAACAAATGCTATAAAAATAGAGGAAGAAACTCTATTCCACGTCGAAGATAATATCATTTCTTCTTTTCCAAATGTAAAAATTGTAGTAGCTCAGAAAATGACAGAAGATATAGAAAACATAGATAGACAAAAAGAAATCGTAGTACTAGCACATAGACGAGCACACAGAAATTACAAAAATAACGCTCAAGAAATACAGACAACGTATTTTTGGCCAACCATACGCACCATGTGTAAAAAAGAAGCACAAGACTGTGAAATCTGTCTTACAAACAAATACGAAAGAAGACCAAATAAACAACTAATTGGAGCAACACCGATTCCAAATCACGTGGGAGAACACATACACTTAGATTTATTTTATTTGAACGGAAACACATACATCACCACAACTGATAAGTACTCAAAATATTGCTATATACGAGAAATTCCAAATAAGAAAAACATACACAAATACATCGAAGAAATACTATCGCAAATCTATCCAAATGCTAGATTCATAATGACTGACAACGAAGCAGCATTATCAAGTATATGCGTAAAACAGGTTTATGAAAAACTACATATTGAGCATACGCTAACGCCAACATACCATTCAACAACAAACGGTCAAGTGGAACGCACTCATAGCACGCTGATCGAGTCCTAGCTCAAGAACACAATTCTTCACCAGGAGACGAAATCTTTAATGCCGTTCGACAATACAACAAAACAATACACTCAGTCATTGGAGAGAAACCCGAGGACGTGTTTTTTAACCGGGGAGCACATCCTGATATTAAAGAAAAAATCGAAATAAACCAACAGGAAATACTTCTATATCACAACAAAAATCGTAAGAACATCACATACCAAGCAGGGGACGTTATATACTCCAAAACGCACCGACGCAATAAAAACGTAAGGAAATACTCAAAACACATTGTAAAGAAAGATAAAGGTAACACAATAATTACAAACAAAAATATTGTTATACATAAGGATAATATACGAGTACAAACATGCAAAGAATAATAATATTATTATATATATCCGTCGCATTCGGTAACAGACTAATAGACTTAAAAGACAAAAAATATATAATGATAGAGACTGACCCTGTATACGTTTTTCAGGACACAGCGTTCTTATACCATATGACAAACCTTTCTAGAATCTTGACACCCTACGAAAACATAGTACGATTTGCATATAATTTAGAACAAAACTCTGCAGAATATTTGTTGATAACTAAAATAGAAAATCTGAAGTCACAACTACTTCCTAGAATCTCCAGAACTAAACGTTCACTTAATTTTCTAGGATCAGCCCTCAAACTTATTACAGGAACACCTGACCACGATGACCTAATCGAAATCAAGACAGGATTGAATATGCTAATAGAAAATAATAATAAACAAAAGAAAATAAACTCTGAATTTGAAAAAATATTAGAAAGAATTAGCCCCGAATCTATTTCAGAACATTTAATACTTACCGAAGTATACAACGAACTACATTCTATCGCTACAATGATTAATTTCGCAAAAGACGGAAACTTTTATTCCGGAACTTTAAATTTAAAAGATATTCAACAAATAGTGTCTAATGAAGCGTTAGATCTACCTATAATAAATATATTAGAATATGCCGATATTAATGTTTTTTATTTTCATCACACAATTGTAAACACCTATAAATACCCATTATTAAAAACGAAATATAAGCTATTTAATTTGTATTCACTAGCATTTAAGCACGGAAAACTATTACTAGACTCTAGAATAGCAAAATGCAATAATAAATTTACAAGTATCGAAAAATGTAAAAATTATCTAGGAAACTTTATATGCAAAATTAAGAAACCGAACAACTGTACTATTAATGTATTAGAAAACAGGCCAGCCAAATGCGAAGTAACACATGAAAATAACGCACCGCTACAAGTACTCGAAAGTGGAAACATCATTACAGATTACGAACACACCTGGAATAACGTAAAAATAAATGGACCTAAACTAATACAATTCAATTACTCAACAAATCTAGATGGAAAACAATACTACAACCACCAACAAGCACTCAAAGATGCCATACATAACCAACACGACGAACAATTACAAATAATGCGCATCTTAGAATCTAATGGTAATTACAAATTTAACAATATCCAAGAAATATCAACCTTCCTGATACCCATCGAAGAACATCCAGTCAAATACACATTTTATTTCATATTGGGACTATGTACATTAGCATTACTAACTTATGGTATGATTAAATTCTGCGAATGCTACAGGATAAAGAAAATAGAAACACAAAGGAAAAAAATCGACGAATTATATGAAATAGAACTTCTCAAGCTCCGACAGAGACAATATACAGTTTGAAACGAGGACGTTTTTTTTAAGAAGGAGGAGAGTTAACATCTCTTATTTTAAGATAGTAATAACAAATCCATAAATTCAAACGTAACTATTCTAAGCTAGAGATAAGACAAACATCATAAATACAACTATTGTAACGATAAGAAACACATTTTCTCTTTTCTAACTTAATACAAATAACTCAAAACATGTTTTACTGATAAAAAAGGTACTAGTAACCTAAACAAAGAAAAACATATTTTGAGTTAGAACAAAGAAACATTAAACATAATTATTATTATAAATAGATGCTAAGAAAAATACGATAGTTAGTCTTAAGAATATATTAAATAAAGAAACGCACATTTCGGTGCAGAAAAAAAATATATTTTTTTACTCATTTCCTATAAATTGGAAATTAACTCGCGCACACGTACAGACATATTATATCGAAGTAAACAAACAGACGGCTTTACTCAAAAAAGTAAGGCAATATTAATCAATTATAATAAATATTTTTTTTTATTTTCTAATAAAAAAGTTTAAAAAAATTTTTTAATGTTAATTTTTAAGAAAAATTAATTTTTTTTGATAATGTAAACAATATTTTTTTATATAATATTTTTTTTATTATATATATATATTATTTTAATAATTTGTTTTAATATTTTTCGTAAAAACTTTCTAGTTCCTGAAGAAGACCACCGAAGGTGTTCGAAATATCGAATAAAAATAATATATGAAATGTTAAACAAAAATAATTAAAACAAAAGGAAAGAATAAAAAACCCATATTAATAAACAATTTTTAATTTTTTGAATTTTTAACAATTCACATATACAAATAAAAAAAAATTTACACATTCTGTATTTTTACGGTCGAGTTTGGAAAACTTAAACCAAAAATTTAGGCAAATAACTAAAATATATAGACCGCGATTGTGCTAAAAAACTATCCACTCAAGTTGGTCTGACTACTTCTGTTAAAAAGTACATCGTGCAACTTGTATTTCAAAATAAAAAAAATACTCCCTATATCTCTTTTCGTTTTCACCAATTTGCTCTTATATGACTCGCTACTACTATATAAGGTTTTAAGAAAAAATTCAAAATATTAGGTTTCGGACCAACTGTTCGAAAAATAGCCGTCAATGTTGAAAATAATAATTAAAAAAGTTTTTAATTTTTTTTATCATATTTATCCAAAAGATTGAGTGATGAAAATTTATTCAATGTAGTATAGAGGCCTAAAGTATTTTTAATAATTTTACCAACTTTAAATCCGGTGAGAGGGAAATCGAATTTTTTAAAAATTGTTAAATTTCTATTTTTTTGATTTTGCCGCCTAGTGTTATTAATGTTGGCCAACAAGCCATAAAAAAGTTCCGCAGCATATTACGTAACGTCGTATGAAATACAAAACATTTTCCGATAACAAAACAATAAGGGGGAACAATTTGAATGCTGGGAATAGTAAATAGGATTGAAAATCGATGTTCGATGAATTTATTTATTTCGATGCCAGTTTCACATTTCCTTATATACCTGGATGTCAGAGGTTTCATCATCAGGGGTTCGATTCTGGTTCTGTAAAACTATGAAATGAATCGTTTTTTTATATTTTCATAGAATTGCTGATTCTCGTTTAGTGAAAAAATAATAAATAAATTCGAATGTTTTCATATAAAAAGTTCAAGTGAGTAGTTATGAATTAGATGTCCTGCCCTAATTAAACTTTAAAAATTTGGATAATTAAAATTTAAAATTTTCATGTTAATTGCTGAAATTTTGATTTTAATTGCTGAATTTTGAGAAATTTTTCTTTCGGCGTTCTTTGATGTGTTGGTGTGCGTTTGTGTGACTACAATAGAAATATTTCGGATGCTTAGTTTCCATTTGTTTAAAATTAATGTAGCCAATTTCTTCAATGTTAAGAACTATTTGATGAATCATTTCTTCTAACCATTTTTTCTTCTCTTCTCCTTTAACAAAGATTGTATAATATTGTAAATCGTCTTTTAGAAATCTGCAAATGCTTCCAAATGATACTGATCCATCATTCCAGTATAGATGATGGTAGTTTTTTGTTAACCAATTTGTTTCTCTTTGCTTTTTTGCCGATAAACATTGGAAATCATATGGAGGTCTTATGATGAAATTAATGTGTTCATTATTGTTGAAAACAATTGCTACTTCTGTGGCAATAAAATTGTTTAAATTACTTTTGAAACCTTGTAGGTCCATGAAAACAATATTACTTAATTTACAAGATTTTTCGAACTTGTCCTTTTATAGGAATATACTCAATTATACGATCATGAATAAGAATTCAGTAAGCTGATGTCTTTGATGGAATATTTGTTGCTGTTTCAAATTCAATTTTTACATCAATTGGTTCGTTATTGAGCGACTCGTTTTGATGGCTGACATCTACTACAATAATCGGTGCATTATTTTTAAATTCTGAGGCGGTGAGAAGCGGCTGAGATTCCCTCATGTAGTAGCTCTGTTGAAATCTTTGATACACATCATATAGAATTGCATAACGCTCATTTTTAAATTTAATATTTAGATCATGATATGGGTATGATACTGAATTGGAATGAACTTTTAAATTGGTTAGGTCAATGAACAAACCTGTTGTATTGTTGAAATTCAATCAATACAAAACGTGGACGTTCTCTATTTGCAGCTAATTTAACATTCCAAATATGACTTGTTCCTGTATTTAATTGAGGATTAATATGACAATCCCAGGTACGGAATGCCATCGGTATAGTAGCACCATTGTTAATAATTTTGATCATATTCAACTTGCTAAGATCAGATAATTGTACGCGTGGAATTCTCCAATAGATGAGTGAAATTGTAAGTTTTGCTTTTTCAGTAGAAACGTTCGAGTGTACAAGATCTTCATCTTTCTTATTACGCAAGTGTATCAATTCTTATTTCCATTTAGTACAACTTTATTATAGTCTTCAGCGAATCCTAAAAGCATCTTAAGTGGTACATAGAAATTAAAGTATCCATTTACAAGATTGATGTCATCGACTTTGTTCCATCCAACATTGTACATCGCAATGCTTTCCGTTGGTGATACAGAAACCAAGCTTTTTATGGTGCTTGTGGTTCCTAAATATCTTGTGTGATAAATTTCAATACCATTCAGCTCCTAGCGAATTTCATCAAATAGATATGCCACAAAGTTGTTTTTTGATTGGCAACTCATGTAGTGTATAAGCTTTAGAATTATTCATATATCTATTAACAGGGATAATACTTTCAATTCGCAAGAGATTGAACTTGAAAATGTTAACTGGAAGATCAGAGTAGTGCTCATCGTATGGAGTTAGGATTTTTCTGTTGAATCCTAAAAGTTTACCAATTGTATTTTCTTTATTAAAATAAATAGAATCATTGAAGCTGTTGACCTTAACTTGCATTGTATTGTTATTGGCTTCTATAAAAGTCTTATTTTCTGGTATGTGTCGTTTGTATTCTTCCTCTATATAATCAACTATATCATTCAATTCATAAGATCCAATTGGTACTTCAATTAGAAGTTCGCCTATATGAAACTTACTGTTATAAACATCAATATTCGGTATGCTGTTGTATGAATGAAAATCAGTTAGAGCACACTTATATGCACCATTTAAATCGATACGAGGAAAGTAATTGGCAGATAACTCTAATGAGTTGGAGCTCAGAGTAAGTGTTATCGACATTATGCCTGCTTGATTGTAAATGAATAAAGTTTAACACACAATATGGTTTATAAAAAGCATTTTTATTTTAATTTAATCTTTTTTGTTTTGAATTTACATTACAATTTTTAAAACTAAATGCAATAATTCTTAATACAATAATTCTAAATATATTGTTTCAACTATAATATTTCATCTTTACTTATTCAAGAATTGTGTTCATTAGTAAATCCTAACCACTTAACATACGCTTTATCTCCTTTAGTTTTAATAACCTTTTCAACTAGATATGTATTTGGAAATCTAGTTTTTGAAAGCCTTTCAGTATAGAATCCACCTTTAATCGGGTTTCCAAGGTAATCTTCTAATATGTATGTTGCAGGATAAGTGTTTTGAACTCTTTTAATTGTGAAAATTTCTGTTGTCCACTTTAGAGTATAAACTTTTTCAAACGTATGTTTGTATTTGCTTATGCGCACATGATCTCCAACATTAAATTTAGATATTTTATAAATCTTCAAATAACTGTATACTGTATTTAATAATTTTTTCTCATTTGTTGAGTTGACTTTAATTGGAGGCATTTTGATGGTACTATGAACTTTACTGTTGCTTTTAATAAATCTTTGTAGATATCCAACCAATTATATGAACCATTAAAACTAAATTCTTTCCACATCATTCCTTTTAATGTTCTATTAAATCGTTCTACTAATGACGCTTTCATTCTGCTATACGTTGAATAGTGATTAATGTTGTGCTTATCCATAAATTTCGCAAAGTGTTTATTAAAAAATTCTTTACCATCGTCTGTTTGTGGGTTTTTTTTGGTACTCGCCCCATTTAAATATGTATATCTCTTATTGCCTGAGTTGTTTCAAGTGCAGTTTTTGTTTTGAGCGACACTGCCCATGCATATTTTGAGAATGTATCAATTACAGTTAATAAAAATCTAAAATTTTTATTGTTTACAAAATAATTTCCCACTTCAACTAAATCAGCTTGCCAGAGATCATGTATTCCTTTCATCACATTTCTACGATCGTAGAGTGATATTTAAAGAAAAACTTTAGAATTGAAGTGTCAAAAAAATTGTCAATTGATCATCACTTTTTTGGTATTGTTTTAAAGGTATGTTTATTTTTTATTAAAAAAAGTAACAAAATATTGTTCGGCAGTTGCCGTTTTTCAGACCATATCTAAAAATGGTCAAAATGGTCTCGCCCATATTTTGTGAGCATGTTTGCTACATAATACTTTAAATAATTTAACTAAATTTATCCACAAAAAATTACAGGTTTTCTTGAAAAAATGAAGAAAGCTGTTAGAATCTCATGCATTTTTCTGTATAATCCAGTGAATTGAGGCCTGGATTTGAACCTTTTTTATTTCTGGGTAAAAAATTGTGTAATGCAGCCAGTTAAGTTTTTACTTTGTAAAAGTAGTGATCAGTACCAGAACTTATACAATTTTACTATAAACTGTGATAATGTCATTTTAGAATTCAGAATTGTTCGAGTTATTCAGAAACTCACATAATGAAAATATATTTAAATTGACTATTGTGGAAAAATTACACAATTTACAAGGATACCACGAAAAAGATGTTAAAATTAAAATTCACTTCGTTTACTTGGAAATTAATAAAAAATGTCTTGCCTCAAACCGTACAACAAAAACCTTAATGGAAAAGAACTCAGCCTGGCTAAATGGAGTAACAATTTTTGAAAACATCAGCATACATTTTCTGATGTTGTTTGGATACTTAGTAACACATAACAAAGCAAAAAAAATCTCTTCCCGGCTAGAATTTGATAAGAAATGTTTCTTTCATTCTGTAACATCAGTGAGTTAATCTTCAAAAGCACTTCAATTAATTGCCATTTTTCTATAAAATAAAAACAAAGTTTGATGTAAGAATTTAATTTGATATCAAGCTCCAAAATGTAATTAGCAAAGAAACTAAAAAATTGAAAACCCCGCGGAAATAGCGCATATTCTAAAAATTGCAACTGCAATATTGGAAATTATTTCCAAAATTTATTTTAAAAAAATCATATAATTGGCAATCGGCAGCCAAAAGTCTTGAAAAAATCTCTAAAATGCCAAAAATTCTCAAAAATATGCGAACATCAGAAAAATTGTATGATTCAATATTGATTAAAAAAGAGCAAAATTATAGAGTAAAAAACTTAAAAAATATCATTTCCATTGTGAAAATTAAACTTTTATTAAAAACTATTTTGTATTTGGAATAAAAATTTAAAATGCATTTGTATTTTGAATAAAAGTATTGCAAATACCTACTTTCCACAAATTTATATTTAGCTTCTAGATTGCATTATCCAATTGAATAATTTAATGTGGGCTTAATTAAAATGTATTCTAAGAATAGTTCGCAATTCATCAAATATTTTTCAAACAATCAGTTCCAATGAATTTTGGATTTTTAGATCGGAATGTTTGAGGAAAATTTCCAAAACATTTGTAAAGCGTAGGGATAATAGTTCGCGAGCTATACCGCGTCTAAAAATAGAACACATATTTGTATTTTTTTTTGCATATTTTCGTATTTTCCCCAATTCAACATATACAAAATGATAAGTTAAGATCTTAGGAGATAAAAAATTGATTTCTTCATATTCATATAAAATTAACTGGTCTTACATTCATTAAAAAGATGTAAGAAATCATAGTTTTGCGGAATATCGCATTGTCGATAGCACACACTACGGAATTGGACGCTGATTAATGGTAAAATATTACAAAAATAAGCCGAATTATGGGTGGGATTTGAGAGCAAAAAGCTTTCTGTTTGCGATTTGATCGTCATTTTTCATATTTATTTCTCTGTCTTACACAGTAAAATGTTACAAACGCAGAAGATTTAAATAAAAAATGTTTTTAATTCAATCCATCTGTTTTCTTGGCAAGCTGAATATAAATTACAGAATTCGTATTTTTTAAATCAAATGAGGTTGAAATTCTTTTGTGTTTCTATATCAGAAATATACAGGTTATATTGAACCAAAACCTTTATCGTCTGGTCCAACCGCAATACAGATAAGTAAATTGAAAAGTTAACAAAATTTTAAAAAGACAACTATCAGAATACTACTAGTTTACATCCATACGTACATCATACGAGTTTCAAAGAAAAAATGCAATTAAAATAATGAATTAAAATATGTGGTTATATTTTATAATTTAATATTTTTTCTTACACCGTCAAGTTATTTTTATTTTTGGTATTATTATTATATTATTAAGAATTTTTTTAAATTTAGTAATCGAGATTGCCTGGATATCTTCTTTCAAAGATTTTCAAAAACTTTTGTTTGTTGAGGGTGTTTTAATAATAAATTTAAAAAAATACTTAATACTTAATCAAGATTTTATTTTCCGTTTTGCCTTATTAAATACTTTCATTGTCACCCAAAGGGCGTCTAATTGTATAAAGGTTGTAAAGAAAATAAAATAGATTCATATCGAATATAATTTGTTTGTTGGGATTTTTGAATAAGTTTCAAAGCCTATTATGCTTACTTATACTTTTGTAATTTTTGAAATTCTCATTGGTTTTTTAAAAGTTTTTGTGTAAGATAAGAGGTTTGAAACATTTCAGAAAACTAGTTTAAGGTCTCAACAAACAAAAGTTTTTGAAATTATTATATTACAACTTACTGAATTCGTTATATAATTATTTTATCACTGTACAAAATTCTATTTGATAACATATTGGATATTTTTGAAAAATAAACCTTTTATCGTTCATAAAATTGGAAAAAACGCAAAAATTTAAAAAAATATTGTAAATGAGATTGTGCCTGGTTTTTTAAATAAATTGTGGAATAAACTTTTTCAAATAAAAAGTAAACGTAGTAAAAATTCAAAAAAAAAAATAGCATTTTGTTGTGTTCAGGATTCGAAACCGTGCCACCGGGTAAGAACACAACAAAATGCTATTTTTTTTTTAATTTTTGATACATTTTAGTTATTTTTATTACTTTTACTTTTTATTTGAAATAGTTTGTTCGTTTTATAAGAAGTTTTGATAGCTTTAAATTATTTTCAATGTGAAGATAATATTGGAACATTTTAATCATTAGACTAGCAGATTTATGCAATAGGTGTCGATATTTTTTTATCAATTTTGGGAGAATTTCTTCATTATTAAATCTTTTCTTACGTTTCAAATCATTTCTTTGTTTAGTTGAAGACCACTGGCTTTTTGATAAAGACGTTGAAACACTTCTTGGATGTGTGAAAAATTGTATAAGTGCTAATAAGGGGATGTTAATATTTTTATAATGCACCCCAGGCAAGAAAGTGTTACAAATTTGTTACGAAATTCATAATTTATGGCTGACTTCATAAACGCAGTTTGCAAAGCAACACTAGAATGCCTTGTAAACTCCTGCTTCCAGAGTTTCCTTGCAAGCTGTGTTTATGAAATCAGCCTATACTATGAAATAGAGATTAGAAACAATAATGCCTGATCGTGATTAATTTTTTGTTTCCATCACGAGAGGGTGCGTCCGTGAGACGGTGAGTGACAATTTTTTTTTGCTTTAATGCGATATTTTCCATATAAATTATTTTAAAATTTTGTTTTTTCGTATTTCGTGGGGGTGAATTTTCGTGATTGTGACTTCTTTCGTCACTCCATACTATGGTGAAGGGTATATAAGATTCGGCACAGCCGAATATATCTCTCTTACTTGTTTTACATCATTTTGGTCTTGCACACTGAAGGAATACATATTAGATCGCAGTCAAACAAACTCTTTCATTATTTTTCCGCAATTTTTATCCTTCATCATACCTAAAACCTTTTTGTTCAAACAAGGAATACCATATATGTTATCTACAGATGTATAAAATTGTTGTTCGATGTCAGTTTTTAACCTTCCGTCATGCACATGTATCTGGCCAGATATTTTACGAATTTAACTGTGATTTAAATATATTTCTAATTTAGCTAGGGGTTTGAGTCTCCAGGTACCCTCTACAAATATTGTTAGGTATCGTTTTATGAAACACATTAAAAAAAACAACAAACAAAATTTATGTGGATTTTTTCATCTATACATCGTATACGTAGCGCATGTATCTGGCCAGATACACACACATTTTGTATGTAGAGTACTGTACTTTATTGGTAATTTTTATTTTTCTCTGCGCACTCTCACAGAAAT
This sequence comes from Gymnocheta viridis, assembly GCA_956483585.1. Lineage (NCBI taxonomy): Eukaryota > Metazoa > Arthropoda > Insecta > Diptera > Tachinidae > Gymnocheta > Gymnocheta viridis. The sequence goes on from OY101444.1 coordinate 40,636,038, forward strand.
GGAGGCAAATACAAACAAGGGTTTTTTTGTTTTTATATTTTTTCGCTTCAGTTGCATAGTGAACTTTGAAAGGTACAGACAATAATTTAAGGAAGAATTTTTTTTATCCAAAAAAAAAATTGGTGAAGAAGTTTATAATACGCGATTTAGTAGTGGTAATGTGAATTTCCATACACGACTAGCAGAAGCATTGGCCAATGAGTTATAGCGTGAAAGACGCTGAAGAAGAGGTTGCAAATGATGAGATTGATGACTTCCCAGGAGTTGACGACGATATGGATCTAAATTATACGCCAGACGATGGCGATGCCTCAGATGTCGAAAATGATTGGGTTGTCGAAGCAGATGAAGTGTTTGATAGTGACGACGATGAAGAAATTGAAGAACAGAATGCTACCGAAGATTCTTTTCTTGGTAAGGACGGTACTATATGGTGTAAAAATGACCTGGTCCGAAGGAACAAAACAGTGTTCCAATTGAGGTGTTCAAAAAATTTTTCACACCAAATATAACATTTATTATCATTTCTGAAACGAATCGCCATGGAAAAGCTGTAGTCGAGAAGTGGAATGCAGCTAATCCCAGTAAAAAAAAAGTTTGGACAGATTTGACCGCAACTGAATTAGACGCATTCGTCGGCATTCTTTTGGCAGCTGGTTATTCCCACAATAATATGCAAACCACAAAAGCTTTGTGGCAGTCAAATAATCTGCCTATATTCAGAGCAGCCATGTCTTTTAATCGATTCTCTGCAGTGGCACGATACATTCGTTTTGATGATGGTAGAACACGCGCTCTACGATTGCGCGATGACAAAGCTGCACCCATTCGTGACGTTTGGAATTTTTTTAAATGAAAATCTTGCCAAAAACTATAGTCCGCATGGGAGCATAACAATTGATGAACAACTGTTCCCATATCGAGGAAAAACTAAATTTACTCAGTACATACCATCAAAACCAGCGAAATATGACATCAAAATTTGGTGGGCTTGCGATTGCAAATCTAAATATCCACTGCAAGGAAAGCTCTATACCGGTCGACAAGAAGGAGAAGAACGGGAAGTGAATCAAGGTGAAAATGTTTTGATACAACTCGCAAAGCCGTACAGCAATACTGGCCGTACAATTGTAGCTGACAACTTTTTTACTACTTTAGAAGGAGACCAAGGAGAATTGGTCTGGCATTTGTTGGTACCATTCGCTCCCATAAAAGATGTATTCCTAACGAAATGAGAAAGGATCGTTCTCGTCCTGTTTTGTCATCGTTATTTGGATTCCACGAAAATTTGGTATCGATTTGCAGCTACGTGCCAAAAAAAAAAATAAATGTGTGAACTTACTTTCGACCGTTCAGCATACGAAACATTGTGAAGGGGAAGCAATGAAACCCGAAGCAATTTTCTTTTACAATGAAAATAAAGCTGGCGTAGATTGTATGGAGCAAATGGTTACACATTTTACTAAAAAGCGGTCAACAAGACGATGGACTTTTGCGTTTTTCTGCAACATGTTGGACACCATGGGACTGGCTGCATTTTGTATTTGCAAAGAAGTTGATGGTCTCAATAAAAATAGTGCTAGAAGAAATTTTCTCACTACGTTAGCTGATACATTGGTTCTTCCAAATATTGAAAACCGAATGAACAACATTCACATCATCAAACAGTTCAACACTCGTTTGGCCATGGAATCGTATTTTGGAAGACCACTAAGTAAAAAGAGAAAAAGTTGTCAGCTTTGTACTTTGGGAGATGAAAAAATTCGCCGACTAACTCGTTTTTTTTTGTTCCAAGTGCTCGAATCCGGTATGCCTACAACATTCAAAATCAGAGTATACATGTTTTAGTTGCTTATCTGAAGCTGTGTAAGACTTTTTTAATTTAGAATTAATTAAAACTTACTTTATAACTACTAAATTTAATTGAAATGAACTTTATAACAACTATTTTTTTGAAATTAAACACAAAAATAAAATTTTTCTTGTTTTATTTCTCATTAAATTTTTTTTGCACGGGTAGGTGGTTTAGTATGTACTAAGAAAAAAAAATAATAGAAAGTATATATCTGCCTGGCGTGATAACAATGTAATATTATCACTTTAATAGCATATTTTTCATATAAATCTACTGAAATACATAGTGTATCTGGCCAGATACATGCGCTATGTACGTGACTATCGGAACATGTGCATGACGGAGGGTTAAAAGTCGTCAGTTTGTACAGTATAAAAAAAAGAGTCAGTATCCATATAATTTAAAGATAACCTCCACTTTCCACTTGGAGAGCTCCAGTACTCAAAATCCTAAGTAAATAGGTTTATTATAACAAGTCTTGACTCTATTCATTTCGATAGCTACCATATCTTCAGAAAATATAGATAAACTATGGAAATTGGACTTTGATATCCAATCTTGAGCTCCCAATGATTCCGATTTATTCTGCTACAATTCTTACGTCTCTCCTCTTGTCCACATTCGCCATAGTTTTGCCATACACAGCATTCTTGGCAGTGGGTCTATGTTTGGTATTTAAGTCGATATAACCTTTCAACCATTGAGATTGTTTAAATGCGAGAATACGATGTGTTTTCTGTAAAACTAAACCATATTCCAAGCATTGCTTGAGAACTCTATGATGTATAACATATTACTTGTTGTAACGCGTATTGAAAAATGCACGACTTTTAAATAGTTCAATGATATATTTATTTATCCAATAATCTTATCTTTATTACAAGATGAAATTTATTTCTATTAACAAAAAAAGACTTGTATATTAGGCAAAAGTAAAACGCGAAGTGACTACTTGAAGTGTACAATCAACGATTATACATAGTTGGCAGTGTTACCAGCGTGTAAGTTACATGAGATCTTAACAATTCTCCCACACTTAAGAAGGAACTTATATAAGAGATCAGTGTCTTACATACTCGCCATGATGCCGAGGCGGTCTGCGTTGTCGACCAGATGTACGTTGGTTAGGTGTTGCTTCGTTTTAGTTTTCCACATCATGAGAATTCGACGGTTTTTGTTCTGTTGAAGTATTATCTTCAGTTTTTTTTTTTTTTTTTTTATAAAGAGAAGTAACACTCAGGCAATTAGTATGCCTACCAACCCGTAGGTGTGTTACCTTCTTTGGGAAAGGGATAGTGAGAGAGGACAGATGGTGATAGAGAGAGAAAGCTTAATTTTTGCAACTCTGATATTGCGCGCTGTGTTAGTTTTTAGATCAGTGTTGCAGCGCCTTTGATGTCAAGTAGGCGCATTAAATGTGTTTTTTTAAGCTTTTGTAGCCATTTTATTCATTATTTTACTTCGCCGGCGATTTTGCTACAATACCGACGAAGGAGGGCGCTGTGATGTCCGCTAGCATACACCAGTATCAATTGCTGCCAGAAATGTTCAGTGACCAGTGTGCTATGCCTTCATCACTTAAACACTCCGACAACAACAAATACAATGGCATACTCTAATGCACATCTGAAAAATGCTGGATGTTATGACTTGTCTGAAGCTGGGCTCGAACCCACGTTCTTAGACATTATTTGCTTTGCAGTCAACGCGCTAACTACTTCAGCCAACAGCACCCTCGGCATTGCCAATTGCGTCCACGGAACTGGAGGTTGAATAATTTGCTGATCTTCTCTAGACATACCTAATTCCAAATCGGACTGGCAGTCTGATGATGATGAGTCAGGCTGTTGTATATTAGTGAGACGTAGTTGGCTTGTGTGGCATTTGAAACTAAATCGTTGTCAAGACGAACAATATAATGAAGATGACCTAGTTTTTTTGTTATCGCGCCAAGCTTCCAATATTGTAGGCTTTAATGCATCTAGACGAATTCTTAATTGTCGTCCCAAATATTGTTCAGATGGCGACTACCCATTCCGTAGGGGTGTTGCCCTATAACGAAAAATTATGTCTCGAATCTTCTTTGACATAAGGGATGGATCGTCTGCCATTGCCGCCAGGCGTTTTTTAGGGTCTGGACATTCCTTTCGGCCAACCCGTTTGTCGCTGGATGCCCACGGGCGATAAATGTTTGGAAAATGCCAGAATCCCGACAAAACGTGTGAAATTCCTCACTCTTGAAGATAGTAGCGTTGTCCGATACCATAACATTTGGGAATCCGTTTCTTGCAAATATGTTTAATAGCATTTCGATTGTTAAGGTAGACGTAGGTGAAGAGGAGCAGACGGCGACTTCGGTCCATTTAGACTTGGCATCAATGACTACCAGAAATTGATACCCTTAATAGTGTCCGGCGTAGTCGATATGGATGTGTTGCCAATTTTATTCGGGTTCCTCCCACGGGTGTAAAGCTGCTTTTGGTGTACTATTTTGAATCGAGGAACATGCGGCACAGGAACGCACATACCTCTCAATATCTTTGTTCATTGAACACCAAAATACATACCTCCTTGCCAACTGCTTCATTTTTGTTATACCCATATGCGTAAGATAGAGCTCACTTAGCACGGCTTGTTGAAGCGAACTTGGGACCACGACTCTATTGCCTTTGAATAATATACATGAATAAATTGTATATTCAGTATCGGGAACGTTTGAATTAGGCATTCCTATGATGATTTTCGACAGTTTTTCATCGCTTCTTGTTGCAATTCCGATCGAATTGAAATTTAACTGGGTTGAATTTATTTGACTTCGCTGTCTACAAAATTGATAGAAGTCTTATTCGAAGTTAAAGGTGCTCTGGATAAGCAATCAACATTCATATTTTCTTCGCTCCTTTTTGTTACTACTTCGAAATTGTAGTTAGTAAGAAAAGCTGCGTACCTTTGAAGCCTTAAGGATGTCATTTGTGGTAATTTCGAATGCTGGTGAAATATTCGTGGCAATGGCTGGTTGCCCGTTGCGAGCTTAAACAGTCTACCATAGACGTATTCATGGAAGTGTTGAACTGCATACACAATTGCCAAAGCCTCTCGGTCAATCTGCGAATAATTTAGGTCCGCCGGAGTCAATTGATGTTGCACGGTGAACGGATTCCAAGCGGTCCTGAACTCGGCGTGAGCGGGATCTAGAGTTACAGCGGCGGACGCGTGACACCCCGGGCGTAGGATGGACGAGACGGGGCAGTGACCCTGGCTGGTGATGCAATAGGGTGTTGTGTGCCCATCCGCATTTTTGGCACACGTCAGCTGAGATGCAGTCGTCTGTACTGTGGGACCTAGCTAAACAATTTTTGCAGTAGCCGTGGACTCGGCCCTGATATCTGCGGGTTTCCACCTCCATATTCAAGTACGCTTTGCAGTGCCGCAGTGGATGGAACTTGGACACACTAAACACCGACTCGCACGAAACCGTCGCTTCCAGTTGACACCTTTTCGATGCGACCGAATTTTTACTCATTAGGGGGAGCAAGGTCGTCCTGGTTGACCACGAGCTGACCAACCGCTATGTCTTTTTCGGGACTTTTCAACTTGAACCTTTTCTGGAGCTCTTTGAGGTACTCATCCTTCCATCTTTGAGCAAACTGATGATGGAGAACCTTCAGTCGCTCCCATCTATCGCGTAGCGGGATAGAGCCCATAGGGGTCTCGAGTGACGCCACGAGAGGAGACCCGCGTAAGAAATGGCCTGGGGTAGTGCGAGGAGTTCGTTTTGATCGTCTGACATTAGGGACAGTGGTCTCGAGTTGAGAATCGCTTCTATTCGTGTGAGCAGTGTGGTGAACTCTTCAAACGTGTATTTCTGATTCTGAGCTACCATGTTGTCCCGTCTTCCAAGGGTCCTATGTTATCTGGCTGCTGATATTCTCACGCAGCCACCCGGTTGATTCAATGAAGAAGTGGATCTTTTTTGAATCAATATTAGAGAGACAAGTTTTGTCCCCAAGGGTTCTTTGACCGAAAAATTTAAGCCTTAGATCATCGAATGCCGGACAATGACAGAGAAGATGTTCCGTCCATTCTTCCTCTTCTTCATCGCCGCAACTTCTACATATGTCATTGTAATTAAGCCCCAACCTTTGGGCGTGCCACCCAATAGGCCACCAACCGACACCATTCAGTGATTTCGACCCGTCCGTGAAAATCTGAATCACATTCGCGGGTGTATGTAGGTCATCAGGGTGGACCGCGTTATCCGAAAAGCTTACAGAGAAGCCAGGATCAAAGATTGGCTCAGGTGTGACATAGTCAACGCTCATGTTCCACTTTATATTATATAGGATGTTGGCATGACCGATATTGTAATCTCTCCATGCTCTGGTGGCTTTTAGTCTTACTGCCGTGTTCGCAGCCAACTTTTTAGCCAAAATGTCTGGTGGTAGCCAGTTCAATATCGTGAACAGTGCCTTAAAAGGAGTTGTTCTAATGGCACCTATTACTGTCATCATTCTCATTATGCGTTCAAACTTAGTTTGATGACTCTTCCGCCTAAGCGCCGGCCTCCAAACGACTGCACCGTAGAATAGAATGGGTTTAATGACACATTTTTATAGCCAGTATACATTTTTCGGGTTGATACCCCAATTTAGGCCAATGGCTTTTTTGCAGCAATATAATACATTTGCTGCCTTAGTGGTTCTGGAAGTGATATTCATATTCCAGTTCAATTTACTATCTAGTATTATTCCAAGATATTTGGCACTATCGGATAGTTTCAGTGGAACCCCATTCAGCTTTGGGGTAACAAATTTGGGAATTTTGTATCTCCTAGTGAAAAGTACCAGTTCCGTTTTGGCAGGATTCACATCCAGACCACATCCCCGGCATCATTTTACGAGGACATCCAGTGCGGATTCCATGAGTTCAGACAGTAGTCTGGGATCCTTACCCATAGCCATGACTGCGACGTCATCCGCATACGCAATCGTTCTGCAGCACGTCTTTTCCATGGCCCTGAGAAGGAAATTTATATTTAGGTTCCAAAGTAATGGCGAGAGTACACCTCCTTGCGGTGTGCCCCTGGTAACCACTTTGGAAATGTTTGCGGCGCCCCAGTTATATTCAATACGCCGAAAGTGCAAGATGCTACTAACAAATTAGATGATCTCTTGTAGTGTACCTCATAAGTTGCCACCGCATACCCTTAAACTACTCTTAAATCTATACATACCAACCTAAATAGAGTAGGGTAATTGTGCAAGATCAAATAACGGCATTTACCAAGTGACGCACATCGATTGGAATGCAAGTTAATTGGGGTATGAATATGATAAACACAAACAATAAATTCTACTCAATAAGAATTGTAAATTGAGTGACAAATAGGAATGAGTATAATCACAAACATTCCTATTGGTCAGAATAATTGTAATCAGAGTGATTATTCATATGTATATAATATCGACAAAGACAAATAGAACTTTATCGATAAGTAGAATAAGTAAGAAAGGCTAAATGTAAGTCTCATACATAGTATATAAGGCAATACAAAATTTAATAAAATCAGACTTTTAATCTACAAGCTAAATCGGCAACATCTGCCTTAGTTTTATTTTGAAAGTTCTCCTTTTGCCCTTGCAATTCTGCACAGAACGGCAAAAGCGATAGCGTAGCCAGTGGCAAACTCTGCCGGCTACAAAAACACTAAAACCTTTTACACAATTTTTATAAAGAAAAGTCCTTTGACTCAGCGGTTCTGTTTTCTCTACACGAAACCTCCACATGGAGATACTGCCTACCAAACACACTTAGAACCTCCACATGGCGATCCTGCCAACCAAACACACCTTAAACCTCCACATGGCGATCCTGCGAACGGACCAATAACCATTTTAATTGATCCTGCTACAAAGAAAATTTTTAATGTCAGAAGAATACGTGCCAAAACCATTGAACGCTGTTCAGAGTCCTCCACCATACTACAAAAATTTATAACATATTTTAACAATGGTAGGACCTTCATACAAAGTCCATTTAAAGTGAATTATGTAAAATAAAAATTGTAATTATAAAATAATCAAATGGAAAAAAAATATTTCAGATTTAAAAGAATTATTAAGAATTTTAAAGAAGAGTCCAGGAAGGACATATACACAAAAGACGATAGAAAATAAATTAGAATATATAGAAGGTATAAAAGAACATTTCTTGATAGCTGAGATTGAGGAAGAAGACAAAGAAGCAGCAATAGCCCTCAAATTAGAACTCACTACCGTTTACGAAACAGTAAAACAAATATTAATTGAAAGTTCAAAAGAACCATTAGAAAAAAATAACGAAATGGCAGCATTTAATTTAGATACGGTTTCAAAATCTCTCCCACTATTTGCTGGCAACTACATAGAATTAGAAAGTTTCCTTATAACAGCAGAACTTATCAATAAGACTTTGTCAGAAACAGCAAAAGTAGATTTTCTACAATATGTCTATTATGCTAAACTAACTTCTAACGTTAGAACTGCAATAGGTTCATACACAAAACCAGAAAATTTTGAAACATTGAAAAACTTGCTAAGGCATAGATACAAAAATACAAAATCAATTCCAGAACTACATGCTAAGTTGAGCATTTCATATCAAGGAAAATTGTCAGTACAGGCATACAAAGAAAAAATAACAAGTATGATAGATAATTTGAACATTTTAGGAATAGAAGAATTAGGAAATAGTGCTACAGAAGCAGAGAAAAATGTAATAATTAGACTAAACAACAAATTAGCGCTAGATACATTTAAAAAAGGGTTGAATGAAAACTTTAAATCGACCATATATGCTGCTCGACCAAACAACTTGCAAGAAGCATCTGACCTTGCATTAGAAATAGAGAATGAACAAAAAGTACCAAATAATTCAATTTTACATCTTAGAAAAGAGCTACCACGGTATCGACAAAGAAATCACAACACATTCAATACTAACAGAAATAACTTCAATCAAAATTTGAACAGAAACAACAACTATAACAAAATTAATAACTTTAACAGAAACAACAATTATAACAATAATAATAACTTCAACAGCAATTACAATAACAACAATAACATTAGAAATAATAGAAACAACAACTACAATAATAACACAAATAATAACTACAATAGGAACAACAATTTCCGACCAAACAATTATAACGCAAATAGCTATAGAAATAACGCTAATAATAGGAACCGAAACACTAACACTAGGCACATACACACAATTCAAGATTCGGGAAACGCACTAGGCCAGGGATACTTGGATATCCCGGAGAGCCAAAATTAAAAATTCATAAAATATCCGACAACAACACAAACTTCATAATCACGAAATACAAAAACAGACAACTTACATTCCTTGTTGACACAGGCGCAGACATCTCACTCTGTCGCATGCAAAAAGAATTTGAAGGTGAACAATACAATCCAGAAGAAAAATGTAAATTAACGGGTATTACAACAGAAGAAATTTATTCTTTAGGTACAGTAGAACTAGAATTAACACTAACAGACGAAAAATTAGAACACACTTTTCACTTAGTAAAATCGGACTTTCCAATAGACACAGACGGAATAATAGGTAGAGATTTCTTAAAGCAATTTTTTTGTAAAATAGACTACGAAACATTTACAATTACATTACATACAAATGATAACGACATAACACTTCCAATGCAAACGAAAGCATACAATATTTCAAAAATAACTATACCACCAAGAACTGAAATGATTCATGCAATAAAATTAAACTTGACAGAAGACTCCGTAATATTTAACAATGAATTGCAAGACGGCATTTTTCTTAGTAATTCAATAGCACCAAAAAACGGAATGACACACGTTAAAATATTAAACACAACGAACGACACAGTAACTTTAAAAGGCATTCAACTCCAAACCGACAAACTAAAAAACTATGAGATATTAAATTACAACTATGAAAACAATAACAAACGTTTTGAGCAAATACTGGAAGACTTAAAAATAAACAACAAAGATGAATATGCAAAAACAGAACTAATTAAAATATTCAAGAAATATCAAAACGTATTCCACATAGAAGACGAAAAATTAACAGTAAACAATTTCTACAACCAAAAAATCACGACCTCAGACAACACACCAGTATACATCAAAAATTATAGACTACCACATGCACATACAGATATAATCAATGAACAGGTGCAGAAAATGCTCAATGATGACATAGTAGAACCATCAGTTAGCCCATACAATGCTCCACTTCTTTTGGTACCAAAAAGGACTTGGAAGACAAGAGGAAATGGAGATTAGTAGTAGATTTTAGGAAGTTAAATAACAAAATTGTCAATGACAAATTTCCACTAACTAGACTAGAGGATATTTTAGATAAGCTAGGTAGAGCGAAATGGTTTTCTACACTTGACATGACTAGTTCATTTCATCAAATCAAATTAGACAAGGATTCCAGACCGTTAACAGCCTTTTCTACACCACAAGGACATTACCAATTTAAGAGATTACCTTTCGGACTAAAAATATCATCAAACAGCTTTCAAAGAATGCTCACAATAGCACTCTCAGGACTTGAATCAGAAGCATTCCTTTATGTAGATGACATAATCGTATATGGATGCAGTTTAGATCACCACAACCAAAACTTAGTTAAAGTATTAGATAGACTACAAAAATACAATCTGAAATTAAATCCCAAGAAATGTTGTTTTTTGAGACCAGAAGTAGTTTGCTTAGGACATTTAATAACAAAGGACGGCGTAAAAACAGATCCAGCTAAATATGAAGTAATTAAAAATTACCCAACACCCAAGAACGCAGACGAAGTTAGACGTTTCGTTGCATTCTGCAACTATTATAGAAAATTCATACCGAATTTTGCGGACATTGCAAAACACTTAAATATGCTATTAAGAAAATCAGTAAAATTTCTATGGACAAATGAATGCCAAAATGCTTTTGATACCCTAAAAGAAAAATCAATGAACCCACCAATTTTGCAGTACCCAAATTTTGACAAACCTTTTATTTTGACGACTGACGCCTCAAACTACGCACTAGGTGCAGTCTTATCACAAGGTGAAATTGGAAAAGATTTACCTATTTCTTACGCAAGTAAATCACTTCAAAAACATGATATGAACAAACCCATCATTGAAAAAGAATTGCTCGCAATTCACTGGGGAATAAATTTCTTCAAACCATATTTATACGGTCAAAAATTCATAGTGGTAACAGACCACAGACCATTGATATCACTATTTTCACATAAGAATCCTTCATCAAAAATGACAAGAATTAGACTAGATTTAAGCGACTATGACTTCACGATAATTTATAAGAAAGGAAAAATTAACACTAATGCGGACGCATTATCAAGAATAGAAATAAACTCAGACATACTAAAACAAATGATACCGTTGGAAAATGCACAAGGGCAATGACAAAGAGAAGTGAAAAAGAGGCAAATAAAGTTACAAAAAACGAGGCAAATAAAGTTGATGATAATAAAAAAATAGATAAAGCGCACGCGAATAGGAATAACATGGGAAGATGCATCTCTCAGGAGTCTGATCAACTTCTAATATGGGAATGCACATCCATAAATGACGTCAAGAATATGAAGAAATTACAGTTTAATAAATTTGAAAATACAGAGGAAGTCGACATAACAATTGAAAATAATACTGTACACATAGGACGTGACGATAATTCATCGAAACAAGATTCGATTATGAAGAAATCACGTACCCAAAAGAGTAATTATATGAATGAGGGAAGTAACGATAATTCATCAAAACAAGATTTGATTATGAAGAAGTTACATTCCAAGAATAAAGATAATATGCATGCAAGATTCAGCGATAACTCAGCGAAACTAGATTCGATTCTGAGGAAACTGTTATCCAAAATGAGTAAAGAAAATATTAAAGAATTAGCGCTAGCGAAAAATGATATGATATTTAAAATATATACAATCAAGGATTTAAAAGAAGCATATGCAAGGATAAGAATAAACAACAAAAGACCTCAACTAAAAATATTAATATATAACGCCCCAACAAGAATAACAGATGACATACTGAAATATAAACTTATCGATGAATTCCACAATGCCACACACGCAGGCCACTTAGGAATAAGAAAAACAATTATTAAATTAAAACAGCGGTACATTTGGAAAAACATGAATAAGATGGTAAAGCAATTCGTAAAATACTGTGACAAATGTAACATAAACAAACAAACCAAACACATTAAAGAACCACTTACATTAACGGACACCCCAAGCAACAGTTTTGAGATAATATCAATTGATACTGTAGGACCTCTTCGTATTTCAAACGGATACCGATACATACTGACAATGCAATGCGAACTAACGAAATTCGTTATTGCTCACCCAATGTCAACAAAAGACGCACTTACAACTGCCAAAACACTAGTAGAACAATTAATTTTGAAATACGGTAAATTTAAAGTGCTCAAATCAGACAACGGGACAGAATTTAAAAACGAACTAATGCGCAACATATGCTCGTTACTTGATATCAAACAAACATTCTCAACCCCTTACCACCATGAAACAATGGGTGCGGTAGAAAGAAATCACAGGGTTCTCAATGAATTCTTGCTTACATCAGCAAACGATTACGAATGGGATAAGTGGATAAATTACTTTACTTTTGCCTACAACACGGCACCACACATAGACACTGGTTACACACCATTTGAATTGGTATATGGTAGATTGCCATGCTTACCATCAGAATTTTATGACACAGAAAATAACAAAATATACAATTATGATCACTATGCAAAAGAGCTGAAACAAAGATTAAAATATTCTTTGAATAGAGCTAAGGAACTTACAGATAAAACAAAAGAGAAAAGAATTATAGAAAATAGATATAGTAATAGTTTAAATCCAAAAATAGGAGATTTAGTTTTAATAAAAGTAGAAAATAGGAAAAAGAATCAAAGCCCGTACAAAGGCCCATATAAAATAATTAGACATAACGGTGTAAATACTATAATAGACTACCACGGAATTGAAAAAGAATTTCATAATAATCAATTAAAACCATATATAGGCTTTAGAAACAATAATTAAGTATACAATAAACACTAAAAATTATAAGAATACTATTTTTAAAAATTACAAAAATATTAAATACTACATTAAGAATTATGTAAATTATAATATTATAACTATATTAAGAATTACTTTGTAAAACTATACATATATAAATAGAAATTAAGAATTATTTTATAAATATTGTCGGTACTATGAATATCAAGAAAAATCAATCCCCTAATTTTTCTCTTAGCGGTGAGGGTGTAGTGTACCTCATAAGTTGCCACCTCATACCCTTAAACTACTCTTAAATCTATACATACCAACCTAAATAGAGTAGGGTAATTGTGCAAGATCAAATAACGGCATTTACCAAGTGACGCACATCGATTGGAATGCAAGTTAATTGGGGTATGAATATGATAAACACAAACAATAAATTCTACTCAATAAGAATTGTAAATTGAGTGACAAATAGGAATGAGTATAATCACAAACATTCCTATTGGTCAGAATAATTGTAATCAGAGTGATTATTCATATGTATATAATATCGACAAAGACAAATAGAACTTTATCGATAAGTAGAATAAGTAAGAAAGGCTAAATGTAAGTCTCATACATAGTATATACGGCAATACAAAATTTAATAAAATCAGACTTTTAATCTACAAGCTAAATCGGCAACATCTGCCTTAGTTTTATTTTGAAAGTTCTCCTTTTGCCCTTGCAATTCTGCACAGAACGGCAAAAGCGATAGCGTAGCCAGTGGCAAACTCTGCCGGCTACAAAAACACTAAAACCTTTTACACAATTTTTATAAAGAAAAGTCCTTTGACTCAGCGGTTCTGTTTTCTCTACACGAAACCTCCACATGGAGATACTGCCTACCAAACACACTTAGAACCTCCACATGGCGATCCTGCCAACCAAACACACCTTAAACCTCCACACTCTGGGTCGAACTCCAGTAGCCTCATAGCATTAATAACCGACTCTGGTTTAACATTGTTGAAAGCTCCCTCAATATCCAGGAAAGCAACTAATGCGAATTCCTTGTATTGTAGGGATCTCTCTGTGACCCACCAATAAGTGAAGCGCAGTTTCGGTGGACCTCCCTTTCGTATAGGCATGTTGAGCCATTGACAAGGAATTATGTCCTAGCTTTGATCTGATATGAATGTCTATAATCCTCTCCAGTGTTTTCAGCAGAAAGGAGGATAGACTAATTGGCCTGAAGTCTTTAGCCTTAGTGTGCGATGTTTTCCCCCCCTTGGGGATGAAGACAATCTTATATGTTGTCCATATAGATGGGACATGTGAGAGACTTAGGCAGGCTCTGAAAATCACCAAGAGCCATGGCATCAGTGTCTCTAGGTTATTTTGCAGATCCGCTGGGATAATCCCATCCGGACCTGGAGATTTAAAGGGATGAAAGCTTTTAACAGCCCATTCCACACGATGACGAGTTATCGGGATAATAGAGTTATTCCGAGCGCCATTAAGAATTACCTCCCTCGGCACATCTTACGTAGTCGACTTGTCTCCGAGGAGTTTTCTACATCACTGCAGAATTCCCTCCCATATCACCAAATGGGCTTAGCCTTGCCTTTCCTGTCGATTCTTTTACAGGATTTTTCTGTTGCCTCGGTTAAGACACTCGTTAGTGATTCCACTGCGGAGTCAACCGTGGACACATTGCCTATGCAAACTTGGCATGGCGGCAGCTTGTCTTCGAATACACTAGCATAGACGGACCAGTTGGTCTTTCTTCTGTTCGTATAGGGTTTCACTGAATCAACTCTAAGAGAAAAATTGAAATCAATGTACATGTGGTCAGAGAAGGAACAGTCCTTTGACACATTCCAGTCGCTAATCATATCCGAGAACCTATCGCTAATAAGCGTAATATCAAGAACTTCCCTTCTGTTAGTCACAATAAAGGTGGGCTGATTACCCCTATTAACTACTGTTAGTTCATTTTCTACTATAAAGTTTAGAAGTAACTCATCTCGTTGATTGACATCCGAGCTGCCCCAGATGGTATGGTGAGCATTAGCGTCTGCACATATTATGAGGGAAATGTTGCGCCTATTGGCATACGACATCGCCTTCCTGGTTAAACCGTTTGGAGGATCGTCCTGATCGTGAGCCATGTAGCAGCTCATAAACCATACTGTCAGTGTTTTGTTTTCCACCGCGACAGTGCAAGTGTCCTTATCGCTAAAATCAGCGAGAATAAAAGCTTTGAGGACGTTTTTGACCATAATACAAGCTCTGGTCTTACCTTGTTCAGCTGCGTACAAAGTATTATAGCCGTCTAAACTGAGTCCGCAACCCCTGTCTTTATACAACAATGGTTCTTGGATGTAAAAAGCTCCGCGCCAGAAGCTAATCGGTGGAAAAGGGCAGCTGTCGCCGCTTTAGACTGATGAAGGTTAATTTGTGTGACCTTCATCACAGTTCATCACTATGGACGACTGTGACGTTGGCATCCTCTGGGTCGTCGTCCGATTCCAGAAGGATGTCCTCATCGTCCGCAACCTCCATCCTGCCAAAGAAGTCACCCACGAATCCTGTAATCGACTAGGTGTCCTCGCTGGCCGATGAAGCAGCGGAATCGTCCTCCATAGTTGACATAGCCTTCGTTACCGGAGCTTGAGGCTTCTCCATATCATCACCTTTGTATACACGGAGGAAGATAGTTCCAAAACCATAGAATATCTTCCCCTGTGTCTCCCGAAGTGACGCCAAAGAGTCACTGTTAATTATAATAGTGGCCTTCCTGGTTTCAGCTTTGGTAGCTTTGGGTTACTGACCTGTACGATTTCCAGGATCTCCTTGGGGTCGGATGGCTCAGCGGGGATCCTGGCAACAGATCTGGGCCTTTGCGGTATATCGGCCAGAGGTATTGCCTCAATCTTCGCGTTTCGCCATACTTCCCCCAGGGACTCCACGTCTTTTTTGTACAGCAGCGATGACCGCTCATCTGCACACGCTATCAACTTGATGTGCCCTTGATACCAACCGGCATCATCACATTCGGGTGGTGGTCCAGGGTTACCCCTAAAAGCCTTGAGGAACGCCTTGGAGAGTGCGACGACAACCAGTTTCCAGTTTTTGGAAGAGATGGTGCCGTCACTGGCGTTGCGGTCAATGATCACCCAAATTAGATGGTCTTTTGCCACCTTCTTGTACGATCATATTAACGGCCGTTGAGGCATATTTTTGGGC
This sequence comes from Gymnocheta viridis, assembly GCA_956483585.1. Classification (NCBI taxonomy): domain Eukaryota; kingdom Metazoa; phylum Arthropoda; class Insecta; order Diptera; family Tachinidae; genus Gymnocheta; species Gymnocheta viridis. The sequence goes on from OY101444.1 coordinate 40,652,233, forward strand.
CTTTTAGTCCCAGGAAGGGTGTCCTCCCCTGATCTTTGCCGTTTAGGCGCTGCTTCAGTTGGCTTCCGTGCAGGATTACCTTCCGTCGCAGTGGGTTGGACCCGTTCAATTTCTTCAATATGGGATTTCGCCCACTGAAGAGAGCTTACCTCTTGCTCCGTGAGCTCACCGACCGGTTTTCCACCAAGTCGGCTGACGATTTTAAAGGCGGAGCGCCTAGTGGTGTAGGCCCGTTTGGCGGGATTTATGTGCCTTTGGGGTTTTTTAAGTGAGGCCGAGGGAGGTGCTGCTTTGGGCATCGAATCGTTCTTCGGGTGCCCTGTTTGCACAAGATTCGGCACATGCCGAGAAGCTGGTTTAACGGCAGACTGTGTCTTAACCGTTTCGGTTATGTCTTTTGAAGTGAAGCTGAGGAATTGATCAAACTCCTGACGAAAGGCTCGTTCTGCACCCACAAAATTAGTTCCATTAACGGACATAACTTTCTTCGGCAGACCTCGTCGACTAATAAACCGTAGAATGCGGATCGGAATGAATTGGTGGATAAATCAGAACATAAATCGAGATGTTCCGCTCTTTTGCAGAAGCAGACGAAGATGCACACGTATCCTTTGTGATAAGGAGCATTTCTGACTATAGAGGTTTTGACAGAGAATGGGCCTGCGAAATCTAACCCCGTGACGGTGAAGGGAAGAGAAAAGAAGCTTCGTTCGGTTGGTAACGCTCCCATTATTTGAGTCTTTACTTTCTTTTTGTAACGGACACAAATTACGCATTTTCTGACGCACAGACGGATAGCAGATCTTAATCGAGGGACAAAATAATCTCCTCGGACTGCACGGAGCATTAAGTTTATTTCAGCATGCATAAGGAGGTTATGCGAGAATTCAATAAATAACTTAAAAAATATCGAGTTGACGGGGAGAATAATGGGATTTCGTTCGTTACGGGATAAATCAGAATTAGCTAGTCTGCCCTTCGTTCGGGTTATCTTGCATTCATCCAAATACGGGTTCAAAGGATGAAGCGGACTTTTCGAACTGACTGGTTTACTATTCAATAAGCACTGGAGCTCTTTGGGCACTGAGTCACACGGAGGAGTTTTTGTTTCGTTTTCGCGAATTCCTCGTATGTAATAGGTTGCACTCGTTGTATTCGCTTGGAGATCGATTCTGCTGAGGATACGCCTCGAGTCTGGGAATCAAAGGTCGAAGGGATTTTCTCCTGGTCATGCGATCTTTCGTGTAAAATTTCCGCAAAGCGAAGCACTTAGGACAGCACCAGCATGGCTTTATCCCATTTGGAGAAACTTCAGAGGATTTCTTCCCCTTGAGTAAATAAGTGAAACACTTCAATTTTGTGCTTTTTCTCGGTGAGTAATAAGGGCTTTGGCCATTCTTCCGGGGACTTTTGAAGCCGAATTGGACCCCTCCACCATAAGGTATTATCTACGAGTTGGTCAGCGCTACACCCAAGTGAACTTAGGTCAGCTGGGCTATCGGCAGAACTTACATGTCGCCCAGAGACATTTTCGTAATATCTCCGCGGTTCGATTGGCGACATACGTTTTCCAAGAGTTTGGAGGTTTTTCTAGACAGCTGAGAACGATGAGGAATCTGACCAGAGATAGATCTCATGATTTCGGCAAGGTAGTGACTTGACAATTTCCTTAATTAACTTTGATAACAAAAGCGCTCCACAGAGTTCTAGTCGTGGGAGACTCACCGTGCTAATTGGAGCTACTTTCGTTTTCGATACATAGAGATGGGATTTAATACCCGTTTCTGTCTGTACTCAAAAATACACCGCTGCGCAATATGCCTGTTCCGAGGCATCGCAGAACCCGTGGATTTAGACAGGCCGAGAGGGAGCAAACTGTATCCAACGGGGAATTTTCACATTAGAGATCGATGGGAGATTCCTGACAAAGTTTTTCCAGCTTTCTAATATATTGGGTTTGACATTGTAATACCACCCTGTGTCATCTAACCATAGTTGCTGAATAATTATTATCGCTGAAGGACAACCGGGAATATCCAACCGACCGGATCAAACAATTTGACAACGTTGGAAAGAATTTTCCTTTTGGTGATGGCACTAACAGGGCCGATGGGTTCCAAGGTGTATGAGAAGTAATCAGAATTTGCATCCCATTGAATGCCGAGAATCTTGGTGGTGCTTGTCTCGTTAAACTTGAGAAAGTCCGAGTGGTTCAAGTCTTCTTTGGGGACAGATTTTAATACGTCAGCACAATTTGAGGTGATCTTTTTCAGTGGTAACCCTGTGGATCTTGGGATAGTGAGTCGATGGCCGATTGAGCATCATGAGCGCCAGACAAAATATCATCAACATTTATTTCTTTTGTCAGAATGTAGGCGGCCTGGGGATATTCCTCTACCGAGTCTGTTGCTAACTGAAAGAGTGGTCGTATAGCTAGGTAGGGCGCACAATTTACACCGAAAGTAACTGTTCTTAGTGCGAAATCTTGAACTAATGCGTTATAGCTTCGGCGGTAGAGGATTCGCTAGAATCGGGTATCGTTATCATGAACGAGAATTTAGCTGTACATTTTCTGTATGTCACCGTTAAATACATACTTGTACAGCCGCCAATTTAAGACTAGAGACATTAGATCAGCTGGTAGAGTGGGGCCTACGTGAAGGACGTCATTGAGAGACAATCCTGAGCTAGTTTTCTTAGAGGCATATAAAACTACTCTAACTTTCGTGCTGCGACTTTCAGGCTTAAACACCGCATGATGCGGTTGGTAAAAACTGTTGCAGCCTTCACGAGATACTAGTTCTAGGAAATTGGTCGGGTTTATGTGACCTAGCGCTATATACTCCTAGCTAGCTCCCTTTTTCTACTCAGGGACTGCTCTAAATTTCGAGATGCCGAGGCAAATATCTTGTGGGAACTCAGATTTGAAAGGAAGTTTTACTACGTAACGGCCCTCGTTGTTACGAATTATTGTTTTCGCGTACAGAGCTTCGGTGGTCAAAGCTTAAAAATCGGGAACAATTTTTCAGAGCGTGGTTCGCCCCACAAATCTTGCAGGCATATTGATCGGAGCCTAATCTGATGGGTCTGTTATTAGGCCGATTTGCGTCTTTCATGTGAGCACTGGGTCGTGCGTCTTGTTTACGGTACTCCAGACGTTCTACAACCTCGCATCTATGAGACAGGAATTTATCCATTTTTTACTAAGTTCTTGTGGGACTCTAGGGATTGTTCCCATAAAGAAAGAGTATCTAAGGGCAATTTGCTAGAGCATAAAATTACTATAAAGGGGTCCCATTCGCCTATGGGGACGTCTTGAGACTTTATGGCTGAGAGACAGTCGTTAATTGTAGTTTGCATTTTTGAAGAGCTGTGCTACTTTCAACGGTGACAGGGGGCAGGTTAAGGAGGATCTTTATCTGATTTTCCACCAGAATTCTTTTCTTTTCATATCTGTCCGACAATGCTTCCCATGCGGGGGTGAAGTTTGTGGAACACAACTTCTACTTCCTTATAATACTACCCGCCTTTTAGTCTCCGGTGATACAATTTTTGTACTAAGGATATTCTCAGGTTGTATATATATACGGCAGTGAACATGTCCCGGAAGGACGGCCATTCTTTATAGCCACAGTAAAAGACATCTGTGTCACAGGGCGGGACGTTTACGTGCGCAAAGTGGTCTTCACTAATCAGGGTAGGGGCGATAGGTGCGATAACCTCACCTACCATCATTCTCTGTAACTCAAGAATTCTCGATTACGAGGTATGGATCGCTTTAGTGCAAGAGGTGTACGTTGCTCTAGCCGCTTCCAAAAAGGGGTTTCCAGATTTTGGATCGATATGATTTTTGCAGATTGGCCCATCGATCGTTCAGATCTTGGAGGTTTACTTCTAGAAGAGTTTCAGTGAGATCTTCGGGAAGTGTTATCGAATTCAGAACACAACGTTATCAGATCGTCTGAATCGAAAATGAATTCATCCTCCATATTTGACAGGGACTGAGTGGCTCGAGTGTTAACAATTTTAGAAATTTCTCACGAAACGGTTCTACGGAACAGGCGAGTTAGCTTTCAACTATGCTCACGGGAATTCGCGAATTTAATATGGATATAGTTTCTTTTATTAAAGGTTCGCGCAGATTTGCGAAGTTATATATACGGGTTCTAATTTTATGATACTAAACGCTCGCTCAAATTATTGTGTACATTCACGGCGACTTGCGAATTAAAAAAAGGGTTTTAATTGATGGTACTAAACGTTCGCTGGGAATTGGAGCCGTTTAATTTAGTTAAAATTGCTATATATATTTTTGCGGGGATTTGCGAATTTAAATATGGACTTTCGTTTATGTTAATAACGTTCGCTGCGAATTTTAATGTAGGGCGTTAACCACTTCAAAAAAACTTTTTATATTTATATTCGCGGGGACTTGCAAATTCAAATTGGGGATTTAGTTTATGATATTAAACGTTCGCTGGGACTAGCGAAGTTCAATAAACATATATAAACACTTTACCTAAAAGAATTTTTATATATTCGCGGGGATTTGCGAATTCAAATAGGGGATTTTATTTTTTAATATTAAACGTTCGCTGGGATTTGCGAAATTTATCACTATTAAAGTTTTAAAGATAATTAATTATACCACTTCGTATTCGGGGATTTCAATATGATTTGTGTGTGATACCGTTCTTTCTGATCTGGCATCCCACATTAAATACGTTAAACTATGTGCTGTTAATTAACAGAGCATCTAACATTACTACATAAGAGAGCCTTCTTGGCGGAATTCAAGAAACTACTCTCTCTTATTTTACTATGTATTGCAAAACGGTGGTTGTTTATTTCGACCAAAAACAAAATACACTGCACTTGCGGTACTTTTCCTACTTGTATTTTGTTTTTGGATTTTTGAGGCAATTTCCGCCTATTAGCACTTTTAAATATTCACGCTTATTCCAATTGTCGTCGTCAACGTCGCCGTCATTTAACTGTCAATATCATTTTGTTTCAACGTCGTCATCAATTCAATAACATTTTTGCATTCTATAACAGGATGACGACGACATTGACGATTTATCGTTTATGTAAACATATCAAACACACATCTCTAAATATTTGAAGCAGCTCTGTGTTCTTTTTTGTTAATTTTGAACAAAAATTTCGTTCAAAGTTGAAATGTTTTTTACTTGTAATATAAATTCAGACTCGAGTGATGATGAAAATACAAGAAAACAAAATCTCATATTAGAACCAAAGCTTCTAAGGCCGAAATGTATTTAATCTACCGGACAGCAAGTGAGCAATAATTTCGGTGTATTAATTTAATGATTTTATAATACATATATTTTTTGAAAGTTACTTTAGAATAAACAAGAGTGCTTTTAAATATGTATGTCCTAGAAACAGTAACACCTAATTTGAAAAGCTGGGTAAGGTCAACGTACACTTCGAAAACAACCAAGTTGGCAGCTACATTGAGATTTTTGGCACAAGACTCATACCAAGTAGGTGTTGGAAACGATTTTAACTTGGGTCTATCGCAACCTATGTTTTCTAAGATCTTGTCGGAAACACTGAATGCCTTGGAAATGACAATTTGTCCCCAATTGATTAAACTGGAAATGACGGATAGTGAAAAAATTGAAGCAAAATTAAAATTTAAAAAAACCGGTTTCCCTGGCGTTATTGGGTGTGTGGATGGTACACACATAAAAATTATTGCCCCAAATAAAGAATACCAGCATTTGTATTTTAACCGCAAAGGATTTTTTAGTTTAAATGCTATGATTGTAAGCTTGCAAAAATTTTATTGTACATATTTTTGTAATAAGAATAATTAACTTTAATATACATATGTAGATTTGCGGATACGGTTTTTAGATGCACGGTATGCCAGATCAGCCCACGATTCGTTAATTTGGAATGTTAGCCACGCTAAAAGAATATTGCAAGAATGCCATACAGCTGGTGAACGTAACTCTTTTCTTTTAGGTACAATATTAATGTTGATTTAATTATTGATTAGTATTGAACGATTCTTTAGCAGGTGATGCTGGTTATCCCCTTGAACCATATTTGATGACGTCTTATCGATCTAGTTGTGAAGGAAGTCCGGAGGCTGTTTTCAATATGAAGCATGCAAGAGCCAGAAATATAGTAGAAAGAACGATTGGCGTGTTAAAACCCCGAATTCGTTGTCTTCTTGGAGCACGCCAGCTTCATTATAAGCCTACAAAAGCAACAAAAATTGCTAATGTTTGTGCCGCACTCCACAACATACATATGTATAGCATATGGCTTAGATGTGGCAAATGAAAATACATCCACTAACGAAAATAGCCAAACTGGCAATGAAGTTCAAGTCGCAGAATTAAATCAAAGTATTGAAGCAACTGAAATAAGGAATCAAATTAAACAAAGTTTTCTATAATTTGAATACATTTTTATTAATATTGTTATAAAAAAAACAGTATTCATACTAAATAAAAATTAGTTCTAAAATACAAAAAGAATAAATAAAATGTTGATAAATATAAGTCATAAAAAAGTACGATAAGGAATCTCTTAAAAACTTTGAAATACTTATATTCCACTATAAAAAAAACCAAATTTTCTAATTTAAACTTTTTAGCTATAATATATTTTTTCAGTAAATTTGGTTTTGTTTTTCAAAGTTTGTAATACTTACATATGTATGTATGTATGTACGTTTTCTTCATTCAAGCTATTTATTAAGAAGTTGAAGCTCTTTTTCTTTTATTAATATTTTAAGGCTTTTAATTTTTAATTCGCTTTCATGCATTTCTTCTATTTCTTTCTTTATCAATTTTGTTTCTTCCTTCTAATAGTTTAATTTTTTTGACTTCAACGTCAATCAACTGTTTTTGGCGCTTGTCAAAAAATCTGAGGCTGTGTTTTATAGATCCTAGTGAATTGGATATAACCGTTAACAGTTTTGCTTGCTCAGTACTATGTTTATGTAATAGTACGCCATGGCCAAAGCAATTTTGCTTTTTCTTTAATGAGGAATTCATTTGCTTCCTTTTAGCATTATTATCCTCTAATAGAGGTGTCGCAGGTGGAACTGTTGATGGAATTGTGTTGCAAGTTAAGTCCACAATAACATCCATAGAAGGCACAATAATTTCAGTTGCATCTACTTCTGCCAGATATACACTTTCTTGTGTCTGCGCTAGCTCATGAGCTACATTTTTCAGTTGAATTCCTTGAACTGCGCCCTCACGGTATAGTTGCTTTTGAAACTGTAGCAGGTTTGCCACAGCTTCCTCTAGTGGGCTAAAAACAAACTGCTTAAATATTCCTCCACCCGTTGCATTACATTCAGCCTTGTTGGTGACCATTTTCTTCTTGACTTTAAGCTTCAAGTCTCGCCAAACCTTTTAAGAAATTTTATTTTTATGTTCCACTATTCACGAACATTTATTTCTTACCTTTTGCCATCTATCACCTAAACGCATCGGCCAAGAGTATTTAAAACTGTTGCGATTTCTTCCCATTGTTCTCTGAAATTACTTGGAAGAGTGCCTCTGCGAAGTCCCACTGCAAGAGAGGGATTCTTCTGCAACTTTTCCACTAATTTTTCAAACTGAGTTGCAGTTGTTATTTTAAATTTTTCAGTTTTTTCCATTTTTTCAATTTAGGTTTATTTGAAATAAGGTCAAGTCGTTATGAAAAATGGCGACGAAAAATTCAAAGTCGTTTCAAAACACAATCGCCGTCAAATTTTCTTGTAGAAGACAAATTCCATATTGACAGTCATCGATAATATCCGATAACGACAATTGGAATAACAATTTGAAGTAAACAAAGCAAAACAATATCGTTTTGTATTCATGTTGACAAATGGAATAAGGGTGATTGAAATGTTTATGATATATATATATACATATTGTATGTTTGTGTGAATGTTGGTGTGAAATGCAAATAAAGAACGAATCTCACGGTTTTCATTTGTTCATCTAAGCTCGTCCAAACTCTCGTTCGGTTGTGTAGATGATGTTGAATGCCTTTTTCCTTTTTGTTATTGGGGTATTGTTCCTTTTGTTGTTTGAAAGACAAAGTAGGTATTTTGTTTCCTAAAGTTTGTGTTGTTACGCTTGTTATGTTATGTTTTTATTGCAGATTCAATAAACCACACTTACGATGCACTTTTTATGTACTATGTATGTCTTTTGTTTATAATTATCTTTTATATTTTCCAATTTTTTTTTCCTTTTTAATCAAAACCTTTTTTTCTACATTTGCTCAGTTCTTACATTCGTTATACATACTATGTATATGTATTTTCGGAACAAGTCTAGTTTAGTGCACAGCTCAAAAAAATATATAGGGGTGTAGAAAATAGTGAAATAAGAAGAAATTGTGAAATAAAAAAATTGGGGGAAACGTATAGTTCCCGAGTTGTAGGCCTCGGAAGTTTCCATATATATATATATGTACTATGTGATTTTCCACTGCATTTATTAACGTATATGGCCAATATTCGTATCATTTCAAAGCTTTTGAAAGTTCTTTTAGAATACATAAAATTTTATGAAAAAAATTTACCACTTACTCTTTCCACTCCTCCGAAGACCCACTGTCTCTCCACAGGGTGGCCTCTATTGTATTTCCTTTTTCCAATTTTAGATTCATCTATTTCTACTATAATATTCGGGCCTTCTATTTGTAAATTAGTTTGGAAAGAGCCGAACACAACAATTTCTCTGCAGAAGCTGTTCCAATCGACAGCAGTCTGACAACAGTCAATGTCCGCTTTCCTTTTTATAAAATCTAGGGATACATTTTCACTCCATAAATATGAAAATATTAATATTTGGTATACGCTGAGATGCGATTTGTCCAAAAATGTATTTTTCCTAAAGGACACCTTCGCGTTACATCTATCGCCTTTTATTTTTTTCGCGTTGTTGGTTTTTTTCCAGCATCTATATATTATTATTTAATTTAATTTTATAAATGTTAATAAATTAAGTTATACTTCCAGCACAATCCATCAACTAAAATTGGGAGAGCTTCTGTTGGAACAGGCCCTTTTAAATAATTTTTAAAAATATTATAAATATCCGTTGATCGGTTTATCTCCATTTTTTTACCAATGATCGTGAAATTATAAAAATCACTTATACTTACATTTGTAACGGTAATTTTATTCATGTGCATTATCAACTTTGCTTTTGCTATCGTCATTTTATACAAATACAGTGTTTCCTTACGAAGGTCGGCTATGCGAAAATGCTTTCCTTAGCGAAGCCGGTGTTTTTTATACCATAGAGGAGAAAATCCTTTCATTTGAATAAAGTACATACTTTCCTAGTGCACATTCGTAATACTTTCGGATAAAATTTTGTATAAACTGTATTGAGAACTCAAGAGTTAAATATTTTTCATAAAATTTTATGTATTCTAAAAGAACTCTTTAAAAGCTTTGAAATGATACCAATATTGGCCATATACGTTAATAAATGCAGTGGAAAATCACATATATATATATGGAAACTTCAGAGGCCTACAACTCGGGAACTATACGTTTCCCCCAATTTTTTATTTCACAATTTCTTCTTATTTCACTATTTTCTACACCCCTATATATTTTTTTGAGCTGTGCACTAAACTAGACTTGTTCCGAAAATACATATACATAGTATGTATAACGAATGTAAGAACTGAGCAAATGTAGAAAAAAAGGTTTTGATTAAAAAGGAAAAAAAATTGGAAAATATAAAAGATAATTATAAACAAAAGACATACATAGTGTGGTTTATTGAATCTGCAATAAAAACATAACATAACAAGCGTAACAACACAAACTTTAGGAAACAAAATACCTACTTTGTCTTTCAAACAACAAAAGGAACAATACCCCAATAACAAAAAGGAAAAAGGCATTCAACATCATCTACACAACCGAACGAGAGTTTGGACGAGCTTAGATGAACAAATGAAAACCGTGAGATTCGTTCTTTATTTGCATTTCACACCAACATTCACACAAACATACTATATGTATATATCATAAACATTTCAATCACCCTTATTCCATTTGTCAACATGAATACAAAACGATATTGTTTTGCTTTGTTTACTTCAAATTGTTATTCCAATTGTCGTTATCGGATATTATCGATGACTGTCAATATGGAATTTGTCTTCTACAAGAAAATTTGACGGCGATTGTGTTTTGAAACGACTTTGAATTTTTCGTCGCCATTTTTCATAACGACTTGACCTTATTTCAAATAAACCTAAATTGAAAAAATGGAAAAAACTGAAAAATTTAAAATAACAACTGCAACTCAGTTTGAAAAATTAGTGGAAAAGTTGCAGAAGAATCCCTCTCTTGCAGTGGGACTTCGCAGAGGCACTCTTCCAAGTAATTTCAGAGAACAATGGGAAGAAATCGCAACAGTTTTAAATACTCTTGGCCGATGCGTTTAGGTGATAGATGGCAAAAGGTAAGAAATAAATGTTCGTGAATAGTGGAACATAAAAATAAAATTTCTTAAAAGGTTTGGCGAGACTTGAAGCTTAAAGTCAAGAAGAAAATGGTCACCAACAAGGCTGAATGTAATGCAACGGGTGGAGGAATATTTAAGCAGTTTGTTTTTAGCCCACTAGAGGAAGCTGTGGCAAACCTGCTACAGTTTCAAAAGCAACTATACCGTGAGGGCGCAGTTCAAGGAATTCAACTGAAAAATGTAGCTCATGAGCTAGCGCAGACACAAGAAAGTGTATATCTGGCAGAAGTAGATGCAACTGAAATTATTGTGCCTTCTATGGATGTTATTGTGGACTTAACTTGCAACACAATTCCATCAACAGTTCCACCTGCGACACCTCTATTAGAGGATAATAATGCTAAAAGGAAGCAAATGAATTCCTCATTAAAGAAAAAGCAAAATTGCTTTGGCCATGGCGTACTATTACATAAACATAGTACTGAGCAAGCAAAACTGTTAACGGTTATATCCAATTCACTAGGATCTATAAAACACAGCCTCAGATTTTTTGACAAGCGCCAAAAACAGTTGATTGACGTTGAAGTCAAAAAAATTAAACTATTAGAAGGAAGAAACAAAATTGATAAAGAAAGAAATAGAAGAAATGCATGAAAGCGAATTAAAAATTAAAAGCCTTAAAATATTAATAAAAGAAAAAGAGCTTCAACTTCTTAATAAATAGCTTGAATGAAGAAAACGTACATACATACATACATATGTAAGTATTACAAACTTTGAAAAACAAAACCAAATTTACTGAAAAAATATATTATAGCTAAAAAGTTTAAATTAGAAAATTTGGTTTTTTTTATAGTGGAATATAAGTATTTCAAAGTTTTTAAGAGATTCCTTATCGTACTTTTTTATGACTTATATTTATCAACATTTTATTTATTCTTTTTGTATTTTAGAACTAATTTTTATTTAGTATGAATACTGTTTTTTTTATAACAATATTAATAAAAATGTATTCAAATTATAGAAAACTTTGTTTAATTTGATTCCTTATTTCAGTTGCTTCAATACTTTGATTTAATTCTGCGACTTGAATTTCATTGTCAGTTTGGCTATTTTCGTTAGTGGATGTATTTTCATTTGCCACATCTAAGCCATATGCTATACATATGTATGTTGTGGAGTGCGGCACAAACATTAGCAATTTTTGTTGCTTTTGTAGGCTCCTAGAAGACAACGAATTCGGGGTTTTAACACGCCAATCGTTCTTTCTACTATATTTCTGGCTCTTGCATTCTTCATATTGAAAACAGCCTCCGGACTTCCTTCACAACTAGATCGATAAGACGTCATCAAATATGGTTCAAGGGGATAACCAGCATCACCTGCTAAAGAATCGTTCAATACTAATCAATAATTAAATCAACATTAATATTGTACCTAAAAGAAAAGAGTTACGTTCACCAGCTGTATGGCATTCTTGCAATATTCTTTTAGCGTGGCTAACATTCCAAATTAACGAATCGTGGGCTGATCTGGCATACCGTGCATCTAAAAACCGTATCCGCATTTCGTGATCACAAATCTACATATGTATATTAAAGTTAATTATTCTTATTACAAAAATATGTACAATAAAATTTTTGCAAGCTTACAATCATAGCATTTAAACTAAAAAATCCTTTGCGGTTAAAATACAAATGCTGGTATTCTTTATTTGGGGCAATAATTTTTATGTGTGTACCATCCACACACCCAATAACGCCAGGGAAACCGGTTTTTTTAAATTTTAATTTTGCTTCAATTTTTTCACTATCCGTCATTTCCAGTTTAATCCATTGGGGACAAATTGTCATTTCCAAGGCATTCAGTGTTTCCGACAAGATCTTAGAAAACATAGGTTGCGATAGACCCAAGTTAAAATCGTTTCCAACACCTACTTGGTATGAGTCTTGTGCCAAAAATCTCAATGTAGCTGCCAACTTGGTTGTTTTCGAAGTGTACGTTGACCTTACCCAGCTTTTCAAATTAGGTGTTACTGTTTCTAGGACATACATATTTAAAAGCACTCTTGTTTATTCTAAAGTAACTTTCAAAAAATATATGTATTATAAAATCATTAAATTAATACACCGAAATTATTGCTCACTTGCTGTCCGGTAGATTAAATACATTTCGGCCTTAGAAGCTTTGGTTCTAATATGAGATTTTGTTTTCTTGTATTTTCATCATCACTCGCGTCTGAATTTATATTACAAGTAAAAAACATTTCAACTTTGAACGAAATTTTTGTTCAAAATTAACAAAAAAGAACACAGAGCTGCTTCAAATATTTAGAGATGTGTGTTTGATATGTTTACATAAACGATAAATCGACAATGTCGTCGTCATCCTGTTATAGAATGCAAAAATGTTATTGAATTGATGACGACGTTGAAACAAAATGATATTGACAGTTAAATGACGGCGACGTTGACGACGACAATTGGAATAAGCGTGAATATTTAAAAGTGCTAATAGGCGGAAATTGCCTCAAAAATCCAAAAACAAAATACAAGTAGGAAAAGTACCGCAAGTGCAGTGTATTTTGTTTTTGGTCGAAATAAACAACCACCGTTTTGCAATACATAGTAAAATAAGAGAGAGTAGTTTCTTGAATTCCGCCAAGAAGGCTCTCTTATGTAGTAATGTTAGATGCTCTGTTAATTAACAGCACATAGTTTAACGTATTTAATGTGGGATGCCAGATCAGAAAGAACGGTATCACACACAAATCATATTGAAATCCCCGAATACGAAGTGGTATAATTAAGTGTTGTGTTTTTCTTCCGACGGGGTTTGATGCAATTTGGAATGAATTTCCGTCATCCCACGTCATATTTGGTTGATAAACAGACCGGTTCCGGCTATGTGCCATCTTCAGTAACTGAGAGAACACTGAAGATGGCACATAGCCGAAACCGGTCTGTTTATCAACCAAATTTGACGTGGGATGACGGAAATTCATTCCAAATTGGTATAATTACTTATCTTTAAAACTTTAATAGTGATAAATTTCGCAAATCCCAGCGAACGTTTAATATTAAAAAATAATAAAATTCCCTATTTGAATTCGCAAATCCCCGCGAATATATAAAAATTCTTTTAGGTAAGTGTTTATATATGTTTATTGAACTTCGCTAGTCCCAGCGAACGTTTAATATCATAAACTAAATCCCCAATTTGAATTTGCAAGTCCCCGCGAATATAAATATAAAAAGTTTTTTTGAAGTGGTTAACGCCCTACATTAAAATTCGCAGCGAACGTTATTAACATAAACGAAAGTCCATATTTAAATTCGCAAAACCCCGCAAAAATATATATAGCAATTTTAACTAAATTAAACGGCTCCAATTCCCAGCGAACGTTTAGTACCATCAATTAAAACCTTTTTTTTAATTCGCAAGTCGCCGTGAATGTACACAATAATTTGAGCGAGCGTTTAGTATCATAAAATTAGAACCCGTATATATAACTTCGCAAATCTGCGCGAACCTTTAATAAAAGAAACTATATCCATATTAAATTCGCGAATTCCCGTGAGCATAGTTGAAAGCTAACTCGCCTGTTCCGTAGAACCGTTTCGTGAGAAATTTCTAAAATTGTTAACACTCGAGCCACTCAGTCCCTGTCAAATATGGAGGATGAATTCATTTTCGATTCAGACGATCTGATAACGTTGTGTTCTGAATTCGATAACACTTCCCGAAGATCTCACTGAAACTCTTCTAGAAGTAAACCTCCAAGATCTGAACGATCGATGGGCCAATCTGCAAAAATCATATCGATCCAAAATCTGGAAACCCCTTTTTGGAAGCGGCTAGAGCAACGTACACCTCTTGCACTAAAGCGATCCATACCTCGTAATCGAGAATTCTTGAGTTACAGAGAATGATGGTAGGTGAGGTTATCGCACCTATCGCCCCTACCCTGATTAGTGAAGACCACTTTGCGCACGTAAACGTCCCGCCCTGTGACACAGATGTCTTTTACTGTGGCTATAAAGAATGGCCGTCCTTCCGGGACATGTTCACTGCCGTATATATAGACAACCTGAGAATATCCTTAGTACAAAAATTGTATCACCGGAGACTAAAAGGCGGGTAGTATTATAAGGAAGTAGAAGTTGTGTTCCACAAACTTCACCCCCGCATGGGAAGCATTGTCGGACAGATATGAAAAGAAAAGAATTCTGGTGGAAAATCAGATAAAGATCCTCCTTAACCTGCCCCCTGTCACCGTTGAAAGTAGCACAGCTCTTCAAAAATGCAAACTACAATTAACGACTGTCTCTCAGCCATAAAGTCTCAAGACGTCCCCATAGGCGAATGGGACCCCTTTATAGTAATTTTATGCTCTAGCAAATTTCCCTTAGATACTATTTCTTTATGGGAACAATCCCTAGAGTCCCACAAGAACTTAGTTAAATGGGAGAAAATGGATAAATTCCTATCTCATAGATGCGAGGTTGTAGAAAGTCTGGAGTACCGTAAACAAGACGCACGACATGAAAGACGCAAATCGGCCTAATAACAGACCCATCAGATTAGGCTCCGATCAATATGCCTGCAAGATTTGTGGGGCGAACCACGCTCTGAAAAATTGTTCCCGATTTTTAAGCTTTGACCCCCAAGCTAGAAATCAGTTCGTTTCCAATAATCAGGTTTGTTTGAACTGCTTAGCGTACAGTCACCTCAGGAAAGACTGCCCAAGTAAGTTCTCGTGCACTCATTGTCAGAAGAATCACCATTCTTTGTTACACTTTCCTAAGTCTGGGAATAGTAACACCAGAGAACCACCGCTTGACTTTTCCCCTGGAACTTCCGCACAAGCGAAGAAAAAGGCCACTGCAATGACCACTACTCATGTTGCGCAGGCCCACAATCAATCTCTCTCAGAAGACACGTTGCTTCCCATAGCAGTAATGCATGCCCAATATCCCTATGTTCTCAAAAGTACAGCCGATTACTGGACATAAATGCAATAGTAGTACCCAAAATAACTCACATGTTACCGAGGCGCGTGCTAGCCAAATCTGACTTCCCGTTAATGAACCTAGATCATCTCGACTTAGCTGACCCAGAGTTCTACTTACCTAGTCATATTTATCCACTAGTAGGCAGTGATGCACTTCCGCAAGTTTTACTTGAAGGTGTCAGTCGCTTCTAGTACAGAACACTATATTCGGTTGGCTAATCAAGGGGCCAATTGTAACTCAAACGGTGGCTACTTTTTCAATTGGTGCCAGCGAAGTATCAAATGATCCACTCAACGATCAGTTAAAAAAGTTTTGGGAAGACGAAGAAGTCCCCAGCCAACGCCCTATCTCAAAGGAAGAAGCGTTTTGCGAAGCTCTGTACGCGAAAACAATAATTCGTAACAACGAGGGCCGTTACGTAGTAAAACTTCCTTTCAAATCTGAGTTCCCACAAGATATTTGCCTCGGCATCTCGCGATCTGCAGCAATGGCTCAGTACCGAAATTTAGAGCAGTCCCTGAGTAGAAAAAGGGAGCTAGCTAGGAGTATATAGCGCTAGGTCACATAAAGCCGACCAATTTCCTAGAACTAGTATCTCGTGAAGGCTGCAACAGTTTTTACCAACCGCATCATGCGGTGTTTAAGCCTGAAAGTCGCAGCACGATAGTTAGAGTAGTTTTATATGCCTCTAAGAAAACTAGCTCAGGATTGTCTCTCAATGACGTCCTTCACGTAGGCCCCACTCTACAAGCTGATCTAATGTCTCTAGTCTTAAATTGGCGGCTGTACAAGTATGTATTTAACGGTGACATACAGAAAATGTACAGCTAAATTCTCGTTCATGATAACGATACCCGATTCTAGCGAATCCTCTACCGCCGAAGCTATAACGCATTAGTTCAAGATTTCGCACTAAGAACAGTTACTTTCGGTGTAAATTGTGCGCCCTACCTAGCTATACGAACACTCTTTCAGTTAGCAACAGACTCGGTAGAGGAATATCCCCAGGCCGCCTACATTCTGACAAAAGAAATAAATGTTGATGATATTTTGTCTGGCGCTCATGATGCTCAATCGGCCATCGACTCACTATCCCAAGATCCGCAGGGTTACCACTGAAAAGATCACCTCAAATTGTGCTGACGTATTAGAATCTGTCCCCAAAGTAGACTCGTTAGACTCAGACTTTCTCAAGTTTAACGAGGCAAGCACCACCAAGACTCTCGGCATTCAATGGGATGCAATTTCTGATTGCTTCTCATACACCTTAGAACCCATCGGCCTTGTTAGTGCCATCACAAAAAGGAAAATTCTTTCCAACGTTGCCAAATTGTTTGATCCGGTCGGTTGGATCTCCACGGTTGTCATTCAGGCGAAAATAATTATTTAGCAACTATGGTTAGAAGACACAGGGTGGTATGACAATGTCAAACCCAATACATTAGAAAGCTGGAACAACTTTGTCAGGAATCTCCCATCGATCTCTAATGTGAAAATTCCCCGTTACAGTTTGCTCCCCCTCGGCCTGTCTAAATCCACGGGTTCTGCGATGACGCGGAACAGGCATATTGCGCAGCGGTGTATTTCATTAATGAAACATTAATGAAATTCTTTACTGCTAAATTCTTCAAAGTCTAAAGTGATGTGTTTTGGCGCATTAAATTTCACTGATATGAGAATTTGAATTGGAGGCAGTGAATTGGATTTCGTGGACAAGTAAAATATTTTAGGTATTATTATTGACAGGAAGTTTGATTATTCGTATCACGTTGACATTTTATTCAAGAGTTTGTTTCACTCTTCGACGGTTATATTGTCTCAATATGCATATGCCATGTCATACGAGATATAAAGTAGCCCATGCTCTGATGATGTAGCAGATATCTTACTGCATGGAAATATATTTGTATTCGACGGCTGGTGATGTTAATAGAATTAAGCTTTTGGTAAATAAAATTGTTAGGTTTGTATTCTACATTACATATCGCAAACCAAATCCTGGTCAGGTTGGAAATCGAAATTATAATCATATATCGCCGTATGTGAAAAAATTTTTGAAATGTTCTTTTGCAAATTTTCTGACTATAAGATATCTTCTAAACTTTTACAATACACTTAAAGGTGGCACACCACAGTTTTCGGCTCAGAGATTTAATTTCCTACGGTCTTCAAGGAATGTGCAAAAGTAATTTTTAATTACGGTTGCCATATTCCATGAATGAGAATTTATTACCCAATGAATTAAGAACATTCGCCTACTCTTTCCATGTCTACCACAAAAACTCACTGAATATTACAGTAGAAACTCTACTTAAATCAATTATGTATCCGTTGCTGATTGTGGACTGCAATTCGAGATTTTAAATCCGTAAGCATTAAATGTTATAAGTTGAAGCAGTTAACAAAAGTTCAGTATTGTCGCCCCTTTTTCACTCGGAAAGTTTACTTTGCAAAGTCTTAATTCAGCTTGCAGAAAGACGAAGAGATGAAGTACTCTCTTTCACTCTGTAATTTTACCAGCAGAATTAAGACTTTTCGAAGTAAACTTTCCGTGTCTAAAATAATGAAATTCCAGAAGTAGGATATAAAAATCAATAATTTATACTTATTAATCCATATTTCATTATTATTTCACTTTAATATACTTACATAGTTAAACATAAAATTTCATATGAATTAGAAGACAAAGATTGCGCAAGTTCTCATCTTTTTATTTAAAATCTATTAGCAGTGTTTACGTGCTGATCCCGGTTCCGTGGTAGCCGAATAAATGAGGTTCAACTGTTTTTGATTAAAAACTTCATCCCGATTATTAGCATCTGTTTCTTTACTGCTTTTGTTATTTTGACGTTTAAAATCGACTCCAAAATTACAAATCGTGTTATTTACAGAACATTAAATTATCAATTAGTCGTTTTAAAATTGACTTAGTTTGCGGAACAGGAAGAAATATTTAGAAAAGTTCGAAGCATTAATATTTATTGTTGTATTTTGAGGTTTTGTGTTGAAATAAAAAGCGCGATTTATCAATTTATAAGAAAAGCGGTAACAGAATGACAATGTGCTTTTTAGTTTTTTTTTTTCAACAGCTGCATACACAGAAATGCCAGATTGTACTCTGCATACTACAATTCTCTTATTCACTTATTTTGAATCTTATAATTTCATTAGTTGATAAATGCAATCATTCTCTAACATAATCGTTTAAGTACTCAGGCGGCTTACGATTTCTTCGTGTTGGTCGGTTGTCTTATTGATTCTTTTCAACCTCCGTAGTCTGACCCGAAGTTGCCTCTTCTTCGTTCTCAGTAGATTCCTGTGGTCTGTGATATAGAACTGCTAGGCAATCGGTCGATAACCGGTAAATTTTATGAAATTCTTGGTACTGCAATTGGGTGATAATGCTCTTGCTGATCAACTTTTTGATCCTTATCTGCCGTAATCAAAAATGGATATTGATCGCCTGATGACTCGTTACTCTCAACATCCGTCGAACAAAGCTGATCTATATGACGTTTGAATATGAACCCATCGTCAAGTTTAACGATATAATAAAGATGACCCAGCTTTTTTAGGATGATACTACGTTTCAATGATGATTTATTTGTAACATAATAACGGGCTTAAACTCGGTCTACCTCAAATAATTTTCCGAATTTACCCTGAGGTACCGAATTTTTACTACAGTTTTAATCTTTTAGCGCATCTAATTTCATTCTTATTCGTCTTCCCAGGTATTGTTCTGACGGGGTCTTACCGTTACGAATCGGTGTTGCTCTGTATTTGAATAAGATTTCTCGTATTTTCTTATCAATTGGTGTTTTGTCATTAACCATGGATGCCAACCGTTGCTTAAGCGTCTGAACTTTTCGTTCAGCCGATCCATTTGTAGCTGGATGGCCTGGAGCTAAAAATGTCTACAAAATACCTGAACCGTTGCAAAATGTTGTAAACTTTTCACTTTTAAAAATGGCAGCGTTGTTAGAAACCATGACGCCCGTATATTCATTATTTGAGAAGATATTTTGTAAAATGTCAATGGTTAAAGCGGATATTGGCCCCGATGAAGTTACTCCTACTTCAACATTGACTCAACGACTACAAGGACATAATGATCCTGGTAAGGGCCTGTGCATAGTCGATATGTATGCGCTGCCAATTATATTCTGGTTCCTCCCACGGATGAAGCACTGCGTTCGGAAAATTTGTTTTTGCAGATGCACACGCAGAACAGGAACGCACGTATTTCTCTATGTCCTTATCAATGGATCCCCAATACACATAACGCCTCGCCAACTGTTTCATTTTGGTTATGCTAATGTGAGCATGGAGTAAGTCATCTAATACCGAATATTGTAAGGTAGCTGAACAATTACTCTTTCACCTTTGAGCAATATGTCCCAATCAATAAATAGTATCAGAGTATAAGCTTTATTGGAACATCGCAATTCTTCTAAAATTTTAGCCATATCAGAATCTTTTTTTGTTTCTTTTCAAATTGAGTTAAAATTTAATTTAGTTGAATTGGTTTGATTTATAGTTGAAACGAAAATAAAATTAACTTCTTGAAAGACAATCGGCATTGCCGTTACCAGCCTGAAAAAACGTACTGGTGGATATGTTGAACAGCATAGAATATCTCCAAAGCTTCGGGATCCATATGCGAATAGTTTTGTTCGGTGGGAGTTAAAGACCTGGAGGCAATAGAAATAGGTCACTCCTCCCCATTGATAAGATGTGACAGAACTCCTGCTATATCTGTAGGACTAGCATCATACTCAAGCTGGACCGGCAGATCCGGATTAAATGGCATTAGCACACAATTAGTAGCTATTTCATTTTTCTGCGTGTTGAATGATTTTTGACAATCGTTTGTCCACCAATTAATTATTTTTTTTGTACTAGTCGACGCAACGGCGTTGTGATAGTTGAAGAGTTTGGTATAAACCTTGCATAAAATGTTACCATACCCAGAAAACGACGGACATCATCCACGCACTCGGGCTGAGGCATATATAAAATAGCTTTTATTTTTGAAAAAGATTTTTGAATTTTGTTGAACTGAATTATATTACCCAAAAACTCGATTTGTTTTTCAAAAAATTTACATTTTGAGACGTTTAATTGTAGATCGTACTTTTGAAGCTAACGTAAACTTGATTTTAAATTGGCCTTGCACTCGGCTTTAGTTAGATTGGCTGTGTTCTACGATGTCGTCGAAATGCGATTGCCTTTTAGAAACATCGCGTAAAAATTGATCTATTACTCTGTTGAATTCAGAAAGAGGAGTTTTAATGCCAAAAGAAAGTCGATTCATTCGAAAAATTCCTTTGTTTGTCGAAATCGTTTGTATTTCGCTTGAATTCTCAACGACCGGAACGTTCAAATATGCTTTGAAGAGATCAAGGCGGCGTAAGTATTTAGAGTCCTTGAGAATATTGATAATTAGGTATATTTTTCTGATTGGATACTGTGTATTTATGAGTGAGCACAACCTTACTTCTCCATCAGCCTTTGGAATGACTACTAATGGTGACCCCCAATCGCTGTTAGCTGTTTTTGTTATGATACCTGCTTTTTCTAACTCGTCAAATTCTTTATTGACGCGGTCTGTGAGCGCATACGGAAATTGTCGCTCCTTAATGTAGACCAGTGTAGCATTATCGCGCAATATTAGACATGTTTTGTAATTCGGAATGCAGCCTATCCTTTACTCGAAAACACTTGGATATTCTAACTTTAAATCCTGTACATCGTTGGATTCTTTTACAGAATTCTCCCCAATTGTGTTTATAGTAGATTCATCTAATTCATTTAATGCATCGTATCCAAGTATGACCTGTCAGTGGGGTACACCCACCTGGAACGACATAGATATCATCAGTGATTGAAGTTCCGTTGAATTTGACGTTGACTCGCACTTTGCCATCTGGTAAAAATTTATTTTGAGTGTATGAACGGAACACGATGTTTGTTGAAGTTAGTTTGTTCGAATAATTTAATTTACTGAAATGACTTCAAGGCAAAAATGAATTACCAGACCCAGAATCTAAATCGAATTCATAAGTTTCCCTTCAATGAAAATGTTTGCATAACACCGCATAGTTATTCCAATTAGAAAAAAGGGTAATAAATCTGTATCTTTGAAACTTGCGATCCGATTACAAAGCAATGTACATAAGAATCATAGAAAAGGACCTAAGCTTTAATGATCTTGTAATATCAAGCACCCTGTTGAAACATACGGTGGACTACAGGGTGTCAAAGTTGAATACCTCGGGCATGTAAAAATTATTTTAACAAATTTATGCTTTCTGTAAAGCTTTTTAATAGATAAAAAAAATAAATTTTGTTTTACAAAAATTTCTTTATAATTTTCAGAGATATTTGGCTTTTAATTTTAAAACTTTTATTTTTCGCCTTAACTTCGCTCGCAATTTCTTTAATATCTCCGGTAATAGCATAGATAATATTAAAAAGAAAATATTATAAGATTTTTAAAAAATATCAATAAATAAAAATCAAAGTCAAGTTTTCGAAATGAGAGTGAAAACTTGCTAATTTTTGACAAAAATAGAGCTTTATTGTTCGACATTTTTCTCAAAATTTTTTCAAAGCCAAAATTTGTCTCTTTCAATATTTCAAAAGACTGCAGTAGAAATTTTAAGTCGATTAAGTCACGCACGCTATATCCCACATGGGACGAATACCGAGAATTTTTTAACGAAATTCTAAGTTAATCGCTTAAGAAAAAATAGCCCATCGAGTTTTTTGTAGATTATATTAGATATATTTAATACAATTAGTCTTGTTTTTCATTATTACCCGCGCGCTCAAAAATGTGGTCAGGAGAGCAGATTTACTAAAAATAGTGAAATTTTCAGAAGTATTTTTTTACCTGCATGAAAATTGTATTAACTTTCAATTTTTAATCTTTATTTCTTCGTTATTTTTTGAAAAATATATTGATATAGACATAGCAATCCTCGTATATTCAAAATATATTAACGATATATAAAATGGAAATTTTTTTATGAATTTTCAAATCCCTTTGTGTGACAAATACTTTGGTGTGATGTAAATTCATTGTTATCTGTTTTATTTTCAAAACAGATAGTAATCCTAGATTGAACATAAAACCGATAACATTGAAGTTCATCACACCAAATTATTTATGTTATCGAATATATTGTATAAGAATTTTTTAAAAGTATGATAAGTAATACTATAAATTTTCTTCAAAATAATCTGATATGACAGAAGTTAATAAATTTTTAATTTCTGCGGATTCAGAATCTTCTTTTTCAATTTCTAATTTAAGGTAACTATTTTGTTCTTATAGAACATATCTGGATTACTACCCAGGCTGAATTTTTCAACTCCTTTGGTAGTTTTAAGAGGTTCGTAGAAAAATGTAAAAACAACAACAGCAAACAACAAATACATTTAGTATAGAGTGCTGCTAAACAAGATTTTTTCGACCGGGTGCTGTCAAGTTAATAATGGTAAAGTAAGAAAACTAAAACAAATGGTTGATTATTGAGTTCTTGCTGCAACTTCGATATTGTTTAAACTTTTGATTTGCTTTAATGGAAGTTTAATACAATATCTCCAGTTGTTCTAAAAAATATTTGGGTAAAGTGTCCTGATGATCTGCATTGGCCACTATGAAATGCGCATAGGAACTAGCTACATATGTATACCCCTCAATAATCAATTTCAATATGTTTTTAATAAAACTGTCAATATTTTACTGCATACATATGTATGTATGTATGTAAAATATTAATCATGGGAAATAGTGCGATTAAAAATTTAAAATACTAAAATTTTAGTAATTTCCATAAAAATCACCAATAATTATTTTAGATCAAATATTTTCTCAGAGATGAAAAATAAAATATTTTTCGAAGGACCTACATAATTTTTATGTTTTTCCATTAATAATAAAATGAAAGTACAGATTGTCATCGTTTCTTTGAGCGAGTGTTTTGGCTTGGAAGTCACGATGCCGCAAACACAAATGTCGGTTGCCTTAGAATTAAAAATAAATTTGTGTTTTGTAAATAAGTACATGTCGTGTATATTTTGTATATTTTTAGAATATTCACTTTCAAATAGTTCTACTGAATTTGAAGAGCGGAATGATTGCTCAACTCCTAACAGTACAGATGAGAAATATTTGAATACATTGGATGCATCGAACAGCAATAGTGATAAGTTTACGGCGTCAATTTCATTGAACAGTAGTAAACAAAGAAGATCTCGTACAAATTTTACATTAGAGCAACTTAATGAACTTGAACGATTATTTGAAGAAACTCATTATCCAGACGCATTTATGAGAGAAGAGCTGAGTCATCGACTTAGTTTAAGTGAAGCAAGAGTACAGGTAACAATTCTATTGTTTTAAATGCTTAAACAATTATTTTATCTTAAGATTAAACGTATTTAACATATTAAAAATGGAAAAGATATGCAGTTATTGAAAAAACAAACGACTCTAAAACAGAAAGACAGACAGATGGACATTTCATCCGATTCCATGATAGCTCAAAACAATGAACTCCAGCTGGAATAAAGTCTGTGCAGTTAAAGAAAAAATTCCAAACGATTAGGTAGCCTCCATTTTTCAAAGATAACACACGTATTATAGTTTCAAATTTGTATTGTACATATTAGTAATAGTAGTGCAAAACAACTGGAACGAAGAATCGATACATGTCACTATTAGAAAAAATAACACCATATATGTACATATTGATTTTTAAAATTTCCATTCCTTAAATTAATTTAAAAAAAATAGTTTTTTTGTTCACGTACCAACCAGTATCCTTCTGCTATAGGAAAGGGATAGTGAGAGAGTACAGATGGAAAGAATTAGAAAGCTTCATAATTATTTTTTTCTCCAACTTTGCTATTGGGCGTTTTGTTAATTTTAAAACAGTGTTGCAGAGCTTCCAGCAGGCGCCTTGTATTTGTTTTTATATGTTGTGTACCCATTTTATTAGTTTACTTTGCAAAGTCTTGAGTTTGTAGGTGAGAAGGGAAAGAAAAATGGGGGTGAGTACAGAGTTTGATATACTAACAAAGTTGCTATGTTCTTCGTTTATATATATGTAATTGTATTTGGTTGCTTGTTTACATGTGTTTTTGATTTCCATGTTCATTTAACAAAAGAACACAAAATTTGTCAAAGTAAACTTTGTGTGTGCAAAAGTAAAACAAAGTTTATAAAAAAATTAAAGAAACCTTTTGAAAGTAAATTTTGCATGTGGAAAAGGGGTCTTACGTCGTCGATGATTCTGCCACAATACCGACGAAGGAAAGTGCTATGATGTACGGTAGCATATAGATCAGAATTAATCGCTGTCAGTACTTCAGTACAGTACAGTAAATCAGAAAAATGCGGGAAGATGTTTTGAATTGCCAGAAACTGTGGTCGAAGTTATTATTTACTTTGTAGTCAACGCGCTAACCAATTCAGTCAACAACACTCTCAAATAATAATTCTTTTTCAATGCTTTTTACAAAAAAAAAAATGCGATTTGCTTAACAGCTACAAATACGAGTAGGTATTTTTTATGTTTTCTTAAGATTGTAATTTTTTTGGTCTTCGTATGTACATATCGCTCAAAAAAACTTGTTCTTCAGAAAAGGAGTTTAATGATTTTAACCCTACGGTCCATAACCACCTGGACGAACGGGAGCCCATAACCAGGGTACCCGGGTACCCTTGTGAAGTTTTTTCGTTTATACTCAAATAAAACAATATATATATGCACAGATTATTAGAAACGCTTAGTTTTTACATCTCAACTGTACAAATTTCATGTTTGTAAGATAAAATTGGTTTCTATGGGCCTTTTCTACCTAAAAGGCCCACAAAAGTAAACAGAAACTGGTTTTATGTTTCGTCAGTATAAGTTGAACAGTGAAGTTGAAGAAAAATGAACCTTAAAATAGAATTGTTAACTGAAAGACAATATCTGCGTTTGAGTGAAGAAGCCAGAAGCAGATATATTGTGTCTATACTTGATGATATGACTGAGGATGACGACGCTTTAGTGCCAATTGAGGAAGAAGAAGAGATATTTACTGGAGAAGTGCAAAACTCAGAGAGTGAAGACTGCGACAATGACAACGAAATTCCAGCCGCTATTGACACGCCAATGCAAATTGAAGATGAAAGTGACAGCGAAACTGATATGGTTGAAGAAAATGCACCAACATCAAGCACAACAGAAAGTATGATTGCAAGTGATGGTACTCAATGGCAACTAACACCACCTGTTTGTCAACAAATAAGGAGACGCAACATCGTAAGAACTCGTAGTGGTCCATTACGAATGACGGAAAGTATGACTGGTACGCAATGCTTCAAGAGTTATTTTACAATAGAAATGGTCGATATAATCGTGCGTCATATCAACAAAAAAGCCAATTCAACTTATGATGCCTACAATGCAGCTTCAATTGAAGTGGAAGGATACGACAGTGGCAGAAATATACGCATTCATTGGAATGCTGATAATGGCAGGCGCAAATCATTCCAATGATGATGATGCAAGGGACTTATGGACGCAATTGTCTCATCCTCTATTCCGTGCAACAATGGTATTAAACCGCTTCTGGGATCTTATTCGTTTTATACGTTTTGATGACGCGAGAACAAGAAACGAGAGGCAGCGCACAGACAAAGCTGCTCCAATACGAGATATTTGGATAATGTTGAACGCAAATCTCGCAAAATATTATGTGAGTACAGAAAATTTAACAATCTACGAACAATTGCATCCATACCGCAGCAGAACAAAATTTACCCAGTATATTCCATCGAAGCCTGCGAAATACGGGATTAAGGGATGGTGGATATGCGATGCTAAAAATTCATATCCTCTTCATGGCCAAATATATACTGGCAAACAAGACAGTGGTCGCGAAATCGGTGTAGGCGAAAGAGTAGTCAGAGATTTGGTTGCGCCATACCACAATAGCGGACGTAATATCACCATGGATAATTTTTTTACGACGCTGCCACTGGCAAAGCAGCTGATATTCGTCAAACTTAGCATTGTTGGAACACTGCGGCGAAACAAAGCCTATATACCAACAGAAATGAAAAACGATAAGAGTTGGACCGTTGGGACAAGCAAATTTGGTTTCCACGAGAAGATGACTATGGACTATGAGGAAAACAAATTCCGTAATATTGTTGTCGACTCTGCATGATGATGCAACTGTAGAAGAAAACGGCAAACCAGAAATCATAAATTTTTATAACAAAACGAAAGGTGGCGTGGATGTTATGGACCAGACGCTTCGGGAGTATACCACACAGACACATAAAAAGGTGGCCTTTGTCGTTTTTGTACAATATGCTCGATGTTAGTGCTTTCGCGGCATACACTATATTTTATGATAATAACAGAACTGTTCCATATCAAACAACACGGAGAAAACGCTTTCTGCGTAATCTTGCTAGAGATTTGTGTGCGCCAATAATAGAAGAAAGAGTAGCCAATCGCCAAGTAACGCGCCATTTTTCCACCAAATCAGCAATTGAGAGCTTTTATGGAAGACCAGTGGAGACGGTAACCTATACCGAGCAACCATCTACTTCTACTTCTGCTTCTACTGATAGCAGGAAGCCAATAACAGGATGCTGCTATTTGTGCGCTTCTTCGCCAGACAAAAGGAGAAGATAGACGAGAAAAGTCTGCAACGTTTGCGAGAAACCAGTTTGCGATCATCATACTCAAACAATATCAAAATGTTTTCCATGTTTCAACAATGACTCAACATAAGACATCAAATATTAGAAATGAGTTAAAATGAATAAAATATAAATAATTTAACTAAAAAATAATTACAGTTCATTTTTTACACATCAATAAACATTTTGAAACAAAATAAAAATAAAACAAACGTTTTTTCTTTGAAATATAAGGTAACTTGCACTAAGGTACCCCGGTACCCTGGTCATGGACCCCTGTATGCAAAAACATTAAACTAATTTTTTAGTTAATATATTTAACCAAATTTGATCAACTTTTTTCTAGTCTCTAAGTTTAGCCGAAATCTCTGATGATCCGGAGTTTCATGTTGATATCTTCAATAATAAAGGAACAGCAGCACTTTAAAGTTCAAAAAAGTACCCGGGTACCCGGGTACCCGGTTATGGACCGTATGGTTAATTTACAAACGCATCAATGGAAAAATAAAAAAGTATTCTACTTTCAAGAGGTGAGTAAACAAGATCCGCACAAATAACATAAATGTGAAAATAAGGCCAAGTTCCTATCCAAAAATTTCATTGTGGAACAAATTCTGAAGCCTCGACACAAAAAATGTTCATAAATTCACATGGAATCTATCACAAAAATATTAAATTGTATTGAAAAAATCCAACCAAAGAATTATTTTAAGACCGAATAAAACAGGCACCGTTTGGTTTTTTTGCTTCTTTAAAAATTTTTGTTCTAGAAAATGAATTATTAAATTTATTAATCAATTCAAACAAGTTTCTTATTGAAATAGGACGGAAAAACAGAATTTTCTAAATTAAATACTGCAATTGTTAAGTCAAAAAATTAATAAATTCATATGAACCGGTTTTAGATATTCACTCCATCGAGAGAAGTTATTGTGGATTGTGCACAAAGCAGTTCGGCTAATGATCGTGTGGCCTCGGAAATAATGCGTTGGCCAACTGGATATTTATGTTTAGCTTATTAAAATCATGCTGAATTTTTGGTGATGGTTTCGACGATGATCGATCTAGTGATGAATGTGTTTTGAACGTTAGTATGTCGCAAGACGAAGATTTTCAGGAACCTTTTGCGGAGCATCTTTCTTTACTCGTAGTAGGGTGTGATGGTAATTGTAACGATTATTTGCTATGATGATGTATTAAGGTAACCCACAGAGGAGTATTTGAGACAAAAAGCTGGAGAAAATTATTAAACGTGCTTTTTGAATTGAAAGATTGAGTTTTTTGATAGTTTTAGGTGTAATTTGATATAAAAAATCTGGTGGCAGATTTTTTGCTGTTTTTGCAGCAAAATCCCCCTCTCCACCACCCCCACAACCAATCATAGAAAAAAATTTGTTTTTGTAAATTTTTTCATATTCATTTATTAACTAGCCACACCTGGTGTGCTTCGTTACCCCATTGTTTTGCAAATGTAGAGATGTTAATAATTCTTATGTATGGGCGATAGCCGTCTCTTCCATCGAATTCAATCAATAATTAGTTTGAAACTTCTTTTCATTCTGGGTACCAACCCAGTTGTGCAGATATAAGGAAATTAAAAAATATGTTTGAATTACACCGCATTATCAAATGAAATAAATAAGCATATTTTTAAATTTTTATAAAGATCGCTCTCGTAGTAATTACCAAAAAAACAAATTATCGAAGCAATACACAAACACAGATAAATTTGCATATGTATATGCATGCAGATTTATAACATTTATTTTATATTATTTACTACTTAACACACGAAAAATTTATTGTAATTAATAACGTCGCAATCATTGTCATATGTCCCCATCTGCTTGAAATTTCGCATAATTTTCTAACTAAAAACTGCAATTTGTCGTCATCAGATTCCTTTACTATTTGAAATAACTGTAATCTTGTGCAAACTTTTTCCGTATTATCTCTCGAAGTTACAAAACGGTTCTGAGAAAAATTCTATGGAATAACCCATAAATGGGTATGTATTTTTATATGTATGTGTTAGTTAGTGTAACTTAGGCTTTGACTTGGGTGACCTATGTATTTTTTATATGCCGATGTTTTCTTGTTTTAATCAAATTTTTCTGATTAATGCTTTTAAAAACTACTTTATTTAGGTGTGTAAATATATTATTTTAACAAATAATGTTATATAGAGCGCAGGCAAATAAAAACTGTTTTATTGGGGTGAGAGACTTCCTCTTATAACTATTAGCGATAAAAAGCAATTTGCAAATTCATATTTATAGGCAGGAAATTTCATTTTGAAGTGCTAAAAGTGATGTGAATAAAATTTAAAATCAATAATTCAATAGACATAAAAGATTCTGATACCAAAAAAGTATTTGAAGAAGTGTCTGATGAGCAAAAAAAATAAAATTTGTAAATTTAAACAAATCTTTAAAAATAATGGTGCAAACTTGTGCACACTTTTATGGATCTAAAATTAGAGGTTCTAAATTTTATTGTGATATAAAACATAATTTCTTCATTTGCTACCTTCAGTTTTAAAAACCCTTTTTCTTTATTTTTTTTTAATTTTTAAACGAATTGTTACAACATTGAATATTAATGTAATTTATTTTTTAAATATCAAAAATAGCTGATGAACAAATCTTTCAGTGAAAAAATCAATGTAATACCTTTATTCGTTTAGCCACAAAAAATATCATATAAACATCTTGAAACCGAAAAAAATCTTTAAAAACGCATGCAATTTTCTTCACTTTCCTGACTTCATCAGTGTTTCAGAGCTACAAATTGCAACATAAAGTCTTAAAAATTTACAATATGATGTAAAATTTTGTTGTGTATCGATTTCTTTAAATTAATTTTTGCCTTTTTGGCCAGCTTTTTGGCACAACTACTCCTCTGTGGAACGGGGCTACCTATTAGTTTCGTCTGTGCTCGTCGTTGGGTGTGAAAACAATAAGTTCTTAAATAAATAATTTACGTTAAAACATGTGAATCATTTACAGAAGAGTCAAATTTTAGGTAGCAAAAGAGAGATAAATACCATATTTCATATAGAGAAGAAATAAATAAATAAAATTTAAATAAAAAGCTAAAAAAATGTTAATAATTTACCACACCGATCCGACACCCATGCTATGCTGACTTAATTAAACGGTTTGTATCAAGTCCAATTAAAAATTTAATATTTATTTACCATTTTCACCTTCCGTAATAAAATTATCGATAATTTAATTCATGTTAAGAAATTTAAATATATTTACAAATCAGAGCAGAAACAAAAAAATAAAAATATTGTAGATATGTATATTATGTTTCAATAAAATATTCTTTTATGTATACTAATATGCTCTATATCTGTTCATACATTCTGAATTGAGTCAATATTCTGTTTATTGACAAAATTATTTTAGTGTTCAGATATACCAAATTTAACTTACTCCGTAATTATTTGATAGTTAGAAAATAAAATTGTTTTTATTTTGGTCGTTGAAATTTGTTTTGAAAATTACAAAAAAGGAAGTAAATTTCTATATAAAAAAGAAATTAATATTACGTACTAGAAACGCCGGGCTGTTGCGTTGACGTACTCGGTTCAGGAGACGGAGAACGAATGCCGTTGATGAATTGGATGCATCTGCATAAATAAAATTATTTATTAATTATTAATATGTAATAAAAAATTTTAATCAAAAATGAAAACAAGAAAAAAGGCTTTTCTTTTAATGAAAATGATTCCCTCAACTGGTTGGAATAAGATTCACAAAAATACTCGAATATATTAATAATTTTAAAAAGAAAATTATCTTATTTCTTGCTATATTATTAACTTTTAAAATTTCAAGATATAAATTCATCTATGCTATCTAGTGCCAACTAAGCAAACAACCCACCAATAATTTGGTGGAAAATTCCTTATTGTGGCCATTTGGAAGGTGATCTACCAGATACTCCTATTGCCGCCGTTTCTTTTCTGCAAAAATATTAATTTTAAAACATTTCTTATGTTTTTTTATGTACTACATATGAATGTATTAAATACCTGTACCGCTGTGTAAAGTTCTGTAACTTTACTTGTATATCCCGTGGACTACAAGAGTAACCCTGCTGGATGAGCTCATCAGCCATCTGTGCGTAGATGTGGCCATTTTTCCTGTGTCCACGAAGCCTATCCATTTCGCTTGGCCAAATATCTAGAAGGGCTGCCTCACTGACCTCATTCCAGCCCATTCTCTTCTTTTTAATTTTAACACATATTTTTTTAATAAACTGGTTTATTTATTTTTACTCGCCATACTTTTAACGTAGTTTATCAATATTTTCTTAAAATTTGCCATTGTAGATAGCTTTGCTCACTAAACACACTTGTGAACAGTGTTGTATTTCAAGTTTTACTCAATTTTATAGCAATACTTATTGAACAATAATCAAATTAAAATTTTGTATGGAATGTTGAGCTCAATAATGGTATTTATTGCGATAATCTCAATGAAGGTGTATGTCTGGACACCGTATAACGTAACATAAATATTTCAAATCAAATACAAATCGAATTTTATTTAAAATTAAGTATCTTTAATGTAACTCAAAATGTTATAGTTAACATACTGCATTTATTTATATTATGTTAATGTTAACAAATTGATCTTGAGTGTAATTTTTGTATGTTTGAAGAATATTTTCCAAAATTTAAAAATTGCATAATTTAGTGAACACAGGTTAATATTAATAATAAAGGTCCGACTATATCTACATAAATGTGTTCAAAACTTTTGCTTAGGAATATCTATTTTTGATATCGGAGTCTTTGTATGCTTATAAACCTTAGATCTTTGACAACTAAGTCATTCCTTTGACCATTTATTAAGATCAGTGTTCATCTTTGGCCAAAAATAACGATAACAAATCATTCACCTGGTTCCTCTTATACCAGGATGTGAAATAGAATGTAATTTTTCAAATACAACTCTAGGAAGAAGTTCAGGAAACAAGCGGTCTCGGATGATGTGCAAATTTCAAAATTGAAACAACGAATTTTAATTAGCTTTAAATTGAAATGAACATTATTATTTTCCACTATGTTTTTACGAGTAAGTTCTTTTTCTTTTTGTTTCTCGATAAATAATAGTTTCATATTGAGATCTGTATTAATTAAAGTATTCACCTCAAATTCTCTGGACAAAGTGTACGCCACTATATTTTAATCACCATTTATTAAATATCATCTATAAGCTGTGATATGTATTCACGATGTCTTCTTTGAAAAGAATGATAATGGTTCCACTCTATCAGCATATCCTTGTTGTGAAACTCCTCCAACAGCATATTGTTACGCATCAACTGTAAATTTTGCCATTTCATCAAAATAATTCAGCAAAAGTCGAGAAACAAAACTTTCTTTTGTATTGTTAAAAGCTGTTTCAGACTTTACTCCAATTTAGAATGTCGTTTTTCTTTTTTAAAGCATTAGTTATCATTGTGTGAATAGAACTCGACAACTCTGCCATCTTCGGAATGTAATAATTTACCATTCCTTTAAGTATTTGCATTTGTTTGACTGAAACCGATAGCTCAATCTTTCGTATAGCACCTCTGATGGTCTTATAAAACCCTTAGAAATATTAATAATATTATTTGCGAGAACAAAATCAAGCTTTTTAAAAACTTCATTTATGAATCTTTGAAAAGTCCGTGCTGCATTTCTCAATCCAAATGGCATACGAATAAACTCAAACATCCCAAATGTAGTTGTGATAGACGTCTTGTATATGTCTTCTTTTGGATTCTGGTGATAAGCAAGGACTAAATCTATTTTAGTAAAAAGACACTTATTCCTCATGCTAATATTAAGATCTTGAATAATCACCACAAGGACACCAATCATTCTGGTCCTTCTTAGAAACTAAATGCTAAGCTAAATTAGATGGTTACAGACACCAGATTTCAAAAGACATTCAAACTCTGTCTTAGCAGCTTTAAATTTAATTGGATCTATTCGTCTGGGCTTCCTAAAAGGTGAAACTCCGTTGGTTAAAATTCTATGTACAGTGTAATGCTAAACAGACTTTGCGTAATTTAGTTCTGTTGGTAGTGATAAGGTTCTTTTTCCAATTGTTTTTTATTTGCTGAAACTTCTAAAGAAAGTGTTTTGAAATGTTCGGCAAAAGTTGTAGCATTGCAAAGATTTTCAATAATTTTTCCAAAATCGGGAGTATTTAAACTTTTAGGATCGGAAGATCGAGATTTAAAATATTTTATTTTCGCCGTTGTACAAAACTTCCCATAAATTGTCTTCCAATTTTATCAAGGCGGTAATATCGGATAAATTGGAACCCGTCAAAGCTTCATATGAATTCCTTGGTCATTTTCTCATCCAAATATTTCCTAACATGTCTGTACTGAAATTTAAAGCTGCTAATAAAGCTAATGAACGATAAAACTCCGATGGTGTACGGTCTCCAATTTCCGAATTAGATAGAATTTTATCTAACTTCTTATTTTCGCTTGGAGAATGTCTCTCAATCAAATATTTTTTAAGGTGATTATAAAAGTTGTCTGAAGGAGGATTTCGTATTACCGTAAGGACAGTTGTAATAATATTTTGAGGCAAAGCTGTGATCAGTGATTCCTACTAAGTTGTTTTAGCACTAAATTTAGTGCGTTTTATTTTTGTTTAGAGGGAAAAATTTGTTTCTAGTAGTTAGTAGTTAGTTAGTTTTTGTCAGTAGTGCAATTGATAATTTTTTGTATGCAAACATTTAATCGATTTCTTATTATTTATGCTAATTAAAACGTAAATGTCTTTTAAGCACAATTTATGCAAGGAATTAAATGTATGAATAAAACGCATGATGTTTTTTTTGTTAGAGAGCGGGGTAGAGAAGAGAACCGGGCATAAAAACGATACGTTTTGAATTGAATTTTTCGTTGTAAGCCTTAAAGGAAGCTTTGGTGGTATTTAATGGTCGATTTGGTGGGATGAAATTCAGAGTGTTGATAACAATGGTTGTAGTAATGTTGTCGTACTTTGCATGACTTTGGGTCCGAACTGCATTTCAGCGTATATGAAGCATGCTTCTAGACAATTTTCCAAAACTCAGGGAATTTAACCGTTGCAGCAGAAATTTCAATATTATTCGATTGTAAATTAGAACGTGAGGCAAGATTAGAACAATTCCAAGATTGACTACCTGTTTGAGAAGTTGTATTATTTTCGGGGTTGTTAGCTCGAGTAGGTGAACGTATCATTTTCCAGAGAGGTAGTTACAATATTATTATATTATATATATTATATTATCTACATATATATTTGCTTTATCTGGGAATTTTGAGGTTCTTCAAAGCGAGTGTATTAAAATAACACTTAAAGCAAATAAATATTATTTTTCTTAAAATCCTGGATGATAGCTCTCCTCTAGGCTCTCGAAATTTAAAATTATCCAGACTTTAACATTTGTCCTTCTAAAGAGCTTCACGATACTGATTATTTTAAATTGAAAAACGAAGACAAATTATTGTTCACAGGATCGCCAATTATAGTGACCACAGATAATATATGTATAATATAAAATTTATTTATTTTAATTAAATTATAAAATAGTCAAATTTTGTGTATGGATTAGAGTTGGGCCCCGCTTACGTGAATCAATCAATCACGTGAGCTTGCGTGAACGTGAGCATAAAAAATTGAGCATGAGTGAGCGTGCATGAGTAGATTTTTTGCGTGATTGTTTCGTGATTTCTTCCATTTTTGTTATTTTTTTCATATTTTTAATAGGTACGTGGTTTTCAATTTTGTCATGAAGACATAAAACAAGTGAAATTACCACATCGTGCCGGTATGCATTACTGTACTCATATAAATGAACAGAGTCAAAGTAACACTATAATTCCTAGCTTAGACTGGCGAACATTTGGAAGAAAAACATCTGGAATTCTCTTTCGTTTTTTTTCATTCGCGTTCACACAGACGAACAAGATTTAAAAATTTTAACTTTTTGGACAAAAGCTACAGAAATTTCACTTTGGCTAAACAAATACTAGCTCAGCTAAAAGTGAAAGATTTTTTCAACGTCAGGAAGAATACTTGAAGAGCTGCGAAACAGACTTCTCTTGAAAAATGTTGACAAAATTTTATTTCTGCATAAAAATTGTATTAAAGCAAAAGTACAAGATCCTACTTAATATTATTCCTATGAAACATCTCTCTTCATCGCAACATGCCTATACCAATAGCAAGTCTGTAGAAATGGCTCTCCACTCTCTGGTGGGTCACAAAGAAAAATTCTTGGCACACAACGAATTCACTATGGTGGCATTTCTAGACATTGAGGGTGCTTTTTTTACGTTAGCCCCAATTCCATTATCGAGGCTACGATGGCTTGGGCATTGACGTTAATATCTGTCGGTTTGTTAAAAATCTGTTAACGATCGGAAATGCATCTTTTGCAGGGCAGTCAATCGAGGTACCCCCAGGGAGGGGTTCTGTCTCCTCCTCTGTGCAACCTAACTATTAACTCTCTACTGCTGAGTCCTGAGCGTAACATGGGTAAGACTGTAGCTTACGCTGATGACGTGGCAGTTGCGTTCTCTGGCATGCACTTGGGCACGATATCCCAATGTATTGAATCCGCACTCGCCCTTCTTAACAACTGGAGTGTCAGCTGCGGACTTGAAGTCAATCCAGCGAAAACTGAATTGGTACTTTTCACTAGGAGGTACAAGGTCGAAAGCTTTGTGCCACCTAAAATCAACGTGACAACTTTAAAAGTCTCGAAGTACGCTAAATATCTGGGCATAATTTTTGATAGCAAGCTGTCATGGAACCTAAATATCCAGTACAGAGCGGAAAAGGCACTCGTAGCTACATACAAGTGTAAAAGAGCAATTGGGTATAAATCCCAGGGATATGAACTGGATCTTTGATGCGGTAGTCAAGCCCATTCTATTTTGTGGTGTATTAATTTGGTGGAGAGCTCTAGAGGCAAATTCTCATCGCAAAACACTTGATAAAGTAGCTAGCAGCAATCCTTATTATAGGGGCGTTTAGATCTACCCCGACGAAAGCACTCTTCACTTTGATGAACTGGCTTCCGGTGCTCATATTGGCCAGACAACTGGCTCCCTTCTCGGCGATCAGATTGAACGCTACCTGCCCATGGACGAGAACTGACTATGGGAATGTCAGGATTCTTAGACAACATCGGAGTATCCATGGTTTCATTGATTACTGCCCACCAAAATCTTACATTGGTGCGCTAATTCACACACTTGTTCCTGCTAGGGTTTTTACTGATTGCTCTAAGAAGGGGGACAACGTCCGCGTGTTTCTATGTGAAAAACTTCAACGTAAAAGTTTCACTTAGACTTCAGGATGGCTGTAGTGTCCTGCAAGCTGAAATTTCTGCTATTACGCGGGCGGCAAGATGGCTTAAGTATTATAGGATCTCTGAGGATATCTATACATTTACTGATAGTAAGGCGGCCATCGCCGCCATAAATGGTGTCTACTCTGCATCCCTCGCGGTTGTTGAATGCCGGGTACCTCTTGATGCGATAGCGAGACATTCAAGAGTTACACTAATCTGGACTTCAGGACACGCTGACTGTCTTGGTATTTGTATCGCGGATGGTATTGCTAGACAGGAGGTGGCATTGGACATCTCAATGATATGCCATTCACTGGCACTCTTCTATCACAATGTAAGTTGTTGATTCAGCACGAATCGTACCGACTTGCTCAACACAATTGGGAACACGAAGGTACCTGCCAAGTGGCTAGGTCAACGTGGCTCCACTTCGATCTGAGCAGGACATGTGATCTACTCAGGTTCGAAAAATGTCGGATGCGACTATAGGGACACATGCTAGAAAAATGGGTCTTAGTTACAACGACTATTGCAGGAGTTGTAACGATGAAAAAGTACGCGAACGGAAAAATTGTAAAAATGAGTTAGATAAAGGAAAAATCTGATTCAAAGCAATGTAGTATTGAAATATATTTACACTTCTGACTACTTAACTCTTTTTCTTGTTGGTACTCGATGCAATATTTATTATAACACGATAATTTTAAGAAAATATAAACAAATTATTTTCTGCAATCTGTTCCATATGTTCATTTTTATTTGATTTTGCTAATTTGTATCTTATTAAATTTATTCAAAAACATGTGATAATTTGTTTTTGTTATTGATTACCTTAAAGACAAGTGCAGTAGTAATGCTGAACTTACACACTATGTATTTCACAGTGTGTTTGTAAAATTTCCCACTGCAAAATGCATCATTGTGTGTAAAAGAAAAAAAATTTGCTTCTGTAAATGTCAGGCCCCTTTTACAGTGCAAAATATTTTCAATTAGATAGTGTTCTATTTTCAGCTGACAAACCATCTGACATCAGCTGTGTTGCAAGTCAATTGTATATGGCGGGAAGGACATAGCGTTTGTGATTCGGCAAATTATTAAAAAGGTATTGAAATATATATTTGAAAAAAGTGTATAAATATTCTGCAAAAAACTAAATTTATAATTACTTTAATACAATTGTTCATACTGTTGTAATATATTATAGGTCAGACGAAACCAAAAACTCAAGTGTAAAAGCAAAAATTATAAATCGTCTGTAAATGTACAATTTTGACAAACATGTGCAATTACAGATGCATTTTCAAGCTGATAAACACACAGTAAAATACATAGTATGTAAAGGCAGTTTAAGTAACCATATACTTAGCACTTTAACAACTCTAAAGAAATTAAATAACTCAAAGACATGAAAGTTCAAAAGTTGTTATGGGGCGCAAAAAAATTAAATTTGATTTAAAATGTTAATAAATGGATATAAAGTATTAAGGTTTTATTTCTTAATATTTTATTATTTAAATTTTTCTTTTGTTAAATAATTTTTCACAATTTCTATACTTTTGTTTGCTTACCTTTTGAATCGATTCGTGAATAATGTAAAGTTCAGTAAAAATTTGTAAAAACTTTTGGGTACTCGGCATGTTGGGTATGTTAAAAATAATTCAATATTTTTGCTATCATCTAAAACTCATTTTTGTGAAGGATATATGTATATAGTTTCCTGTGCCACTTATTTTTTACTAGATGTGCTAGCACTTATTTTTTACTAGATGTGCTTTTTTTACTAATTTCACTAATTTCTTTAACTTAGGTCTGGTTTCAAAACAGAAGAGCAAAATGCAGAAAACATGAGCATCAAGCACATAAGGGTAAGTATGTGAAATACAAAAATATTATCTTTAAATTGCTCAAAAATAAATTAAACGGCAGTATTTGTTTGTTTACACCACTTTATTATTCACCAATAAATACACGTTACTTAATTTGACTTTGCTAAAGATTACACCTCTATACTCAGATACTCTCAAATTCAAAACGTTAAATTTCATACTTGTCAATCTTAGTTTCTGTCCTTGGGCGAGTCTACTGCTTCATCTTGTAAATCACATCAATTACTCTTTTAATGATAGCACGTATCTCAGCTTCGGTCTTATAGTCACCGCCCGATGATTTCCTTTTCGAGATATAATCATTTATATTTTATGTATGTATATATGTATATATATACACAGTATTGGCCGTAACTAAAGCACCCCCAAAGTACACATTCTGGAAATCAGCACTTTTTTATTAAAACAATATTTTTTGAAGGTATTATAAATAGTTTTTCTAATTAATATCATTATTTTAAAATTAACATTAGATAAATAAATAATTGTTCTCTAAAAATGTTTTTAAAATTAAGAAAAAAAAGTAGAAAACCACAAACCAAGTCGGAAAAAACAATGTCACCCCTTACAGAAAATTTAAAAATTTTGCTATGTTGCTGTATATTTGGAATGAATTAACGATCCCCATCACAAACGTATATTATGTACAGTGCTGGATTTACGCCTAGGCCCTTGAAGCCCGGACCTTGGCCGGCTTGATTTAAAGGGCGCCAAAGTTTAAGGAAAAAATAATGTAAAGGCAATTCAAATTCGAAAATTAATTTGGCCAAGTTTTGCTTTAAACGAATTTGAAATTTCTATTAAATTATATATGTATGTATGTCATGTAATTGAATTGTTGAATTTACTTTTTAATTAGTAAGTCGACTTAGATGGTTATCGATTCTGACAGATTTAATAAAAAATAATATAATATTCTCAACAAGCCTGTGTACCTAACTTTTTATTTTGATGATACATATACACAGTGATGCCAGCAGAAACTTACCGAAATCCCTACATGTCTCGAAAAAATTCCCCCTTTTTCCCAACACACACAAAATCCCCACATTTTCCCTGCTTTAAAAATTCATTGATTTTAACAAAAAAGAAAATTTTATTTGCATTTTTTAAATTTTGTACATTTATATCGCCGGATACAAAAATTTAATTTCAAAATAAGAATGCGGAGATCTCCAAAGTAATCAAATCTTAATTCTGAATGCTTAATGAAATTTTGACCACATTTAAAAAATTGGGACCCCGGAAAGATAGAATGAACCAAGTTGTGTGTCGAAGAACGCGTTTGAATAATTAAAATAGCTTAATATATAATTTTAAAAAGTCATAATTTATATATTAAACATAAGAAAAATCAAATTTGTTTTTGTTTTTTCATACAAAATCTATTCTCAGGAAAATCAGACATATCTTTGCCTTTCGTTGTCTCTAGTTATTATTTGCCGAATGATGTTTTCTGTCTATATGAAATATCTCACGTAATACTGTAACTAAATTTTAAATTTAAATTTGTATATAATGAATTTTCCAATTAATTCCATAATTTAAAAATTGTAATAATATTAAAAACTTATATTTAAAGTTACTTTTAATTTTTTACAAAAGTTTTATTTTTCTATTTTAATTTAATTAATTTATTTTATTTAAAACCTCAAATTGTTAAAGAAAATTATAAAATTCGGAATACATTTTTTTAACACACCCCACCCCATTCATTT
The DNA here is from genome assembly GCA_956483585.1 of Gymnocheta viridis. Classification (NCBI taxonomy): domain Eukaryota; kingdom Metazoa; phylum Arthropoda; class Insecta; order Diptera; family Tachinidae; genus Gymnocheta; species Gymnocheta viridis. The sequence goes on from OY101444.1 coordinate 40,692,423, forward strand.
ATAAAATTTTTACAATTTATTGCTATAATATTATAAAAAAAATTTGTATGCATGCATAAAATAATTGAAATATTTATGAAAAATAAAACTGATATAAATCTGCTTTGAATTGGCCAAAAGATTGAAATAATTATTAGCAAATTAAAAAAACACATTTTTATTTCCGAAAACGTGTTCAAATTAAAAAATCGGTCCATTATCAATAATGTTAAGAAAAATTTTAAATAAGTCATATTTTATGGAAAATCCCCATCATAACGTTATTCTTCCAGCAATAGATATGCCATGCATTTTTATTTTTTTGTATTTACGATAACTTACGTAAAGTAATTATAGCTTTAAACAGTATCTAAATTAATAAAAATGAGTACACACGATAATTTAAGTATTTAAGAAACTTATATTTTTTTTGATAATCACTTATATTTATATAACCTAAAAGGGCGCCACATTAAAGAGTGCCTAAGGAGGAAGCAGGCCTAAATCCGCCACTAATTATGTATGAGAAAAACTAAAGCAGAAAAGTGGTACATGAGAATGGAATTGTTACAAGTTAATTTTTAAACAACTTCAATTGAAAGAAACAAGTACTCAAATCAATTTATAAATAAAGTTATTGAGGATTGGAGATCTGGCGAATCAAGGCATGAGATAAGCAAAAAATATTCGATCAATCGATCAGTGATTTCCCGGCTTATTTAAAAGTTTTGCGGACAAGAAGCTTATCACCAGTACATTGCGGAGCAATAAAAAAAGATCCTACAACGTTCTCTATTCAATTGCGAAGCAGCTTAGCGTTCTGCATTTAGCGAGAGAATGATCCGTCGAAGAACTGTAGAAGCCGGATTCTTCAGTCGAAGTCCAGCAAAACAGCATTTCATGTCACCCAAAAACAGAAAAGCTAGACTTGTGTTCGCCAAACGCCACATAAACTGGGCTGTCCAAAAATGGAAACCGAAAGGAGAAAGACTAAATCCTAAGTACTGCAAAGCAACTATCAAATATGGTGGTGGTATCATGGTCTGGGGATGTTTCTCTGGTCAAGGAAGGGGACTGATTCATCACATTGACGGAATTATGGATCGTTTCTGTATCTTGGTTTACTACAGAACGTAATATTGTCCTATGCGGAGGAAGAAATGCCGCTTCAATAGAGGTTCCAACAGGATAACGATCCTAAGCACACCTGCAAAGTGTGATATGAGAATGGCTGCAGAGTATTAGGATTGAAGTTCTTAACTGGCCAGCCCAATCCCCCGATCTCAATCCTATTGAGAACCTTTGGGAAATTGTTAATATGAAAATAAATCCGGATAGTTTCAGAAATAAAACTGATCTGTTTCAAGTTGGCAAAACAACCTGGGAAGCAGTATCACAGGATACTATTAATAATTTAATATCATCCATGCTTACAAAATGTGCTTGTAGCATTTTAAACGACAAACAGCTGATTTGCGGCCCACTATCTCATTTTTCTGATGTTTGCAAGAACACAAAGGTCAAATTCAGTTGCTTGTTTGTTTGGCGTGTTTGGCGAACAATGCAAAAGTTTTCAATAAATAAAAAAATACAAATTAAAAATACAAATGCGAGATATTTGCTCCAGCTGCTCAGTTTCCTCTACGAAATGAACTGCAACCGTCAGATCCATTAGAAAAGCTTTTCACAAACATAGAACTATGTAATTATCAAATTTATTATTTAAGGTAGGCCTTGATTTCTTTTTTCAAAAAATTTCAACAAACAAAACTTTTTTAAATTCTATAGAACTACATACATATGTATTTTTCCTATTTTCTGTTTTGTTTACTTTTTAATTGTCAAGTTCAAAAACACATATAAGTTAATAATTAACATATTTATTTTTAATAAAAGTTCAATCTCCTCTGTCGCAATTCAATTGCTGACACATTTCCGTTAGTTGCAATTAATAATTATTTTACTTACTTTAATAAAGTTCAATCTCCTCTGTCGCAATTCAATTGCTGACACATTTCCATTTAAATTTTAATTCACGAATTTTTTTTTTGTTACAACATTTATTTAAAGTGCTGACGACCTATTTGCACTGAATGCAATTGGAACAGCTCACGTTGCATTTCAAGGTGATGATTGCTGTTCGACAATTCTTAAGTTTTTATAAAGTTTAATATTAAGTTTAAAAAAATAATAATAAGTAGTCAATAATAAGAAGTCCGAATAAGAAGACATAGTTTTCCGGCAAATTAAATAATTAGAAATAATAAAAGGATAAAGAAGACATAGTCTTCTCCTCTAAATAAATATAAAATTTTTTTAAAAAATTTAAATAATAAAGAATTTTATTTACTGGCGCCCGAGCAACCGGTACAAAAATAGTGTACTAAAAGAACCCTAAAATAAAAAATAATATTAATTAAGCCTGTAAGTGTCCGTCCGCAGGCGACCGTCCGTATAAAGTGTCATAAGTGAATCCTTAGTAGAAGTACGAAAAGGACAAAATTCGCGTGATCGGGACGGTATAGTTTAATAAGTTTACAATTTAAAATAAGAAAATAAACACAACAAATAAAAAGAACAGTGAAAAAATTAAAAATTATAATAACTAAAAAAAAAATATTATAAAAGGAAAAACTATATTAATTAAAAGGTAATAAAGACATAATAGAGAACACTAACCAAAAGAATTTTTAACAACAAATGAAACATAAAGACTTTAGAAAAGACCTAAAAACATAATATTCAACAACAGCTTTGTCCTTGCCATTGAAAGCTGCACCGTAAAAGACAACCATTCAAATATCTGGCCGACATCGATAGCTGCAACAAGATCAACAGAATAACATCAGTCAGTCAACACAATGTGTCCAATTCACCTTATACTGTAAGTCATTATATTTCAGAATATTTTTAAGTTATTTCATAAGTGACAAAAACCACCCTTATATAAAAAAATGAAGAAGAGAAAATAAAACAAAATAATAAGAAAGGAAGAAATCTTTTATTTTTATAAATCATAAAATAGAATTTTTTTTTATCTCACAAAAATTGTTCCCAAAATTTGCGGAAAATCATGGCTAACCCCAATAACCTAGTAAGACCTCCCATTCTTAACGCTCCAAATCCTATTCCCATCCCAAATCCAGCAGCGCAACTCAACGAAGAAGTAGAAAACAGAATAGCCGCTATTTGCGCGCAACAATGCAGAAACATAGTTCAATCTCTGATGAATCCAAATAATGACCTTAACCACGGGATAGACCAAAACATTGAAGACAGATATAGAAATGACTTGAGTGAATTAGATAAAATACCCGACATAGTAAGAAGTCTTAGAGATTTCTCGGGTAACCCCATGGAATTTAACTCATGGAAAAAAAGCGTGGACAGAGTGTTGCAAATTTTCGATTCTAGCAAAGGCACACCTAAATATTATGGTATTTTAAGCGTCATCCGAAACAAAATAACAGGCAACGCTGACATTGCCTTAGAATCCTACAATACTCCATTAAATTGGAGTTGCATTGTAAAATGCCTACCTATGCATTACGCAGATAAACGAGATTTAGGGACGCTTGAGTATCAAATGACTTCTTTAATTCAAGGAAGAAATACCATCCAAACATTTTATCAAGAAGTTTACACGCATTTGTCCCTTATACTAAATAAAATTGGTTGCATGGAAATGGGCCAAGAGTCCTTGCGACTTTTAACGCAAACCTATAGGGACAAAGCCCTAGATACTTTTGTTAGAGGCCTAAATGGAGATCTACCAAGACTCCTTGGCATCCGTGAACCTGCGGATCTCCCGCAAGCATTACATCTCTGCTTAAAGCTAGAGAATCAAAACTACAGAACAGAATACGCGAATAAACATCAAAATCATAGACAACGTCAACCACCACCCCTTCCAATAAGTAATGCAAATACAATTCATAGACAACCCTTTTATCCAGAATTGACATTTCAATATTTTAACCAATACAATAGACCAATGAATAATATGCAACAAAATGCATTCCAAAATCGTCAAACCATCCTCAACATTAACTTCCGACAAAATCCCCAACCGCGTTTTCAATTGCACCAACCTTTTCAACAAAATTTACAACCACAAAGACCAGTTGCACCGAAACCTCAAAGGCCTCAACCTATGGAAGTTGACGAATCAATTCAAACAAGAAACGTAAATTATCAAAACAGATCACGTCCTTTTAATCAACCCTAATTTAATAACAAAAGACCTCCATCCCTAAGCTACGTTCCACCACCACATAAACAACAACGCAATTTTCATATAGAAAGTAGACAAGATCTTTCCACGGTAAAGAATTACCAGGACGAACAAGCTGGAAATTATAATGAAACTGAATACGAGCAATTAATCCAAAACCAAGGAATTGACGAGTACGCCGAATCCTATGATCAAGATCAACAAGATGAAATACCCACTTAAAATTTCACAGATATCCATTTTTTAGGTTAACAAATTCTTCGCTCCCGTATTTTGAGTGCAAAGCGAAGAATGGTAAAATTCTAAAAATTCTTATAGACACTGGATCTAACAAAAACTACATTCAACCATGCCTCGTTAGCAATCCTATCAAAAAACACCTTTTTTGCAAACTCAGTGTCTGGAGACATTAAAATTACGCACCACACATTCGCAACTTTATTCAACTTACCCGACCACCATATAAAATTCTTCATCCTACCTTCTTTGAAATCGTTTCATGGCATCCTTGGTCATGATAGTTTAAAAGAACTAAATGCAACTATCCATATTAAGAAAGAATATTTGTTAATAAACAATACAAGTAGAATAAAAATTCATCAACACACTTCCCAATCAGTTAATAAAATGGAATTCAGAACAAATCATATGAACGAAACTCAAAAATTTCAGTTCGATCAAACTATAAACGAGCATCCCGACCTATTCACGGATCCCAACAAGAAACTTACATTCACTTCTCGAGTTCAAGGAGAAATCCGAACACATTCAGATTCACCAATTTATTCTAAATCATACCCTTATCCCATGGCATTGAAAAGTGAAGTAGAAAAACAGATTAATGAACTCTTAAATGACGGAATTATCAGACCCTCCAGATCTCCGTATAATGCACCCGTTTGGATCGTTCCGAAAAAAATGGATGCATCCGGAAAAAAATATAGAATGGTCATCGATTACAGAAAACTGAACGCAGTAACTGTGGCCGATAGGTATCCCATTCCAGAAATTAATGAAGTTCTAGCAAATCTAGGTAAAAACAAGTACTTTACAGTTGTTGACTTAAAGAGTGGTTTCCACCAGATTCCTTTAAAGGAATGTGACGTAGAGAAAACCGCCTTTTCAGTTAACAACGGGAAATTTGAGTTTGTACGGCTCCCATTCGGATTAAAAAATGCTCCCGCAATATTCCAACGTACTTTGGACGATGTCTTGAGAGACCACATAGGGAAAATCTGCTACGTCTACATAGACGATATTGTCATCTTTTCAAAAACTGAGAAAGAACACTTCGAAAACCTCGGAAAATATTCAAAACACTAGAATCGGCAAATTTCAAAATTCAACTAGACAAGTGTGAATTTCTCAAAACAGAAGTTGAATTTCTGGGATTTTTCGTAGGAGCCGCAGGAATTAAAGCCAACCAAAATAAAATAGAAGCAATAGCCAAAATACCACCACCGAAAACCCTAAAAGACCTTAGAAGTTTTCTAGGCATGTCAGGGTATTACCGTCGCTTCATCAAGGATTATGCGAAGCTTGCCAAGCCCCTGACATCCCTTTTAAGAGGGGAGGAAGGACGCATTTCGAAAAACGCGTCCAAAAATTTAAAAATTACTTTAGATCAAAATGCTTTGGACGCATTCCAGAAATTAAAAAATTCACTCATCTCCGGCGATGTCATATTATCTCACCCTGATTTTGAAAAAGGCTTCGATCTGACAACAGATGCCTCTGATTATGCGATAGGCGCAGTACTTTCGCAAAACAGGAAACCCATTACCTTTCTTTCAAGAACGCTCAGCAAAACTGAAGAAAATTACGCTACCAATGAAAAAGAAATGCTAGCGATAATATGGGCCCTCAATTCGTTGAGAAATTACCTGTACGGTTCTGGGAAAGTAAACATTTATACGGACCACCAACCTTTGACGTATGCCCTCAGTAGCAAGAACACAAACAGCAAGATGAAAAGATGGAAGTCCATCTTAGAGGAGTATAATTACGAACTCAAGTATCAGCCAGGCAGAACAAACGTAGTTGCAGATTCACTATCTAGACCACCACAGATAAATTCGATGACAGCAACGCAACATAGCGATGAAAGTTCCTCAGATAATATGATCCCCGCAATAGAATGTCCAATTAACGTCTTTAAGAACCAACTCCATATCTTAGTTAGTAACGAAGGCAACTACAAATTCGAAATTCCATTCCCAACTTACCATAGGCACATTATTAAAAAACCTTTTTACACTAAAGACACCTTAATATCAATTTTTAAAAAATATTTTAACCCCAGCGTAATCAACGGTTTATTTACTACCGAAGCAATTATGGGGGTAATTCAAGAATTCTATCCCGAACACTTTAAAAACTTCAAAGTAAGATTTACTCAGTCACAAGTCAAAGATATCGTAAGTGAAACAGAGCAAGAAGAAATATTGATTAATGAACACCGAAGAGCTCATAGAAATGCCAACGAAAACAAAAATCAGGTAATACAAAAGTACTACTTCCCCAAAATGATGGAAAAATCCAAAAGGATAGTAAAAAATTGTCATACCTGTAAAGAACAAAAATATGATCGTCGACCCAACAAACCGCAATTTCAGCATACACCAATTCCAAAAAATCCTGGAGAGATTATTCACATTGACATCTATTCAACTGAAGGAAACCTAGTACTCACAGCAATAGATAAATTTTCCAAATACGCTATAATATTATAAAAAAAATTTGTATGCATGCATAAAATAATTGAAATATTTATGAAAAATAAAACTGATATAAATCTGCTTTGAATTGGCCAAAAGATTGAAATAATTATTAGCAAATTAAAAAAACACATTTTTATTTCCGAAAACGTGTTCAAATTAAAAAATCGGTCCATTATCAATAATGTTAAGAAAAATTTTAAATAAGTCATATTTTATGGAAAATCCCCATCATAACGTTATTCTTCCAGCAATAGATATGCCATGCATTTTTATTTTTTTGTATTTACGATAACTTACGTAAAGTAATTATAGCTTTAAACAGTATCTAAATTAATAAAAATGAGTACACACGATAATTTAAGTATTTAAGAAACTTATATTTTTTTTGATAATCACTTATATTTATATAACCTAAAAGGGCGCCACATTAAAGAGTGCCTAAGGAGGAAGCAGGCCTAAATCCGCCACTAATTATGTATGAGAAAAACTAAAGCAGAAAAGTGGTACATGAGAATGGAATTGTTACAAGTTAATTTTTAAACAACTTCAATTGAAAGAAACAAGTACTCAAATCAATTTATAAATAAAGTTATTGAGGATTGGAGATCTGGCGAATCAAGGCATGAGATAAGCAAAAAATATTCGATCAATCGATCAGTGATTTCCCGGCTTATTTAAAAGTTTTGCGGACAAGAAGCTTATCACCAGTACATTGCGGAGCAATAAAAAAAGATCCTACAACGTTCTCTATTCAATTGCGAAGCAGCTTAGCGTTCTGCATTTAGCGAGAGAATGATCCGTCGAAGAACTGTAGAAGCCGGATTCTTCAGTCGAAGTCCAGCAAAACAGCATTTCATGTCACCCAAAAACAGAAAAGCTAGACTTGTGTTCGCCAAACGCCACATAAACTGGGCTGTCCAAAAATGGAAACCGAAAGGAGAAAGACTAAATCCTAAGTACTGCAAAGCAACTATCAAATATGGTGGTGGTATCATGGTCTGGGGATGTTTCTCTGGTCAAGGAAGGGGACTGATTCATCACATTGACGGAATTATGGATCGTTTCTGTATCTTGGTTTACTACAGAACGTAATATTGTCCTATGCGGAGGAAGAAATGCCGCTTCAATAGAGGTTCCAACAGGATAACGATCCTAAGCACACCTGCAAAGTGTGATATGAGAATGGCTGCAGAGTATTAGGATTGAAGTTCTTAACTGGCCAGCCCAATCCCCCGATCTCAATCCTATTGAGAACCTTTGGGAAATTGTTAATATGAAAATAAATCCGGATAGTTTCAGAAATAAAACTGATCTGTTTCAAGTTGGCAAAACAACCTGGGAAGCAGTATCACAGGATACTATTAATAATTTAATATCATCCATGCTTACAAAATGTGCTTGTAGCATTTTAAACGACAAACAGCTGATTTGCGGCCCACTATCTCATTTTTCTGATGTTTGCAAGAACACAAAGGTCAAATTCAGTTGCTTGTTTGTTTGGCGTGTTTGGCGAACAATGCAAAAGTTTTCAATAAATAAAAAAATACAAATTAAAAATACAAATGCGAGATATTTGCTCCAGCTGCTCAGTTTCCTCTACGAAATGAACTGCAACCGTCAGATCCATTAGAAAAGCTTTTCACAAACATAGAACTATGTAATTATCAAATTTATTATTTAAGGTAGGCCTTGATTTCTTTTTTCAAAAAATTTCAACAAACAAAACTTTTTTAAATTCTATAGAACTACATACATATGTATTTTTCCTATTTTCTGTTTTGTTTACTTTTTAATTGTCAAGTTCAAAAACACATATAAGTTAATAATTAACATATTTATTTTTAATAAAAGTTCAATCTCCTCTGTCGCAATTCAATTGCTGACACATTTCCGTTAGTTGCAATTAATAATTATTTTACTTACTTTAATAAAGTTCAATCTCCTCTGTCGCAATTCAATTGCTGACACATTTCCATTTAAATTTTAATTCACGAATTTTTTTTTTGTTACAACATTTATTTAAAGTGCTGACGACCTATTTGCACTGAATGCAATTGGAACAGCTCACGTTGCATTTCAAGGTGATGATTGCTGTTCGACAATTCTTAAGTTTTTATAAAGTTTAATATTAAGTTTAAAAAAATAATAATAAGTAGTCAATAATAAGAAGTCCGAATAAGAAGACATAGTTTTCCGGCAAATTAAATAATTAGAAATAATAAAAGGATAAAGAAGACATAGTCTTCTCCTCTAAATAAATATAAAATTTTTTTAAAAAATTTAAATAATAAAGAATTTTATTTACTGGCGCCCGAGCAACCGGTACAAAAATAGTGTACTAAAAGAACCCTAAAATAAAAAATAATATTAATTAAGCCTGTAAGTGTCCGTCCGCAGGCGACCGTCCGTATAAAGTGTCATAAGTGAATCCTTAGTAGAAGTACGAAAAGGACAAAATTCGCGTGATCGGGACGGTATAGTTTAATAAGTTTACAATTTAAAATAAGAAAATAAACACAACAAATAAAAAGAACAGTGAAAAAATTAAAAATTATAATAACTAAAAAAAAAAATATTATAAAAGGAAAAACTATATTAATTAAAAGGTAATAAAGACATAATAGAGAACACTAACCAAAAGAATTTTTAACAACAAATGAAACATAAAGACTTTAGAAAAGACCTAAAAACATAATATTCAACAACAGCTTTGTCCTTGCCATTGAAAGCTGCACCGTAAAAGACAACCATTCAAATATCTGGCCGACATCGATAGCTGCAACAAGATCAACAGAATAACATCAGTCAGTCAACACAATGTGTCCAATTCACCTTATACTGTAAGTCATTATATTTCAGAATATTTTTAAGTTATTTCATAAGTGACAAAAACCACCCTTATATAAAAAAATGAAGAAGAGAAAATAAAACAAAATAATAAGAAAGGAAGAAATCTTTTATTTTTATAAATCATAAAATAGAATTTTTTTTTATCTCACAAAAATTGTTCCCAAAATTTGCGGAAAATCATGGCTAACCCCAATAACCTAGTAAGACCTCCCATTCTTAACGCTCCAAATCCTATTCCCATCCCAAATCCAGCAGCGCAACTCAACGAAGAAGTAGAAAACAGAATAGCCGCTATTTGCGCGCAACAATGCAGAAACATAGTTCAATCTCTGATGAATCCAAATAATGACCTTAACCACGGGATAGACCAAAACATTGAAGACAGATATAGAAATGACTTGAGTGAATTAGATAAAATACCCGACATAGTAAGAAGTCTTAGAGATTTCTCGGGTAACCCCATGGAATTTAACTCATGGAAAAAAAGCGTGGACAGAGTGTTGCAAATTTTCGATTCTAGCAAAGGCACACCTAAATATTATGGTATTTTAAGCGTCATCCGAAACAAAATAACAGGCAACGCTGACATTGCCTTAGAATCCTACAATACTCCATTAAATTGGAGTTGCATTGTAAAATGCCTACCTATGCATTACGCAGATAAACGAGATTTAGGGACGCTTGAGTATCAAATGACTTCTTTAATTCAAGGAAGAAATACCATCCAAACATTTTATCAAGAAGTTTACACGCATTTGTCCCTTATACTAAATAAAATTGGTTGCATGGAAATGGGCCAAGAGTCCTTGCGACTTTTAACGCAAACCTATAGGGACAAAGCCCTAGATACTTTTGTTAGAGGCCTAAATGGAGATCTACCAAGACTCCTTGGCATCCGTGAACCTGCGGATCTCCCGCAAGCATTACATCTCTGCTTAAAGCTAGAGAATCAAAACTACAGAACAGAATACGCGAATAAACATCAAAATCATAGACAACGTCAACCACCACCCCTTCCAATAAGTAATGCAAATACAATTCATAGACAACCCTTTTATCCAGAATTGACATTTCAATATTTTAACCAATACAATAGACCAATGAATAATATGCAACAAAATGCATTCCAAAATCGTCAAACCATCCTCAACATTAACTTCCGACAAAATCCCCAACCGCGTTTTCAATTGCACCAACCTTTTCAACAAAATTTACAACCACAAAGACCAGTTGCACCGAAACCTCAAAGGCCTCAACCTATGGAAGTTGACGAATCAATTCAAACAAGAAACGTAAATTATCAAAACAGATCACGTCCTTTTAATCAACCCTAATTTAATAACAAAAGACCTCCATCCCTAAGCTACGTTCCACCACCACATAAACAACAACGCAATTTTCATATAGAAAGTAGACAAGATCTTTCCACGGTAAAGAATTACCAGGACGAACAAGCTGGAAATTATAATGAAACTGAATACGAGCAATTAATCCAAAACCAAGGAATTGACGAGTACGCCGAATCCTATGATCAAGATCAACAAGATGAAATACCCACTTAAAATTTCACAGATATCCATTTTTTAGGTTAACAAATTCTTCGCTCCCGTATTTTGAGTGCAAAGCGAAGAATGGTAAAATTCTAAAAATTCTTATAGACACTGGATCTAACAAAAACTACATTCAACCATGCCTCGTTAGCAATCCTATCAAAAAACACCTTTTTTGCAAACTCAGTGTCTGGAGACATTAAAATTACGCACCACACATTCGCAACTTTATTCAACTTACCCGACCACCATATAAAATTCTTCATCCTACCTTCTTTGAAATCGTTTCATGGCATCCTTGGTCATGATAGTTTAAAAGAACTAAATGCAACTATCCATATTAAGAAAGAATATTTGTTAATAAACAATACAAGTAGAATAAAAATTCATCAACACACTTCCCAATCAGTTAATAAAATGGAATTCAGAACAAATCATATGAACGAAACTCAAAAATTTCAGTGCGATCAAACTATAAACGAGCATCCCGACCTATTCACGGATCCCAACAAGAAACTTACATTCACTTCTCGAGTTCAAGGAGAAATCCGAACACATTCAGATTCACCAATTTATTCTAAATCATACCCTTATCCCATGGCATTGAAAAGTGAAGTAGAAAAACAGATTAATGAACTCTTAAATGACGGAATTATCAGACCCTCCAGATCTCCGTATAATGCACCCGTTTGGATCGTTCCGAAAAAAATGGATGCATCCGGAAAAAAATATAGAATGGTCATCGATTACAGAAAACTGAACGCAGTAACTGTGGCCGATAGGTATCCCATTCCAGAAATTAATGAAGTTCTAGCAAATCTAGGTAAAAACAAGTACTTTACAGTTGTTGACTTAAAGAGTGGTTTCCACCAGATTCCTTTAAAGGAATGTGACGTAGAGAAAACCGCCTTTTCAGTTAACAACGGGAAATTTGAGTTTGTACGGCTCCCATTCGGATTAAAAAATGCTCCCGCAATATTCCAACGTACTTTGGACGATGTCTTGAGAGACCACATAGGGAAAATCTGCTACGTCTACATAGACGATATTGTCATCTTTTCAAAAACTGAGAAAGAACACTTCGAAAACCTCGGAAAATATTCAAAACACTAGAATCGGCAAATTTCAAAATTCAACTAGACAAGTGTGAATTTCTCAAAACAGAAGTTGAATTTCTGGGATTTTTCGTAGGAGCCGCAGGAATTAAAGCCAACCAAAATAAAATAGAAGCAATAGCCAAAATACCACCACCGAAAACCCTAAAAGACCTTAGAAGTTTTCTAGGCATGTCAGGGTATTACCGTCGCTTCATCAAGGATTATGCGAAGCTTGCCAAGCCCCTGACATCCCTTTTAAGAGGGGAGGAAGGACGCATTTCGAAAAACGCGTCCAAAAATTTAAAAATTACTTTAGATCAAAATGCTTTGGACGCATTCCAGAAATTAAAAAATTCACTCATCTCCGGCGATGTCATATTATCTCACCCTGATTTTGAAAAAGGCTTCGATCTGACAACAGATGCCTCTGATTATGCGATAGGCGCAGTACTTTCGCAAAACAGGAAACCCATTACCTTTCTTTCAAGAACGCTCAGCAAAACTGAAGAAAATTACGCTACCAATGAAAAAGAAATGCTAGCGATAATATGGGCCCTCAATTCGTTGAGAAATTACCTGTACGGTTCTGGGAAAGTAAACATTTATACGGACCACCAACCTTTGACGTATGCCCTCAGTAGCAAGAACACAAACAGCAAGATGAAAAGATGGAAGTCCATCTTAGAGGAGTATAATTACGAACTCAAGTATCAGCCAGGCAGAACAAACGTAGTTGCAGATTCACTATCTAGACCACCACAGATAAATTCGATGACAGCAACGCAACATAGCGATGAAAGTTCCTCAGATAATATGATCCCCGCAATAGAATGTCCAATTAACGTCTTTAAGAACCAACTCCATATCTTAGTTAGTAACGAAGGCAACTACAAATTCGAAATTCCATTCCCAACTTACCATAGGCACATTATTAAAAAACCTTTTTACACTAAAGACACCTTAATATCAATTTTTAAAAAATATTTTAACCCCAGCGTAATCAACGGTTTATTTACTACCGAAGCAATTATGGGGGTAATTCAAGAATTCTATCCCGAACACTTTAAAAACTTCAAAGTAAGATTTACTCAGTCACAAGTCAAAGATATCGTAAGTGAAACAGAGCAAGAAGAAATATTGATTAATGAACACCGAAGAGCTCATAGAAATGCCAACGAAAACAAAAATCAGGTAATACAAAAGTACTACTTCCCCAAAATGATGGAAAAATCCAAAAGGATAGTAAAAAATTGTCATACCTGTAAAGAACAAAAATATGATCGTCGACCCAACAAACCGCAATTTCAGCATACACCAATTCCAAAAAATCCTGGAGAGATTATTCACATTGACATCTATTCAACTGAAGGAAACCTAGTACTCACAGCAATAGATAAATTTTCCAAATACGCCTTAGGAAAAATTCTGAAATCAAAGGCAGTCGAAGACATTAAAGAACCATTGAAAGAAATAATTTTAGCATTTGGCATCCCCAAGTTTATAGTCTTAGATAATGAAAAATCACTAAATTCCGTAACGATAAACTTCCTTCTTAAAGACCAATTCGGCATACAAACCTACACTACACCCCCTTACGCTAGTACCGTCAACGGCCAAGTAGAGAGACTTCACTCTACTCTTTCCGAAATGATGAGATGTCTTAAGTCACAAACTTCACAATTCATTCCATGACTTACTCACCAAAACATTATACGAACACAATAAATCAATCCATTCTACCACTGGTAAAAGACCGATTAACATATTATTTAATAAAAACTTTAATAGTGACCCAGAAAAAATAATTTTGGAAAGACAAGAAATAATAAATCGCTTGACTGAAAAACAAAAACAGGACCTGGACTACCATAACAAAAATAGACAAGCACCCAAAACTTATTTACCAGGAGAGAACATTTTCGTTAGGATCAACAAGAGATTGGGTTCAAAATTAACCCCAAAATATAAAAAAGAAATAGTCAAAGAAGACGGAAATACAACTGTATTAACAATGTCAGGCAAAACTGTTTATAAAAGTAACATTAAAAGACAATAACCTATTTTTTCCAGATTATTGTTATCCTACGCACTGACGGAAATCCAAATCATGGATTACACGTCCTCCTACGTTGTCACCATAAATAAGGGTACAGCAAAAATTCAGCAGGGAACCTTCACTATCATTCATCCAATAGATCTGGAACAATACGCAACATCCATAGCCAACACCCACACCTTTATCCAACAAAACATCCCAAATAACCATAACCTATACCCTATCCTCAATCATGAACTCACCCAAATTAACAACATCCTAGAGAATCTAACACCCCTAACAAGAAATAAAAGAGCCATAAACACTTTAGGAACAATTTGGAAATACGTCGCAGGGTCTCCGGATCATGACGACTTTGAAATATTAACTAATAACGTTTACGAATTAAATAAAAATAACAATAAACAATTTTATGTTAATGAAGCTTTCAATAAAAGAATAAACAACTTAACCGAAATTATTAATAGAATGTCAAATTTTGTAAGAAAGAATGTTCACTTAGAAAATGAAATAGTTATTAATTTACAAAATAGAATAAGATTAGTCAAGGAAGAGTTAGTAAATATTGAAAATGGAATAGAATGGGCAAAAATTGGAATTGTAAACCCATTAATACTAAATAAAAAAGAAATCGAAGTAGCTACGAAAAAAATCGAAGAAGAAAACATTCCTTTTGTAAACCCAGAGGAGACACTTCAATTTGCCAAAGTGTCAGTTTTGTATAACAAAAATAATTATAATGAAATATTTTACATGGTTAAAGTACCATTGACAAAAAAGGAAATGTATGAAAATGTAATTTTAAGACCAGTAAAAAAGAAAACATATGTAATCAAACTTGAATTCCTAGAAATTTTAAAAAAATTAAAAAACAATTTATGCTATTAAAGAAAGATGTGAAGAATATAACGATATTATGATTTGTAAAGAAAATCAAATAATTGACATAACAAATAATACTTGTATCCCTAATATTATTAATAATAGAAACTCTTCATGTGTAACGAGCAATAATCATCACATTTCACCAATTGAAGAAATTGAGTCTGGCATGATCTTACTAAATGGTTACAATGGATCCATTTACACAGATGAAACATATCGATCTTTATCTGGAACCTTTCTCATTAAATTTCACAACAGTACCATAAAAGCTAATAATAGAACTTTCAGTAATATGGAGGCTTCTCCTCTATAAATGATACCCGCATTACTACAGCCAACTCCTTTCGAAATTGACCATATCAATCTCTTAGCGCTCGAAGCTCTAAACGAACTTCAAATCAACAACACTGAGACAATCTCAACTATCCAAAAAACCTAGAAATCGGAGGTTGGTCAATATCAACGATACTTTGCCTAATAATCATATTAATTGCGTGTCTGGGTTTGTTCTTTAAACGCACCCGAAAAGTAGCAATTTGGGAATACCAAAACCCACTCACTAGTAGCAAGTTAACCCCGAATGTACTCAGTTTACAAACTATTCGCGACCCTCAAAACCCAATAGAGCTTGAAGCTCCAGTCAAACCTCCTAGATTGAACAATATTCCATTTTTCTGAATGATTGGGGACAATCAAATTAAGAAGGGAGGAGTTAATAATTAACATATTTATTTTTAATAAAAGTTCAATCTCCTCTGTCGCAATTCAATTGCTGACACATTTCCATTTAAATTTTAATTCACGAATTTTTTTTGTTACAACATTTATTTAAAGTGCTGACGACCTATTTGCACTGAATGCAATTGGAACAGCTCACGTTGCATTTCAAGGTTGTTCGACAATTCTTAAGTTTTTATAAAGTTTAATATTAATAAACATTAATTAGTTTAATATTAAGTTTAAAAAAATAATAATAAGTAGTCAATAATAAGAAGTCCGAATAAGAAGACATAGTTTTCCGGCAAATTAAATAATTAGAAATAATAAAAGGATAAAGAAGACATAGTCTTCTCCTCTAAATAAATATAAAATTTTTTTAAAAAATTTAAATAATAAAGAATTTTATTTACTTATATATTCACGACTAATTACTTGAATTTTTGTTATGGCAACATAGCAATTTTTATTTGTGTTGCGTTAGAAACGTAAAGCCAAGCGAACGTTAGTGTGCCGCTTTTTCAAGCGAAAATGAGTGTCTGCTTTTCTTGCGCCTTAGTTTGCGTTCGAAATCGTGGTCCTGGCTGTAAGTTTTATAAGTCTGTGTTTCTCGCTTGCACAAGGAGGCGCTTTAGTTTAGTTTTGGGAGCACAAATAGAAACGCGGCAAAATTGAATTGGGTATCAAAACGAAAACATAAGAAAAATTAATAGGATCTCAGAATTAAAAAATGAATAAATATTTTACGTACACTTGTCGAAAATTGTTTTTAATAGCAAAGATTACCATTTAGTTTGCAATTGACCCATATATCTGTGGTCTCAAGTAGAAAGGCCCTAACTCAAATAATTGTAACTTTACAGAAGAAGTTAAAAACATAAAAGAAACTGTACAACTGCATTTTTATACAACTGCTTGTAAAAGCGTTATTTTTTTAACTATTGCAATAAATTATTTTGACAAGCTGTATTTGTGTGTAGTGTATAGGAATCACTGAAAAACTAAATTTCGTAAAAAATGCGAGTTAGGGCCTCTATACTTGGGACCATCGATATACTTCATATATCATATACCTCTCTCTATACACAATTATTAGTTAGTCATATAATAAATAATCATAATTTCCTTACCGCCAATAGAATCGAAATTATAATTTGCATAAATCTTACGGAAGCCTAATAATTGCATTAAAATTTAAAGGGGGTCGCGGCGACCTGTCTTGGGGGTCGCGGGCTGATCTAAATAAAATATATTGATTTTTTTTAATATTATATGTACTTATATAATTAATATGCGAAAAACGTGGTTGCAATTCTGACACGGAAATCATTTTCTAAATTTAGTTTATTCATTTTTTAATGTTCACCATATGTGAAAAAGCCTTTCGCTTTACCCAAAGCGTAGAATTATTTTGAAATAAATATTCCATTTAATACTCAGCAATCACCACTATCTTCTTGCAACTCTTTTCGAAAATAGCAACTGAGGTAGACGGTTCCACAGGTATTTTAAGAAGCTTATCCATTTATTAATTTTATTGTAATTCATTAATTAATTTTATTGAGAGCAAAAACATTAAGGGGTCGCCAGATTTTCTGAAAATCATTTTGGGGTCGCGGCTTCAAAAAGGTTGAAAACCACTGCATTAAATCATCGGAAATTGTGATATATTGACCACATTTCTCTAACATTTTTAAAGACCATCGAATATATAATAAAAATAAACACTTAAGCATTTTAATTCTAGTAAGATTTCCTTTTTTAGTTTTTATTTTTTTCATGATATTAAAAATTATTTCACCCTCAGCGTTAATGAAAGGTAATACCAGATTACCAAATCAAGAATTTGCCGCACCGCTACTCAAAACTCAACTGTTGACTCAACATCTGCTCAGTTGAAACTTAAAAGTTTCCGCCATTGGGTTTCAATCAATGTATTTTTTATCTTTAGTGTACGTTTGTACATTGGATTCACTTTTTAATATGTTTCAAAATGTGAGTTCAGCAGAAAATAAAAATTCGAAAAATTAAGCATTTTTGCGGCTAATGGTAGCAGGTATTTATTTTATTGCATTATTCTAAAGCGTTTGATCTTGCCGACCATCAAATATTGCTTGATAACCTGTTGTTATATTTTGTAAGCGCCTGTAATGAGTTAAACTAAATTATATCTTTTAATTTACTGTGAGCTCATCTGGGAGCTCCAACTTTATTAAAGCTCAGTGAGGAGCTCTTTAAGATGTTTGCCAATTAATTAATTTTAAAATAAAATACATTGTCTTATATACTAGTTATTTAATAAATCTTAAGGGTATCTTAGAATAAAAGCGAAAAGAAAAGATATATTTTATTAGTTAAAATTATTCTTTTAGTTTCCCACGGTGGACATGCGGCGTATCTACATACACCGTGTCAAATGGTTTTGCAGGTGTTGGTGTAATTGTCATTGGACTCTTTAGATGTTTAGAAGTTTTAGCAGTTTGGCATTTATGACATTTTTTTACAAATTTAGATCTGTCTTTTGACATGTTTTTCCAATAGTAATATCTTTTAATTTTTTCAATTGTTCTATAAAGTCCACAATGTCCTCCTTCTATGGGATCATCATGATACTTCAGCAGAACAAGTTTTACTATTCATGTCTTTTATGTCATCTATTGTAATGCGCGATAAAGCGTCAGCAACATAGTTATCTTTTCCCCCTAAGATATTCAACCGTAAAGTCATATTCTTCTAGGTCAAGTCTAATTCTTGTTAATTTGGAGCTAGGATTTTTCATTGAGAACAAATAAGAAAGTGGTCTGTGGTCAGTACGGACAAGAAAGTGTTTTCCATATATATATGGTCCGAAATGAGTTATTGCCCGGTGTATGGCTGTTAGCTCTTGTTCAATGGTCGATTTGTTACTTTCGCCTTTGGTAAATGCTTTTGATGCATAAGAAATGGGTAGATGTTTACCCTGGTATTCCTGAGTAAAAACTGCTCCACAAGCATGTTTACTTGCATCTGTTGTTATGCAAAATTCTCGTGTAAAATCAGGATATTGCAACAAAGTTGGGCTCATTAATGCTTTCTTTAGGTACTTAAAAGCAGTGTCACAATCTTTCGTCCATTCAAATTTCCTGGAAAATTTAGTTAGATGTCTGGAATATTCAGAGAAATTTTTGATATATCTTCGGTAATAGTTACAAGAGGCACCAAATCTCTTTGCACTATTAGCGTTTTTTTGGCGTCGGATAATTTTCAATTATTGAATATTTACTATCATCTGGTAATATTCCTTTGTCAGTGCATTTATGACCAAGATACGTTACTTCTCTCATAAAAAATGAACATTTTTCTGTATGTAATTTTAGATTGTGTTCACGGCATAAGTCAAAAACATTTTTCAAATTTGACAACATATGTTTTTCGGAACATCCCAGGACAACTAAGTCATCCATGTAAAGGAAAGCTTGATCCGGATTTAGTCCACTAAAAGCAAGTGTCATCATTCTTTGAAAGGAGTTATGAGCTATTTTTAAGCCATATGCTAATCTAGTAAATCTGTATGAACCGTTGCTTGTTGATAATGCTGTTAAACCAATTTGGCGAAATCCTGAGCAAGAAAAATATTTTGCTCTGCCTAGTTGATCCAGAATATCATCTATCCTCGGTAAAGGAAATTTATCTGCTATTAATTTCTTATTTAATTGTCTATAGTCAATGACAAGTCTCCATCTCTTTTTGTCTGAATTCGGTAATGATTTTTTCGGTACCAATAGAATTGGACTGTTATATTCTGAGTATGATGGTTCAACGATTTTATCTTGTATTAACTTTTTCACTTGTTCGTCGATCTCTTCCTTGTGAGTATGTGGTATACGGTAATTCTTTTATATATCGGTTGTGTATCTTTTACCCTTAACTTTTGTTGATAGAAATTGTTAGTTGTTATTGGTTCTGTTTCCAAACCGAAAATATCACTGTATTCTGAACAAAGGTTAGTTAATGTTTCCTTAAATTGATTTGGAATTTTTCTTTTAAAATTTTTAATATTTCTGATTTTCTATGTTTATTATGATATTTTTTATTCTTGATTATATCATAATCAGTGGCATTTTCTGTTTTTATTTGTGTGAGTTTAATGTGAATGATTTGGTTATTAGTGTTTAGGATACGAATAAATGCTTTATTGGATTTTACTAATGTGTTTGGTACAAAAACTCCTGTTTCAATTTCTTGATTAGGTATTAGAATATCCTCGTCTGAGTTAGATATTTTTATTAGACGTATAACTTCAGATCTTGCGGGTAAAATTATATCAGAATTGTTGTTAGTAATTGGTATTGTTATTGGTTGAGGTATATTTAATGGTCTAAGTACAAAGTAATCATAATCATCATTGAAATCTAAAATACAGTTATATTTTTTTTATGAAGTCCATTCCAATGATTCCATCGCATGGTATTGGGAAAAACATTGTGTATCACTTGAAAATTGTGGGGTATCAGGAAATTTTTGAACTTTAGATCAAAGAATACACTGCCTATTGATTTGATTTCACCTTGTCCTATTCCAATAAGGTTAGTTGTTTTGTTAGTGTTAATGTGTTTTAATTCAAAATGTTTTAGTTTTATTAATGAAATATCTGCTCCTATGTCTATTAGTAGTGATATGGGGCTGTTAGTATTGTTAATTTGGATATTAATGAAAAAACATAAGTTAAGGTTTAGATTGTATATTCTATTGTCTATTGTGTTGATCTTAGGGGAAGTTCGGAATTTTCCGAACCATGTTCATTTGATTCTGTTGCTCTTACGTAGTTATTGTTCCTACGGTTATTATTAAATCTTTGTCCGTTTCTGTTATTTTTGTTATTGTAATTATTATTTCTGTTATTGTAATTATTATTTATGTTATTGTTGCTATTATAGTTGGTAATAATACCACTTCGTGGGTAATTATATCTTCCACGGGGTTGTTTGTAATTTCCACGGAAATCACTATTGTTTTGTCTATTGCCGTAATAAAAAATTGCATTTTGTTGTCCAGTTGCTTCGGTGCAACTGTTGACAAACTTTGTAACAGCATCGTTCATGCTGTTGAATTGTCCTGCTTCCATAATAAGTTTAACTTTATCTATGGTGCACTTTTTAGTAAGTGCTTTTACAGCAACTTGTGTAGAATATTTGTTTGCTAGCTCGCATGATAGTCCGTCCGAAATATATGCGTTTTCTAAAGATTTAGTTAAATTTTCTATTTCACTGTAATAATTGTTAGCTGTTTTATTATTTTGTTTAGTATTCATTATTTTTGCAGTCAATACTTCGACTGATTCACCCTTAACGGAATTATTTAGTTTATTAAAGATTTGTGTAATAGTTGACTCATTACTTATTAAGTTTCTAGCGTTACCTTTTAGTTTTGTTTTTATTAGGTTTACTGCTACAGATTCGTGGGAACCTTTAATTGTGTCCACTAAAGACAAAGAGTCAATAAAAGATCGTAAGTTTTCAGATCTTCCATCAAACTCTGTAACCAGCTTTGAAGCTGTATTTAGAAATTCTACTACTGTTTGAACCATATTTGGAGTTTCTAACTGTACGGGTATTTCCTCGTGGAGTGATTCTGGTAATTTTATATCTATTCCTCTTTTTGTTGATATATAAATTAGCCTGTTTTTTAGGTCGTAAAAGAACGCTTCTGCCGCGCTTTTATGTGCTTGTGTTAGACGTGTATAATTCACGTTTAGTATTATTCTAATTTCATTTAAAATTTTCAGAAGATTTTGAATATGTTTATGTACTGTTTCTTCTTTAATCTGCCTATCGAGATTGATGCATTTGTATGCTTTGTCAAATTCCTCTTTTAATTTCCTACAACTACCAATTATATTTTGCCAATCCATATATCAAACCCTTTAAACTTTATCTAAATCATTTGCCCTACTTGCATATTTCTTTTTTAAAGCCCTTTTATGAAATATATACATTTTAATAATAATATTTATTGCAGATAGTATAACCAATATTAGCATTAGCAAACGCAAAGAATTTATTTCTGATGTATGATCAATTATTTCTAGATTTGTTATTACATTGGCATTAGGTTTTTCTAGTTTTGATTCTGTTTTACCCATTTTGTTTAGTAAGTATATATAAAGGATTTGTAGTTTATTTACTTAAATTTTTTTTCTATTAATTCTGACCATCTTACTGCTCTTATGGTTTCTTCCTCTATTCTAGGTTTAAAAATTATGTCCTCTTCAGTCGGTTTTCCTGGCATTCCTATTATTGTCCATAATTTTTGCAAACATTCTATTCTTTGTTGCATAGGTCTTTCTTTCTCCTCATAAATTGCGTTTTTCGAGTTTCTATCCATTATAAAGGACCGTACAAAACATTATATTAAGTTTAGTAAATTATATATACATATATATCTATATGAAAATTCAAAAAAAATATTTTTGCTTCGATTAGGTTGTTTTGATTTGCCATAATTGAAAGGAAAACTTGAAGAATTACAAATTATAAAACTATTACTTTTATTTAACTTTGTTTTTAAACTTAATTTTTTAACTTTGTTTCCTCAAATCTTATTTGTTTTTTAAATTAGGTTCTTTTAAACTTTGTTTTTTAAATCTTATTAGAACTATATTATGTTTTCTTTTAATTTATCTATGACACTAAATTATTAAAACTAATAATTTTAAATAATTATAATATTATATTCTTACATTACAATAATTATTTTCAGCATCATCTTCTCTCGTTGGATTTGTTGATGGTTGTTAGTTGATTTTATTGATGGTTTTTGTTGATTTTTTTTTTGCTGATTAAAGTTGATTTGTGTTTGATGTTGATATTTTATTATATTTCTTATAAATATTTTGGTTTTGAAATGTTTGGAAATGAAATGTTCATTTTATTTAAGTTAGTTTTTAAATTTTATTATATTTTTTAATTTTATTTTTGATTTTAAAATGTTCACTTAAGTTAGTTTTTAAATTTATATTTTATTATATTTTTTTTATGTTTTTATTTTATTTTGGTTCTATAATGTTCACTTAAATTTTGTTCTAAAATGTTCAATTAATTAACTTAAATTTTCAAATTGTTCACTTTTATTTTTAACTGTTTAATTTTTAACTTCTTATTTATTAATTAACTTATTTGTGTGGTTGAGTAAGATTTGTCCTTTTCACGGCTTACTAAGGATCTTTGCTTAACAATTATCACGGTTTTAATTTTTAAACTACTAGGTTTTAGTTGTTAAACTTGAAAATTTTACGTTGGGCGCCAATTAAAGTAAATTACCTTACTTTATAGTTTGAGTACTTGGTGCGACTAGTTGTTGCACACTGGCAGGATCGCCATGTAATGAATTAAACTAAATTATATCTTTTAATTTACTGTGAGCTCATCTGGGAGCTCCAACTTAATTAATTAATTTTATAATAAAATACATTGTCTTATATACTAGTTATTTAATAAATCTTAAGGGTATCTTAGAATAAGAGCGAAAAGAAAAGATATATTTTATTAGTTAAAATTATTCTTTTAGTTTCCCACGGTGGACATGCGGCGTGTGTCTCGTCAGTGATTTGTAATAATTATTATTGCTTATATTCACCTATGCATGCAAGTGTTTATGAAATAAGATATATTTAAGTGCTTTATGCCGTTGCCTTTGAACAAATGCATGGGTGTCAAGTAACCGTCACCAAAACATTCCAGCTGCAGTCTGGCAATGCAATTCGACACTGCTGTATGCACTGGTAAAACATTGGTGGTTATAGCGACAGTTAGTTCACGCTACACGCCAATGAGTTGTTACTGTTAAAAAGTTATTTTTCAAATTGAAAGCTATCACTCCTATCGTGTTTTACAAGTGTAATTTTTGTTCCCATGAAATTTTTATTCCCCTCGAAGGGAAAATTGGACGGCTTTTCCACAGTGAAAGTTTACTTTGCAAAATTTTAATTCAGCTAAGAGAAAGATAGAGAGACAAATATTTTCTTATTCTGTCTTTCTCCCAGCTGAATTAAACTTTGCAAAGTAAACTTTGACTGTGGAAAAGCCGTCTTGCACTCATGAATCTCCCGTGAAGTTTTTTCCCGCTATCAGTGCTCAGTGAATGTATATAAGGGAAGAAGATTTGTAAAGATTATAAATTAAACAAATTCAACTTTAATAGTATTGTACATTTTTGTTTTTGGTTATAAATTCATTTTTTTAATTTAAATAAAGATGTGTTTAAAATATTTTAGGTGCAGTGAATGGTTCTATACGAATGGTTACATACCAAAAAAATACATAAGTACTCTGATCAAACAGGTTTTTGTGGGGAATTTATTGATCTTGCCCTAAAAAGAAATATTTATAAACTTATGTATATACATACATATGTATGTAACTAGAAGAAAAATTTTGAAATTACATGATATTTTTATTTCAAATGCATAAATTAAGTGAAAAAAAACCAAGGGAAAGGTGAAAAAATCCCCCTGAAAAATATTATTAATTATAAGTGGAATTTATTTTCTAACGCGAACATTTTTCGCGTGAATTATTCACGATTGGAATATCAGGGAAAAAGGAAATATTTCGAGGGAAAAAATATTCACGATATGGGTGAATATGTTCTGGTTAATATATGAATGTACATAGATGGAAGTTTCTTTGGTGCTGCGTATTATGAAGTGCTTCAGGTAACTGTACTAGCTCTACTAATATTTCCAATGTGTTCTATAAATGATAATAGAAATCTTAATTAATTTGGAAAAATTATGTTTGCGGATGATGTGTGCCTTTTTTATCCACTTAAGGCGGTATTGCCAAAAGCTGGAAAAAAAATCTAAGTCTGCTTTTTATAACGCAAGAAAAAGCGCGCTTAAATCCTTTTATATTTAATCCATGTAAGACAAAACTAATTCCTTTTAGACCGAACCCAATTCGTTCAAATAACATTACGGTGAAAATTTACGGTACACCTTTAGATGAAATATATTCAGTCAGGTATCTTGAAATCATACTACAAGTATGCCCTAAAGTAATTTGCATAATATATACTATAATAATATGATTGCTGAAGGAAATGGGATTTTATATATCGTCATATAAATTCATAAAAGCCCTAAGTTACATTGAAAAAATTTTGGAGGACCAACAAAAACATTAATATGAAAATTTAAGCAACATTTTTCAAAATTTTTTTTTATATTAAGCTTATTTCTTACTGACGAATTAGTACAATTTTAATAAATAAAATTTTCCAGGGACATGCAAATTGATATAGTAGATCGAAATCTACCAAGAAGTCGTTTTTGAATTTTTTGTAACTTAGGGCTTTATTGAAAAAAAACTAAGTATAAATGCTAAATTGATGATATATTGGTCCCTAATACAATCGCATCTACTTTACATGCTTACAATACAAATAGTCTCAATAGAAGCTTCTTCAACGTATGTAAAATACAGCTATGAAAATAGTATATAACTCATCAACATTATATCCTACAATTATGTTATATAGGAATATTTGTAAAACAATTTTAGTAGTTTATGGGGTTCAAATACGTCTTCAAGTCTTCATGTAATGTCGACCACCGAAACAAATGTTTTATGCATAATCAATCATATTTTCCAAGATGTACGACGATCGTTGTTGTTATTTAATTCTTAAATCAGCTCTTAGATTTTGGACTCGATTGGTTAAGTGGTTTAAAATTTTTTCGACTAATTCATTTTCGAAAATTATAGTAATCTACCGAACTGCATCTAACTGAGCTCAGTGCCCTTAAAGTTTGTCAAATTTTGATCCAATCTGTTAGCCATTATTAAGTTGCGAGATGTTTACATACATATATACAAACATGCACTGTTATTAAATTCTTTCTTGGTACTCGCAATTTATTTTTTTTTTAGAGAGAAACAATTTGTTTTGGACGCTGTTTAAGGTGCTCAGTTAGAATGTTGGGAATCAAAACGAAATACTACTTGTTAATTTGCTAACCTAAATTTATTCAATAATTTCCCTAGAAAAGTGGAAACATAATACTATTGGTATTACTGATCCTGTTGCAGGAGTGCCAAACATGACGATTTTACGTCATTACGATTTTTTATAGCGAATTTCATAAAATAACGTTTGACGATTTTTGTTAGTATCCTCCCTTATATTTTTAAGATTTTTTGGCTTCGCTATATTTTGCTCAACATAACCTCTACGTATGGGAAAATGTCAATTTCAATGGAAAATGCTCAAAAAATATATTTTTGTTGTGCGGCGAATATCGATGATATTGATACTGCTAAAGAAATATTTAAAAATTTGAATGACATTAACGAGCTTTACTCCTGTTTTTAAAAATATGTGCTTAATTTTATGAATAAATTATGAAACAGGACAAGTCTGCAACTTCAGGAACAATCGCTTGGTGGCCCATAACAAAATCAACGGCACACTGTGGCTGAAAATCGTTTTTCATTGGCCAAAACTCAAATTTTTTTTTGTCACCGATTTTTAAAATTTTTACGCCCTTTTGCAGCTAATATATCCAGATTAAGGTAGCCAAAAAATTAGGTTAAACTATTGATAATTGTGAGCGTGGCATGCTGTCAAACTCAACGGTTTTTTTAATTTCAGAAAAAGGTGTTTTTCTTTTGTTTTTTATCAAAAATAAATGATTACTACTCGCAAGCTATCATCGATAATGGCCTGCGGTCTTTTTTATAATGTTGGTAGGATTATAGTCTTTAGTTTTTGTAAGTGGTCAGAGCTCTAGCGTTTAATATTAAGGGCGTTACGGAATATTTATGAAACTACTATATTTTTCTCAAATTTAAACTTTAGTAGAATAGAACTTCTAGGGAACAAGAAATGTATACCACCCGGAGAAAGGTGAAAGTGTCCTCTTTACCGCTATATATACTTTTGCACCCGTGACGAGCCGCGTGTAGAACACTTTTTTCATTTTAATGAAATTACTCCAAAGTACTCGTATACAATGGTGTATATAATTTTCACTTTTTTGCCTAAAAGTTTATGTTTTTTACTTTAGACTACGTAAAACTAAAAAAATTAAATATAATACCTGCGAAAGGGTTTAATGGCTTTGTTTTGATCAGCCAAAAATTGGTAATAAAATTATCACAATAGGTTCTACAGCAAACATATGATATCTTTCTAAATTTACCTGTTATAAAATGTTAGGGTCAACCAAAGTCATAAAAAATTTTATAACAATAATCCGGACATTAAACCACTAAAGAAAAAACAACCCAACAACAACAACAAATATTGGCGAGATACTAATCAGTTTTACCTGATATTAAGGTCTGGACAACATGTGCTGTTTTGTTAAATTTAAGCACTACCTGCTATGAAATTAAAGATCAATGTGTGAATAACAAGTATCTAGATGTAGGAAATACCATGTAGGAAATGCGTTAAAGAAATATGGGAACACAAAGTTAATTCTTTTTTGTAAATGGGGATGTGATGGTTCTTCGGGACAAAAACAATACAAACAAGTTGTATGTGAAAATATTTCAGACTCAGATATGTTCATGGTATCATTTGTACCATTGCGATTGAAAAAGATTTTGGAAGATTCAGAGCCTTCGACTAGTACAACGCAAACAATGGATATTTGGAAAAATGAGACACCATCTTCTACGAAATACTGCAGGCCAATCAAATTTGAATTCAAAAAAGAAACTCATGATGCCATTAACAAAGAAGTTATTGATATCAAGGCCCAAATTGCAACACTACAGCCATTACAATTACAGTTAGATGGGCAGCAAATTGAAGTAAGCTACCAATTAGTGCTGACAATGAAAGGTGGAAAAGTAGGTCAGGCTTTGACTAACACGAAAGCTGCATCCAGCTGCATTATATGCCAAGCAACATCAACCAAATTAAACCAAATACCGACAAAATCATTAGATAATACCGATGCATATGAATTTGGATTATCAGCACTACATGCAAGAATACGACTTATGGAACACATACTAAAAATCAGGATTAATTTGATTTCGGGTCTTCAGGATCAATAAGAAACAACGAAACCAACAAAGAGTTAAGAAGTGCAAAAAAGAAACATGTTCAAGATGAATATCGCAAATTTGGATTGATAATAGATCAGCCAAAACAAGGGTCAGGCAATACAAATGATGGCAATACCGCAAGAAGATTCTTTTCAGATCCAGAAACAGTATCTGAAATAACAGGAGTGGATTTAAACCATTTTTTCAGATTTAAAATAATCCTAGAAGTACTTGCGTGCAATGAAGAAACTGACTCTAGATAATTTGGAGATTATGCTAAGGAAACTGCAAAAATATATACAACCAACTACCCATGGAGAAATATGTCTGCAACAGTTCACAAAATCCTTTATCATGGAGAAGATGTCATTAAATATCATTTGGTGCCACTTGGAGATCTATCAGAGGAGGCTCAGGAAAAAAGGAACAAGGATTACAATACTAGAAAAATTTCACGAATGATAAAATCAATAAATAAACAGAACCTACCATTGTTGCAAATGCTATTAAAATTTATTGCAGTTTTTATTTTTAAAATGTTTTTAAAATTATCAAATTTGACAGCAAAAAATAATAAATTTTTCTGTAGTAATAGCAATATTTTTAGATAATATTATTAACGTTTTTTTTTAAGTGTAACTATTCTTTGAGTGTAAACAAATTTGCAAATTTTTCAGCAAAAAATTTTTAATTTTTCTGTAATAGCAAAATCTCCAGTTGATTTTACTATTTTTTTCAGTGTACAATTTTTTTAAGTGTAACATAAAAAAAATTCCATTATTACAAAAATTATTTATAATTATTATTAATTTCCAAATATTCAATTTTTTTAATAAATAAAAAAATAATAATTCCATATTTCACTCTAAAAGTTAAAAAAATTCAAAAGTTCAACTTTGACCTAGAATTCCTTAAAAAGTCCTCAATCAATTTTAATAAAATTTAAACTGAGTCAAGCTGAACTAAATATCTATCCAATAAAAAAAAAATTACTTCAATATTTTGATCGGTTCAAAAGTTACAGAGTTTTGGCCAATGAAAAACGATTTTCAGCCACTGTGCGGCAGTAACTTCAAATACTCTATTAATATTTTTTGATTTTCTTTCGTTTGCATTTTTCGTATGAAAAATTTATGTGATTTCATGAAAACACGGTAACATTGTTGAGAGAATGAGAGTCTAAAAATGAGAGTATAAGAAAAAACGCTGTAAAAATAAAATAGATTCTATTTCATGACCACATTCTCTGGCAGAATTTTATGTCAAACTGTATGGAAAATATTGTTTAGCCTGAAGTTGCAGTTTGTTCTCTTTAATCATTAATCTAAACAAAATTGAAGGAATTCAAATTACAATTTGCTCTATGAAATGACGAAACTTTTCTAAAATGTTTTAATAACTTTTTTAGTAGATGATTGTGTAACGAATATGTACGCCTCTAAATCAAGTTGATTTCCACAACCGAAATTTTTTTTAAATAAAGAAGTTTATATTGGCGTGTATGTAAAAGAAACGTTAAGAGAATATAAAATTGATGTTGAAACTTTCAATCAATTTATTGATATTGATTTTGAAACAAAAAAAACTCCGAAATTCTTTCTTTATTAAAAGGTTTTCCTTATCTGGTTTCAAAAGAAAAATATCAAGATATTGAGCATGAAATAAGAGTACTAAGATTTTTGGATTTTGGAGACAGCACATTATATATTTGCCAAACTCTTCAGCTAATGTTGAAAGAATATTTAGCAAAATTAATCTTAATAAAACCAAGATAAGATAATCTTTGCTAACAGGAACCCTTGAGGGGATTCTCTTTTTTAAGATTATTTAAAAAATAGTTCCTCTGAATGTTACAGTGCTATCATTACAAAAAATATTAAAAAAATATAACTATGATGTGTATCTACATATAGTATTTTTATTTTGTAATTTGAATCAATATCATATGTCCTTCCTTCGTAATTTATATGTAAATATGTATGCTTGTACGCGTATAAAATCGAAACAATCAAAAAATTAATTCAAATCTAGACATGAATTGCAAGTTTATGAAAAACTGTATAATAGTATATTCTATGAATTTCTATTTAAATTAAAATGTAAAACATATCACATAAAAAATAACGATTATTTTGGAAAGTATATGACCTGTTTTGAACTGAATAAAATATTTAAAGTTTTTGTTGTTTTTAATAAATCTGTTGAATTTTTCATTTTAAATAAAAGATTGTTGTATAAAATAGAAGCTTTTTGAATGACGATTTTTTCGACTTTTATTTTAAATAATGACGATTTTATATAAAAAATTCTACGATTTTAATGAAAATATACTCGCAGCCCTGCCTGTGTGCTGAAAACTTTTTTCTTAGTAACTAGAGAAAAAGCGTTACAGAAGCATTTGTTCTTGCTTGTGAATCCGAGTGTTATTTGAGCCGTTTTTCGATTTCGTTGATTGAATTGTATCAAAAAAAACAAAATCTCGTACATTTGTGTACTACAATTCAATAAATGTATCACTTAATGTTATCATTTGTTATTCACGAAAACATTACATTTTTTTTAAATATATGGCTTCATTTAATTTGGTAATATATTTTACACTCAATTACCCTTGCAATCAGAAGATTTTACTTCCCCTAAAAGAAAACACGCAAAACTTTACAAATTGCTTAAAATTAAGTGATATTTTATGAACTGTCAGTAAGTCAGGCGATAATCAATTTTATATTTATGTGGATGTAAACAACTTTGCAACAGTCATCCCTTAACGTTTAAACAGCGTAAATACATGCTACATACACAAGCATCTGTGTAGATGTGTATGTATGTGGGCCTAAATGAATTTAACACACCCGTAATAGATGCAAACAACTAGTAGGTATTATGTATGTTAACAGTTACATGCAAGGTACGAGTATATTTGGGGTAGCAGAAGATAACTTTTTTGTTTTAACATGGTACTTAGTGTTATAGCACTTTAAAGAAGTGGAAACTTTTAAACAAATGTCAAGGGTGAATTATATGGCCAACACCAGAGACAATAAATCTGCAAACAGAGTAGAGGCAGGAGCTAAAAATGTCTTAATTATAATCCCAGAACAATAATTTACAAATTAATTTAGTATTGTTAAATAATACACAAACATATTTATGTATGTATGTAAGTATATTTGTGTACATTAGAACGATTCGCCTTAAATGAAAATACAAAGCGAGTTTTTGTTATTCCGCTCAAATTAAAGATCAGTCTGCTTTGTGATGATTCGCAAAACATTTGGGGGTCTAGGGATGAGTATTTGTGAGCTGACGCGTGTCTGAAAATTGTATATTTTTAAAGTTTTTCGACTAAAATCAAATATACTTACATAAATATTTAATTCGGCACGGTTCAAGAGCACAATATCCAAGATATTTCGCAAAACATTGTAAAACAAATCAAGCTATGATTTGAGGCGGTAAAACACTTTTATCCATTTTCATATAAAATGAGGGGAAGTTACTTCTAGAATATTTGTTGTTTAGAGTTTGATTTTAATTTAAAAGAAAGACAATATTCCATTATTGGTAAAATTTTAAGTAAATCTGAAACAAGTTTTGAATTATCGAAAAAATGAAAAAAAAAATTTTAATTTCCTAAAAAACAAACCTCTTTTAAAAAAGTATCTTCATTATTTTTAATTTATACGCAAAAACTTTGTTAACACATTCATTCTTTGATCACATAACGCGAAAGGCAAGCCATTAACAATATGTACATATGTATGTGTAGCGCCAGTTATTTTGTGTTTTGGACATCTACCCTACATTCACGAGTGGCCGAAAATCGTAAATTTCAAAAATAATATTTATATTTATTCGTAATTGTTGAACTGTTGAAGGTACTTATACATATGTATGTATATTGAAATGAATATTTATGGCTTGAGTTCAAATCTGAGTTTACCCATTTTTTCTTAATTTAAGAAATTATTTTTTGGATAAATTCATTATTTTATTAAGAGAGTACTTTTTGTTTGAAACAAATTATTCATCAGACTAGCAGAACAGATCAGTACTGATTTCGAGGTCGCTACACTATCTCATCTCATTGGAATATCAACTATTTAACCGTATTATTTAACGAATTAGAATACGAAAAAGGTAACTAAATTTTAGTAAAATTATTTCTTAAATTAAGCATGGTACTCTTTTCATCATTTCTTGCGAACCGCTGTCAAAAGTCCATATAAAAAAAATTCATGCGAAATAATTGCAAAATAATATGGCCGAAGTTGTATGTTTCTGTCAACATATATTTCAATTGCGAAATAATGTAAGCACCACTTATTTCGTGCGGAATTGCAAACAATAGCTGATCAGATATTTCTGGGCGTTGTGGTTTTAATTTTAGATTTGCTGCCCAGAAATAATTAAAATAATGGAAAATAATGTAAATATAATATAAAATGAAGGTGAGTGCTATTTGCAGAACGTGTGTCTTCAATGAGCTCTTCCGCAGCAGCTGCCTTTTGCCATAATTGATACGTTGCATTACCAGCTTCTAAAATGATTTTGTTGTCCATTTGTTTTAATTTTTTATTAAAATAAACACATTTTATTGTTTTTATAAGGGCCAGTTTATGACTTCGTATTTAAATGGTATTTATATTTAAGTTCTATTTAAATACGAAATTAAGTTTTGCAGTACAAACTTAAATGAAACTTAAATAATATTTAAATGACCAACCATGCTGATTTAAGTTCTATTTAAGTTGTGCACACAAACATATGGTTTTACCACCTTGTTGTTGTTTCGCGCAACAAAGTAAACAAAAAATTTGCGGCCATTGAAAAATCAACATCTTTTGGGGTGCAATTTGGACTTCTATTATTAATATTATTCTATTATATCTTCTTTCTTAATTGTTTTACACTTTTAAAACATTGCAGCAACCTATTAATGTTGTTATTTTCAGCCTGAAAAAGAATTCACATTAGAAATTTTTCTTTAATTTTGTTCAACAGCTATTTCTCCAAAAAAATAGAGAGAATTTCGTGATGCTGCCACATTTTGATCGTAATTAAATACAAACAATTATTTAACACTGAAAAACTGAAACTAATTAAATGCAACTTAAATTTAAAATAAAAAATTAACTAACTGCGTATTTAAATATGAAGTCATAAACTGGCCATAAGAAAAACAATGTTGCTCATTTAAAGACAATAAAACCGATAAATTTGTTATAAATCGTGGTATTGTCGCCACTGATCAGTTGTCAACATTTTCAAACGAAATAGTCAATGTTGCTAAAAATTTTTCGCAAATTTGAACGGAGTACTAAGCTTTAGACAGTCGTGACAATACCAAGATTTAGAAAAAAATTATCGGTTTTACATTCTTGAAGTACGCAAAGTATGTTTAGACGGCTCATGTCTTATTGACATAATTCTTACTTTTTCTTCTTTGAACTTTCATTGTTGTGTAAACGCAGACAAACAGAGAACATGTAATTTATGCGACTTATCCCAAATACTATATCTTTTTTACAGACGATATGAAAACCTCTTCTCTGTATTGCTAAATTTAATTTTATCATTTTTATTTTTATTATATTTACACTATTTTCCATTATTTTAATTACTTGTGCGCAGACGCAAAACCACAATGCGAATTGAAATCTGGGCAGTACTGGGATTCACTATGCTTTTTAAACCACAATAGTTTCGTTTAAAAATGTTAACCACAAAAATAATAGTTTTGCTATTCACTAACACTTTAAACGCTATATGTTGGCGTTTAAAGACATCTCTTTCATTCAGCTGTTATTTCTAACTAAACAAATTGTTGTTTAATAACACCAGCATTTTTTGTGCGGTTTAATTCGTTTAGAAAAGTGTTTATTTATTGTTTTGCCTACATACATACATATGTACATATAAAATTTCAGCCAGCTACTCAGCAGACGCGCGGCTTCTTTTAGTAGCACATAATAAATTAATAAAATAACAAATATAATAAACATTTACTTACTTTGGACAAAACTATTTAAAAATTCAAAGTCAAATGGCACTTTGTGTAGTTTTTGTTTAATTTTTTTATATTATTTTCTTCTACTTTGACGTTTCGCCACACAGAGTTGCCACATAATATCGATTTGAATACAGTAAAATATAACACTATTTACCGGGGTTAAAAATAAGTTTGTGAATAACATTGCAGCTGTTGTTAATAATTCTGTTCGAAATAAAGCCGAAAGTCTATAACACGCGTTGTATGCATTGTCGCATTTATGCTTTTCATACTTTCTACACGTTCTACTATTATCTAAATTCAAGTTACATGCAACGCTTTTTATGCGCCAAGTTTTTTGTTTTGAGTAGTGTAAATATTTTTATCAAATGCAAATAACTTTTGCAAAATGGACAGTTTAAAGAATTTATTAAGTTTGTGCACATAATATTTTGTGCCATTGAACCCTACAAAACGCTTTTATTGGTCGCGTTTATAAGACGTAAAGCTTCATATACGTTTTAGCTTATCAAATTTCAAGTAAATTTTCCTGGCCATTTGCATAAAGAGGTTGATCAAAAGTAATTATACATAATTCATGGTTATAACGTTTAGCATTTTCTAAAGCACAAAGTAAAGTTGTGTACATATATTATATTGTAATTACTTGCTGGTTGATGAACCAATGACAAAAATGTAATTTTTGACATAGAAAAATCTATAATATTACTTGTCACACATTCAATGTAACCATTCCAACCAGGTAGAGAAAAATTTTTGTATTTGCCATAGAACCATGTATTTTGCATCAGCAGCGACTAAATCATACACAAAATTAATACGTTCAAGAACAGCCTTTGAAACATCATCAGAACGATCTGTAGCTAATTTCAACAGGGATTCTGTAGTCACGTCATACATTTTTTCTAAGATGCTGGGGGCTAATTCTGGCAGTCGTGATCGAAATAACATTCGAATAGAATTAATTTTGTTAGCGAACAATTTTCTGGTGATGTTAGTCGATATGTACTAAACGAATCGATTTGGTTTCCTTAGTGTTGCACAAAAAGCTCATATAAAAACACTTTACAGCACTAAAAAATAAAAAATGTAAACAAAAAACATTGTTTGTGTTGAAAAATTTTAAAATCTTTTAAGTTGTGTTAAAAAATTTTAAGGCAATCAAATAAAATGAACGCTGTATTCTTTTTTTATTCGTCATCTTCCGATTCTGACGAGAATGCAAATCTCAATGTTATTCGGGAAAAAATACGAGGCAGAAGCGATCCCTTAAGTTTGCCAACTAATGTGTAAGTTTAACGTGTAGAATTAATCTTCAAAAACTTTTGTTTGTTGAGGGTTTTTTAGCTGGTCTATATACATACATGCATGCATTTCATTGGTGCTAAAGCCAAATCATCAGTAGAAATTAAACTATATTTTTAAAATGTTTCAAACCTCTTATCTTATACAAAAACTTTTAAAAACCCAATGAGAATTTTC
Source organism: Gymnocheta viridis (assembly GCA_956483585.1). Taxonomy (NCBI): domain Eukaryota; kingdom Metazoa; phylum Arthropoda; class Insecta; order Diptera; family Tachinidae; genus Gymnocheta; species Gymnocheta viridis. Next base: position 40,728,044 of record OY101444.1, read on the forward strand.
TTAAAATTACAAAAGTATAAATAAGCATAATAGGCTTTGAAACTTATTCAAAAATCCCAACAAACAAATTATATTCGATATGAATCTATTTTATTTTCTTTACAACCTTTATACAATTAGACGCCCTTTGGGTGACAATGAAAGTATTTAATAAGGCAAAACGGAAAATAAAATCTTGATTAAGTATTTTTAAATTTTGTTATTCGAGATTGCCTCGATATCTTTTTTCAAAGAATAAAGTAATAGGTTCACAAATATTATTAATTTTTTATTCTTAAATTTTCATAAATTTGTTAACTTACATTTTCTTTTATATTTTTCTTATTATTAAAAAAGTTAATTCGAATGCTATTGCGCTTACGAGTAAAAACTCGCAAGGTTGCATTCGAATGATCACTCGCTATCGTGCCATCATTAGAAACTTCGATGCATTTTACTCGATAAAGCTTAGTACTCTGCTTGAATTTGCGAAAAATGATGAGCAACATTGATTATTTCGTTTGAAAATTTTGACAACTGATCACTGGTGACAATACCACAATTTACAACACATTTATCGGTTTTATTGCCTTGAAGTAAGCACCATTGTTTTTCTTATGTAAACAAAAACCATATGTTTATATTTGAAGTGATTAATTAAAAAAAAATAGGAAAATGGACAACAAAATAATATTAGGAGCTTGCGCTGCAACGTGTCAATTAATGCAAATTGCAGCATCTATGGAGGAGCTCTTTGAAGACACACGCTCTGCAAAAAGTCCCTACCTTCAGGATAGAAATGATAAAGGAAGGTTTGCTTCAGATGTAAGTGTAATTTCCTAATTTATTCAGCTGTTGTTTGAAATTCCGTACGAAATAAGTGGTGCTTACATTATTTCGCAGTTGGAAAATATGTTGCCAGAAACATTATGTGGTTGAAAAAAATAATGCTGCCAGAAACATTTCGTATGTTTCCACAAGTTGATCAGAGTACAACTTCGGCCATCTTATTTTGCAATTATTTCGCATGAATTTTTTTATATGGACTTTTGTCAGCAGTTCGCACGAAATGATGAACAGTGTACCCTGCTTATGGCGCCAAGGGATTGGGGAAGCCCAGTTTGTTGAAAAAACGAATTAGAAATTGTTACCCAGTCTACCATGTTAGGATTTGCCAAATATACTTCCCGTAAATTGTCAAAGATGATTTCACATGTTTCGTAAACAAGTTCCCTTGCTGTAGAAAACGTATTTTGTATGCCCTTGGAAGCTGCAAGCGTAAGCCAGGTATCTACAATGTTGACAAATGTATGTGTATTAATATATATACATATATATGCGGATACACAAACATATGTATGAATATAAATATATGTATATACAAGTTTAGATAAAGGATATACATATAGCATCAACAATGTGATGGATGGCTAGACGTTGTTCCGGATCAATCGGTTTTCTTCTCAAAAACTTTTCTAATTTCGGTTTCAGTAAGGTCAGCAACATATTATATTTGGAGACATTCATTCGTGTGGCCTTAAAAAAGTGTTCCTCGTCCTTGTCTTTAATTTGTTCTACACAGATTTTAAAAAATCCGAGGGAATCTCTGGACAAGTTAACTGGTCTTACCCACCATCTTCGGCAGCTTACCGCTTCAGAGTCTTCACACGCCTTTTATATAGAAAACACACTCTCGACAAAATTAACAATATTTTTTACCGCGGATAATGTATTTGCTGTAGTCATTTTAATTTTCCACAAAAAATATAAAATAAAGATTAAATTTATAACTTTTTACAAACATGATATGTAAAAACATTGAATGACAGTTCGTGAAGCTGCAGCCGTCGTTTCTATTATAGGCTTGTTTTCTCTGAGAGTCGTTTTTGCTTGAAGTTGTGGACGTGTTCTGTTTAATCATTAAAACAGCTGATTGCCGCAGCGGCCGTATTTCGCTTACATTGGTCTTCCACTATTATATAATTCTAATTTGTTTCATTTCCATGGAGAGGTGTACCCTGGCCGAAAAATTAAAAGTTAAACCACAGTTTTTTCTTTCTTGTTTTATTAAAAAGAAATTAATTAATAAAAACTCAAGGCTGTCCTTAGTTGCGATGGCGAGACAATGCGCTATGAAGTTCAAGTTCTCGTTTTGGTCAGTTTTATTTCTAAGGGCATCTTCTCATTACAATTTAGATTTCTAAGAGTAATTGTGCAATTGCACTCTTAACGCAAAACTTTTGCTACAACAACAATGCAAAAGAGGAAATAAATAAAAAATAACGTTATAATTTTGCTTCCAATGATATTCTATTAAAAAAATAATTAATTTTATACTAATTTTCAAAAGCATATACTGAAACCTGAATATCGATCGCTATGGATAAAAAACATAAAACCAACAAAGAAAATCAAGATTTTGTACTCGATCTTCTCATATGCGAACCAAACTTGGTAGGGCAGTTAAGGCTATTACACTATTCCCCGGTTCATACACTTCAACTTTTGCTGCTCAACTCGTAATTCAGCTGCAAGAAAGTCGGAGAAGGAACTATAAAAATCTCTTTTTTTTCTTACAGCTGAATTACGAGTTGAGCAGCAAAAGTTCAAGTGTGTGAACCGGGGCTATCATTTTATAAAAAAAGAGTATCGCCAGTGGTTCCCAAACTATGATACGTGTAATGTAGGAAAAATATAAAAATTGATTGAAGCTAGATTTTAAAATATATATTTTTAATTAATATTTATTTCATTTCAATATATATTTTTTATTTAATGATGTAGTCTCCAATTCTCTATGTGGTATTTTTTGATTAGATTTTAATGACACATAATTTACCACTTGAAAATTATATAAAATATTTGTAATATATATTTTCAATCCATTAAACCGATGATAAAGAAACTGTTTTTAATTTTTATTGAATTTTTCTGACAAGAACTTTAACAGTTCACTAAATTTTAGATATAATACTCATATAATTGGCGAGGAATGGTTATCATCAAGTCCCCCGCTTCCAGTTTTTCTATGCCACCAATGAACCTTTCCCGTGGGTGGTGGCAAAATATGCCATTCACCAAAAATTTTCTTCATGATGACATCGACTTACAAATTTATTTTAATTTTTCGTAGGAAAAGTATGTTTTATTATGAGTATAGCAGTCAGATATAACATGTTTTCCTTGAACACTATAACCGAGTAATATATTAAGCAGTTTGTTCTTTAATGTAAACACAATTTAAATCATACTTTTACCACAGGGTAACCAGAGATGAACCTTTGAGGTTATGTTTTGGAGCAAATCAGTTATTTTACACACGGTTTTTTCGTGGAAGAGAGATAGCAATATCCAATATCATGTAAGAATAAGGGAAAATAAATAAAACAAAATTAAAGCGATTTGCAAGTAACTAAATCACAAAGGAGAAAAATGTAACAAATTATAAAAATTTTTACAATTTAATATATAAAATAATTATAAATAAATATAAAACAGAGGAATTATTAATTTGTAATTGAAATGCGTGCAGTGAGAAATGTGTCGTGCAAGTGCTACTGGTTGTTTAGTGTAATTAATATTAAAAGCCTAGATGAAATATTTTAAGCCAAGAAAAATATGTGACATGAACAATTTTAATTTTCCTGTGAATAAAATAATAATTTATCTGTTACTAAAACAAAGTTTTTAAGAAATTAGAATTAAAAATTTCTTGCGGCAGAAAATGTATCAAAACAAAACGAGAAAAATCTTTGTTTAGTTTTTTTTCGTGCGACAGAGTCAGCAAAACAACAACAATAGCATGCCATTTCGTGTCACCTCTGGTCTTCTTTGTGCTTTTACTTCACTTAAAAGGTTCGTTTATAACTTAGAAATCTCTAAGACTACCATGTAGAGATTTGGAGGCTTCATATTCATGTAAAGCACAGTGTACATAAATAAATCTGTGTGTTTTTATTTTGGGTTTAGCAATTAAAATAACCTGAATAAGCAAACGTTTAAGAAAAGGTTTAAATGTAGCAATATGTACATCTTTATCTTCTTCGAGTTCTTATAAGGTTCCCTTAAGGCTACAACTTTCAAGGGTTTTTTTAACTGAAAAAACAAGTCCTTTAAAAACATAAGGAAATATAAAATCAATTATACAGCTTGACTGTAGATTAATGAATATATAATGGGGTTTCCGCCAAGAAAACATAATACAATTTGTCACACAGTATCATGTTAGATCTGTTTTAAATATAATTTTTTAATTTTTGCTACCAAGACTTAACTGGGTCTGATGCGGGGGTTCGGGCTCAATTACTGGTTGCTTTCATATAAAATGTGTACTTTTAATAAATTTAAGAGTACTGAGTACAAATACACAGGTTCAAAAATGTTTTTAGAGTTCTCTTCATTCGCTTGCGAAATATCGCATTAGTTTAAAAATAAAAATATTTTATACAAATTTCTAAGCACACTACAACAGTTGCGGGTGCATTTGATGGTCCAGTCAATGATTGGAACGAAATATCATTCAATTAATTATTGACTTCCGTTTCCTTAGTAATTGTTATCAGGCTGAGTTCCCCTATCGCCTTCACATACAGGTAGAACAGAAAATTGCTTTGAGCATTTTGCTTTAAAAAATTTCTTGCTGTATAATAAGAGCTATTATGCTGAACGGTATTATACAGGTATGATACCGGTAGTGAAAGAAACCGGTGTTTTTCAAAAAAAAAATAATTTCGGTATTCAATAAGTAATAATAATCACAGTATTGGCTGTTAATCTGGTTTTTAATATAAAAGAATTAATTAAGCTTTCCCACTTTCAGCATTTGTCCTCTTCCTTTCCCAAAGAAAGTAACACATCAAAAAAAGAAAGATAAAGGTGTTGGAATCAAACTACATTAACGTGGAGAAAGTGAAAGAACAAAACCGTTAAAGATAAAACAAATCCCGTTTGAAGGAAGAATAAAGATGAAAAAAGTCATTATCAAACCAGCCCTAAAGATGCAAGCAAAGCTTGGGAAAGACGTTAAAAAAGTCTTCCCCGGTCGATCCAGAGAAAGGAGCTCATATTGTTGACATTCTTTATAAAAAAATATGACACACGTAGTTCATCATATTTTGTACAATAGACTGAATCGGCTATAGAAGAAAAAAGAGAGAACACTGAAGATGGCACATAGCCGAAACCGGTCTGTTTATCAACCAAATTTGACGTGGGATGACGGAAATTCATTCCAAATTAAAAAAAAACAATTTATTAAGGATACTTTTTTGGAAGTACGATGACAAATTCGCATTTATTTTGGAAAGCAGTGCTGAGGTAGCAAAATCATTTTCCGCCAATTTTGAAACTATTCATAAATCTTTATGTTGCAATATTTACAACGAAAAATGTATGACAAGTAATTGCAGAAATTGTGTAAAGACTGTGAAAAATGGTTTAGGAGTTCTACTAAAATATTTTTCATTAATAGATAAAAATATTAAATGAACAGCTTGGCGCCAATTGGCAGGCCGAAATGCGTTGATGCATCTCTCTGTATATGATTTCTTGTACGAATAAGACACACAGTTGCCTTTTTTAAAACACCACTTTTTTGTTAAAACTTCCCAGGAAAATTATTTTAAAACTAAAAAACAATAAGGCCGAAGATCTAGTCCTTCAAATTAATTTCGGAGAGAATTACAGATTAATCTGTCAAAATGAAGTAGAGAATGCACACTTCAGCTACATTTTCAACTGACGGAGTAAAATCCTATGGAATATTATTGAAATTATTTTTCAACTTCTCACGGTGAACGAACTGTTGATTGGGTAGGAGTAACCATAAAACGAAAACTTTGGCAGATGGCAAAAACGAAAAATCTAATTTTACAAAATGCATTTTCGTTTTATCAATGCACAAAAAATAACACCTTTGGAGTTAATATAACTTACATATCCTCAGAGAAAGTCGACTTCAGTTTGCTAACTGAAAAGGGTAAGGAGTTATCGAAAATACATGACATACATACATCAAATTAAATTTTTTCCAAGCAGCGAAGATATGCAAATAAAAGCGGCTGAAACTGCATGTTGGAAGAGGAAATCGCCTCGCTATGGTTTTCGCGGGATTTTGAATAAAGAAGCCAATAGTTTAAATAACAATTCAAGTTTATTTATTCCAATGTTTCTTATATTAAAATTCTTTTTGGTATGAAAACCACAATTCTTCTTTTTCTATAAAGTACAGGTTATTACAGCGTAAGCCAAGAGTAGATACAGACTGATATATTAAATAAAAATGGAGTTTCAGAAAGTGTAAAAAGGCGCTTACTCCGAAAGTATAGAAATTAATAAATTATAATATTACATATACGTGAAGTAAACAATCATAAATTTAGCAGTTTTTTCCAGTGTCGTCAACATTCCCCCCCCCCCACAGTATGGAAAGAAGATTCTTCGTCGGCATACTCTTGTTCATGGGAAGACACGTCCAAAACTGCAAGTTTGGTCACAGGCCTCTCTAATATTCCATTTGCTGGAAGCACTGTTGCGCTTCTTACTTGACCGTCCTTTGCCAATCTCGCCTCCAAGACTTTTCCGCGCAGCCAAACATTACGTGCAGACGAAGGGTCAACAATGATTACCAAGTCCCCCTGACTTAAAGGCTTTTGCCGAGTATGCCACTTAGTTCTACACGTTAACGATGGTAGATATTCACTTAGCCATTTTTTCCAAAATATATTAGCATATTGTTGTGAAATTAACCAAGATTTTTTTAGTAGAACACCGCTATCATTACGAGCTGACATTGGTTTTAACCCTGAAGAACTGCCCAATAAAAATGATTTGGAGTTAGGGATTCTCCCGACTCGCCATCTACTGGAATATAGGTCAAAGGCCGCGAGTTTATTATCTTTTCAACCTCTATTATCATACTACGTAAAAGTTCATCAGATGGTGCCCTTGAAGGCGTTATTTTATATAAGATTGTTTTAATGGAGCGCACTAGCCGCTCCCAAGCACCGCCCATGTGGGGCTAGGCCGGAGGGTTAAAGTTCCATTTTGTAGTCGTTGTAGTAAACGTTTTTACAATTTCATCTTTATCCACTTCTGATAAGGCCTCGCGAAGTTCCCTTTCAGCGCCGACGAAATTCGTTCCGTTGTCGGAATAGAACTCATGCGGAATACTCCGTCGCGCCATGAAGTTTCGAATAGCTAAAATGCACGATAATGTTGTTAACGAATGTGCAACCTCAATGTGCACTGCCCGTACGGACAAACAAGTGAATAAACACCCATACCGTTTTTCTTGGTGCCGGTTTACAGTTACGAAAATGGGACCGAAGAAATCGATTCCTGTATATGTGAAAGGGGCAACGAATGACGCTACCCGAGCTCGGGGAAGTATAGCCATTTGTGGATTTTGAGGTGTAGCTTTTTGAATTTTACACATTTGGCAGTGACGGATCACTGACTTAAACGTTGTTCGAAGCTTTGAAATAGAATATTTTTGCCTTATTCATTGATTGCAGTTTCTTGATTAATGTGATAAAATTTTTCATGAAAATTTAATAAAATCAGCTTTGTGATGTAATGTTTTTGCGGCAGAATAATAGGACGTTTTTGTTCAAACGAGATTTCAGCATTATTTTTCTATTAAAAATGTCGCTTGATTTTGGTACTGAGATATTCGATTTTAGTAAAATAATTTCGTTATAATATCTTTCGCTTTGGGCTTGCATATATAAAATTTTTTCAGCCTTTAGTAATTCCTCTTGAGTGAAGTCCTTGCATTGCTTGAAGGTATTACGGCAATTAAATGTAAATCTTAAAACATAAGCTGCAGTTCGTAACAAACGTTTATATTTTGAAAACCTTAATACATCAAAAACTACATCTGATTTTGTAATTTTTAGTAAGTGCTTAACACACTCTTCTTTTGTAAGCTCTAGTGGAGTGTTCGATTGTGGCCATTTATTTTCACACTGGCTCAAAAATGCTGGGCCTTGAAACCATCTAGAGGAGTTTGAAATTTGAGGGATTTTACACCATTTTGCAGCATCATCTGCAACATTCTGCTTGCTGGGAATCCATTTCCATTCATTTGGAGATGATAGTTCAAGAATATCTGTAATTCGGAAGGCCACAAATTGATTATATTTACGATGGTCTGAATTTATCCAGCTTAATACCGTTTTCGAGTCAGTCCAATAAAACTTTTTTGAAATTGTAATGGTTTGGTTTTCTGTTACGTATTTGGCAAAACGGGATCCGATAAGGGCAGCCATAAGTTCCAACCGAGCAACAGAAGTCATCTTCATAGGAGCTACTCTAGTTTTTGCTCCCACAATTGAGCATATTATGCTTTCATCTTTCTTTAGTCTGAAGTAGCAAACCGTTGCATAGCCATCTTTGCTTGCATCTACAAACGTGTGTAATTGCACTTCAGTGTTGTTATAATTTTGAAAAGATTTTAAGTAGCAGCGAGGAATTTTAATTTTAGCAATATCGGGTAAAATATTGACCCATTTTGACCATTTAGAAAAGAGCTCCTTAGAAATTTTATCATCCCAGTCTATTTTTGATCGCCATACCCCTTGTAAAAGTATCTTAACATACATTGTAATATGCCCAATCAAACCAAGGGGGTCATATATTGATATAACGAGTCTTAACATTTCACGTTTCGTTGGGATTTTTTCACCTAAAAATATATTGCTTTTCATTAGCCATTGTGAAATTTTAAATGTTATGACGTCTTCTTGATGTTCCCAAAAAATACCCAATACCTTTTCAATTTGCTTTTCTTCTGTTGTATTTAGGCATTTTGCGCCAACCTTGGCTGGGGGCTGACACCGGAATGCTAATTTATCATTAGAAATCCAATTTCGAATATTGAAACCAGCTTGTAAATGAATGTGAGAAACTTCGGAAATAAGTTTTGAAGCTTCTTCTGAATTATCTACGGAATCAAGAAAATCATCAACGTAATGATTTTCCTTTATTGCCTTAGCTGCTACAGGAAACTCGCTTTCAAATTTACTGGCATTTAAATTTTTTATATATTGCGAAGTACAGGGTGCACACGAAGCCCCAAAAATCATGACATCCATAACATATATGACAGTCGCGCCAAAGAAATCGTTGAACGTCACGATCCTCTGGACGTATATGTACTTGGTGGAACATCTCCTCTATATCTCCACAGATTGCAATAGTTTTTTGTCGAAATTTAAAAAGTGTTGATGGCAAAGAAGCCAAATAATCCGGCCCTTTCAGCAGGAATGAGTTTAGAGATACACCATTAGACTTGGCAGCAGCATCCCAGACTACTCTGGATTTACCCTGTTTGTTTTTATTAAACACAGCGAAAATAGGCAAATACCAAACTTTTTTGTCATTGCGATCAATTTCATTTCTATTTAATTTACGTACATATGTAACCTTTAGCAAGATATTTGAGTATTGTTTCTTTAAAAATGCTAAATAGCTCTGAACTTGCTTTTAGTTTCCTTTCTAGGCAAGTTAACCTTTTTAAGGCCATTTCATAACTGGATGGCAACTCTACCGATTTAAACTTTCATAATAAAGGAACTTCATAATGCCCACTTGGTTTCTGTTTTGTTAATTTATTTAGCAATTCTACTGCCCGTTTATCTTTGTTAGAATATAGAGGAGTTCTTTTGCCTATTTCATCTTTGCCTATTACAGCTTCAAGCGAATAAAAGTTTCTTACCAACTGATCTAACTCTTGAACAGTTGACGTACAATTACAGATTTGGAAGTTATAATTCTTACTTACATTATTTATACCGACAGTTCCATAAATACACCTTCCCAATTTTGTACGAGCAGCAATCGGTTCCAGTGGTGATCCCTCACGAATTTTGCTTGGTACGCCTAAATCAAAATGGTTTAAACCAATTAATATTTGCGGTGTAGCGTCTTTATAACTTTCAATGGGCAAATTTCGTAAGTGGCGATAACGCTGCGATAAATTATTATAATCCATTGTTTGTACAGGTAAGTTTAATGATTTTACTGTAGAAACATTTATTGCCAAACGAGCTATATTTCCACCTGAAATATAAATTTTAATTTTTTTGGAATTTTCTTCACTACGTTCCATACCTCCCGTCCAACGCAAACACAAAGGATTTGGTTCTCCAATTATATCTAAATTATTTGCCAATGATTCGTCAATTAAACTTATTGACGATCCTTCGTCAATAAAGGCAAAGGTATTTATTTCTTTATCTTTCCCATATGTATATTTTTATAGGAATTATTTTAAACAACACTTCTTTTAATTGTTCTTCACTGTGCGTATTATTAAAAGAAACTTCTTCATTCGATTTTTGTTCTGCAGTTTTTTTATTAATTGTTACCACTATTTGTTTTATCGTTTCACCAGAATATCTAGTATGTAATAACGGGTGGTGAAAATATTCGCATCCATCTTCACCGCACCTTTTCTTTTTATTACAGTCCCCACTGTGTTTAAACAAACAGAATTTACATAAATTGTATTTTCTTATAATATTCCATTTTTCACCACGATCAAGTAATTGGAATTTTTGACAATTGCTTATTGTATTGCATTTGTTGTTGTTACATACTATGCAAGTACGTTGAGTATGAACAAAAACTCTCTTGCTTGGCGTTGTATTTTTATCTGTTTTGTTTTCAGCATTTGGTTTGTTTCTACAGTGTGGGTCAACCGTTATACTACTAACTGTTATACCTATGTTAAAAAACCATTTGTCAAATTCGTACAGATTTGGTATTTTGTTTTGATTTATTAGCTGAATTTTTTGTGTTACCCATTGCATTTGATACATTTGGAAGTTTTTGCAGCAAATCATGCAAAAGTGATGAGTTACTTAATTCATCATGTAAATTACTAGCAGTTATTGTGGTAACTAAGCTACGGACTTCTACAGCCATGGAGGTAAGTGTTTTTAAATTATTTTCATCAACTTTTTGTGATAATTTAATTCTATTTTTTATTGAATTTATTATTTTTTCAGATTGACCAAACAACAAATAGAGGATGTGTATGGCGTCTGATACATTTGAGGGATGAATCAACATATGCTTTACACTATGAAGCGCTTCCCCTCTTAGAGCCTTTTGAAGACGAATAAGGTTTTCTTCGTTAGTAAATGCGCATGAGACAGTGGACCATTCGTAGGTGGAAATAAATAGAGGCCATTCTTCAGGTTGACCGGAAAATTCTGGGAGTTCTTTGGGCAGAGACTGTCGCGAGTTAAGTTGTGTTTGTGAAAATCTCTGCGGCTGTGAAAAGGTAAATGGTTGTTGTGCAGTTGGATTAAAATTCATTGCAGATGTAATTGGTTGCCGTGAAATAAATTCTGGTGTATTGTAAGGAAAAAAATTTGTTGTGTTATTATTATTCGAAGTTGAAGACGTACATAAGTAAGACATTTTGCTGGTTTATTGTTGCCGTTGAGATTGAAGGCTGCATATGCCTTAAACCACTGTATGTTGGAATGTTCGCTGTACAATTCGGTACTGCGTACGAAGGTAAAGGCGATTTTATGGCAGCATTAGTGACCGTCGGTTTAACATATGTGACGTGATTTTGTTGTGCTACTGAAGAGCCGCTACACGTAGTTGTTGGTTGATTAGCAGCAGACGCATTTGTATTAAATGTGTACTGTGCAATATTATTAGTTTGGTTTGGCAAACTAGATGTTTGCAGGTTTGAAATGTTACTTACATCTTTGTTCAAGGTTGGTTCTTGAGATGTTGAATTTACAGAGGCAACCCAATTGTGGACTGTCTGAGAAGCTTCAGCTTCTTCAAGAAGTTGTTTTGCTGTTGGTTTAATTTTCGTTCTTCTTCTAGCTTTTGTAGTTGCAAATCAATTCTTTGTGATTGTGACAGTCTAGAACGATTTGAGCGATGGCTTGTTGTACTTCGTGTAGGTGAATTTGACCTTATGGAAGAACATGAATGGCATTTGAATAGCGTATCGTTCGTGACATTAATACAATCCTTATGAAATATTTTGTGGCATTTAATGCAAGACGTTGTATTATCGTCAGGGGGTTTTGGCAAACTGAGCAATTGAGGTTATGTTCTTCTATTTGCTGTTGACCGCTTTTAGTGTGTAAAGACATTTTGTACTTACTGCGAGATTGGCAAGTTGATTTGAAGGCAAAGCGCTAGTGACCCGAACAATGATGACCACAAAAAGAATTTTAAAAAATGTTGGAAGAAGAAATCGCCTCGCTATGGTTTTCGCGGGAGTTTGAATAAAGAAGCCAATGGTTTAAATAACAATTCAAGTTTATTTATTCCAATGTTTCTTATATTAAATTTCTTTTTGGTATGAAAACCACAATTCTTCTTTTTCTATAAAGTCCAGGTTATTACAGCGTAAGCCAATAGTAGATACAGACTGATATATTAAATAAAAATGGAGTTTCAGAAAGTGCAAAAAGGCGCTTACTCCGAAAGTATAGAAATTAATAAATTATAATATTACATATACGTGAAGTAAACAATCATAAATTTAGTAGTTTTTTCCAGTGTCGTCAACACTGCATTCTCACATAAAACTATTGTATTATAATATGAGATAAGTATGTATGTAAATATTTATATCTTAATATATATGTATATACATATGTGGCTTTTCCAGGATCTATAATGTGACACTCGTTTGCTTTTGAAGTGGGATAAAATAAAGAAATCTTAAATATTTTTCTTGTTTGCGTTTTTTGTTACAACGTTAGAAATTCTATATTTAGTTTTTGTCAATGTGTTGTTTCTGATATACATATGTACATACATAAATACATTCATATGATGAAGCAATAAACTTGGAATTAGGAACGGCACAAAATTTAGAACTCGTTTTCGACTGCATCGAGAAAATTAAAAATCTGCGAATTAGAACATCATTTTTGGAACGGATGTTTTGTTGAACTAAAGTGGTATATTGTGGCTTCATATTATTAGTTGTCATGTTGAAATAATTGTGTTTTTCCTTTTTTAACCAGTATTATAATTTTCTGAAGAATTATGAATTATTTTATAAGGAATATTTTTTTAAGATTACTTTACTAAATTTCCACACAGTTTAGCAGGTATGGGCCAAAAATGGTTTCTATAAACTCCACGACAGAAGGAGTTTGCATATTATGTGTACAGAGTACGACATGTCTTGGTCGATATTGAAAAAAGATTTACTTCTTTACACATTTACCAATTGCCTTTTTTATAAAGTTCGTAGGATTTTGATTCGATTGTCAACATAAAGCGCTTAGCCGTAATCTCCCTATTAAGTATTATAGTATCCATTTTTCCAAAGAGAGTCCAGATGTAGGCACTGTAGAATTTTCCCTATAATCACTGCTAATGTTTTTTCTGTTTTCTTTGCTGCTTTTCCAATATTTGCTAGCAATTGTAAAGCTAAAACTTCTGTTTTTCCTTAGTATAACTATTTCTCTACCGCGCATTTTATACGATATGGTTTCCTTTCTTATTGCAACAACTAGTTTGTAGCCTAAAATTTACTCATGAAAGTACATAAATGCCTGAAACTCGCAATACACTCACACTTTTTCACTACCACACTTATACGAGCATATTTTTACTTTCCACACAGATTTCAACGATATTTTCAAGAAAGACAAATAGTCAAACACTCTTGCCCTCTATATAATTGCAAATTTAACTTATTTTGTAAATATATTTAAGGAATTATTATATTTTTTTCGCCAAATGTATATAAGTAAGAAACTTCATTCCTTTTTATAGAAATAATCTTATTTACAATGATTATTCCCAACAATTGCCCTATAAAACTTTGTGTAAGTAATAATATTAGTAACTTTAATTAGGTAGCAAACAAAACAATAGAAATGGAGGCAAAATTAAATAATTAAAGTACAACAAAATTAATAAATTTATATCGTTTGTGTCCATTTTTATGGGATATGAACTAAAGCATATGTATGTATATAGAAATGGGTATGGCGGCTGAAAAATTGAAAAAGAAAATTCAGAAAAAATGAAAAATTCGGGATCAGGAGCAGAAGAAAATTACGTCTATTCATTGAAGTGACCTTTTTGAACAGTTCGATTGTTATAAGAAAAACTATTTTTTTATTTTGGCTTTCCATTTCCTTCACAAAAAAATTTAGCAAGGGGATAAATAGGGTTGTCATTTCATATGTAATTTCTTCATTATTCATTTAAGATCCTTATAGATAGAGAAGTCGAATGAGCGATGTCCGTCTGTCGCGTCTGCTATATTTTGGTGGAAGTATCACGAAGGCCTCGCACAACCTAGAACCCAAATACTTTTTTCCGTTTTGTGTTTTTTATGGTCCCAGCTCTCCTACGATCTCTTGTGTAGAGTTCTAGGAAGGTTTATACTGAAAATAATTGAAGACGATAAGGCTAAAATATGGGCATAAAAATGTTATTCGAAATAATTATTACTTTAATTTAATAAAAATAACTGCTTTCTTTGTCAAAATCAAACGTCAAACACTATATATAAATTAAATATAAAAAATGTTGACAAACAAAACCGATCAAAATGCAAGAAGATAAAAATTATCCACCTGAGCTGTCAAGACTATCAGTTATGAATTCGCCTTGGGTGCAACCCATAATATTCCCAAAAACAATTCATTGGCATTAAGCATAATTTTAACAATAATTCAAATAATAAAACTTCACACACTTGTATAAAAGAAAATGTTAGCCAACAAATGTAATTCAAGTAAAGTCAGCAAAATTATAATACATTTAAAGTTCTTTAATAAAATTAAATAAAATAAGAGACAGACTGATCTGACCACTAAAACTGATCACTTGTGTTTTTTTAAAAACGCTTGAACGTCGGCTAGAAATAAAATTCACATGTACACACACATTGTGTGTGAATAAGCATAATAAATAAGCAATAGAAAGGCAAGGATTTGTTGTTTTTTTTCTTATTTCTTTAAACTTATTTTTGTAAGCTTATCAGTAGAATATTATGCATGCATATTATATTATTTATTGCTTATATCCACGTCAGTTATTTGCATTTAACGTTTATATGCATCGTGCATATTTATTTCTCGCTTTCATGCACCGTAAAGATATGTGAATTTTTTTAATGTATTATGCACGGTTCAAATTAAGTACATAATAGTGCTATTTTTTCATATCGACTTTGACTTTGTCTCAACACAAATCGATGGGTCGTCAAGACACTATGTAAATACACAAAACCAATGAAATAGAATTTTAGTGTTGTTTTAAAAATGTATTAACATTTAATTTTTTATGATTATTTGTGATTTCAGAAAAAAGGCTGAATTGATGATTATATCCTTACTTATGTATATATAAACGCAAATTTCCATTTTAATTAAAATTAAGATTGAATTTAATGTACCTTTTTATTTAACTGATCCACGATGTTGAACGCGTTCTTTATTTCTAAAGTTTTGTTTTTGTTCTAAATGTAATTGTACGAAAGAAAGAATACGAGCGGCATCCTGCGCCAGACATTACGTTTTTTTTATTATTTGTTTTTACTTGTGTGCAGAATAATAATTTTAATTAAAGTTTAAGAAAAATCGAGGTTTTATTTCCTCAATATAGTTATTTTTATACATGCACCACTAAAGCATATAGGAGAGTTTTTATAAGCACTGCCGATGCAAAAGCGAGTTTTCATAAATGCATTTCTCGCTTATAAGCAGAAAAAGTTGTACAAAATTTTAAATGCATATGAGCAATAAATACTTTAGTATTATTAATTAATATGTTTATTCTAGTCAGTGTTGCCAAGTCATGATAAATTATTCAATTTGACTGCAATATTTTCTATATTCAGGTGCAGAGCGTACTTGCAATATTTCAGAATCCGGTATTTTTATTATAATTGCCGAAACGACTACAAGAAGGTAAATTTCATAAACATACATAATACGTTTTTTAATAATATTTATACATCTATTTTATGAAAAGAAATGCTAATACGTAAAATCATTTCGTGGGTAATTTTGCCTTCTCGTAAGCACAGTTTCAAAAATTGGTGCTTTATATTCTACGTTCAAACATCTTCAATACCGCAAGTGACCATTGTTATCTTTTGGACTACATACAATTATGAACTAAAAGTTGTTTTAGCGTTTTTGTAGGAATTTTCCGTATGTAAATTTTTAATTTTGGAGTTTTCAACTGGTTTAGTAATGGTTTCGAATTTCTTATTTTTATTTCCTAGTTAGTTCTCTTTACCGTCTAAGCGGATTTTAGAAGACTTTTTGAATTGACTTTATGATTTTTTTTAAGTTTCGTTTGAGAGAAAGTTATTTGTAAGGTTATGAAACTGGTTTCGAGGAAAGGTAATTTGTATTAATTATATATCTTCGATATTTTTCCATCCTGATCAGATGATCAGTTTTCGTTAAAATTTATTTCCTATTTCTGTGTAACTAAATGTTAGAGTTCAAATTTAAATCCACTAATAAAAACGCATATGATTTCTACATGTTTTTTTAATCTTGAAGATATTTTAGATCATATTTACGTTAC
Source organism: Gymnocheta viridis (assembly GCA_956483585.1). Classification (NCBI taxonomy): domain Eukaryota; kingdom Metazoa; phylum Arthropoda; class Insecta; order Diptera; family Tachinidae; genus Gymnocheta; species Gymnocheta viridis. The sequence continues at coordinate 40,744,577 of OY101444.1, forward strand.
GTTTTTTTTGGGCAAATGTTTGTAAAGTGTGAACGTATCTTAATAATCGTTCGCAATTCATCACATATTTTTCAAACAATCAGTTCCCACCGGGAAAGACTGACCGAAAAAAATATGTTTAAATTTATCTGGGGGGCAAATTACGGCATTCGATATCGAACGAAATCCCAAAAAAAAATTTTTTTAATTTGTGTGGCAATTTCGTTCGTAATTTGCCACCAGAATTTTAAATCGGAATGTTAGAGGAAAATTCCCAAAACATTTGTGAGGCTTTGCGATGATAGTTCGCGAGCTGTAATTTGTCTAAAAATGGTATATGCATACATATTTGTATTTTGTTTGCATATTTTCGTATTCTCTCCACAAGTTACCAAATGGTAAGTTAAGATCTTAACAGATAGAGAATTTCCTTTTTTATATTCATATAAAATGGTAAACTGGTCTTACATTTATTAAAAACTCCTAAGAAATTATAGTTTTGCGGAATATCGCATTGTCGAGAGCACGCACTACGGAATTGGGCGCGGATTAATGGCAAAATATTAAGAAAAAAAAGCCGAATTATGGGTTGGATTTGAGAGCAAAAAGCTTTCTGTTTGCAATTTTATCGTAATTTTTCATATTTAGTTCTCTGTCTTACACAGTAAACGCAGAAGAAGATTTAAATAAAAAATGTTTTTAATTAATTCCATCTGTTGTTTTAGCAGGCTGAATATAAATGACCGAATTCGTATTTTTGATATCATTTGTGGTTGAAATTCGATTGTGATTTTATTTCAAAAACCACATACAGGTTATATTGAATCAAAACGTTTATCATCTGGTCCTACCGCAATACAGACAAATAAATGAAAAAGTTAACAAAATTTTAAAAAGATAACTATCAGAAAACCACTAGCTTACATACGTACATCATTCGAGTTTCTAAGAAAACATAAAACACGACTCTTTAAGTTTTTAACGTTTATTAATTGTAATTAGAATATGTCCGATTGCGTCGGCCGTTGGCTATACTAGTTATAATAAATGTGTTGTGAACTTTTTTCTACTATTTTCTGCTACACGTGTGACGACTTGCGTTGTATTTAACAGGTTTTATTAACTTAAAAAATGAATACAAAAGAAATTTTAAACAGGGAAGCCTTTAGGCTTGTCTGCAGGATAAAAAGAACTAAGAGTTAAGTGAAAAAAAATTTAATTCATAAATTTCGTAAAAGTAATATTTAGCATTTTATTAATGTATGGATTAATTCATTGCGTTTCGATGAAATATTTTTTATATGTTTAACAAATTTACTGGTATCTTGTTGAAAACGTTTGGCAGTGTGGTATTCAAGGAGTTTTTGCCAAAGTTGTTTTATAGCGTTCGACTTTAAATCTTCCTTCTGCTCCATGTATTAGTGATCAACTGGTTTCAAATATCGACGATCATTATAAAATTCGTTGACTAGTGTGATGCAGTATAAGCTTAAGGTTTTAGCATCCCGGTAATGATAATGATAATTGAAGCCTGGACATTTGAGGATTAACTGTATTAAAATAAAAATGCTTATATAAAATGACAATTTTTAATCAAAGTTTAAAAACATCCACTGCAAATAAAAACGACTAAAAGTGTGAAAATGCTGGCATATGTTGCAAGGAACCACAAATATTTGCGACGCTTTGATTTACTGTTTAATTATTCTAAGCAAAATGTTAAATAAACCTCAACATATTTCATATTTTAACCCTTATATTCAGGCATTAATATATCGTACATTCATCTTTGTTAACTGTTGCGAACCTTTTCCTGCAATTGTATCTTTATTTTAAAACAAACACGAAATAGATTGCTGAGAATTGAAATATGTTTATTTCCATAAAATGCACTGCCGGGTAAAGGGGAGGAAAAATAAGTACGTATGTCTGTACTAATATATTAAGTTTTACGAGTATATACGTAAATTCTCTGCAATGAAGATTCTATTAAAGGTTGTTTTCTTTAGTAAAATATGTAACAAGAGGACTATATTGGGATGTACTGAAAAAAGAAAAGTTTTCTTTCGGTATATGGTATATTTTTAAAGGACAGATTTAAATATCTGTACTTGGGAAGTGGAAAATACGAATAGTAAACTTAAGTAAATGCGAAACCAAGTTCAAAATCGAATAATTACATTTAAGTATGCACATCAGTTTTGACATTTTGAAAATTGCTTTACACATACTACATACATATTAAGGGATTTGGCTTATTCTGCTAAGAGCCGATTTACAATGAGGGTGATGCCGCTGCGACAACGCTTACGTTCTCTTTTGAAGTCCCTTCTTAAAAAGCATTGGATGTATAATAAAGAATTAAGCAGCTATGTCATCAGATAAAGTTAAAATTAGTACAGAAGTTTAGCAAAACCAACTGAAATAGTACAATAAAAATTGCGACATAATGTTTTTTATTTTCAGCAAAACATATTGTTTTTATTTAAAAACCATAAGTGGAGCATTATAATTGTACTTTAAAATGTAAACATATGTATATGAAGACATATATTCCCATTTATTTCCTTAGATATATCTATTTTATGTACGAGTATATACATATACATACATACTTACATACATATGTATCTATTTCAGTGGTCATTATTGTTGTACCATCAAAATATCAATAGATTTTTGTTCTAAAATAAAAAGTATGAGTTACGAGTATTTTTTCCAGTAGTTCCAAAATTTGCACCCATATTTTTTTATTACCCTCTTTCGTAAAAATAATAGATGCAATTGTCTCAGTTGACAATTTATTTCTCGAATCCGTTTTAATATTGTTTATCTAACTAAAAACCCTTTCTACGGAAGAATTAGAAAATGGTAATATTAGAAGAAATTTTACAAAAGCTTTACACGGATAACAAATTAAATAAATTAAAAAGAAAGTTATTTAACTATAATACTACCTGGTACATATAATTTTTCAAACCAAAAATATTAAATGTAATATTAATCAAAACTCCGTAGCAAACACTCAAAGAAAATCACAACGAACAAAATTAAAAGCAGTAAAGTCATAATGCATGAACCAAACAACAACATAGAAAAAAACCACATCTTTCACAACTCCAGTCCCAAACCGCTTAAGAGAAGTTTTGTCAGGTACAGAATCGCCTTTCAAGATGCTAACAGTTATGGACAAACGTTTCGATAAACTCACTGAGAAATTGTTAAACATCCTTGAAGCTAAATTTAAAGAACATAAAGATGAACTTCTATGTGAGATAGACAAAAGACTCAATTTAATTCAATCCGATTTGAGCGATATAAGTGAAAGAATATCATTGCTGGAAACAACCACTATTTGTGCTATAAAAGACAGATTAAATGATTTAGAATCTGAAACCTGAAAAATTTAAAAAACGAAATAACTGAAATAAAAATAAAACTCAACAGTGGCTAGTAGGGTTCGAATACGTGGTGTACCGTGCAATCAAAATGAAAATTTGTTTAATGTATTCAAAACAATATGTGCAAATATTAATCAATCAACACAAGTTGAAAATATATATAGACTTAATAAAATTTACAAAAATAATAAAACTTACACGCCAAACGATGATGTCATTATCGCAAAATTTCACTCTCCGTATGAGAAAAACTTTTTCTTGAAGACAATATCAAAGTATAGGCGTGATAACAAAACTAACCTATGTCTCAAGCATGCCGGGTTTGACAGTACACAACCTATTTATGTAAATGAAGACTTAACGCCAAATAATTACAAAATTTTTAAAGAAGCACTTAAGATGAAAAAAGCCAAGACAGCACGTGGATTAGTGTTTATCCAAAAGAATGGCTCTCAAGATGCAACACAAGTTGAATTTATGGATCAGCTTCAACATATTTTTCAACAGTAATATAACATTTTTCACATTCAATATTTATTATATCTGTCTTTTTTTATTGTTATAATAAATGTTAGTTTTCCCCATCATTATGTTCTTTATACTATTTATAATTTAATTTTCTTTTTTTAAATTTTAAACTTTTCTAAGATTCTTTACCAAATAAAACAAAAAATTGCATTATTTAATAGTAAAATAGCGTTGCCGGTGGCCCTAATTATATTCATTGTACTTTTAAATGAATATTGTTGAAAATAGTAGTGAGCTAAAAGTTTGTCATATCAACACCCAGAGGATGTTCCCTAAAATTTATGACTTCCGGCACATATTTGAAAACTCAGGCCTACATATAATCTGTGTATCTGAAACATGGTTCGATGAAACTATTACTGATAATATGGTCTCGATGAGTGGTTATAAGTTTTATAGGAATAACAGAGAAGATGGATATAGGGATGTTGCGATTTATGTAAAGCGTGAATTTTCCTGCAGTATCAAAAGCAGAAATAATCAAGTTGACAAAGTTGAGCATCTCTTACTTGAATTGTGTTTTCAGGGTAAAAGGTTTCTCGTGGGTTCTGTGTATAGACCAAACAATTCAATAGATTTTTCAAACTTCTACAATAAAATAGAAAATCTAAAGCCCTTACGATGTTTCTATTGATGGTGACTTCAACTGCAATCTACTCGTGAACTCAATTTTTGTCGAAAATATGCAGTCAATCGGACTTTTTCCAGTAAACTTAACCACTCCGACGCACTTTTCTTCGACATCTATCACTTTAATCGACCTGTTTTTTGTATCGAATAAGTCAAATATTTTAATGTACGATCAGTTATCAACCTCCTGTTTTTCTAGGCATGATCTATTTTTTTTATCATATAATATTTTGTTGAGCCCTGTGAGCAACGTGGTTAGTTTCCGTAATTTCAAACGCACTAACCAGCAAGCACTGGTGGAAGAAGTCTGCAAAACAAATTGGAATTTCATATCTTGTTTGGCAAACGTAGATGAACAAATATAATTTTTAGAGCAGCAAATTCAGTCGCTATATAATGTTTTTGTCCCGTTGCAGACCATGCGTAGCATCCATAATCCATGGTTTAATCATTGCTTAAAACGCCTCATTGAAGAACATGATACGCCTATTCTCGTTGGAAAAGCAACTGTCACCCAATTTGACTTTCTTAAAAGTTGTTCATCCATCACGTCAAAAGCTATAGGAGTTGACTGTATACATCCAATGTTCCTGCAAATGATTCTTCCGTACATTCTGCCGTCTATAGAATATGCATTTAATCATATTATAACAACAAGTAGCTATCCTACAAGATGGAAGCAAGCAAATATTGTTCCTTTGCCTAAAACTCCATCTGAGTACCGCCCAATTGCTGTGTTGCCATATCTGTCAAAATCTTTTGAGAAACTCCACACGCAAATCACAAAATACATATGCAAGCACAAGTTTCTAACACCAAAGCAATCTGGCTTCCGAGCCAACCATAGCTGTGTAACAGCACTAGCTGATGTTTCCGAAGATCTGAGAAAGGAATTACACGATGGGCATATGCCGATACTAGTGTTACTCGACCATTTCAAAGCTTTTGACGCAGTTGATCATACCATATTAATGCAGAAACTAGAAAAAATAGTAAATTTTTCTTAAACAGCCTTGAAGCTAGTGCGTTCATATCTAAGTAGTCGAGAACAGTATGTAGAAATCAATCCACATAGATTTTCGACTTTTCTTCCAGTTACCAGTGGTGTGCCACAGGGCTCCATACTGGGACCTTGCCTTTATCTATTTTTGCAAATGATTTACCTAATCAACTAAAATACGTATGTAGCCGGGACAGCGATTTTGTGGAGAAGCTTAATGAAGATTTGAGCAGCGTATTTTTGTGGGCCACAAATAATGGTTTAAGTCTTTACCCTAAAAAATCAAAGTGTATCCTACTGCATAAACGAACACAGCATATTACCGATTACCCAACAATTTTCATAGACAAAAAGAAAAAGAATTCGTGAAAAAATCCAAAAATTTAGGAGTGATTGCAATCTGACTTGGGCAGATCACGTAACAAACGTTTGTGGGTTAATATTTTCGAAGCTTCGAAGTTTGTGGCGAACTCAAAATTTTACACCACCTAAAATTAGGCTATTATTAGCAAAAACGTTCATAGTCCCCACTTTAACATATGCGTGTGAGATTTTTGCAAATTGTGACGCGCAAATGAAGCTTTTAACAAAATAACAAGATACGTATATTGGCACGGCTACCGTCTTATAACGTGACGATCGTACGACTTTTTTAATCAAAACTTGAAGAATATTGCACAAAGCAACTTTTCTTTTTTTATGAGTGGAATGGGTTGACCTAGCGCTATATTTTGCCCAAATAAAGTTTGTTGATATCTTTTGTGGTTTTTTAATTATTCCAATTTAAAATCGTCTTATAACGTGACAAAATTTGGAAGTTTGTTTGGAGGTTGTTGTACATATTTCCAGAAATCTGCGAACATGTTACTTCAACTTTGTTTGTCTTTCTACAAAATTTACATAAAGGTTACAGCTAACACATAGAGCTTTCATTACTATAAGAAAGCATTGCTTTCATAAAATTATGATATAAAAACCTGATCTTATAACGTGACGCAAAAAAATCTTATAACGTGACGATGCGAATTTTGTATTAAAATTTCATAAATACGTGCAAAAGTAATTTATCTTTTATTTGTTTTCACATAATTAAGCCTAACAAAACAAATTTCGTTTTTTGCACGTTTCGGAACACTGTATCCTAAATTGTACCTTATATAACTTGAGTAATTCTTAACCAAAGTGGATGATTTAAAAACCAAAATGCAAGTTTTGACAAGAAGTACGCAGGTATTGTAAACGAGCTCGGTCGATCCAGCCCTTCAGCTTTTGCCTTCGGTTGTGCTCGGCACTATGTAAGGAACTATGTATATTTCTTAGCCAATTGGAATAAAATTCAGTTTGACGAAAAAAAACTCCTGGAAGAAAGGTATTTTTTACGAGGTACCTAATTTTTAATTTTATTTTTTAAGGTATTTTTTCATCAGTTTCAGTTTTGTGTTTTTTTTATCTTCATTTTTAATTTGCACATATTTCAGATGTAACTTCCATAACTTGGAAATTTTAGAGAAACCCCATGCTAGAAAACTTGTTTAAACATACATATTTCAATATAAAAAACAAAACGTAAATCAGACATAACTCAGCTAGAAAACATAAATAAACTCAGCTATAACTTCTTAAAGAAATAAAATGACATATACCTGTTCTTATTTTTGTACGAAAACAAAATATTGGAATTTGATACGACTTTTAGTTGTATGCAAGCTTCGTAGGTTTTGATTCCGCCATCAATAAAATGAATGTGATGGGCAGATGAAATATGGCGAACATCCCTGGTGGTCGAAAATACAGAGTTTTTTTAAATGGTTTTAGATACCTTTTTGCATTTTTTCTCTCTTCGACAAAAACGGAAAACGCTTCTCGCAATGACAAGACCATTTGCCTCTTCTGTACAATTACTTGACTTCCAGTTGCCGGATCAGTAAGGAATCTTGAAATATCATCTCTTTCGAAAAAGTCTCGGACAGCGCCGTTGATTTCAACAATTAAGTCATTTGAACACACCTCTGTTTGTAGAGGTGATGTTAAAATATTGACTAATCCATTTTTTCAGCATCATCCAGGTTCGAAAACATTTGTAACAAAACTGCCTGCTTTCGCTTAGGAGTGTTAGGGAGTGCCTTGGAAACTTTTCTAACAGCTTTTCCAATAGTTCGCGGGCAATTGTAAGACTTTGAAACAATGTCGTTCTAGCTCGATGTTTAGCAATTATTATCGGCTGCGCCTTGACATTTTTTTCATTTTAACACGATCTCTGTATGCTTTGGCTCGAGCGCGGTCAGCTTCACGACGACTTTTGATGATGTTTTCACGTTCTTCGAGAGGCAATTTACTTTCTTTTTGTTTCTTTCGCATTCTATATTCCTTCTAAGCAGCTGCTTGTTTTTTTACAATTTCGTATTTATCACTCGTTTTCATTTAATTTTTTATAATATTTTATTAATGTAGCCTAGAAATAGACTAAAAGCACTCAAAACAAATAAGAGAGATATATTCGGCTGTGCCGAATCTTATATTCCCTTCACCATAGTATGGAGTGACGAAAGAAGTCAGAATCACGAAAATTCACGCAGACGAAATACGAAAAAAATATTTAAAAAAATAATTTAAATGGAAAAAATTACATTAAAGCAAAAAAAATTGCCACTCACCGTCTCACGCACCCCCACGTGATGGAAACAAAAAATTAATCACGATCACGCATTGTTGGTTGTAATCTCTATTTCATAGTATAGGCTGATTTCATAAACACAGCTTGCAAGGTAACAGTGGGAGCAGGAGCTTACAAGGCATTCTCGTGTTGCTTTGCAAACTGCGTTTATGAAGTCAGCCATAAATTATGAATTTCGTAACAAATTTGTAACACTTTCTTGCCTGGGGTGCATTATAAAAATATTAACATCCCCTTATTAGCACTTATATAATTTTTCACACATCCAAGAAGTGTTTCAACTTCTTTATCAAAAAGCCAGTGGTCTTCAACTAAACAAAGAAATGATTTGAAACGTTAAAAAAGATTTAATAATGAAGAAATTCTCCCAAAATTGATTTAAAAAATCGCCAACTATTAATAAATCTCTTAGTCTAATGATTAAAATGTTCCAATATTATCTTCACATTGAAAATAATTTAAAACTATCAAAAATTCTTAAAAAAACGTACTTTTTCAAATAAAAAGTAAAACTAACAAAAATAACTAAAATGTATCAAAAATTAAAAAAAAATTAATTGATGGTTGGTCAGGATTTGAAACCATACCTTCTTACCCGGTGGCACGGTTTCGAATCCTGAACACAACACAATGCTATATTTTTAAAATTTTCAATACATTTTAGTTGTTTTTATTACTTTTACTTTTTATTTGAAAAAGTTTGTTCCACAATTTATTTAAAAAACCAGGCACAATCTTATTTATATTTTTTTTTTTTTAATTTTTGCGTTTTTTCCAATTTTATGAACAATAAAAGGTTTATTTTTAAAAAATATCCAATTTGTTATCCGATAGGATTTTGTACAGTGATAAAATAATAAAATATAATAAATTTAGTAAGTTATCGACGTTTTTATTTGATATAATATAATATTAATAACAAAAATAAAAATATAACAACATATTTTATTTCATTATTTTAATTTAATTTTTTCTTTGAAACTCCTATGATCTACGTATGTATGTAAACTAGTGGTATTCTGATAGTTTTCTTTTTAAAATTTTGTTAACTTTTCCATTTACTTATCTGTATTGCGGTTGGACCAGACGATAACGGTTTTGGTTCAATATAACCTGTATATTTCTGATATAGAATCACAATCGAATTTCAACCACAATTGATTTAAAAAATACGAATTCGGTAATCGATATTCAGCCTGCTAAGAACACAGAAGGATTTAATTAAAAACATTTTTTATTTAAATCTTCTGCGTTTGTAAAATTTGACTGTGTAAGACAGAGAACCAAATATGAAAAATTGTGATAAAATCGCAAACTTTTTGTTCTCAAACCCAACCCATAGATTCGGCTTATTTTCGTAATATTTTATCATTAACCCGCGTCCAATTCCGTAGTGCGTGCTCTCTTTTATTTGATTTATATTTTATAAATCACTAACAGAGTTTGATTTAAGAAGGTCTTCAATAAAATATATACATATGTATATTCAATTATTAATTTTTATTTTTCAAGCAATACAATAAAATTCTAAAATAATAATGAAAAACTAATTTATTTTCGTAAAACTTATGATTGATACCGTCTGTGGGTCAAATAGTTTAATTAATCCATAAACGCATTCAAATTTTACTTATGTACATATTCTACGTCACAGTAGTAAATGGGCAGATTGGTTCTTACTGGTTGTGATCCAAAGTGTTTAATAATTTGGACAAAGTATGTACATATTTAGTCAGAAAGAAATGGATATGAGACAATAATCCAACCTGTGCTAACAATTTCAACAAATTTTTATTTAACTTTGTGTACAATATACATAAATACATATGTATGTACATACATACATATGTATGTATTATCGATATTGTTATTAAAACTATTTCATTTTGTTAATTATAAAATTGTTTGTAATGTAATACGTTTCTGTACTATAAATGTGTACTTAAGAATTTATAAGAGTCAGTCATGTTGTGTTGGAAATGAAGAAATATGTAAGTAAATAAATAGTTGCCAACGAATTTAAAAGCACGTCCGGAGAGTTCAAGAGTACCTGTGCTGTGCTGATACTTACATACATATGTATGTATGTATGTATATACATTTGTATTTACGTGAGTAAATGCGTAGTAAATTTCAACATGAATTGCAAAAGATTGAGAAAACTAATCAAATTAAATTTCAAAATAAAATATTGTAACATTAAGAAAAGATGGAAAAAAATCTATTTGAATGTTTTTTATCATTCCCGCAAAAAATGTGCTTAGATTTGTACTCCCCAGGGTGTGATTTAATACGGTACGGCAACTGTAAGGTAAAGTGTTTTATTTAATAAAAGCTTTAGTGTTCTTTATTATTTTTTTGTCTGTTGTTGCTTTTACTACTTTATGGTGTTGTACATGCTTCGACATAAAAATCAATGTCTATGTACAGTTAGTGACATTAATATTCGGAATAGAATAAAATTTAAAATCCTCAGAATGTCGTCATTATACTTTATATGTACATACATACATACATATAAAAAAACTACTTTAGGTACCACAAGAAATATGTATGTATGTGCACGTATGTACGAGAACATACATATATAGTATGTAGCTTCACTAATATCCACTTTTTTAAAGTAAGGATCGATGGAAAGGATATCATTCTTCATATAAATATTTTTGAATTTTCTAATTCAATATTTTTCCAGTTTATAGTTTAAGTCTGCTTTTGACGATATTGTGTATCCAACAGGTGAATAAATTGTTTGCTTTGATTGAATTCGTATTTTAAAGCGTAAAATCATAAATCAAATTTTCAGTTATTCAAATTTGTTTGAATATCATATTCACTAAACACTCTAATGACAGTTTCTAAATTAATGGGGAACTCTTGTAGCAATAGCAGTTCTTGCATATTCTTGACCTTCTGATTAGAAACAAAGATACATGCTCGTATGTAAGTATGTACATATGTATGTGAGTGTTTAAGTTAGTTTTAATCGAGCTCAAATCGAAGAAGACATTTCAAAAAATGTCTATAAATGACCTTAAACCTAATTTTTAAATGTTTCGAACCTCTTTACTTATACAAAAACTTTTAAAAACTCAATGAGAATTATAAAAATTACAATAGTATAAGCATAGTAGGCTTTGAAACTTATTCAAAAATCCCAACAAACAAATTATTATATTCGATATGAATCTATTTTATTTTCTTTACAACCTTTATACAATTAGACGCCCTTTGGGTGACAATGAAAAAAAAACAAAAGTTTTTTAAATCTTAAAAAAAAGATATCGAGGCAATCTCGATAATATAAATCTAATAATTACCTAGTTAAGATTTTATTTTCCGTTTTGCCTTATTATATACTTTCATACACAGAATTTTCAATCACATTAATTTATAATTATAATTACCACAGACGAAAATTCCTTAACCAGTTCTAGATCGCTGAAATGAAAATGAAACATAAAATCGAGGAAACGTTGCATGAGAAAAAATAAAATATCAGATTTTTTCCACCATTGTGCATGCAATATTACTACCATTCAAACGATATGCTCTGTGAAATAAATATATTTTTGAGATATTCGTAATATAAATAAATTCAACTTATTTTTATGTTATCTTTTAATACGAATGGCGTCATACACCACAAACAGAGCCGCTAGGACTTCAGGGGGCAAATTACGGCATTTGATATCGAACGAAATCCCATAAAATTTTTTTTTAATTTGTATGGAAATTTCTTTCGATATTGAATGCCGTAATTTGCCCCCAGTATTTTGTATCCGTTACGCTGCTGTAACAAATATCGTACTGAGATTTACACTTTTTTCACCGAACGAGAACAACGAAAAAAAAAAATAAAACAACTGGTTTTAAGGTTCAATCAATAATAATCATCTTTCTTTATTTTCTACCTTCTTAAATACTATTATTTTGCTTATTGCTACATTTTGGAAATATAAATTTAAAATAATAATTCTTAGGAAATTTGTCTGGTGCATTTTGCATTTGAACAAAGTATAACAATTCTTTGGAAAAATATACAATTAATAAATATTAAAAAGGTTATTAAATTTAATGTGCATTCGTTGCATTTTCGTTAGCGGAAATGCACCTGAAAATACAATTAATAAAGTTATTAAAATTCTTTGGAATTAATGCACTTGGACAAATTAATAAATATACATTTTGGGGGAAAAAAATACAAGTAATAAAGTTATTAAAATTATTTGGAATTAATGGTACATTTTGTTTATTGTTGCATTTTCGTTAGCGGAAATGCACTTGGACAAATTATAACAGTTCTTTGGAAAATACAATTATAAATATATTTTAAAATTCTTTGGAATTAGTGTTCTTTGCAGCGAATAAAGTATAAAAAATAATTAGTAAAAATCAGCATGTGTATATTTGTATGACCCAAATAACGTTAAGGGAATAGTGGGAGACACTATAACATAAGGGAATAGTGGGAGACACTATAACACCCCCACCGTTAGTTTGAGGCTCCGACGCAATTATATTATTTTTGCCGGGTTGTTAATAGTAGTTTCGTTTTTAAATTGTACGTTTGGAATATATGTTTTTTTGTTCTTAAAGAAGTATATAAAAATAATTAAGACACATATTGATATAATAATTGAGATATCTATGCTAAAACTAAGTATTTTTGAGTTTTTATCTGTATATAGTACTTGTTTCAGTGTTTCTTCGTATTCTATTTGTTTTAGATATAAAGATTCAATTTTTATGTCTGCAAGTGTTGTATTACTATTGTCTTTAATTTTTGTTATGAGATTAGGTAGGATAAACTTGTCTTGCATTTTTATTTTAACATTTGTAAAAGTTTTATTTAACGCGTTTATTTCACAATTTTCAAATTTGATTAAGTAATTTCCTGAAATTTTTAAATTAGCTTTATTGCAATTGTGCGATATGTTACTATTGAATTGTTTGAGAACTAATATGCCTGGAATTATTTCAACTATTTCTTGTTTATTAAATGTTTGCATTTTGCAGTTGGCTTCTTCAAAATTTAATATATTATTCAAGCAATTATCGTTAATTTTTATTAGATTTCTTTTTAAATTTTCCTTAATGTACGTACTATAAATATTGTTTTCTAAATCTATGAGAACATCAGAATGGTTAAGTTGTATGGATTTATTATTCCTGTCAGGTATTGGTACGAATGTCACCATGGATAGTGGGTCTTGTGAAAATTGTGGTATAGAGAGAATAATGATGATGTTACCGTCGTGAAGTGCTATGGATACCTTAATGTTGGTATAACTGTCAAAGTCTGGGATTAGGTTAAGTTCGGTTTGAGTAAGAATATCTGTGGGGAAAATTCCCAGTTTTCCGGAGAAAATAATTTGTCCGATGTCATCTACATGTTGGCGTAAGAGTGAGATGTCGTTGTTAATCTGATATATGTATTCTATAAATGTTATCTCGTCTTCTATGGTTGAAATTTTATTTCCTATAATGTTTTTGAATTTAGTTAAGTAATTTCCAATTGTGTTTTGCTGGTAATTTATATGATTGGTAATATTCTGAATCTGGGAGTTCATGACGTTATTAATATAAGTTAAGTTGTTCATCTTATTTGTTAAGTTTTCGTCATTCGTGTGCAGTAATTTAAGAGTTTTACTTATTTGTTCTTCGTCGTCACTGTCCATTGTACCTGCAATCATTTTTAAGCCTTTACCTATAATGTTTAGTAGAGCCCGTTTCTTTCGGAAATGTGGGTTAAGTTTTTCTATTTTTGCCTTCAATAGCATAAAGTTCTTGTTTACTGTATCCATTAATCTTTTTGATTCAGTACTTGATGTCTTAAGGATGTCCATGTTGGTCTTGATTATATCTAAAGTGTGTTCGTATTCTGTTGTGTTTATTATGTGTAGTATTTTGATGTAGTGTTCAATGATTTTGATCACACATTCTATCTTTTTAGGATTGGGCTTCACTCCTTCTGTTGTAATTATGTGCCCAAGGAACTCTGTTTCCTTTTTTAAAAATTCTGATTTATCCAGTTGGATTTTTAGGTTTGCCTCCTGTAATCTTGCGAATATAAGTCTGAGTGAGTTCATATGTTCCTGTAAGGATGTTGAAAATATGATTATGTCGTCCAGGTATACCAGGCAGATTTTATTTATATAATCTTGGAGTACATTGTTCATCAATCTCTGGAACGTTGCAGGGGCTGTTTTTAGCCCGAATGGCATTCGCAGAAATTCATAGTGTCCTCCCTCGACACTAAATGCAGTTTTGTGGATGTCTTCTTCTTCTATCTCTATTTGGTGGAAACCCTTCGCCAGATCGAGTGTAGTGAAATACTGGCTTCTTCCCAGTTTTTCAAGAATCTCGTCTATGTTCGGAATGGGGAACTTGTCATCGATCGTTACTTCGTTCAGTTTACGATAGTCGATTACAAGTCTCCACTTTGGTTTTCCGCTGGCATCGGCCTTCTTCGGCACGATCCAAATTGGGGCTGAATAGGGAGAATTGCTATTCCTAATTATCTTATTTTTCAACATCTCTTGGATTTGATCTGTTACTTCTTTTTTATGTATGTACGGGTATCTATATGACTTAGAAAATATGGGTATATTGTTTGTAGTCCTAATTCTATGTTTTATTGCGGAAGTAAATGAAAGTCTATCACTTTCTTGGTAAAAAATATTACGATATTTATTTGTTATTTGTAATAGTTGTGATTTTTCTTCAGGGTTTAAGTGTCCTATTCTAATTTGATCAATCAATGGTTTGAATTCTTTATTCTCGATTATGCTAAAATTTTCGTGATCTACCTTTTGTGTAGTCACGCGATTAGTTTCAGATAGCAAGTTTATCTGTATTTCTCCGTTTTCCGCATTTAAAATTCCTTCTCTTACAATATTTCCGCCGTTTTCTTCCTTATAATATACTAGGTCAGAGTTATCTGGTGCTATTATCCTTTTTTTATTTAAGTTTTCATTTTCGAAGTGTATAGGGAGTGTCTTGTTATCGATGGTTATTTCCTTCTTTCCATAATCGATACAGGCATTTAGTGGTCTCAATATATCGTTACCTATTAGACCATCAAAAAATTTATGAAATCTTATTATATAAAATTCTAGTGTTTTATTTGTTCCAATGTCGCTAAATTCTTCAAACATAGGTATTATGGCTTTTTCGTCAACGTAAATTTGATGTTGAAGAGTTTTAATTAAAAGTGGGTTGGTTGAATGAATTCTTTTGGGGTCGCAGATCCCCGGATTTAAAATTGAGTTTGTTGCGCCTGTGTCTATTATAAGTTTTATAAAACCTATCTTTGTCTTTATTATTATAAATGGTAATTTATTCCTGAGGCTGATTCCCGAAAATTTTTCAGCTACTTCTATTTTCCCTATGTCCATAGGTTCTGGTTGGTTTCTAAAATTTGGTCTTTGGTATGATGGATTTTGAGGATTGGGGTTTTGTGTGTTTGCTTGTTGGTATGGGCGGTGTTGTTGGAATGGTTGTTGGTATGGTCGGTGTTGTTGGAATGGTTGTTGGTATGATCGGTGTTGTTGGAATGGTTGTTGGTATGGTTGGGGTTGTTGGTAATCTCTTCCGTTATTTTGAGGCATTGGTTGGAAATTCTTTCTGTTGAATGGTTGTTGGGAGTTCCCATATTGTGTTCTATTCCTACTATCTTTTTTATTGTATTGTGTATTGTCTCTATAGTTATTATTCCTATTACTTGAACGAGCTTTAAACTCTGGGACGTACCCACTATTGTTCCCTATATGTGCGTATCCGGCTTGGAACAGTATATCCATAGCTTGTTCCAAGTCTTCTGGGTTCCTACAGAATAGGATGGATTTCATTGGTTCAGGGATCTTGTTTTTAAAGATGTTAAGGGCAGTGCGTTTGTTGTTCATCGCACTCTGTCTAGTTGCTTCGGTTTCTCCTAAAATAACTACTAATTTGTTATTTAATCTGTGTAACTTATTTTTCATATCGTTGTAGAAATCTAAGGTGTTTGTTCTAAAGGTCACGCTTCGTAATTCGTCAAAGAGTTCCTCGCAGGAACGTCTATCTCCAAAGTTATTCTGTAGTATGTTTTTAATCTCTGTCCAAGAAGTCGCGTGGCAGTTTATTTCTATTGCCTGTCTTGCTCTTCCTTTGAGTTTTGATTTTATTACGTCCGAAAAAAGTAGTTGGGACAGTTCGTCATATGTTTGTAGGTGTGGGTGTATTCGGTCAATAAGTGTGGTGAATGTCTGTAGGTCTTTTGAGTCGCCACAGAATTCAGGTAAGTTGTTTAGGTATTTCAAAGGGTTTATAGTTAATCTATTCATTGGGTTTTCAGCCTGTACTGCCATTTTTAGTTTTTTTTTTCTTTAAAGATTTGGGAAGGGGAAAAAAAAATTTCTCTCTTATACACGAATGCGTTTTTCTCTTTTATTTTTATGTTTTAAATAATTTTTCTTTGCTTTAGTTTTTATTAAGGTTATTTTATGTAGGGATTCTTGCAACTTTTTGGTTTCTTGTTCACTGGACGTATACAGTAATTTTCTTTCAATTTCTGATTCTATGCTTATTTTTTCAGTTACATACATTTAATAATATTAATAACTAAATATAATATAGATAATCAAATTCTTACTTTCTGATGCTGTTGTTGAAAATTATATTGTTGTCTGCTTAGCTCTGTGTTTCCAATGTTGGGTTTAAAGTTGATTAGGATGTGTTTCCAAGGATGGGAAAAAAAATTGTCACTATGTTGAGTTTAAAGTTGATTTTGATGTAGTTTTAAAATTCCTTCACTATCGGGTTAGAGTTGACTGATGAATTGTTAATTTGGATATGTCTTTATATCTCAGCTTTTGTATAAATATGTTTGCGTCTTTATTATTGATAAGGGTAAATCTTTTTATCCTTTTTGCACCTTTTTTTCTCGTTATGTTGTTCTTTATTTTTTTTTCTATTCAAAGTTCAATTAGTTAAAAAATCTAATAAATTAATCTTTTAAAGGATTCGTTCTCCAATCTTATGGAGTTCAAATGTCACTTTCACGAAAATTTTGCATGTCCTTTAATCTTTTAAAGGATTTGTTCTCCAATCTTATGGAGTTCGAAATGTCACTTTCACAAAAATTTTGTATATCCTTTAATCTTTTAAAGGATTTGTCCTCCAATCTTATGGAGTTCGAAATGTCACTTTCACAAAAATTTTGTATATCCTTTAATCTTTTAAAGGATTTGTTCTCCAATCTTATGGAGTTCGAAATGTCACTTTCACAAAAATTTTGTATATCCTTTAATCTTTTAAAGGATTTGTCCTCCAATCTTATGGAGTTCGAAATGTCACTTTCACAAAAATTTTGTATATCCTTTAATCTTTTAAAGGATTCGTTGTTCTCGTTTTCACCCGTTACGGATATTGAAATATCCAATATCCTTTCTTATGTAACTCGAAATTGAATAATTTACACACAAGGATACACGGGATCCTACCGACTGCGCCACTTTTTTCACCGAACGAGAACAACGAAAAAAAAATAAAACAACTGGTTTTAAGGTTCAATCAATAATAATCATCTTTCTTTATTTTCTACCTTCTTAAATACTATTATTTTGCTTATTGCTACATTTTGGAAATATAAATTTAAAATAATAATTCTTAGGAAATTTGTCTGGTGCATTTTGCATTTGAACAAAGTATAACAATTCTTTGGAAAAATATACAATTAATAAATATTAAAAAGGTTATTAAATTTAATGTGCATTCGTTGCATTTTCGTTAGCGGAAATGCACCTGAAAATACAATTAATAAAGTTATTAAAATTCTTTGGAATTAATGCACTTGGACAAATTAATAAATATACATTTTGGGGGAAAAAAATACAAGTAATAAAGTTATTAAAATTATTTGGAATTAATGGTACATTTTGTTTATTGTTGCATTTTCGTTAGCGGAAATGCACTTGGACAAATTATAACAGTTCTTTGGAAAATACAATTATAAATATATTTTAAAATTCTTTGGAATTAGTGTTCTTTGCAGCGAATAAAGTATAAAAAATAATTAGTAAAAATCAGCATGTGTATATTTGTATGACCCAAATAACGTTAAGGGAATAGTGGGAGACACTATAACATAAGGGAATAGTGGGAGGCACTATAACAATTTACCCCTTAGTTGCTTAGAATAAGTTTCAATATATGTAAAGGATAGTCCAAATAGACCATTGGCTTTGAGATCAAGCAGTTTTTCCTGTGACAATGTAAACATGATGGTTTTTTTGACGGGTGCCTTCGTTTTTAATAATTAATATTTATACGTAATTTAGTTTAAGGTTTATATTGAAAATGAAAATTTTTTTGGCTTAAGTTCAAATCTGAGTTTACCCATTTCTTCTTAGTTTAAGAAATTATATTTGAATAAATTCATTATTTTTTTATTAAGAGTACTTTTTATTTGAAACAATTTATTCATCAGATGAGATGGTGTAGGAACCTCGAAATCAGTACTGATCCGTTCTGCTAGTCTGATGAATAAATTGTTTCAAATAAAAAGTACTCTTAATAAAAAAATAATGAATTTATCCAAATATAATTTCTTAAACTAAGATTTGAACTTAAGCCAAAAAAAAAATTTAATTTTCAATATAACGTAATTTATTTTTTTCGAGTTTTGATCTCAGCTTTGTCTGTGTCTTGGGATTATGTAATCAACATTTTAAAGATTTTTGTGATACATGGCTTCAAGTGTAAACGTGCTAAATAATTTTTTTATTTTATTTATAATGCTTCTTCATTAATCTGATAATATGAGTATTGTTAATTTCAAATGTATCCCAAAATACAATTACTATACAGTATTAAACGGTAACTTCCTCGGTTGGAAATTAAAGTTTTATGGGAAGTTAAACTGCGTTGGTGAATATTCTTGAGCAATAAAATAAAATAAAACAATATTTTCTATGTATTAAATAAATATAAATTCCAATAAATTAGATATAAGTAAACTTTGTAAAAAAAATAACCAAATAAATAACCAAAAAAATACATTGTACACATTGAAGCAAAAAATAACCAATTTTTATCATAAACAACCAAACAGACAACGCACAGAGGAGTATTTGGCTCGAAAAGCTGACCAAAATTATTAAACATGGTTTAGGTGTAATTTGATATAAAAAATCTATTGGCAGATTTTTGGTTTGTTTTTAAACTACCTCCCTTTGAATTAGAAAATTTAAAAAATTCTTTAAGATAATGGCGGAAACTTGCGCATTCTTTTTTTTGAGTCTAAAATTGAAGATTCTAAATTTTATTGTGTTATAAAATATAATTTGTACATTGGCTACATTCACGCTTAAGCTCCTTGTTCTTTTTTTGCAAAAAAGTGTATAAATTTTTTTTTTTTTTAAACGAATTGTTTCTTCAACATTAATATTCAATATGATTTCTTTTTTAAATGCCAAAAATAGCTTTTGATCAAATCTTTCAATGAAAAAAAATCAAGGTAATACCTTTATTCGTTTAGCCAAAAAAAAATGACTTTACAGCGTCTCAGAGCCACAAAGTCTTAAAAATATGATGTAAAATGTTGTTTTGTATCGATCTGCGTACTTAGCTCATCAGATTTTTTTAAATTCATTTTTGCCTTCTTGGCCAGATTTTTGGCTCAAATACTCCTCTGTGCAACGGTGAATATACCAATAAACCATTTGGCACCCGGAAGATCACAAAAATGAATCTTCTTGGCTACTGATTAATCATTAGCGCGATTAAAAAAGTAATAAAAATTAATCACACTTACGCTTAAAAAATGGATGCTGTTGGCTGAAATGGTTAGAGCAAATAATGACTGTGAACGTGGGTTCCATCCAGTTTCAGGTATTACAGTTTCATAAGTTTTTCTGATGTGGTATTGTGTTAATTTCTGTTGAACTCTTTAAGTGACGAAGGGATAGCAGTGTACACTTATCGATTAATTGCGATCTACAAACATGTTTATACAGTTTAAATAAATTCAATGCCCCTATTTAATAACAGAGGCGCTCCAACAGTGCTTTAAACATTAATACGCGCATTAGCAGAGTTGTAAAATCAATTAAGCTTTCTAATTTTCTCCGTCTGTCCTTTCACTATCCTTTTCCTAAAGCCTGAGTATTCTTCTCTCTATTTAAAACAAAGTGAAATGATACGTTTAAAATACAATAATAAAATGTACAATAATCGCTGGACGATGAAAACTCGATTGATATTTAAAGCCACTGTATAATATTCCCCTTTATTTCGATTTGAATTTTCGTAGCGAAATCCGTGCGTTTTTAGAAAATAGTATTGTGATTGGCGAAAACGTTGAGTAGCGTGTCAAGCAGTGTTGCCAGGAGCTAGAAGAAAGAGGCTAAATCGGCTTTTTAAAAAGACCAGAAAAAGCTAAATCACCCAAAAATAAAAGCTAAAAAAATAAGAAATTTGTATTCATAACTATACGTTTTATCAATATATAACATATCGCCAGTAGAACCGGAACTATCATTTGCATAAATATCAGAAGAGTCTAACACGAGTAATATTATTAAGTCACCAGAAATTGCTAAATCATTGTATCCTTTTTAAAGAATTAAGCATTTTAATTCTAGTACGATTTCTTTCTATAATTTTAATTATTTCCATGGTAATACAAATTTTCAAAGTCAGCGTTACTGAATTGTAATACTATGGGGTGGTAAAATAAGACGTTTTATTTTCAATAGCCCGCCATTTTAACAGTTATTATGACTGAACCTGTAAGTAAATTGAAATAATTAAAATTCACTATAAATATGCTGAAAATTTCGCGATTACAGTTCACAAAATTAAAGCTTTAGTGCGTTGTCGTGAAAATCCTTCTCGGTGAGCAATTGTTAAACAGGTGGAAAATTTAAGCAGTGGGGATAAGTCAGTAATGCAAAAAATAAACTCCTGTGCGGCGATCAACTAAGAATATTGCTGTTGTAGCCGATAGAGCTGGGGAAATCCCAGGTGTGTCCATGTCTCGTTGGAATTGTGGGTGTGAGTTCTCGACTTTAGACTTTTTCTTATTTGGGGCTACATAAAATATGTGGTCTATTCTAATGGCCCACAATCGATTCAAGATCACGAAGGACATTCAGCAGCAAATCTGCGAATTGGTGCTAAAAAATTTCTTCAAAAGTCTTTGGCTGATATTGTTTTACATTATGACGGGTATACATACCTCCTCACTTAAAAATACTCTTTTTTACATTTCGAAATTAAACCTCTTATTGAAAAATCCTGTAGTTAGTTAAATACTAAATTAACCAGGTCAAGAAATTAATTTTTTGGCAGCGCATTCATAAATTGGCACACCTCCACCCAGACCTCTAGTGTTGACTCAACATTTTTTTGATTTCTAACTTAAAAGCTTCCGCCATTGGATTCAGGTAATTTTGTCTTCAGTGTACTTACTTTTAAACATGGGACTAAGTTTTTAATATTTCAAGATAATTTTATGGGTTCAGTAGAAAATAAAAATTTTTCCTTTTTGAGGCTAAATTTAAAATAAAAAAATGCTAAAAAGGTTTCAAACCTCTTATCTGATACAAAAACTTCATTGTTTTTTTAAAGTTTTTGTATAAGATAAGAGGTTTGAAATTTTTCAAAAATATGGTTTAAGGTCTACTGATGATTTGGTATTAGCACCAATGAAATGCGTGTGCTTATATAGGCGAGCTTAAAACCCTCAACAAGCAAAACTTTTTGAATTTTTTGCAAAAAGACATCGAGACCTGTCTCGAATAATAAATTTACGATAGTATATTAAACAAATTTTGAGTTATAAGCGTGCAATAAAAATGTATATTCATAAACGTTTAATAACGATAGATTAGCAATGATTCTATTTATAATAATAATGATTCTATTATATAATACATAGGTTTAAATGGAAAAAAAATCATGACAAAATTTCATCAAATTGCTAAGTAAAGAATTTAAAACCTACGTTTGTTGTTCTTGACAAGTTATCGACAAGTATTTGAATGCTCAACTTTTTGTGCATCACTAAATAACATGAACTCATTTAAGTTTCTCTAACAAGTTTTTAACTGCAAAATCAAAAGGTTTGTGCCTTAATGAAAATTAAATATGTTTTTTTGCGCAGCATTATATTTAACATATATTTAATTTTGTGGGTTACAAATTGGGGTGAATAAATATGGATGAAGTTTGTATTCACTATCTCCTAGCAAACGGCCTTTGAACTCTCTGTTTTCGAATCGGTGTTTGATTGCTGATTCGTTGAAAATACGGCAGTCCTTGAGTCCTCCCTCTCTATCATGCGTGAATGTATAAAGAAATTTAGCTGAGATAACCCGTGAAGATTGACGGTATGATCTTGAACTTTAAATTGTGCATAATGATAATTTATACACAACGAGTATTACACAAATGCCTTTCTTCGAACCAAAACCTGCAAATCGACAGATGTACCACAACCTCTTAAGTGTAATTGGATAATTGGTAATTGGATAGCCATTTCAATAACTTTTTTAACGGTGGATTTATTGAACCTGTATCTAAATTTGAAGTTATCTTCCAACATTTCGAATGGATGACCCTCCTTCTAAAAGTTTTTCGAGTGCGGGCAGCTAAAATATCGGCGATCGTCTCTATAATTTTCAATTAAACACAAATTTCTTCGCACTAATTAATTTTGCTTAAGTATTCTGGAAAGCAAATTTATTACATCTACTTTTATTAATTGAAAATTTTTAAAATAATTGGCAATTGTCACAAAAAACTTCTTACAAACTTTAGAAATGTTATAATGAAAATTAGTATAACTATCAGTAGCAAAACTCTTTTTAACAAAATATTATGAGTGCGTGACTGTTTAGTAAATGTATTTTTTGTCAATATTAGCAATCTGTAAAAATCATGACCAGTTATTAGATACACAGTCCAATATGTGTGATGTGTATTAAAGCAACCACATATGGTTAAAAGAAAAATGTGTGAATATGTCTAAGTCCGCCTTAAAGTAATAAATGTAAATTGGATTATATTTAGCAGTAAAAACTACAGGACTTGAATGCGTTTAATAATTTGAGTGTTGATTTTATGAAATAATTTATTCCACTAATAGTACTCTCCCGGCATTTGTTAGCCAGTCTTCACGATAAATTTTGTAGCTAAAACTCTTAATTTATCAAACTTCACTTGACATTTCTTCAACGCACCAAGAGCATTAAAAATTATTTCCAATAGTTTATCATTGGATAACTCATCGTTGTTTTTCCTTGTGTTGCTTTTAGCCACTTGCGAAAACAAATTTTCCCGTGGTATCGGGAGTCCTGTATATTATCATGATGATGATCTCTTAATATTCTTTACGATACGGGCATTTGGGGTCACCTGCCTTTTGGTTGGCATTTCTGTAATTTTTATTTGTACAGTTATGACAATAAGATGTTGTCTCCAATAAGCAGTATTATAACAGATGAATCTAATTTTAATATTTCGCCCATTGAAACGTGTTGCCTCTCAAATTCGATCAGATACAGAGTGTCATCCATTATAACTGCATTCGTCTGTCGAGGAAGTCCTAATAACACCATCTTAAATATCTAACTGTCTTTCAACACGTGTGCGTAGTAATTCATGTTTTTGCTTTTTAGCAATTTGAACGCCTCATCGTATAGCGCCGTGGGGCTGGAAAATATTTTTGTATCAATTACCATTATCTTGCACATGTACCTGTCACCGCCAATTCCTGAAGTTAGAATCAACTATAATTGGTGGAATTTTCTCTTTCGTTATAACCTCTTCGTCTTCATCTTCGGAAAGCACTTTTTTCATACACAAAAGATGGCGTGAAAAAAATATCTTATATTAGAAAACTTTTTTTCGTCAACATTTATTATATCAAAATTTTCCGAAACACAAAAGAAGATAAATGATATGAAAAAAGATATACGAAATTTTTAAGCTATTGCATAGCTTTTATCGCGGGCTTTGGGCGCTGCGAACGAATCAAGAAGTTCCGTAACGAAAAAAACCTAGCACTAAGTTTGTTTCTTAAGTCTTTTTAAGTATGCTATTGGTTTCATTAACATACAGTATTGCCAGAACAGATTTTTACATGTAGGAAAACACAAAATGACGTACTTACGAGCAAGCGTGGTTGGCAATAAATGATATACACAAATAAACAGACAATTCGTAGGTTTTTAAGCGGTATTTTCCAGATATTTAGAGGATATCAAGTCTCAAACTTATTATTCTTATTTCAGTTACCATAAACCTATAGTTCTAATGATAAAAATTCCTGAATAACCTACACGTATTGTAAGATAATAAAAATATGATAAACGATATTAACTTCCCGTTTATTCAATAAAAGAAAAAAATTGTTTTCTTATCGGTCACCACGCTCAAGAAGTGTAACTTCAATTATTACCAAAGAAAAAAAAATACTGAATAAGTAAAAAATAAATAAATAATTATAATTGCATAAGTTGATAAAAATGCTATGCAATAGCATTGCCGCGGCAGTCCGCGAGTGCCACACGTCTTTTATTTCTTTCAGGCAATACTGAATATACTCAAAATATGTATATAATTTCAAAATTCATAATTTCATTAGCGTTACTGTTCTAAAAATTATAGTCTATAGTAATAAAGGACCACCTTGGAATAATCAACACTTACGAAAAGCTAAAAATAATAAAAGATAAATTTTTCGTTAAATATAAGAGAACTGGATACAACATTGATAATAATCTTGCATACAAAAACTATATAAATCGCATGAAATGCAATATAAAAACAAATCCTAAAATTGGTGCTTTTTATGCAAATTGCTAAAATTTTCTTTCTATAAATTCCAAGCGGCGCTCTTCAGGTTATCCTAAGCAGCTGAAGTATGGCTCCTTGACTGCTGATGATGATGTTTCAATATGCAATATACATATTTGTTGACTTTTTTTCAACAACTTATTCTACCAAGTCTTATGATGCCACAACAACTTATCCGTATGCCACCACTCATTCTTGTGGGATTTACTTCTATTGAATCGTGTTATCTGCCATCAGTGTGGAAAAAATCGTATATAATTCCTTTATTCAAAAACGGCAGTAAAACTGTTGTATCCTTGAAAAAAATCTTACTGATTACCTATATCATAAAATTTCTTTCCTTCTATCACCATGTCAACATGGTTTTCGTAAGTCTCGCTCCAAAACTAATGTTTTGGAACTCACCACTATTATCAATGAAGGTTTTTCAAATAAAATGCAAACTGATGTGATATGCACCGATTATGGTAAGGCGTTCGATAAAGTTAACCACAATCTTTTATTGCACAAATTATGACTTATGGGCTTTAGTCACTCTGCTTTAAAATGGTTAAGCTATTTTCTATCACTAAGAACTCAACAGGTCTAATTTGGGAATGTTATATTAAAAATCATTCAAGTGCATTCTGCCTTGAGGGACAGGCAGTCACCTACTGTTGTTTTGCATTCTAAAGTACTGATGTACGCCGATGATGTTAAAATTTTTAACTCTTGTAATGATATTATTGCACATATTTTATTAAGTGCCGACTTTCGGAATTTTCATCACTGGTGCAGATTTAATTTATGGGAGTTAAATATCTTGAAATGCAAGCACATGTCATTTTTGAGACACAAGCCGATCGAGACTTCTTATATATTGACACTTCTATTCTAAATAAAGTTCCCACCATATCGGATCTTGGCTCAACTTTCGTGATCACATCTCTATAATGGTAAAGCCTATGGGGTTCTTGTATTCAAGAAACGCTGGTCAAAGGAATTTCTAGATCCTTATATTAAAAAACTTTTATATACTTCTCTTGTTCGACCAATTCTTGACTATGGACTAACTGTTTGGGATCCTTGTTATTCTATTCATATTAATAGTACAAAAACAACTTTTAATTTTCTGTCTCCGTGGTCTTGGTTGGAATTCTTATGTCTTGCCACCGTATCATAGCAATCTTGCTCTGATAAAATTGCCTACTCTAAAAAGTCGACGATGGATGCTGAGTGTTTTATTTGTTCTGGGTCTGATTCATGGTGATGTTGATTTAGAGTTAGTACAAGTCCGAGTTTCGACTGGCGAAAAATTGGCTAAACAAATACTGTGTGTACCATCCAGCTCAGCTACAAGCAAAGGAGTTTTTTCAACGCCAGGAAGAATACTTGAAGAGAAAATTTATATTTTCTTTAAGAATTTTCAATTGTCAAATTTAATTTTAACTACAAAGTTTGAAATCGCATGATACATATGTGTAAATCCTGCGTGAGAACACTATATTCGTACGCGTTTTCACATTACTATATAAAAAATTTTTGGTCTTTCAAAACAAGTACCTTCGACGTATGCATGGTGTTTAGTGGGATATATGTAAGTGTACTTTCGAGTGGCATAAAAAAATAATTTTTAGCAGGTATTTGTTGCGAAATAATTTGCCACAAATTTTTGTGACGCACGCTACAAAAAACGGAAGTAACTTTTACAGTTAAAGTGTGTTTTCGTGATTTTTAGCGAATTTCGCATAATAAAGCACACAAAATATTGTTCCTAAAAGAAAGATGAATATAAGAGAATTCTAAAATTACTTATTTGCAGCCAAAAAATGTTGTCTTAAATTGAACTGAATTCAATGTATAAAAATATGGCTTTCGATCGGGCCATTTTCACTAACACTAAAGTAATGATATGAATATCTAAAAATGGTTAATTTCTGGTATGAAATTAGAAGATCTGAGGAAGGGTAGGATTTGGTAATAATTTATGCATTAATGATGGTCGAAATACATTTATTTTATTTATAAAATTATATATCTAGTATAATATTCCATAAAAAGCAAAGACATAATCAAAAACAAAAAATTAATAAAAAGCTTTATAGTTAAATATAAATCAAATACTTATAAATAAATATGTAATAATTATTGCATCATTATTCAAATATCTTACTGTAAAAACTTATTATAAATTTTAAGAAAACACCTGATTGCAAATAAATGTACTGTTGAAATATATTTACACTTCCGACTACTCAACTCTTGTTCTTGTTGGTAGTCGATGCAATATTTATTATAACATTTTAAGAAAATATAAACAAATAATTTTTTGTAATCTTTCCATATGTTTGTTTTTATTTTATTTGATTTTGCTAATTTGTATCTGATTAAATTTATTCAAAAGCATGTGATTATTGTTTTTACTATTTATTATCTTAAAAACAACTACAGTAATAAGGAACCATATACTTAACACTTTCACAACTCCAAATAATTTAAATAACATAAAGAAGCGAAAGTTCAAAAGTTGTACGAACATTTATTTCCTTTTAAAAGGCATACATGTATGTACTTGTTTGCTAAACGAATAGTTTGAAAATAATAATTTTTATTATATAAATTTTTCATTTTTTAAATAATTTTTTTACATATTGTATACTTTTTGTGTTCTTAATTCTGTTCGTTTACCTTTTGAATCATATGATTTTTTGTTTTACTAAATTTTACCAGCAAAAGTTTCTGCAGTAAACATTTTTAAATACTCAGCCATTAATTGTGACTTTACGCTCTCATTTTGTGTTCTCATTTTCTGTGTTTCTTGCAAACGAACGCAATTTAGTAAAAAACAAGCATTTTAATCTACATAGATATCTTAAAATTAATACCGAATATTAATGACAGCAACTGTACATGTGTACATTGAAAATAATCCACGAACAAACATAAAGGCCATAGTTACTTTATCGTATACAAAACTTTTGGACATATCAAAATAAATTATTTTAGGCAACGATAACCATTTGTAACAGTTTTCTTATAATATTTTAAATATAAAAAACTATTAAATTATTCCAGATATTCTCCCAATAAAAATTCATTGTTGTGCTTTTTGAATACTTTTTTAATTTATATCCTTAGCATATTAAACATATCTAATATATTTCTTGAGAACTTTTATATACCATACATAATCATTCCCGGTTCAAAAGTTTTCAAAAATTATGCTTAAAGGTGTACTGGTGGGCCTACATATACATACATATGTACATAAATATTCAGTTGTATTTAGAATAAAACATATATTTAGCCTAAAAAAATAAATCAGAAATAACTTTCAGTGAGTACAATACTTGTCCTCAAATTCAAGGAACGCAAGTTTATACTCCAGCTGAGACAATCACTTTATAAATATCTTTCAATTTAAATAAGAATATATGTATGAAACATTTTGTATAGTTTCTGAATGAATCTCGTGTGTGTAACATTTTTTTCAGTGTAGAACATCCAAACTCACACGAATAGGGGTGTTGTTTGTTGTTCGTGTAATAAATTACAATTCATGTAATAAAATACACACTACATATTTAATTTATTTACTGTTAAACACTAACAATATTGCTTTAATTTTTAACTTTATTTATTACTCTCTTATAGGAATAATGTTAAATCGGCAAAGTCCGCCCATTTCCACACCGTTAGAACCATGTCGAATAGCTCCATATGTAAACCTTGCAATGATAAGAAGTGTTGGAAATGGAGGAGGACTCAATGCTGGCCTCAAACATGCACACGCAACGACTGCCGATATTCTGGATAACAAAAGTGAAGGTATTGCGACAAGTCTGCCTCTTCTTCGTTCAGTTTCTGGTAAATCTACAATTTCTGCATTTGACCCATCTATTATAACTGCTGCAGCTCATAAGGTTTAAACGTTGTTGTTATTATTTTGCAGACAATTGATTAATAATAATTTATTTTCCAGTATGCTGCGGCTTTGGGAAATGCAAATACAGCGCCAAACATATTTGCAATAGCGCAATATCCTTTGAATCTTGCTGCAATTGCTGCCGCTCAAAGTAAAAATTCTAGTATTGCAGATTTGCGCATGAAAGCAAAACGACATGCTGAATCACTTGGACTTGATGCAGCTAATAAAGATTAACAAATAGTGCTTCCAGACAAATATGTATTTGTTGCCACATGAAATAATTAACTTTTAAAATTATTATACTAATAAAATCCATTCCCGTGGTTACTAATTCACGAAATTGAACATTTCTTATTGTTATTGGTTTTTGCACATATGTACATATGTATAAGTATGCACATACATACATATACCACACATACAGTTTTAAGTCCTCTAGCCAATGATAGCACAAGCAAATCAAAATTATCATTATTTTACTTTCTCCAGACTTCCAAAAAAGTTGTCTTGCGAAACACAAGAGACCCTTCGTAGAAAAGTCTGTGTTGTAACATGATAATTACAGCTCCTAAAGTTGAAAGTCCATACCGCGCGTCTCACAAAAAAGTTGAATCAAAGTATTTTCATAAAGCAAGTTACAAAACAAAAGTTAGCAACGCTTGTGACGCCACAAAGAAGATCAGAGTCGACACTAGACGGCATGCTGCTGTTGTTTAGCAGACTCTGTCGCACGAAAAAAACTTAACAAAGATTTTTCTTTTTGAACCGATTTTGGTAAGATTTATATGTTTTTAATTGGGATTTTAGATACATAGATGTGCACAATCTTAATTTTATTTAAATCGGTTTAGTATTTTGGGAGCTATAAGCGTTTGAAGTTGCTAACAACACATGCATGCTTATTACACATACAAAGCGTGCATGTGTGTTTGGCTAATTTCCCTGTCGGAAATGGAGTTAGCTGAAAGTTAACTCGTGGTTAATCAGAAGTGAGTCACAGGTGACTCAAAAGTTAACTCATTTACATTGTAAAAGCTATTCAGTTTTTACACGTAATGTCCGCAGTACGAGTCAGTACTCACTCATTCTGTATCTGCATTATCTAACCATGAGCTAGCTCATTATATATTAACTTGTGATGTATCAAATATGAGTGAATTGTGAGTTAACTATGAACTGGCTAACTCATGATTGGATTTAATAATTTAGGTCGTGGTGCATCAAGCATGAGTGCACTGTGAGTTAACTAAAGACTGTCTAATTCATGATTGGAATTAAAACTTCAATTTGACTTTTATTTATTCTATTTTGTACTTTAATTTATTTCGTTTTGTACGTTGATTTATTGTATTAATTTATTAATAAAACTATAGTACACTATTAAACTTGAGCATTCTTTTTCTTTTGAAGGCAAACTGTTTGAAAAAGACGCTTTTTAATTAATTTAAACGCGTTTCGTATGGCTTTTTCTGGGTTCTCTTCTCCAACATCTCGAACTGCATCTAAAAATAATGCGACTGATTAATTAGTCAGTTCACCAAATTCCGACAGGGTTGCTTTGTGTAGAAGTGAGACACACATACATATGTATGTATCTTGTAAAAAGAGAGAGATAAGTAAGAAAATTTTAATATGTTTATTTAGATTGTGTTTTGTTTTTGTATTTTACCGTATATGTATGCTTATGTAAATGGTTAATATTAAGGCCCCATTAGCCGAGCGTTGCTGTAACCGTACCGTACTGTTAGCACGTCCACTTATAGAACATTTAAAAACGTACGTTTGTTTTTGACATACATATGTACATAAGTACATAAAAAAAATAAAATATTTTGCACAAGCTTTTGTTTAATTAAATTCGATGGATTTAGAAGACTTGTTTATTGGTTTACACTTTTTGAATATGTACAAAAAGTATAACAAAAAACTCAACGAAGACGTCGCATTAGAAGATGGGGTGTTCGGCCCATAAATAGGGACAACGTCATAGCGGGTTGCAATAAAGAGGTGTTCATAAATATGAAGAAATTTGATGACCAATTTTTTATTCATACAAGAATGCGTCGCGATGTGTTTGATTTGTTGTTGGCTGTAGTTCGTGACGGGTTAACGAAACCAAGACAGAGAATTGGTCCAGAAGAAAGACTGGCAATAACCTTTCTGTAAGCAAACATTTTAATTAATCGGAAAATGAAAGAAGATGAAAATAAAATGAAAGATAATTTTACTAAAAGTTATTTGGGTCATGGATGTTCGTTACAGTCAATAGCTTGAAGTCACAAGCCAGGAAAATCAACAATCCGTGGAATAGTGCTAGAAACTTGTGAAAATTTTTGGTCGTTATTGTCTCCATATATTAAAGTGAGCCAACAACATATTAATACCAGGATATTGAAAAAGACTTTTATTGTATGTGGAATATTCCCAATTGTGTGGGTACAATAGACTTTATAGCACATTGCTATAAAGTGTCCGCCTAATTCTGGCTCCATGTACTACAACTACAAAAAATATTTCAGATTAATGCTAATGGGAGTATGCGATGCAAAATACACTTTCTCATCGTGAGTGTGGGAAGCTATGGTAGCCAAAGTGATGGAGGTGAATATTTAAATTTTTAACTAGCCTCATGTAGTATTAGTAAATTATTTTCAATTAATTTGTTAGGAATATTTCGTTTATCATCATTTGGAGAATCGATGATGTCAGGCAAAGTACCTGTGCCACCAAGCAAGCCCTTAAATCTAATATCTGGAGATACCTTTCCACACTACTTTGTAGGTGATGCTGCCATTCCTTTGCGGAGGAATTTAATGTGTCCTTATCCTGGACCAAATCTAGATGAAACAAAGAGAGTGTTTAATTATAGATTTTCTCGAGCCCGACAAGTCATAGAAAATTGTTTTGGCATACTATGTGAACGTTGGAGAGTACTATTCACAACGATTGAAATGTTACCAGAAAATGTAGACGTCATTGTACTATCGTGCACAGTACTCAACAATTTTGTTATGCTGAACGACCAAAAACAATGGTATTGCCCAGCAAATTA
This sequence comes from Gymnocheta viridis, assembly GCA_956483585.1. Lineage (NCBI taxonomy): Eukaryota > Metazoa > Arthropoda > Insecta > Diptera > Tachinidae > Gymnocheta > Gymnocheta viridis. Next base: position 40,776,593 of record OY101444.1, read on the forward strand.
TGTGGGTCGGAAGGCTTATATTTTCTTTTCATATATAAATAACCATATATATTTTTTATATTATTTATATTAAAGAAATGTAATGGATCGTCAAGACTCTTTGTACGAGTAAATATACAAAATCAATGAAATTGAATTTTAGTTTTGTTTTAAAAATGTATTAATTTTTCATTTTTTATGACTATTTATGATTTCAGAAGAAAGGCAAAATTGATGCTATGTCCTGTTTTATACTTGTGTAATTTTAATTATATTCTATATTCAAGTGCAGAGCGTACCTGCAGTATATCAGAACCCGGTATTATTATTGTATTTGTACAATGTGATAAAAAATCTTTTGACAATTAAAATGTTGTTTGGATACTTAGTAACACATAACAAAGCAGAAAAATCTCTTCCCGGCTAGAATTTGATAACAAATGTTTCTTTCATTCTGTAACATCAGTGAGTTAATCTTCAAAAGCACTTCAATTAATTGCCATTTTTCTATAAAATAAAAACAAAGTTTGATGCAAGAATTTGATTTGATATCAAGCTCCAAAATGTAATTAGCAAAGAAACTAAAAAATTGAAAACCCCGCGAAAATAGCGCATATTCTAAAAATTGCAACTGCAATATTGGAAATTATTCCCAAAATTTATTTAAAAATCATATAATTGGCAATCGACAGCCAAAAATCTTGAAAAAATCTCTAAAATGGCGAAAATTCTTAAAAATATGTGATCATCAGAAAAATTGTATGATTCAATACTGATAAATAAAACAGCACAATTATAGAGTAAAAAACCTACAAAATATCTCTTTCCATTGCGAAAATTAAATAAAAACTATTTTGTATTTGGAATAAAAATTTAAGATGCATATGTATTTTGAATAAAAGTATTGCAAATACCTACTTTCCACAAATTTATATTTAACTTCTAGCCAATTGAATAATTTAATGTGGGCTTAATTAAAATGTACTCTAAGAATAGTTCAAATATTTTTCAAACAATTTAGTTCCTATCGTATACATACATATGAACTTTGGATTTTTAGATCGAAATGTTTGGGGAAAATTTGCAAAATATTTGTAAAGCATAGGGATAATAGTTCGCCAGCTGTACCGCGTCTAAAAATGGTATATGCATACATATTTTTGAATTTTATTTTTTTTGCATATTTTCGTATTTTCCCCAATTCAACATACATATACAAAATGATAAGTAAAGATCTTAGGAGATAAAAAATTTATTTCTTCATATTCATATAAAATTAACTGGTCTTACACTCATTAAAAACTCCTAAGAAGTCATAGTTTTGCAGAATATGGAATTGTCGAGAGCACGCACTACGGAATTGGATGCGTATTAAATATTACGAAAATAAGCCGAATTATGGGTTGGATTTGAGAGCAAAAAGCCTTCTTTTGCGATTTTATCGTAATTTTTCATATTTATTTCTCTGTCTTACACAGTAAAATTTTACAAACGCAGAAGATTTAAATAAAAAATGTTTTTAATTAAATCCTTCTGTGTTCTTAGCAGGCTGAATATCGATTACCGAATTCGTATTTTTTAAATAAATTGTTGTTGAAATTCCATTGTGTTTCTATATCAGAAATATACAGGTTATATTCAGCCAATACCGTTGTCGTCTGGTCCAACCGCAATACAGATAAGTAAATTGAAAAGTTAACAAAATTTTAAAAAGAATACCACTAGTTTACATACATACGTAGATCATACGAATTTCAAAGAAAAAATAAATTTAAAATATTAAATTAAAATATGTTTTTATATTTTATAATTTAAAATTATTTTTTACACCGTCAAGTTATTTTTATTATTGGTGTTATTAGTATATCAAATAAAAACGTCGACAACTTACTGAATTTATTATATAATTATTTTATCACTGTACAATAATCCTATCTGATAACATATTGGATATTTTTGAAAAATAAACCCAAAGAAAAAAGATGAAGACATTATACTCAAAACATTCAACAATTACCATACAAAGCTAAAATTTACCATCGAAAAAGAAGAAAATAAATCTATTCCATATCTTGACATGAAAATATACCGTGAAAAAGATAAATTAATTACAGATTGGTACTCTAAATCAATTGCTTCTGGACGTATCATAAACTACGCTTCAACACAACCAATGAAACAAAAAACAAACACGGCAAATAATTTAGTTAATACAGTTATGAAACTTAGCGACGAAAAGTTCAGGGCAAAAAACATATTAATCATTAAAGATATTCTCAGGAAAAACAACTTCCCGAACAACATTATAAACAATTTAATTCGTAAAGTAACAAATAATACAAATAAACGGGTTAACACTGAAAACAAAATATCTGGTAACACTAAATATTACGGAGTATCGTTTATACCAAAACTTACAGAAAACAACAAACTTAAAGAGATAATTAAAGAGGATAACGTAACAATTGCACACAAACCACACAAAACAATTACACATTTATTTACACAAACAAAAACGAAAATTGACACAAGAGATCAGAGTGATGTGGTGTATGAAATAAAATGCACCGGTAAGGAAGACGAACAGTGCGGAAAAGTTTATATTGGTACAACTAAGAGAAGTTTAGGAATAAGAATTGACGAGCATAAGGCAGATATAAGAAAAGGTAAACAAGCAACTGCACTAGCGCAGCACTGTATTGAAAATGGACATCAAGCTAATTTTAACGAAGTAAAAATATTGAATAAAGAGAAAAAAGTAAACAAACGATATACATTGGGGAGTTTAAGAATACAACAAAAAGCTGAGAGTGCAATTAATACCAAAGACGACATGGACAACATCAATGCCAACTACAACATAGTTTTAGTATAGTGACGACAATAAAGATACTGTGATATTTTATTTATTTTTACAATTTTAAATTATTAAGTTTGTGTTTGTCCAGTTTACACAAAAAACATTGATTTTTAAAATTATGTAAAAAGAAAAGATTAGATGTAAGTACAATTAATAAGATTATAATTATTATTATTAGTGTGTAATACAAAACATTTATTTTGTTTTTATATTAATATGGTTGCCAGATTGTAATAAACAAACATCCCTGAAGAAGTTGGAAAAACCCCAACGAAACGTAGGATGAACAATTAAATAAGTAGTTTTTATTTATTTATATTTTTCAAATGACCTTGAAAGCCTTAATTTTTGGAATAAAAACCAAAATCATAAGAAGGTCGAAGATAAAATTCAACATTTGCATAAACCTTTTATCGTTCATAAAATTGAAAAAAAAACGCAAAAATTAAAAAAATATTATAAATGAGATTGTGCCCTGGTTTTTGTAATAAATTGTGGAACAAACTTTTTCAAATAAAAAGTAAAAGTAAAAAAACAACTAAAATGTATCGAAAATTCTAAAAAAATTGCATTTTGTTGTGTTCAGGATTTGAAACCGTGCCACCACCGGGTAGGGTACGGTTTCAAATCCTGACCAACCATTTATTATTTTTTTTTTCTTAATTTTTGATACATTTTAGTTATTTTTATTACTTTTACTTTTTATTTGAAAAAGTTTGCTCTTTTTTTAAGAATTTTTGATAGTTTTAAATTATTTTCAATATGAAGATAATATTGGAACATTTTAATCATTAGACTAACGATTTATGCAATAGTTGGCGATTTTTTAAATCAATTTTGTGAGAATTTCTTCATTATTAAATCTTTTCTTGCGTTTCAAATCATTTCTTTGTTTAGTCGAAGACCACTGGCTTTTTGATAAAAACGTTGAAACACTTCTTGGATGTGTGAAAAAATATATAAGTGCTAATAAGGGGATGTTAATATTTTTATAATGCACCCCAGGCAAGAAAGTGTTACAAATTTGTTAAGAAATTCATAATTTATGGCTGACTTCATAAACGCAGTTTGCAAAGCAACACGAGAATGCCTTGTAAACTCATGCTTCCAGTGTTTCTTTGCAAGCTGTGTTTATGAAATCAGCCTATACTATGAAATAGAGATTAGAACCAACAATGCGTGAGCGTGATTATATTTTTGTTTCCATCACGTGGGGGTGAGACGGTGAGTGGCAATTTTTTTTGCTTTAATGTATTTTTTTCCATTTAAATTCTTCTTTTTTTCGTATTTCGTGTGCGTGAATTTTCGCGATTGTGACTTCTTTCGTCGCTCCATACTATGGTGAAGGGCATATAAGATTCGGCACAGCCGAATATATCTCTCTTACTTGTTTTTTTAACTTTATCTAACTTGTTTTGATTTTCCTTACCAATGTTACCTTCTACAGCATAAATTTTATTTATGACATCATCTATTAATTTTATTTGAGCATGCAATGAATTAGATTCCTCGAATTTCGTCATTGTGTAAACCATAAAGCCATAATTGGAAGACACAAATACTGTGTTGGCTTTAATATTTGATGAATTTAAAATTGTTTTAATTTTTTTATTGAGACTGCATCATTATCGTGGAACCCTTCTACAATATCTTTAAATTGTTCAAAGTTTTCAGCATAGTACTTTACAGCTGCCAACCATGTTTACAGAATATTTATTTTCCTAACACTAAAAACCTACGAATTGTCTGTTTGTTTGTGTATATCATTTTTTGTCAACTACGATTGCTCGGAAGTACGCCATTTTGTGTTTTCCTACATTTAAAAATCTGTTCTCGCAATACTGTATGTTAATGAAATCATTAGCATACTTTAGAGGTTAGCATACGCTAGGCGATTCAAAAACTTTAAAAAAAATAAAAGACTTAAGAAACAAACTTAGTATTAGGTTTTTTTCGTTACGGAATTTCTTGATTCGGTCGGCGAGCTCATAGCCCGCGATAAAAGCTATGCAATAGCTTAATAAAATTTAAAAATAAAAATTTCAGCAGAACAAAAATCAAAAATACTTAAAAAAATATTATTCAAAAGAAAATAAAAAATGGGAAAAAGTTATAACTAATAATTGTTTAAATGTTTCGAAAATAAAAATTATACATCAGATTCTTGATCAAAAGTTATTTTTTATTTATTTTTAAATTCAAGTTCTTCCCTATATATTTAGGTTTTTAAACTCTTCATAGATCCTAACAGTACAATTGTTTCAACAATTCACTCCAATAGTTTCAAAATCACTTCAAAAATGAAAGTAATCAAAAACCAGAAAAATTTTACTGTTAAACAAAATAATATATATTTTTTGTTTTAATTAGTTTTTCATAAACTGCTTACGAAAATGGCTTCTAATAATTAAATGTTCAATTTCAAAAAAATGTTAGACTCGGAACTTGGCAGCACTAACTGATATGTTGGATACTAGGCTTGTGCCATCTAAGTCCCGGTTCAGACTATGAAAGTTTTCTTTCTGAAATTTTCTATAATTCTCTATTGAACTTTCCTTAATGTCTACACATTGAAATTTTTTGTAATGAAATTCAAGATTTTTGCATGTTTATCTTCATATTCTTGTTATTTGTACACACATATTTGCTCTCCCCATCAGGAAGGAAGGAAAGAAAGGTAAAATAAAATCAAAAATAAAGCTGCAGCCATTTTCAGGTTGACAGTTACGAACAGCGTTGCCATTTACCAAGTTTTTCCTTCTTGTGTAAGTTTTTTGAGATACAAAAAAGTTTTTAATTAACTGGCTGAAAAAACAAGTTTTTTTTAAATACATGCAGTTTTTCAAGTTTTTTTTAATTACTTAAAGTTTGGAATATATTTTATGAATATATGCATGGACGATATAATGCACATTATACAATGAAACGACCTTCTATTTTTCACTCCCTTTTTATACAACAATGTTGATTTGTTTTTACCCCCCACAAAAACAACGACGCACAGTGGCTGAAAATCGTTTTTCATTGGCCAAAATTCTGTAACTTTTGAACCGATCAAAATATTGAAGTAATGTTTATTTTATTGGATAGATATTTAGTTCAGCTTGACTCAGTTTAAATTACATTAAAATTGATTGAGGACTTTTTAAGGAATTCTAGGTCAAAGTTGAACTTTTGAATTTTTTTTACTTTTAGAGTGAAATATGGGTTTATTATTTTTTTATTTATTAAAAAATTGAATATTTGGAAATTAATAATAATTATAAATATTTTTTGTAATAATGGAATTTTTTTAATGTTACACTTAAAAAAAAATTTTACACTGAAAAAAATAGTAAAATCAACTGGAGATTTTGCTATTACAGAAAAATTAAAAATTTTTTGCTGATAAATTTGCAAATTTGTTTACACTCAAAGAAGAGTTACACTTAAAAAAAAAAACGTTAATAATATTATCTAAAAATATTGCTATTACTACAGAAAAATTTATTATTTTTTGCTGTCAAATTTGATAATTTTAAAAACATTTTAAAAATAAAAACTGCAATAAATTTTAATAGCATTTGCAACAATGGTAGGTTCTGTTTATTATTATTTTTTACTAATACTATGTTTTTCGTACTTAAATAACAATGAAAGGCAATTATAATTATTATTCATTTGACTCAAATATTGATTGCAAATATTCCATATTTTGTTCTGTGCTATTTCTGTTCTTTAGTAGTTTTTTGGCTTCTTCATCTAAATCCCGATGTTCCACTTTCCATTGATTTCGAATACTGGAGATGAACGGATCTGACGTTGCCAATAATATATTAAATAGATCTTCATTTGTTGAATTTCTTGAAATTTTTCTAGTATTGTGCTCTCTATAAAATCTGTAATCCTTGTTCCTTTTTTCCTGAGCCTCCTCTGATAGATCTCCAAGTGGCACCAAATGATATTTAATGACATCTTCTCCATGATAAAGGATTTTGTGAACTGTTGCAGACATATTTCTCCATGGGTAGTTGGTTGTATATATTTTTGCAGTTTCCTTAGCATAATCTCCAAATTTTCTAGAGTCAATTTCTTCATTGCACGCAAGTACTTCTAGGATTATTTTAAATCTGAAAATAAGGTTTAAATCACTCCTGTTATTTCAGATGCTGTTTCTGGATCTGAAAAGAATCTTCTTGCGGTATTGCCATCATTTGTATTGCCTGACCCTTGTTTTGGCTGATCTATAATCAATCCTAATTTGCGATATTCATCTTGAACATGTTTCTTTTTTGCACTTCTTAACTCTTTGTTGGTTTCGTTGTTTCTTATTGATCCTGAAGACCCGAAATCCAAATCATAACTGATTTTTAGTATGTGTTCCATAAGTCGTATTCTTGCATGTAGAGGTGATAATCCAAATTCATATGCATCGGTATTATCTAATGATTTTGTCGGGATTTGGTTTAATTGGGTTGATGTTGCTTGGTATATAATGCAGCTGGATGCAGCTTTCGTGTTAGTCAAAGCCTGACCTACTTTTCCATCTATCATTGTCAGCACTAATTGGTAGCTTACTTCAATTTGCTGCCCATCCAACTGTAATTGTAATGGCTGTAGTGTTGCAATTTGGGTCGTGATATCACTAACTTCTTTGTTAATGGCATCATGAGTTTCTTTTTTGAATTCAAATTTGATTGGCCTGCAGTATTTCGTAGAAGATGGTGTCTCATTTTTCCAAATATTCATTGTTTGCGTTGTGCTAGTCGAAGGCTCTGAATCTTCCAAAATCTTTTTCAATCGCAATGGTACAAATGATACCATGAACATATCTGAGTCCGATATATTTTCACATACAGCTTGTTTGTATTGTTTTTGTCCCGAAGAACCATCACATCCCCATTTACAAAAAAGAATTAACTTTGTGTTTCCACATTTCTTTAACTCATTTCCTGTTATTGATTGTAGCAAGCGTTCGGCTGTGTGATCAAGTAGAGATTGTAGTTGTACCTCTGCCGAAATTGGTGTGATTGTAATAGTGTCCTTTGATGGCAAACAGTCCATTTTAGCAGCGGTTATGTGATGATATGCTGGATACATATTTGAGCCTTTTTCAATCGCACGCAGTCTGAGCTTAATATATTGCTGTTTTGTTAATTTCAAATCTAGAAATAATGCTAATGCCTCCTCATTTGTGTACTGTATTGCATCACTCGGAGTTGGTATACTGTTAAGAATCCGTTTTGTTCTCACTGGACTAGCTTTAACAACTTTTTCAATGATATCCACTTTTGTTAATTGGTTCTGTGATCGTAATTGATGTAGGAAAGATTCTTTTATATTTGTACAACCAATTGCATCGTTAATATCTTTAAGTTTCCGCCTCTTAGATCTATCGCTGCAGTTGCCCATTAATGATTTGCGTGGTCTTCCAGCCTTATCTTGCTTTGCTGTTTCTGCAGCGACAGTAAGTTGGCCCTCTAACCAGTTTGCACTTTTTATATAAAAGTTTTGTTTACTGTAGCGAACTTCTTTGTAGCGTTTTTTTAGTGCTTTGACGAAATTAGATAATTCCTCTTCCATTTCGGTGCTACACGAATTTAAGTTTAATTTTATTTTAACGTAACTAAGAACATCTTCCTGGTTTTTGTTTCTAAAATACTCTTCCGCCAGTTCTTTATAACTGAAGCTCTTCATATTTTTCTGAATATTTTTATTTGCGTCTGTTATGTTTTATCCGTACACTTAGAGGATTAACTGAGTAATCCCTTATCGAATCCGTAGTTTTATACATTTTTAGATACATGTTATTCACACATTGATCTTTAATTTCATAGCAGGTAGTGCTTAAATTGCACAAAACTGCACATGTTGTCCAGACCTTAATATCAGGTAAAACTAATTAGTATCTCGCCAATATTTGTTGTTGTTGTTGGGTTGTTTTTTTATTTTTAGTGGTTTAATGTCCCGATTATTGTTATAAAATTGCTTATGACTTTGGTTGACCCTAACATTTGATAACAGGTAAATTTAGAAACAGATCATATGTTTACTGTAGAATTTTGTGATAATTTGTGATAATTTTATGACTTATTTTTTGCTGATCAAAACAAAGCCATTAAACCCTTTCGCAGGTATTATATTTAATTTTTTTAGTTTTACGTAGTCTAAAGTAAAAACATAAACTTTTAGGCAAAAAAGTGAAAATTATATACACCATTGTATACGAGTACTTTGGAGTAATTTCATTAAAATGAAAAAAGTGTTCTACACACGGCTCGTCACGGGTGCAAAAGTATATATAGCGGTAAAGAGGACACTTTCACCTTTCTCCGGGTGGTATACATTTCTTGTTCCCTAGAAGTTCTATTCTACTAAAGTTTAAATTTGAGAAAAATTTGGTAGTTTCATAAATATTCCGTAACGCCCTTAATATTAAACGCTAGAGCTCTGACCACTTACAAAAACTAAAGACTATAATCCTACCAACATTATAAAAAAGACCGCAGGCCATTATCGATGATAGCTTGCGAGTAGTAATCATTTATTTTTGATAAAAAACAACAGAAAAACACCTTTTTCTGAAATTACAAAAAACCGTTGAGTTTGACAGCATGCCACGCTCACAATTATCAATAGTTTAACCTAATTTTTTGGCTACCTTAATCTGGATATATTAGCTGCAAAAGGGCGTAAAAATTTTAAAAATCGGTGACAAAAAAAAATTTGACTTTTGGCCAATGAAAAACGATTTTCAGCCACAGTGCGACGCTGTTATTATAAATTGAAAGTGTGCAACTTATTCGTTGTGTAGAAAATTGAGCTGAAGTCTTTTTAAAAATCATGGATAAATACTTAATGAAGAACGGTAAGATTGTTGTACTATTTACAATCATTTGTAAAAAATTATTGATTTAAGGAACCTTGTCCACAGGATGTAAGGAAACCACCATAGACGATGTAGTAGGCGCAGACGAAATCCCAAGTTGTTCAACAAAATCCTTATTTTAAAAAAATAGTTTATTCAATTTTGTCGTTGCCTATATCTAGAACGTAGAACGAATTTTTTCAAAAATTAATTTAAACAAAAATATTAGAAATTCCCACTTTATGCGGTATTTTAAGAGCAAAAAACCTTTTGAAAAAAAAATAACAGTGATTGTACAAGCCTTGAGCAATCTAAAGAAATTGTTTTGATGTTTTGTAGTGGGTTTAAGGATGCCTTTTTAAATTGGTTGTTATATCTATCCAAGTTGTGCCGGCGCTTAAAAACGCCACTGGGCAAAGATATTCCTTAAGGCAGGTTTATATGCCAGAAGAAAAAAATCAGCAGGTGAATGCTTTGGCTTTAGAAATATGTTGCCGGTAGAAGGCAGTTTCCAAAGTAAGTTTATTTTCAAATTTCTTCGACTTATAAACTAAAGTAACAGTATTAAAAATAATGATTAAAATAAGAAGAGTATGATAATATTCCTGTGCATTTAGTAAATAATATGAAAGGGGAAATAATATACATAGTAATGTATTTATGTAGATATATATGTTTATTTACATGTGCAATAATTAGCGATTTCATATTCCTGCGTAAATAATAATACTTATGGATGTATGTATACATGTTTGTTTGGCTGCACCAGCAGTAATTGAGTGTTGTGATAAAAACAATTCGTAGTAACAAAAATAATATTTTTATATGTACATATGTATGTGTGTACGCACAAGTACACTGTATAACAATATATAAGATACACTTTAAAGTTTGAATAATTTTAGGTTTAATTATTGTACATAAATATATGCAGTGTATTACAATATAAAATACACTACAGTTTAATAAAACAACGTACAAATAATAAAATAAATACATGTATGTGATATTATTACACAATATTAAGTGACATTATAGAATCTAAAAAGAAATTTTAGTAAATATTTAAAATTTCTTCTAAACGAGAAATTAAATCTCCAAAAATGAATTAAATTTTATGTTTTATTATAATTTATATAACGTTTAATATACATACATTTTATGTATGTAATGTTTTTTATGTCATGTTATTTTTTCTTTTAGTTAAAAAAACATGTATTTTTTTATAAAATATTTTTAATAAAAATGAATTATAATTTTGTATTTTCGTTTATTATTTTGTCTTAGTTAAAGAATAAGTTTTTTTTTATTTTAAAAAATTTTTTTTCTGGAATGCCAAGTTTTTTGAAAAAAAAATGGTAACGCTGGCTACAAATAACAAAACAAAAGAGAATTTCAAAGTACATGAAGGAGTGTACCCCTTTCCAATCTTCTCTCACCGCACTCCTACAAACACTTTCAGAAAGAAAAATTTAATGGTGTGAACCGTGACTTAGTTCCTTTTAGTGATCGATCATTTTTGTTCAATCCTCAGATTTGAACTATGTCGTTCAGTTAGTTCAATCGCCCTTTTTAACGTTGGACTGTTTGCATAATCTTTGTCGAGCCATATGAAAACTTGGTTACCTTAAATGCTGCGGTGATTTTTGATAGTATGGCAAAATTTGTTTACATTTCCTCGTTTATAACTAATTAATAGCTGAATTCAATAAAAATAAATTAATGTGACTTGTTTCGTATATTAATTAGAAAAAACCAAAGATAACAGTGTTTGTGTGGATTAATTAACAAGCCTTGAATTTTCCGCCTTGTATTTAGGGTTGCCATTCCTACTGTTTTAAACAGTGCACGTACTGTTTTTCGAAAAATGTACTGTTTTATTCACAACACAGAAATTGACATTATCTTGAAAAAAATTTATTAAAAATAAAATTATGGTCGACTTTGAAAAAAAATGTTTTCTTATTGTTGAGCCTAAATATTTTTTTCTTAAACTATAATTTAATATTTGTTAAATTTTGATTTTAAGTAGACTTATAATTTCTATGAATAATAAAATAAAAGTCTGCTTTAAAATTGATAATATTTAAAATGCTATTGATGTGTTTTAAGTTATAAATAGTTTTTAAAAGTATTAATTGAATATTATTGTAATTTTAAGAAAAAAAATCAATTGAATTTTTAAAATACATTCATATCATTCATAAAGATAATTTTAAAATTCAATTCGTAGTTTTTGGAATTCAATTGCAAGTTTCGTAATTCCATTGACAATTTTTGAAATTTAATTAATAACTTTTGAAATATCTTAGATCACTTTCATAATATAATTTGAAAATATAGTGGGTAGTTATGAAATACAGTTAAAAATGGTGCAGCATTGGTAATTCGTTTATTCAAACCAACATTAATATCTATCATTCGAAAAACGACGTTTAATTTGTGCTTTTGATCACGTTAGTAACTTAAGATAATATTTATAGTCCGAGAATTATTGAATATTGAAAGAAATGCACAATTTTTCGTTACGTTCTCAGAGTTTTTAATATATTTTCCTTTTTTATTACCTTATTTTTAAAAAAATATGTGATATGTTGAATTAAAAGTTATGTCACCGTTTTGCTAGTTTTAAAATGTTTTTATGTTTCTTATTGACTTATTTGAAATAAGAATTTGACGTATTGAAATAAAAGTTATGTTATCAATAAAGAAAAAAATTTACTGTTTTGTTTTGAAAAGAACTGTTTTTTTCGTCAATGCACTTTTTTTACTTGTATTTCACAGCTACGAAAACAATCTTAAAGGCCCAAACATAATATGCATAAGCTAACTTAAGCTACTGTCAAAATTGAACGAAAAGTCTGTCAAATGCTTAAGCAAATTCAAACAGACTTTTAGGTAGCCATAATGTACTTAAGTGAACTTAAGGAAAATTTACCCATTGTTGCCAATTGAAGCATTATTTGTATTTTTTGTGAGTAATTCATATTGAAAAGACTAAAAATTGCAGCAGCGTTCATTATTGAATTTTGAACAGCGTTAGCATTTAGCTTGAACTTGATTCATTAACATTTTTAGAAAATATGCTATATTAATATAATTTGTTTGAAAACAAATTGTAATTGTTTTGGGAGTAATATTTGTTTTACTTTTTTGTAATTTACATTAAACATGGATTAGAAAACCTTCAAGAATAAAAAAAAGATTATATATTCATATGATCGAATTTCAAATATTAGAAAAACAGTTTCTTTAAAATTACTTCAGGATACTACTGCAAAATTATATATCAGTGTTTACATAATATTCTTAAGGTAAAATTCGACATGAATTTAAACTTCAGCTCTAATATACAGTTTCACAGAAATAGAAGCGAACTTTGTAAAGAAACTTGCTGGTACGCTCACAAAATACCAGAAAAATTCGATCATCTGATTAAGATGGAAAAATCTCGAAGATATTTTAATTAATTAAAATTATTTTTCATCCGCAAACAATTTCATAATTTTACAAATAACTTTCTCTCATTTCTCTCATACTTCGCTATATTTTTTCCATGCATATATTTATTTTTATACCCTTCACCAAAAAATTTGGAAAGGGGATATATAGGTTTGTCATTCCGTATGTAATTTCTTCATTATTGATTTAAGACCCCATAAAGTCCATATATTCTGGATCCTTATAGATAGAGAAGTCGAATGAGCGATGTCCGTCTGTCCGTCTGCTACATTTTGGTGTAGTAGAATTAAGGCCAAAACACAACATAGAGAAATAAATTGTATACCATTTTCTTGGAATTTTTCATAAATTTGTTCGGTTTGAAAATAACAAAACTCGGTCCAATAATTAATGAGATATAGCCAAAAGACTTTTTTGTTATATTTCCTATACTGTCCTACGGTCAATTTTATGAAGCAGATCTCTTGTATGGAGTTCTACACAGGCTTAGACTGAAAATAATTGAAGTCTATTGAAGTGGGGATTCAATCCAACAACCTATTGGTTGGTAGTCACAACCGCTTCTTGTACACCACAGAGAAGTTGTATTTTTTATAGTAGTTTACGCGTTTAAGAACATAATATATTGGAAATTGGTGTGGTTGTTGTAAATCTTCCCTTTTTGTCACACATATATCACATACATACATACTGAAATGCGTTCATGGGCACATGTACACATTGTGTGTATACATGTGTATATTTAAACAATCAAAAGCAATGATTTGTTGTTTTGTTTTTGTTTGTTTCTTTAAACTTATTTTTGTACGTTTATTAGTATAATATTATGCATGCGTATTACAGTATTTTTTCTCGCTTATATTTTCTTTTCGTATATAAATAACCATATATATTTTTTATATTATTTATATTAAAGAAATGTAATGGATCGTCAAGACTCTATGTACGAGTAAATATACAAAATCAATGAAATTTAATTTTAGTTTTGTTTTAATATGTATTAATTTTTCATTTTTTATGACTATTTGTGATTTCAGAAGAAAGGCAAAATTGATGCTTATATCCTGTTTTATACTTGTGTAATTTTAATTATTTTCTATATTCAGGTGCAGAGCGTACCTGCAGTTTATCAGAACCCGGTATTATTATTGTATTTGTACAATTTGATAAAAAATCTTTTGACAATTAAAATGTTGTTTGGATACTTAGTAACACATAACAAAGCAGAAAAATCTCTTCCTGGCTAGAATTTGATAAGAAATGTTTCTTTCATTCGTAACATCAGTGAGTTAATCTTCAAAAGCACTTCAATTAATTGCCTTTTCTATAAAATAAAAACAAAGTTTGATGTGAGAATTTAATTTGATATCAAGCTCCAAAATGTAATTAGCAAAGAAACTAAAAAATTGAAAACCCTGGAAATTATTTCCAAAATTTATTTAAAAAAAAAACTTAAAAAATCTCATTTCCATTGTGAAAACTACACTTTTATTAAAAACTATTTTGTATTTGGAATAAAAATTTAAAATGCATTTGTATTTTGAATAAAAGTATTGCAAATACCTTCTTTCCACAAATTTATATTTAGCTTCTAGATTGGGTTATCCAATTGAATAATTTAATGTAGGCTTAATTAAAATGTATTCTAAGAATAGTTCGCAATTCATCAAATATTTTTCAAGCAATCAGTTCCTATCGTACATATCATACATACGAACTTTGGATTTTTAGATCGGAATGTTTGGGGAAAATTTCCAAAAATAGTATATGCGTACATATTTGTATTTCATTTTTTGTGCATATTTTCGTATTTTGCCCAATTCAACATATACAAAATGATAAGTTAAGATCTTAGGAGATAAAAAATTGATTTCTTCATATTCATATAAAATAAACTGGTCTTACATTCATTAAAATCACCTAAAAAATCATAGTTTTGCGGAATATCGCATTGTCGAGAGCACGCACTACGGAATTGGATGCGGTTTAAATATTACGAAAATAAGCCGAATTATGGGTTGGATTTGAGAGCAAAAAGCTTTCTTTTGCGTTTTTATCGTAATTTTTCATATTTATATCTCTGTCTTACTTAGTAAACGCAGAAGAAGATTTAAATAAAAAATGTTTTTAATTAAATTCATCTGTTTTCTTAGCAGGCTGAATATGAATTACAGAATTCGTATTTTGTAAATCAATTGTGGTTGAAATTCCATTGTGTTTCTATATCAAAAATATACAGGTTATATTGAACCAAAACCTTTATCGTCTGGTCCAACTGCAATACAGATAAGTAAATGGAAAAGTTAACAAAATTTTAAACAGACAACTATCAGAATACAACTAGTTTACATACATACATACGTACATCATACGATTTTCAAAGAAAAAAATAAATTAAAATAATGAATTAAAATATGTTG
Source organism: Gymnocheta viridis (assembly GCA_956483585.1). Classification (NCBI taxonomy): domain Eukaryota; kingdom Metazoa; phylum Arthropoda; class Insecta; order Diptera; family Tachinidae; genus Gymnocheta; species Gymnocheta viridis. The sequence goes on from OY101444.1 coordinate 40,792,161, forward strand.
TTATATTTTATAATTTAATATTTTTTCTTACACCGTCAAGTTATTTTTATTTTGGTTATTAATATTATATTATATCAAATAAAAACGTCGACAACTTACTAAATTCATTATATAATTATTTTATTACTGTACAAAATCCTATTTGATAACATATTGGATAATTTTGAAGAATAAACCTTTTATTGTGCCTGGTTTTTTAAATAAATTGTGGAACAAACTTTTTAAAATTAAAAGTAAAAGTAATAAAAACAACTAAAATGTATTGAAAATTCTAAAAAAATAGCATTGTAATGTGTTCAGGATTCGAAACCGTGCCACCGGGTAAGAAGGTACGGTTTCAAATCCTGACCATCCATTTATTATTTTTTTTTTTAATTTTTGATACATTTAATTATTTTTATTACTTTTTATATGGAAAAGATCGTTCTTTTTTTAAGAATTTTTGATACCTTTAAATTATTTTGAATGTGAAGATAATTTTGGAACATTTTAATCATTAGACTAACAGATTTATGCAATATGTGTCGATATTTTTTATCTATTTTGGGAGAATTTGTTCATTATTAAACCTGTTCTTACGTTTCCAATTATTTCTTTGTTTAGTGGAAGACCACTGGCTTATTGGTAAAGACGTTGAAACAGTTCTTGGATGTGTGAAAAAATATATAAGTGCTAATAAGGGGATGTTAATATTTTTATAATGCACTCCAGGCAAGAAATTGTAACAAATTTGTTACGAAATTCATAATTTATGGCTGACTTCATAAACGCAGTTTGCAAAGCAACACGAGAATGCCTTGTAAACTCATGCTTCCAGTGTTTCTTTGCAAGCTGTGTTTATGAAATCAGCCTATACTATGAAATAGAGATTAGAACCAACAATGCGTGATCGTTATTAATTTTTTCCATTTTCCATCACGTGGGGGTGCGTCCGTGAGACAATGAGTGGCAATTTTTTTTTGCTTTAATGTAATTTTTTCCATTTAAATTATTTTTTCTAATTTTTTTTTTGTATTTCGTGGTCGCGAATTTTCGTGATTGTGACTTCTTTCGTCACTCCATACTATGGTGAAGGGTATATAAGATTCGGCACAGCCGAATATATCTCTTTTTTGTTTTATTTATTTTTTGTTTAATTATTAGTATTATTATTAAAATATTTTTTTATGTGCTCGTATATTAAAATAAGTTTTGAGTGGACTTTGAAATTTACGTAAAATTCAAATCTCGTATTTATTCCCTGTATATTTATACAGGTACGCACATTAGATAAAATATTCACCAGCTGTTTTCAGTATGGCAAGAAATTCAAAGTAAAAGTCATTTGACTTTGGATAACATAAGAATTTTTTAAGCTGAATTTTGACAAATCTCATGGACATGTAAACAATTATTGTTATCATAAATATACTTGCATTTGTTGCCCTTGATTCAAATTCAAAAAAGGAGAATGGCAACATTAGCACAGCGATGCCAAGCCGATTTATACAAGTTGTTGTGTCATAGTTCAAATCTTCAAATGATCTATTTAAAATGAAAATTTCATCTAGTTCGACTAGTTCAATTGATTGAACCGTTCAATTGAACTAGTTCGTTCGTGAACTACCCAAGACAATTGAATACGACGCTTATGTATGGCGCGTAAAAGTATAATGTCGATGAACTTTTTACGCGTCATAACCGATGCAAACTTTTGTTTTGTAACTTGCTCTATGAAAATACTCTAATTCAACTTTTTTGAGAGACGCGTAGAACGCGTGTTGTGGACTTTTAGCTTAAGATCCTTGACAAAATGCAAGACAGACTGTATGTACATACTTATGTACGTAAATGTAAGCACACGCGCAAATTTTCTGAAAAAAGTAAAAATTTTGGGAAAATAAAGTTGTGTATTATAAAATATATGTCCATACATAAGTACACATGTATGTATGTAAACAAGATATTTGTATAAATTTTTTACACAAGATGAAAAACGATACGACGAATATAAAAATAAAGTTTTTCGTTTCAATTACACATGGGTTTTTTTGAAGTGACTCGTTTCATGCGAAAATTTTTACCACAGATAACTAACCAGATGGGACACGGCCACCAGGTGGTTTGTATTTGCACTAAAATCTGTCGAATTGGCATCCCAGTGGTAGCACTACGTTAACCCCTTCTTCATTAAAGGACAGCAAATGTTTGTTTTGGATATGTCTATCTCTTTTATTTGAACGGGTTAACTTTATTTACATTTTTGTGTTAAATTTTCACAAAATTGGCGGAAAAAATTGGAAATTCTGATTTAGGCGGACTTTTTGACAGAATTTTCCAATTTTTTTGCGCCAATTGTTCATAAACAAACAGTGAAAAAGTTGAAGTGTGTAAATTTGTGTTGTATGTGAAGAAAATCTAACAAGAAGCAGCCAACATGTAAGTTTTTTTTTTGGTTTGCTTTAAATAAATATTAATAATTTTTTAATTTCTTTACAGGAGTCGCAAATGCATTATGGGCTGTCCAAAAGAGGAGAACCTGCATCGTTTCCCCAGAAATCCGACAAGGTAAGTTATTGATTAAGAAGTGCAAAAACAAGTGACAAATTAAAACAGGAAATTTTTGAAAATTTTTTGGTTTTGAATGGGATACATTCTGTTCAAAACCAATAATTGTGTGCTTCCTGTTTTAATTCCAATTGGTAAAATTAAGTTAACCAATTGGAACGTGTTTAATAAAAGTGTATTTTTATAGGGTGGCTTTTATTCCGGCAGACAGACCATCATTGTTAAGCGGAGTCAATGATGGCACGGTGCCGGCCGGAAAGCAAAGTTAGTGTTTGGTGTGCTGCTGTAACACTACCCCACATGATTAAAAGAAAATACACAGTGTTAAAATAATTATTAGTGAGTGTTTGTGTTTAGTTTGTGTTAATTTAATTTTAGCTTCTCCTTACTCAAGACCATTATGCGTGGTGAATAACCACATCCTACAAGAGGTGATGCTGTTAATAGCAAAACATAATGGATCTAGACGAGATAATGTCGAAAAAAAATCATATTTATTTAATAAAAGTTAAAAATACACAATTTATTAAATAAATATAATATAACCATAAACATTTTACACATATCAATATTAATTTCATTATTAAATATAATTACAGCATAAATATTAATTATAGTAATCCATTTTTATATTTTATAAGGTTACTCTTTCGACCACCAAACAGTCCTGGAATCGACCAGAATGTCCGTCCACTTTTGACTCAAGTGGTATGCATAAAAATGTATTTAAAGAAATCAAACATTAATATTGTGTTTTATCTTTATCTGTACATGCATGAAAATTACTTACCATCAATTGTGATGTTTTCGCCGCCGCCAAACTGTTGTGGGAGTCTTCAACACTTCCGTCCACTTTTGTTTACCAGGTCAATTTTTTCCATCGATGCAATCTTAAAAGCAGGTGAGTACTTCTCCAAGATTTAATGCTTATAAAATGATATTAATTTTACTTTTTATAATTGTTTTCACATATTTAATTACATTTTACTTACTGTTTTCGTTTATTTCCCAGAAATTTTGCTGCTGCTACAAGTTGTTGCACATGGATTTGTCTTCAACCACCTTCCAGTTTGTCTGTAAGTTAACAAACAAATTACACTTCAAAAACCCACTATAATGTATTATATTTTCTTTTCAGCTTATACTTACCATTTCTCAGCGATGCCAATTTAGCGCTTTTCGCGCTAGATTTAGCGCTTTTTGACTACCCAAAAGTCACATTTTTTACCCTTAACGCTTTTTTAAAAAAAAGCGCTAGATTGGCGCTTTTCATTTTTTAGTTTAGCTCCTTTAGCGCCTTTTCAACACAACTGTTCATTTTAACGAAAATCGTACGAACTTATTTCATAACATTTTTTGCAACTGCTCGTTTGAAGTTTTTCAATGCAAAAAAACTCAACGATTTTTTTTGTGTATGGGAGTAAATTTTTAAAGGTAAAAAAACTTTAATCTTTTTTTAGAAATAAATTACTACAAATATCTTCAGATGGAACGTTATGTACAAAAATACAGAAAAGTTTGGGAATGCGACACATCTTTCAAAAAATGGATCAGACCATTAAAAAAAGAAGACACCAAAGCTTTATGTGTTTATTGCAAGTGTCACATTAATGCAAAACGTTCCGACCTTATGCGACACACTCAAACTAAGAAGCATGAAAAAGCGATGAAGCCCTTCAACGATATTGATCTTACGCAAACTGAAATTTCTTTTACAATAACTGCACCTGAAAAACAAAAGAGCCAGGCAACGCTTGCGCTTTACACTGCTATTCATAGCCCTTTTTCGTCAATGGACCATCTTGGTACAGTTTGCTGTACTGTATTTTCAGATAGTAAGGCTTCAAATTTTTGTCTTCATCGCACAAAGTGCACCAACATCATTACCAATATTTTAGCACCTCATTTTATAAAAAACCTTTTGGAAGATCTGAGTGAATCCAGTTTTAGTCTTATTTTAGATGAAGGTAAAACTTGACAACTTTTTAAATTCGATTTACTAACTAAATATTATTTATTATATTTTTTTTAAGGAACCGATGTTTCAGTTGAGAAACTTTTAGAAGTAGTAGTGCGCTACTATAGCTCCAAAACATCAACATTCGTAACGACCTTTTTAGGTCTTATAGATTTAAATGGTGGAAAAGCTGACGATCTTCTAAGTGGTTTGGAGCGGCTTATGAATTTATTAAAATTGGATATGAAAAAACTTCTGGCTATAGCAACAGATAATGCTGCTGTAATGATCGGTGTAAAAAATGGTGTCTTTAAAAAAATTAAAGAAAAATATGACTTAAAGAACCTGGTATTAATAAGATGTGTCTGCCATTCTTTGCAATTGGCAGTTTGTGTTGCTGCTGAACAACATTTTCCACCGAATTTGAATTTTTTGGTTAAAGAGACACACAATTGGTTTTCCAATTCGTCAGTTAGACAAAAATTATACAACAAAATTTACAAATTGATAAACAATGATTCTGTTATGGCAACAAAAATTCCTATGGTGGCTCCAACCAGATGGCTCTCGATTGAACGAGCAATAAAAGCAATTTTAGGCATGTGGCTAGAACTAAAAACACATTTTAAAATGGTACATGACAAGTCTTATGAAACGTCACTTCTGAAGAGTATGTATAACGACCCAAAAAACTTTATTTATATAACATATTTAGCTACAATTTTAGCTGAAGTTCAAAAGGTAAATCTCGCATTCGAAGCTCAAAATGCAGACCACACCAAGCTTTTCAATGATTTATATCGACTATTACAAGGGTTAACAAATAGAATTATTATACCAACTAATGACTTCGATTATTTAGAAGGTGATATTGATTCTTTACTTAATGAATATTGTCATTTGGGCTATAATTTTGAGAAAGCCTGCGTTGATAATAGTATTGAAGAATGTCAAAAACAATTAATTAAGCAAAAGCTCATACAATTCACCAAAGCTCTTATATATGAAATAAGAGCAAAAATTCCTTTAAATTTAAATAAAAAAGATATCATTATTTAGCGTAGAAAATATTTTTACAAACAAAACCGTAGATGTCATCACATTTATAAAAGAGTTTATAAATGATAAAAAGGAGATAGAAGAATTAGAAAACTGTCTCAACAATTTGAAGTTTGGTGAATGGAAAAATCGAGACAGAACTGATTTATTTTGGATTGAAGTACAAAACTTCAAAAATTCTGTGAATGAAAATCCCTTTTTAAAATTATCAACTTTTGTAATCAATATATTATCCTTTCCATATTCTAATGCAGAAGTGGAGAGGACGTTCAGCGTAATGAATTTCTTTAAAACCAAAGTAAGAAACAGAATGTGTTTAAATACGGTTAACTCATTAATTCATATAAAATATGGTCTAAAAATTAAAAACTCATGTTGTTCGGATTACAAAATACCTTCAAATGTATGCGCTAAAATCAATTCAAATGAAACATATAAAAAGTCGAAATTTTATATAAAAACTGTTTTATGGCCTGAAGATGAAGATGAAAGTAATAATATTTTATTCGAAAATGATCAGCTTTAAACCGACTTCATCATTTTTATTTTACTCTACGAGTACAAAACATAGCAATGTAATGAACACGATCTTAAAAAGTGCAAATTAGCTTTAAGTTTTTTTTTAAATGAATAAAAAGCAATTTATTTTAAATAATATTTTTAGCGCTTTTTGTTTTATTAATATTTAGCGCTTTTTGTAGCACCCTCCGGCGCGTTTTGGTTACAAAAAGTTGGCATCGCTGCCATTTGTTGATGAGATTGAGAGCAGCCATTTTATTTAAAATGAACATTTTTATATTTTTCAGATAAATAAATGAAAATTTAGTGCAAACAAAATTTTTATTAATTTTCTTTGTTTACATTTTTTAAAACAATTAAGGTGATGTATACTTGTTGCCACTCACTCATTGTTTTTGAGAATGCCATATATATTTTTACTCTTCACAATATGGGGTTAACCTCGCATGATATGGCCATTTTCCAAATGTCAAAGTTGCCATATCTGGTTAGTAGTCTGTGATTTTTACGTTGTGAGAAAAACTGACACGAGGTACAGATTCCGCTTGTGCACAAAAAATCCGCTTTTGTAGGAAATGAACCACCCTAATCGACATACATACATATACATATGGATGTACCTACTTACATATGTATGTATGTAGGTATTTTAACATAGAAGTTTTATTTAAAATGAACATTTTTATATTTTTCAGATAAATAAATGAAAATTTAGTGCAAACAAAATTTTTATTAATTTTCTTTGTTTACATTTTTTAAAACAATTAAGGTGATGTATACTTGTTGCCACTCACTCATTGTTTTTGAGAATGCCATATATATTTTTACTCTTCACAATATGGGGTTAACCTCGCATGATATGGCCATTTTCCAAATGTCAAAGTTACCATATCTGGTTAGTAGTCTGTGATTTTTACGTTGTGAGAAAAACTGACACGAGGTACAGATTCCGCTTGTGCACAAAAAATCCGCTTTTGTAGGAAATGAACCACCCTAATCGACATACATACATATACATATGGATGTACCTACTTACATATGTATGTATGTAGGTATTTTAACATAGAAGTGCATTAAAGTTTGTACATGCCTGCAAAGATTTCTTTTGTTTGCGCCACAATTCAACCCTTAAATGCTGGTCCACCAACCAATGAAAAGTGGTATTGCACGAGAGAGATTAATTCTGATTACAAATAAAATTAATTCTTCAACCCCATTGGCTATGATATTAAATATGAATGTACATACTTATGTATGTACACATATACTAGGTATTATTGTTTAATACATACCATCATATACATACATACATACATAAGTATGAATATACATCCATATGTATGCACGTGTGTATGTATGTATATTTCCATATCGCTCCTTTATTACAAGGTAGTCGAATCTCAAAAAACTCGTTCGTCAGAAAACGAGTTTAATAGGGTAGACAGACGGCAGAGTTAATTTGCATTAAAAACTTATTAATGTGAATTTAAATTTTACCCTGACAGACGATAGTTTTTAAATTTAGTAATTAAAAAAACATTTTTTTTTGGAATTTACATCGCGATCAAATGGATAGAAGTTGGAAAGTACGATTAGCAGCTATACTGTTGGTGCAAAATCACTATTCATTCGTTTTAAAGAAAGCTAAAATTATTTTTGTTGACTTTGTATCTATTTTAATTCCAAAATAAATTTAAAATTTTTTTGAATTTTAAAATTTTTCCAACAACTGACTGATTGTCGACGGTATTGCCAAATTGAAATAAGCTAAATTCAGTATAAATTCAATTTGCTTTCGTGCATTTACGTTAAATAAATACTCATTTGGAAGGAGCTAATGCACAAGTTAATTTGAATTAAGGCTACTAATGCAAATTAGCGCTGTCGTCTGTCTACCCTATAAAGTTGTTAATTGACATCAATGAAAAAATAAAAAGTATTCTCCCCTCAGCAGGTGAGTAAACAAGATACAGTGTAGCCTCGTTGAACGCAACCCTCGATATGCGCAACCCCTTGCTTAACGCAACGCCCAATTTCTTAACATTGGTGACTCTATAAACGCAACTTTTCAAAAAACAAAGCCTCCACTAGCGCAACTTGGCAATTGTTTTTAGTTTAGTTTTTGATAAATAAATTCAAAACTAATCTTTGGAGGATATAATGGTATTGCAAAAGATTCGTGAAATTGCAGTTCAAAAATATATGACGAGCATAAAAACTCAGTCGAAAATTTCAGACTTTTTCCATAAAAACATGAATATTTAACCGATAACAACCATCAGTAAAAATTAACATACATTTGAATGCGTATTTTATTAATTTTTTATTTGCTGTAGGTATATTTTGTTTTTCTGTTTTTATTCTTTATTTGAATCAAATAAATACGATTATTAAAAGCTAACCTCATTTTTTTTTTAAATAAAATTCTTGATTGGTTTAAAATAGCTTTTAAATGGGAAAATATGACTAGAAATTTGTGACTTGGTTTATGCAACAACTCAGTTATCGCATCAGCCCAAAATTTCTATTGGTTGCGTTCACCGAGGTTACACTGTATTTGTATATGTAGGTACATTTTTTACACAAAATAGAGAGCAATACGACGAATACATACTTATGCATGTGTGTATGTATTTCTGCATTCTTATTTTGAGTATGTTTTTGAGGTAGTATGTACATATGTCATACATACATTGTATGAACTAAAACATTGGGGTACAGGAATGTAGAGAGCGCATTTGCTTTAATTATGTTTGCAATGTATTTTATTTATAAGAGTATATCGAGCCCTAACCGCTAAAATAACGTAACCCGCAAAACTCAAAATTTACAGGAGAAGGTTTTTCACTTTTGTGCCAATTTGTTTTTTAATGGAATTTTAAAATTTCTAACAGATTAGAATAAAATGTAACCTCGAAAATACCGTAACCTACAGAAAACGAAAATTACAGGTGAATTTTTTAAATGTTTTTATAATTTTTTCAGAATTGGTTACTGAAAATTTAATTTTAATGATTTTTTGCAAGTAATAGATTAGTTTTACGTTAAGAAAGTATTTTTAACAATAAAAAATAACATTAAATACAATATAGAAATAAAAAAAGTCATTACCACAAATTTAATTTATTGCATTCAAATATACATGAGTATCAAAAGTGAGTCAACATCACCAACAATTTTATATTTCGCTTTATTAAAATGATAGTATTCGCAAAAGAATAATTCTTTCAATTACAATTAAAAGCCTATCTTATTCACAATTAACTACTGGCGAAAAATATCCAAAACCACAACAACAAATTTTTTTATAGTAACTTTAAAGAAAAACCTTAAAATATTACGCCGCATAAGTGAGTATACATATTGTTTGTGAGTTTGTTTTTTTGCTAAAACCGTTAGATTTACAGCTAATTTTGTGTTGAAATTTTAAGAAATGCCAAAAAAGAATTATTTTAGTTAGTTCTTTTTCAACATTTGTCGTGAAAGTGTCACTAAAGTTTTATAAAGAACTTTACAAAGATGAGAACTGAAACATCAATAGAAACACGAAAAATTATAATAGATTTAAGAGAAAAAGGTAAATCATTTCGTGAAATCGCAAAAATTGTAGGAAGACACCACAATTCTGTAAAAAAAATTGTCGACAAATTGAAAAACTTTAAGACAATTATAAACGAACAGGTCGTCCGAAGGTATTAAGTGAAAGGGAAGAAAGGAAGATTGCTGCCGCAGTTAAAAAAAATCCCCGTTCTAGTGCGGTTCAAATGGCCAAGGACATTAGTGCAGAGTCCGACAAAACAGTTAGTGGCGCATATTACATAATTATGGATATAATGTCAGACGTCCGAGAAAAAAGCCTTTTATTTCTAAAGTAAATAAAAAGAAACGTATGGATTACGCTGAGAAGTACGGAAAAAAGGACTTCAACTTTTAGAAATCAGTTTTCTTCACCGATGAGAGTAAGTTTGAGATTTTCGGAGGGGAGAGCTTGACTTCATTGATACGATATTGAATGCTCAAGGCTATGTACAGCTTTTAGCAAAAAATATTCCACCAAGCGTCGCCAAATTGGATTTGCCTGGACATGGATCTTTCAACAAGGCAATGACCCCAAGCATACATCCCGTCTGGCGAAGGAATGGCTGTTATACCGAACACCAACCCAACTTTGTCATCCACCGCAGTCCCCAGATCTCAACCCTATTGAGAATATATGGGATTATTTGGACCGCAAAATTCGCAAAAGAAACATCACTAGTAAAGACACCCTCAAGGAAGCTTTAAGAGAAGAATGGGCCAACATTTCTCCTGAATATACTAAGAAGTTGGTGGAATCGATGCCAAATAGAATAAATTGTGTAAAAAAAGCCAAGGGAGGCCAAACAAAATATTAATATCCAAAATAAATAGAATTTTCTGCATTTATGTTTAGTTTATATTCAAGCGTATACTAACTTTTGAGGCGATGCTTATTGACTTTTTTGTTTTATAGTATAAAAAAAGAATTGATATTTAATTTAAGTTAATTTTTATGTTATAACGTTATAAATAATGAATAAAAAATTCTGTTTTTGCAAAGAAAATTGATATGTATAATATATTATTTTTATTAGCTTAAGAAAACAAAACATTTCATTGGTGTTGACTCAGTTTTGATGCTCATAGTAATTAATATTTTACATAAATATAAAAAAAAATATATATAAAAATATATATATTCAATTGTTCTATGTTAATGATTTTGCATTTTTAAACTCTTAAAGCAGGCTAATTGAAACTTAGTAAACTGTTAATTAAAATTAATTATTTTCTCGATTTCTTACCCTACATGTATGTATGTACATACATACATAACTATATACATAGATAAATTAAACATTATTCATCTTCAATATCCGTTTCATTTAATACATCCTTTACAGCTCTGCAATGATTAAGCTGAAAGTAATATCATTATGAAAACTTTATTAAAATCCGTTTGATTAACTAGGACTGAAAAAAAATTTCAAATCGATTTTAATGAAAATCAAAGGATAGATTAGAAAAAGATTTAAATTGAAAATAAATAGTTAAGAAGCTCTTATAAAGTACATATGTATCTGACAGATGCACATTGGTCAAAAATCTATTTTTTCTGACCAAAATGTAATTTTGTTTTTTCGTACTTTTTATATTATAAAGAGATTAAAAACACTTCAAATTACCAACAAAAAATTTTGTTTTTATATACCGTTATTTTTTGTTAATGTGTATAGCGACACACATAAATAATATTGTTGAAGAATTGAGTGCGATCAGAGCATTTTAAGTATTTGGTTAAACAGTAATTTAGTAATTAAAACAAGTTTAAGTTTAATATTAGAAGGGAAAAATACTTAAGACTACAATGTAATATCTTAATTTACATAAAAGTATTCAGCACCAAGCTTAACAGAAAATATTTAATTAAATGATAAAAGTAATAAAAATTATGCACGCTCTTGCTCCCGAAGCTTTCATATATAGAGGAAATTCTAAATATCACTCCAAAATGTTTTAAAAATAACTTAAAAACTAAACGTAAATCTAAAAAATAAAACAAAACAAAAAAATATATAAATATAAATACATACATATGTATGTACATTAGAGTGGTCCAAAAATTTTTTTTTTTGTTTTTCAGATTGACCACCCCGTAGAATTGTGACATGTATCCATAGCAATAACATTGTATAATTTCAGTTGACTAGCTTCACCGGAAGAGGGTGCTCAATCGAGTGCTGTTTTTGAAATTTTTGAGAAAAATTTTTGATTTTTATTTGTAAGTACTTTTATTTAACTCTCCTTGTCTGTTTGTTTTTATGTTTGTACCGGATTCTTGTGATCGAATTTTCACTACCTTCCCGACTAGCTAGGCAATGACAATGGATTATTCAATAATTTAATACGATTTGATTTTTTAACAGCATATTTTCCAAATTTTTTTATATTATTGTTTTTCAATATTTATATATTGAAACGATTAATTTTGGCTCAAGTTCAAACCCGAATTTACCCATTTATTTATTCTAATTTATTTTTAATTTTTTATTTAGAAAATTTTTTGGATAAATTCATTATATTTTTTATTAAGAGAGTACTATATATAGAACAATTTTTATTATTCATCATATTAGCAGAACGGATCAGTACTGATTTCGAGGTCGCTACACCATCTCATCAGCGTTCTTTGTTCAATTTTACCACTTTTGACGGTGGATACTAGTGATCAGGAATATCAACTATTTAACCGTATTATTTAACAAATTAGGATACGAAAAGTACAAACTTATTCATTTTCACATGTCAAATCAATTTCGGTTAGTACGAAATCCCATCTATGATGAATAACTACTCTATATATTTCAGTCTCTCTTGCTTATTCAGCGCCATTGGCTACTGAGAATCCTCAAAAGCACATGTTTAAAATTTCATAACGGTTTGGTCAGTGTTCGGCTTGTGCATAGTAGCTCCTGAAAAAAGGGATTTTTTATGGTTTTAAGGTGATTTTTATCTCTAGTTATTTTTTTGTGATTAAATAGACTTGTTTTCGTAGTCGTACTTTTATAGGTAAGTAAGTCGATACAAATTGTGGCTCATGAAAATGTGTTATGTCCAGTCGGCTGCACGTTTGTACTAAATGGCGGTTTGTACTAAAGGACTGACAGAGCAGGAGCTCTTTGAGATATTGATGGAGAGTGATTTGGAAGACTTTTCAGATGATGAGAGTGGTAACGAATTTGAAGCTATTTCAAATGGCCAAGGCGACGAGGATGTTTCCTTCGAAGCTCTGGAAGAAGACCAAGTGGACGAGGATGTTGCCCTCGAAGAAGTGCCCGAAGTATCAGAGAGCCAAATAAGAAATCTTAAGTGGGTTTCAAAAAATTTTGTCTCTAACTATGTGGATATCCATGATGAGACTTGGGAAGTAGGTGAAAGAGAAAACTGGACACCCTTTAATTATTTTAACCAGTACTTTGATGAAGATTTTTGGACTCTTGTAAGTCAACAAAGCAATGCATATGCTATGCAATGCAATAAAAACTTAAATTCTACTCGCGATGAGTACAAGAAATTAGTTGGTGCTCATATCGTTGCTGGTTGCATGAAATTACCTAGAATTAGGATGTATTATAGACCATCTATAAGAGTTCCAGCTGTCACAAAACTACCCAGAGATCGCTTATTTAAGCTACGCAATTATATGCACTTCGTTGACAATTTAGCAATAACACAAACCGAGAAAGAGAAAAATAGGCTGTGGAAAGTGCAACCTGTTATTGATGCGGTTTTAAAAACATGCAGATCGCTTCCAAAGCCGCAAAAATTGAGCGTGGATGAGCAAATGATTCCTTTTACTGGAACAACTCAACTTAAACAATATGTAAAAGGAAAGCCGAATCCAGTTGGCCTCAAAAACTTTGTTTTGGCTTCCCCAGACGGTCTTGTTCTAGATTTTTTTATCTATCAAGGAGCAAAAACTTGGCCTAATGAAAAACCAAGTCCGACTTTGGGAATTGGTGGTACAGTAGTGGCCAAACTTACTGAAAATGTTTCTGAGGGAAGCGAAATATTTATGGATCGATATTTCACACTTCCATTAACTTGCTAAACTTTCTTTTAGAGAAAGGAATTTTTGCTACAGGAACCATACAACAAAATAGATTTCCTAAAGACCTTCGATCGAAGCTATCAACGGACAAAGTCCTTTTCAAAAAAGGAAGAGGCAGTTTCGATGAATTTGTTAGACAAGACGACAAAATATCTGTGATTAAGTGGATGGATAACAAATCAGTATATTTAGCCTCTACTGCTGTCGGATCAGCACCGATCCAAACTGTTCGACGATGGGATAAACGACAAAAAAAATACATTGCTGTTGATTGTCCAGATGTTGTTAAGAGGTATAATACATCAATGGGAGGTGTTGACCTTGCGGATAGGTTTATAGCGTACTATCGCATTGCGATTCGTACCAAAAAGTGGCCCATAAAAGTGTTTTGGCACTTTGTTGATGTAGCTATATCCAATTGTTGGATTACGTATAGAAAGGACAGACTTGCTTGTGGTGCTAGCAAAAAGGAACTAATGGACTTACTAGATTTTAAACTTTACATTGGGGACTGTTTCTCTGCTTGCACGAGTACTACGAAAGTAACCAGATCCCTCCACAATGATAATAGCGATTCCAGTGAAGAACAGGAACATCCAAAAAAAAAAGCTAAGTTGCCCAATCCACTGCCACCAAGGGATGTCCGAATGTCTGAAAATAGACATCTGCCCGTATGCGGAGTCGAATACAAAAATAAATATATGAGATGTCGCAAGGAGGGCTGCCAACAAAAAACGCGATTTAAATGCACTTCCTGTAATATATTTCTTTGCATTGCCAAAGACAGACAATGCTTTTTTGAATTTCATTCCTAAATCAAAATATTTAGTTATTACTTCAATTGTTTTTTTTATTGTTTTTAATTATTTGTAATGAATTAAAAGATATTTTTTGGTTTATTCCCCTAATAAAATAAATTTGATCAAAATCTATATCCAACTTTATTCTTTCCAAATGTCCAGCCGGCTGCACCTGCCATATATCCATAGTCCTGTATTTGACAAAAAAAAATTTGTTCTAACATTTCTTAATTTAATGCCTATAGCTCAGGAAAAAAGGGTTTTGCAAGTTTTTATTCGGCGGTACCCTTCCGGGACTGAAGAGGATATATAAATATTAATAAAAAAAAAGTTCGACTAATTACTTATAAACATTAATTATTATTGTTTTTCTACAGATCAGACTCACTAAATCAAAGCAATAAAATGAGTACATCAACTCGAAAAAAATATGATATTTTTCTTCTTGGATGTCGGGATCTTGAGTCATTGGTAAGGATTAACCAACTTCCAACTCTTCGGCAAGTACTGCTTCGTTATCACCATATATTAAATGAGTCAAGGAATGTGAAAGATGCTGCGCATATGCTTATTCAAGAAGTCATAGAAGTGTGGAGCAAATCTGGTATTCCAACCAGTCAAGCAAATCACTGCGTTGAAAAACTTATAAAAATTCATAAGAACTGGCTGCTTTTAAAGAAAAATAAAACAAGACATTCGCATGGCATCGATTGACAAGAAGCTAGAAAAGACCAAAGAACGTTCTCTCAAACGAAAACAAAGAGCTGAAGAATTAAGAAAAAATGCCGCTGAACATAATGCTTTAATTTCAGTAGTGTCAAGTCAAGAAATAGAACTTGATTTAAGCTGCAGTAGCACTTCGAGTGCAACTACCAATTTGAAGGATAAGCAAGATGATGATTTTGTGGCTACTTTGCCAAAAAAGACACAGGTCGCTTCAAATAAAAGTGCCGTTGTGCCATCGACTAGTGGTATATTTACACATCATGTTACCAGCGCTCTGGATCGTAACAAAATAACCGACAGAGAAGCAGTGCGACTGATTATTCCATTGTCCTCCGCACTTGGTTGTAATCCTGCTGCACTCCCAATCTCTCGAAGCACAATTCGACGTACAAGAAAAAAAGCAAGGATAGAATTTAATGCGAACATAAAAGAACTATTTGACCCGAAATATCCACTTGTAATACATTGGGATGGGAAAATACTGCCTGATATAATAGGTAATTAGAAAGTAGAACGCCTGCCTATTCTTGTCTCCGGTAATGGTTGCGAAAAACTGTTAGGCGTACCCAAACTTACTGCAGGAACGGGGAAAAACACGTCTGATGCTGTTTTTGCCACAATGGAACAGTGGAATGTCACAAATAAAGTCCGGGGTATGAGTTTTGACACTACTGCCTCTAATACCGGTGCCAAAAAAGGAGCGTGCACTCTCCTCGAAGCAAAGACGGGCCGTGATCTTTTATAGCTCGCTTGTCGTCATCACATGTTTGAAATAATGCTTTCAAAAATATTTACACTGTGCTTTGGGCCATCAAACTCTCCTAAGATTCCATTATTCAAAAGATTCGGCGATGTTTGGGAAACATTACCAAAAGATCATTACGATTGTCTTGACTTCAATACTAGCACAAAACAATTTGCCGAAAATACTCTTGAGAGTCTTACTACTGATATAGCTAGAGAAAAACAAGTTCGTGGTGATTACAACGAGCTAATAGAGCTCACAATGATTGTTCTGAACAAACCACCTGCAAGGATTAGTTGGCGTACTCCGGGACCAATACATCATGCTCGATGGATGGCGAAACTGTTGTATGCTATGAAGATTTTTCTCTTTCGAAATAGTTCTCAAGCATTTAAGCTAACCAAAAGAGAAGAAAAACAAATTTTTCGATTTGTTAGTTTCGGTGCACTCATATATACCAAGATTTGGATCGAAGCGCCTTTGGCAACAGATGCAGCGATTAATGACCTCCAACTTTGGAAGAGATTAAAATCATACGAAGTAATTGATCCCGAAATTAGTGCAGCAGCAAGGGTTGTCTTAGAGCGTCACTTGTGGTACTTATCTGATGAGCTAGTTGCATTTGCCTTATTTTCTGACAAGCTGTCTTATGACGAGAAAATGGCCATTGTTCAAAGAATGGATGTTGACGGCGGTTCTCGTTTAGTAAGAGGCGACTCTGCCAAATTATCTACGGAAGCCACATTAGAAGACTTTGCATCGCAAAGAACGCTGAAAACGCTCTCAGATCTAGAAATCATGGACACTTTCTTGCAATTACCTCCTGAGGCTTGGGATGACAATGTTGATTACCTTCAGGGCAAAACTTGCATAAGGAATTTGCGTGTGGTTAACGACACTGTGGAGAGGGGTGTAAAACTATTTGAAGATTACAATACAATACTCACTAACAATGAGGAGGAAAAGCAGTTTTTACTTCATGTCGTTGAACAGAATAGAAAGATCATTTCTACTGAAACTTCCAAAACGATGCTAACAAACTTAGTTTTAAGTTGAAAAAAAAAATTTAAGTATTTTTAAGTATTTCTTTATTTATATTATTTTGTGTGTTTCAATACTATATCTGAGTAAAAAAAATTATTTCTGATACATTGGGTAGTATGAATAAAAAAAGTATTTGCTTTTTACTTAAAAATTTGTTTTAAAACACAAAATTCTAGAAATTATTTAATATAAAACTAAGAATTTTTGTTTTTAAAACTAATTTGTAAGTAAAAAGCAAATACATTTTTTTATTCATACTACCCATTGTTTACATTTTTTACTTAATATTCCGACTAGTTCTTCGTAGGATTTTTCATAAAATTCAAATATTTTAAGATCGATGAGCACTCCCTTGTATATAAGATAAGTTGCTCAAATTTTGAGCAAACAATACGAATGGTACGTGTAACAAAACTAGCGGGTGGTGAAACTTATTCTTGGAATTTTTTTTTTTTATGTAAGCATGGACCACTCTAATGTACATCCTTATCCCCTGTGAGTAGCAGGAGTAGCCCTATCATAAAAGTCACAACGAAGTGATGTATTTATATTAAAAGATGGGGCATGTTCATTAATATAACCTATAGCCGATAAGTAATTTGCGTTTGGCCAATTGAAAAGACTTTGAGAGCCATAAATTCTTTTCACCAAAACATTATCATGGTCCAAAACCCTACGCACAAATCGATTTATCAAGTCACAAACATATAAACCGACGGGAATGACTTTTGATTTTGAATAAAGAAAGACATTTGAATTTCTCTCAAAAATCTCAAATTCCTTTAATAAAGTATTTCTCCCACTCTAAACCAAATTTAAAAACCATTGTAAAAATTACCATCATTTTATATGCTTTCCCAAGTGCAATTCGGGCATGTTTATTAAATTTCAAAAGATTACTAAAATTAATTCCAATTAATTTTTGCCTTTTCAAACTGAAATTACTCCTACTTCGGTCACTACAACCCCCCCCCCCCCCCCAAAGGGTTGTATTCCAAGAGTATTTGGTTTCGCATCTTTTGGAAAAAAATCGGATCAATACTTTAGGAGTTATTGAGGTTTTAGTGAGAATAGTACGTGGACGTGTGAATAGGTCCGTATGGACCTTGTACTGAATTTCACTAATAAATGCATGTTTTTGGGCATCATTATAATTTTTTTATTGTTTCAACACATAATTTACTTCTTCTGAACACAAAGACCTAAACTCAAAGACATTAGGGATGATGATAAAATCAAAAAAGAGTATAAAAGAAGTTGTAGTTTCGTATACCAAATCAGTCAAAGTTTAGACAGCGAAGAGTAAAATCGTGTGTGATAGAAACAAAAATATAAATATGGCAGATGCAAGTAATTTGGACGTTGCTGAAATGGTTGTACTCCGTAGTACACGTTACCAGCAAATGACTGCGGATGAAAGGCGTGCAGCTGATAGTAGATTTGCTGATTTTATGGACGAAGACATGGATGAAGAAATTGATATTGCTGCAATTGATAATTATGAAGTTGAGGATGATGAAGATCGCACATACCAACCTGCTGAAGAGTCAGATGCCGAAACTGAAGGATACGTCGAGCTAAATGAAGATACTGATGACGACGATGATGAAGAGGAGAAAATGATGGACAGGAAACGAATAAAAGTTACTATATTGGTAAAGATGGCACCCAATGGAGTAAAAAAGCACCACCAACATCACGCACTCGTAATTATAACGTGGTCGACTTCACAAGAAAGAAACCAGGACCAACAGGAAATATACACGACCCCTATACAATAATGCGTTCAATCATGACACAGGAAATAATACACTTAGTGCTACGTGAAACAAATCGTAAACGCAGGGAGGTTACAGCTGCATGGAATTTGGCGAATCCCACGAAGAAAAAGGAGTGGAAGCCAGTGACAGTGAAAGAGTTTGACGGCTTTGTAGCTATTCTTTTGTATGCTGGACTCACAAGATCAAACCATGAACCAGCTATGGAATTATGGGGCGCGACGCGTTGCCCAATATACAAAGCTGCGTTGTCGTACGATCGCTTCATGTGTATAAAGCAATTTATTCGATTCGACAATGGAAATACTCGACAACAGCGAGTCATCAACAGCAAAACTGCGGCTATTGACGATATTTGGCAAATTTTGCAAACTTAACTTGGCAGCAGCTTACACTCCTCATGAAGCACAGAGAGTTGATGAGCAGTTGTTCCCTTACAGAGGCCGCACCCGCTTCACACAATATATTCCGTCAAAGCCAGCTAAGTATGGTTTGAAAGTATGGTGGTTATGCGACTCACAGAGTTATTATCCTGTGAAGGGAATGATATATTCTGGAAAACTGCCAAACGAACAACGGGAGATAAACCAAGGGCAGAACGTAGTGCAGGATCTTGTGGAAAAATATTTAGATGCTGGCCGTACTATATACGCGGATAATTTCTTTACCACTCTTGACTTGGCGCGTATTTTGATGAGGAGGAAGACCGCATATGTTGGTACAGTGCGCTACAACAAAACATTCATTCCACAGGAGTTCAAGAAGAACCCGAAGCGCACCATCAATAGTACATTATTTGGGTTCAACGAAGGGGATATAGCGTTATGCTCATACGTGCCGAAAAAAAAATAAAGTGGTGAACGTGCTCTCCACAATGCACTACACATGCCGCGTTGACGAGCAAAACGAGAAGCGGAAGCCCTATGCCATATTAGATTACAACGCCAACAAATGCGGCGTTGATACCATGGATCAAATGCTAGGCACTTACAGCTGCAAAAGAGCAACACAACGATGGCCGTTGGCCATGTTTTATAATATGCTGGACGTCGCTGCATTGGCTGCTTTTGCGATTTACAACGAAATGAAGCCTATAAAAAGGAGTGACAGACGGCGGTCGTTCTTGTTACTGCTAACGAAACAATTGGCCACACCAAATATCGAAGAACGTGTCCTGAACAACCATATAACCTCATATCCAAGGATACGCAATGCGATGGAAGCATTCGATGTCAGGGTAAGAAAAACACCTTCAAATTCAAGAATAGAATATATATTTATTTGTTTTTTATTTTTCTTTTCATTTCAGGTATTACCAAGACCGATGGAAGGCAATGCACCGTCGTTTGCGGCTAGGTCAAGTAGACCGTCATGTCGCCTTTGCCGTTCTGAGTACGGGCGGCAGCGGAAAACGCGGGCATACTGCTTCGGCTGCGGCAACGCTGTTTGCGGAGAACATAGCACACTTTTACATCGCTGCAACACTTGCGCACAGGGCGGGGGACAAGAAGTATACGCTCAACAACAATAATTTTTAAACTTTTTTATAATAGTCTTAAGAAAATTCAAGCAAAAAAAATAAATTATTTTTGTATGTAGAATTTAGTTATAAACAATAAAAACAAAAAAAAAATAAAAAAAAAATTTTTATATGAAAAAAACATGATTTACAAAAAAGGTCCATAGGGACCTTTTCACACGGCCGTGAAGTTCAGAACTGTCACTCATCGGAGGGTTAATGGAATCTCTGCCCTATCAAGATAAAGACGAAGCAATTTGCTTTCCGGAACTACTAAACCTCTGCATTTCCCAGAAGCATTTCGGATACAAATCGCTTCACTCTTTGATGTGTTAATTTTTATTCCCCAGTTATCGTAAAAAGCCTTGACAACTAGCAAATGATTAGAAACTTTATGCAAAGCTCTATTTGGGGACACATCGTGTGCATATATTAAAGAATCATCGGCATATAACAGACCCTTTCACTCCCCCATTATGTGGGGAAAGTCATACATAAAAATATTGAAAAGATGTAAAGCCAAAATAGAACCTTGTGGAACTTCACATTTAACATCGCCTTGAACGGATATTTTATTATTGAATAGAATTTGAAAAGATCTATTAGAGAAAAAACTTTTTAACAACTTTATAAAAGGAGCACTAAGGCCAATCAATTTATAAAGAATTCCATTGTGATAGGAATGATCAAATGCTTTCTCAATATCTAAAGTACAATATCGTTTACGAAGATTTTCAACCACGTCGTTCTAAAACTTCAGTAATCCATCCAATGTAGAAACCAGGAATATAGGTGGTACTTACATTTAAATTGATTTTCCCACGGATTATAATTTCAAAAAGTTTCCCCAAATTAGAAAGTAAATAAATTGGCCGAAGATTATTCAATTCATTGTCAGCACATTTCTTACGAATAGGAACATTTTTTGATGCTTTCCAAACGATAGAAGCTGTTATTTAAGCAGTAAGAAATTGAAATGTTTTTAATAGGAGTTTCTTTAAAATATGATTAGAAATATTGTCCAAGCCACTTGATCTTTTGTTGTTTATATTATTTATACAAATTAACACCTGTTCTAAATTAAAAAGATCATTAATATTTTGATCATTCAAAGATGTAAATAATTCATTAAATTGATATTGATATTCGCGGCAGTTTGAGGTGACACTTTGAATGTTATCATCAATGAAGGAAGTATCACGGTTAAATGATTTTTCGCTATAAATTTCAGAAAAAAAAATCTTTTAATTTATTTAGTTTTTGAGAATCATCTTCTAGTGGAATTCCATCAACGGATTTTCCTTTACACATGCATTTCTCTTGTAGCCAATTAAATTGTATATATTCTTATGATCATTTGGACAAGTTTTAATATTCTTTAGCTAATCTTCAAACAATTTGGATTGTTCCAATTCAACTTGCCTTTTTATTATATTTAGCAAATTTGTTTTGATAAAAGTATACAATCAGATCAGTTTCGATTAAAAGTACGATGATATAATCTTTTAAGACTCTTTTGCCAAGAATATTTAACTCTAAATAAAAATTTTATTTTCTCAGAGATCAAAAACTTCCGAACCCCAAAGTTAATTTTTTCAGAATGGTCATTTGCATTTACATTGATAATAGTAGAAAACTTATAACCATTTCGTGACGGACGTCATAACGAAAGTTATCCCAATTCGTATTTTTAAAAGATGTATATTAAGAAGGGGGGTTCAAAATTTGGACGTTTTTAGTGTAATTTTATTGGAAAGTGATCAGAAAAGGTTTGAAGACTCGTCACTTCGAAATTGCGGTTTATATGTTCCACACAATTAGGATTCACAAGAAAATTATCGATATATGAAGAAGAATTCGTATAAGTTGGTGAACGGCTTGTTATACGAACAAAATTCATTGAGTTTTGTTGCAAAAGATTAAATAATATATTTTCATTAGCATTAGACATGCTGTCTCCCCAAGAAATGTGACGAGAATTGAATAAATAAAGAAGGAATGGAAATTTTGTGAAATATTAGTTAAACGTAATAAACCATCATTTACTTCAGAGGAACTAAAGTTACAAGGGATATATATTGATCCAAGCAGAATTTGCTTGGTTACATTATTAACTTTAACTTCAATACATATAAAAATATGTGAAAAACCTACATACATATGTCAAATACAATGTTCTTAAATTTAAATGACCTTTAGATTGCTATAGGTACTCTTCGTGAGCTAGTATCTCTTATAAATGAATACTCATCCAAAGTAACCTTATGTCTTCCGCCAAGATGGGTTTCCTGGACAAAAGCTATGTCTATATCATATCTCTTCAAGGTATCTAAAAATTATATTCTCTGAGTTATCTCTACGAGGGTTCTAACGTTAACCACTATTCCCTTTCAACTCTTTCTGCGTGTTGATCCTGTAACTCTGATAAGCGCGACTGAGTCATACGTAGACATTCTCTTTCGATCTGTGCAATACATTGTTCTTGTGATTCTGATGCTCGTGAATTTGCATCTCGTAACCGACCATCTTCATTGTTCGTTTGTCGATCCGCGCGAACACGCTTATTTCTACATACCCCCTAAGTAGGGGGAAACGTTTAGGAGGTATATTTATTAAAGAAACTTTGCTAGATTCACTTAAAAATTTTATTTTTTAAATTCTTATAAGCTTTGCCGTTTACCCCATTAAAACACTTTAGGTCGTTTATAATAAATAGTGGATGGAAAGCGCTTACTATGTCACTTACTTTAATCACCTGTAGTATGTAACCTGTTTATTAGTAGTGTAAATATATTAATTTCTGGTTGAGTTTAGTAGCGTAGCATGTTACTTAGGTTCCGGCCGCTGAATCGTCGGCTGGTGAATACGCTCGTGATAGTAAAGCTCAATTAATACCACATTATCTACAGACATAATTACTTTAAGTGTGCATGCTGATTAGTTAGGTTTGGAGTATACAAAATAAAAGAAAGAAAAAAGGATAATAGAAGTGAACTTCCGCTGAAAGCTACCCAACCTATGTTGACCGTAACTTTGTGTAGGTTTTAAAACGAATACTCTCCACCTTACCATGACCATGCTATGGAATACTTCAATACTCTGGCATGATCCCGACCGTTTGTTTAATCTACCTCTTTCAGTTGGTTGGAAATCAGATGACGCACAGGTTTAGAATTTCATTTTTTATTCTTTTATTAATTCAAAAAAAAAAACATCACTATTTCTAAGCACAAGTTTAATTAATATAAAATTTAGTTCAACTATCAATTCTATACTTTCTTACAAAATACAAAATCGCTTATAAGAAAACTGCTGAAAACAATATTTTATTGTGTACATCCAGTTCAGAAGAACAGAAAAAGTTTGATGGGCTATAACTTATAGGAGATCTATCTATGTACATTGTAATTTTGACGGGTTGGATAAATAGTATGTGGAGTGGAATGTTGTTCATTAGAACCAGGGCTGCTGTTAGAGTTACCTATCTGAGATATGCTATTCCTAAGAGAAGATAATTCTCTCCTGAACCCTTCTCTCATATTTTGCATGTTATGCATCGAAAGCTGAACATGAATTTAATTTAGACTCATTGATATTTGATATTGGCTGAAAGCTTGAATTTGGTGGAACATGCGGATTTTGTACTTCAGAAGGAGCAATCGGCAGTGGAAGTGAGTTAGGATTGCTCATTACGGTTGTATTTTGAAAATCAAAAGTTGATGGTATATTACTGAAACTTAGTGAGAGAGGAACTTTTTGGTTTGCAGTTTTTTTTGCAGGCGAATGTACTACTCGGGACTTAGAAGCGCTTGGAATATCCTTTAAATCAATGGATATGTTATTTCGTGAAGCTGACGAGTTACCACCGCGTCCTTTAGAACTTTTGTTTCCTTGAGAACGAGTGTCAATGGTGACGGTTTCAACCAGAAACAATTTTAGATCGAATGTGTATGTGTTTTATAAAAAAATGTCTTAAAAATATAAACGAAAAACGAATAAAACCTTTTGATTTCAAATCGGTTGCAAATAAAAGTTTCTAATAAGTAAATTATTTTAAGGGAAAGACAAAGCACAATAAAGTAATCTTAGCGCAGCAAAATAATAGCCATAACTAAATAAAAATGCTATTTTATCTAATTTCGGAATTATCCAAAATATAATAATGTGCATACCTGGCTTTTGTTAAGACTAAAGGCCCCGTTAGCCGAGCGTTGCTGTACCCGTACCGTACTGTTAGCATGTTGGTCCACTTATAGAACATTTAAAAACGTACGTTTGTTTTATTGCCAGGAAAAAGGAACAGCTGTTTACAACATAGTGATGGGCATTAAAAATTTTCAATTGGTGACTTGTGCAGAAAAAGTACCTAAGATATTTAATTGATACCTATCAGAACTTTATTTTATGTATGTATATATGTATATAAAAATTATTTATTATTTCACATTTATATTATAAAATTATAATATAAAATATAAACAACAAATTAGTGCTTATATGTGCATGCAAAAAATTTACCATTTAAATTATTTTATATGTACATATATACGTACATATCACATTTATATAATATATGTATTTGTTTATTATATACATCTAAACATTTATATCGTATTATCAAATGCAAAAGGGCCTATCTACATTATAACAAAATTTTCACTAAAGATAAAAAATTTAATAAAAAGCAAACTGTTTTGGGAACAAACATTGTTAATTCTGATTTTATTAATGATACTACATAGTAAAACTGAGTTTTTTGATCACAATAGTTTGCTTTTTATTAAACTTTTTGTCTCTCCTGCAAATTTAAAAAATAAGATAGATAGGCCGTTTTGCATTTTATATGACGATAAGTATGTATGTATATGCAAATATACATTATTTCAAGTTATTTTGTCAAAAGTACACAAATATTATCAAAAAGTACCAAAAAATAAGAGCGAAAATACCCCTTTAACTTGTACCACAGAAACAGCCCATTACTGGCTTACAAATGTCACGTAACAACGTTAGGAATTTCTATTTTATACAAATTGGTACGTTGCAACTACGGTACATTTAAATTTGGTAAGCTTTTCCCATAACATAGACGAACAGCTGATACAGTACGGTACGGGTGCGCACCGCTAATTCTGCCTTAACCCTTAAAAGCCTGATTTTTTTTTTAGCTAGAAAAAAATTATGTTATAAAAATTGCATTTTTAAGCAACTTTTGTTCTACAACTTTGTTTGCAAGTGGTATTTACCTGAAATTTTTGCAAAATATCTGGTTGGTTCCTGGAGGGACCAGCAGGCACCCAGAGTTCAAAATTTGAACACTTATGTATAATAGCACACAAAGTTTTTAAATAACAATAAACAAATTATATTCAAGAAAATAAAAATTCACTAAAAATAATAATATATGTAAAGCTATCAGCAATAACACTTAGTCTGGATGAAACTTAGCATAGCAATTTTGCTCTGATGAAAGACAAAAATGTACACCACATTTTTGACATCGAAATTTTGTTCGGGATGTACATTTCGGACGTTTCCAGCGTGGTTTGCCTTCTTTTACAAACTCTGGTAAGTGGCCGACATTATCCAACCGAATATCGCGCGGTGGTAGAGAAACAGACATTGGACGCTGACGTTTTGCTACAATTTCAACCTCAAGATTACTTGGTCGACCTTTTCCTACTCTCATTGCATTACCAGATTTCGCCAAGCAATGAGCAACTTCTGCTACAAATTCATGCAACATCTTCTTTGGCTCCGTTTGATTCGTGGTTGTATGATGTCGCTTGTAAAGAATCCAAGCGTTGATTATTGCCATATCACACATGTGATAAAATAATCGATTTGTCCATTTCCGTGATTTTATTCGTATATGGCTACGACCGAGAGAAGAATCCAAAAGGTCGACGCCGCCCATATACTTATTGTACTCATGCACAATATTTGGACACTGAATACTTTCCATCCTCTTTTCTTTTTTGTTGTACCGTTCAATGGTTGGTGTATTTTCGGGAGTTTCTAAATCAGACAAAATATATGGCTTTACTCCGGCCAAAGTCGAAGCCATGTTCACCACTTTGCTATCATTCCATGCGACTGTGGTAACATCGATTCCGTGAAATGTTACTACGAACTCCTCGTATTCACCTCGATTTTTGAATTTCTGTGGTAATTTGCACAGTGGAACCCGTGGACGGCGAACAGTTTCAAGTGAGTATATTCTTTGAGTTCGCAAATATACCATCAAGGGAATAGAAGTATAATAATTATCGAAGTACAAAGCGTGATTGACGAATCGAGGAATTGAACGAGCAAATCTTACTACAACATTGGCAGACGCACCCAGATTCGGCTCATTATCTTCACGATGGTCGTCGTCGCCGGAATAAATTTCGAAACTGTAACAAAACCCAGAATCATCACACAGAAGAAACAGTTTGTCGCCCCATGGGTGTGGTTTGTCTGGCATATACTGTTTCAAATAGTGCTTAATTTTTGTTGCACAGATTTGCTCATCGACACACAATCGTGAACGCATTGCCACTTTTTAAAAATTTTTGTTCAGTTATAAAAGTTCAGATATAAATGAACCAACCAATGAATACGAAAAAAAAAACACAGAAGAAAAAACTTTTATTTACTTAAAATACTTACAGCGTCTTTTAAACAACACAAAGACTTCAAATATTTTTTCCCGTTATGATTTCGGAGAATTTAGCACAAAAACTTTTTTCACAAAACACACAAATAGGCAAAAGTGCTTTTGGTCGCGGTTGTCACTTACTACTCAGCATGTAGCTGCTAACTAAACGTAGATTCAAGTTGCGATCAGTGCAAATGGTTACGGTTGGATCAAAAAACAATTTCAAAGTCACAGCGAAAAGTTAAACAAAAAATTGTTAAACAAAGTTCTTATATATTTTGGTTGGTTCCTACAGGAACCAGTAGGCTTTTAAGGGCTAAAGCATAATTACCACTTACAGAGATTAAGAAATTGATGAATATAATTACTCCACGACGATTGATGTGTTGGGCCCAACAGTCAATGCGTGTTGTTGTAATATAATTAGTTGTTTTATGGTGAGTTTTCTCTTGCTTTTTCTTCTCTTGTTTTATGAATGAAATGATAATAATCTTAATATTAAGCCTTAATTAATAAAAAATAAGCTTAAATACAAGACAGAAATACTCACGTTGGGATACACCAAAGGAAAAACATTAGTAAAAAGAAACAAATAAAGGGTGTCCGCCGGGAAGGTATACTACTTTGTTTGTTTATAGTTTTTGATTAAATTAAAGAGAATGGATCTTATATTCAGCAGTCAAATCAGGCGACCGTGAAGGCCAATCAACATCACAATTTTTTTTAAAACTTGTTGTGGAAAGACGTCTCGCAGTAATTCCATTGTAGTCCTGGCTGTATGCGATATGGCACCGTTTTGTTGATACCGGATGTTAATCAAGCCCAAAGCATGCAGTTGTGGCGTTAAAAAGTTTTCAATCATATCACGATATCGCTCCCCATTCACAGTTACCGTTACGCAGTTTTCATTTTCAAAGAAGTAAGGTCCAGTTTTTCCTCCGCCCAAATTGCACACCAGACTGTCACTTTTAATGGATGCAAAGGTGACTGATGGATAATTTGAGGGTGTTCCATTGCCCAAAACCGACTATTCCGTTTATTCACATATCCATTCAAAAGAAAACGTGCCTCGTCACTCATCATGATTTTTTCCATTGGCCCATGTACGGCGGCGTAAATGGGCTTGTGGAAGAAGCTCTTGTGTCAACTGAATCTTAAGTGGAAACAAATGCAAATCCTTGTGCAAAATTGTGGCCAAAGTTGTTCTTTGAAGACCAAGCTCCTGAGCACGGTGTCGAATTGAGGTTGATGGATTGTTTTGGACACTTTCTTGAGCAGAAGTAATGTTTTCAGCCGATCTTGCAGTACGTTGTGGTCCATGCTTGGGCCTATCACCTACAGACCCTCTTTCTTTGAAATCATTCAATACACGATAAATAGTGCTTTTTGTTGGCACGTTGTTTCTCCCAAAAAATTCACGTAACTTTCTCATCGTCACAGTAATCGATGATCGATTTTGATAAAATGTTTTAACGATTAAAACACGTTCGTTTATTGAATATTCTTCCATAATAAATTTGCCGCATGTCTACTTCACGACTGCCAAATATGAACTGTCAAAATTAATGTTTACCAAAATGGTGGCAAAACAAAACAGCATACCTTCCCGGCGAACACCCTGTATTATAAAAATTAAAACTACTTATGTACATATATAAAAATAAGGAATAGGTAGTAATTAATTAAAGTTAGTTTAATAATAGGTATTTTACTAGTTATATTATTAATTATTTCATGATTGGCAAAAAAAATTAATTAAATATTTTAATATTTCTTTGAATATTGACAGAAATGCATGTTAGCAAATGAGTTTTATATATATCATGTACCAAATATTCACTCATTTATCACTCATATTCATGCATACGAATTTTTAATTTTTGTTGTTTCGTTCTATTCGTGGTCGAATAGACAAAAAATAGTTTGCTGTATTCGTTCTTGTACATAAAATAAAGTTTTTGTGTAGTATTAATATCAAATTTTATTTTGCAGTAGCATTCGAAAATGAACTGCAAAAAATTTGTAATCTGAATATTCATGTACATGAATGTATCAGCCCAATCATAAAGGAAATTTCCTCTTGAAATTTCTCACTTTTCCCTTTACTCCTACTTTAATCATATATGTATTCCGTAAGAAATTTTATTTTGCCGTCCCTGTTTGGTACTACGAAAGAGAAAAAATATTCGGCGCCAAAAAATTTTCATCTGTAATATAGAAGGGAGCTTGTAAAAACATGTAAGTATTTTTATTGAAATGTAAATAAAATTACTAAAAATTATTGTTGGAAGGTCGAAAAGCGTAATTAAGCAACAAAGACAACATTTGATGTCATTGATGGAAACCAATCCAGACATTGCTTGTGGGTTTTTTAAAGGAGGCAAGGAGATACTCGGTCGATTTTGGAGCAAAGCTGAGGTTGAACTCAATGCTATGGGTCCTACAATCAAGTGCATTGCTGAATGGAAAAAGATTGGTTTGTTTATTTAGTAATAAATTATAAATTTTTTTTGTATGCACTTGTATGCATGTATGTACATACGTCAGAAAGCTTCGCAGAACTTGAGGGACAAGAAATGCACTGGAGGTGGTCCATGCAGATAACAGAAGTTTTCTCCCATAGAAGAAGCAACATACAATTTAATGGGAATGAAAGCTTCTGTTGAAGGTGTGCCAGTAAAACCTATAGGCCTCAGCTCTCCACATAAAGCACCACAAATTTTAGATTGTGTTTCTTTGGAAGATTTTCCTGATATATTAGAGGACTCAGACGAAAATAAAGAAACCATACCCATGCAAAGAAAAATAATAATGTAAATAAGTAAAACAGCTGTCTTCGAAATTCGATGTTGCCACATTAATTTTTTTCTTCCCTTTATGTTTATGATAGGAGAAACTTGTTTTCCGTGAGAAATAAATTCCGGGGGAATATTCATGATTGGGCTGTATGTGTTTTTTTAACTGCGCATATTCATTTCTGAATATGCACTGAGTATACGGTGAATATTCATCTTGAATATACGCAGTTTAAAAAATATGTGTGTACATAGTGGCATCTTGTGTATGTATGTGTATTTTTTGTTATTGTATATTTTTATGGAATATTGTGCACTGTGGGTGGTATGTTGAAATCTTAAGTTTTTCTTAAAAATATAATTATGCATGTTCCAATGTACATACATATCAATGTTCGTGCATTCATATGGATGTATCTACATACATATGTAATAAGATCAATATAAATAAAGTCATTGAATTTATTGCTTTTTTCAAGTAAAGAAATTCAACAAAATTAGGAAATAGTATTAACAATGCAATTTGGAATGAATTTCCGTCATCCCACGTCAAATTTGGTTGATAAACAGACCGGTTTCGGCTATGTGCCATCTTCAGTGTTCTCTCAGTTCAAGATGGCACATAGCCGAAACCGGTCTGTTTATCAACCAAATTTGACGTGGGATGACGGAAATTCATTCCAAATTGCATCAAACCCCGTCGGAAGAAAAACACAACGTATTAACAATGCTTAAAGAATGTCCACTCAACCGAATTTTTGGAAATCATTTAAAAATTTTAAGAAAACTTTTTTGATAAAAAAAAACCCCCAAAAAACATAGCACCAATCGATTGAGCTTGAAAATACAATTTGTTGGTGCCGGATGTCACTTTCTGAAATACCTGAATTCAGAAGTTATAGGCCATCAAACTTTTTCAAGTACAATAAATGTTAGGGTTAAAAATGCGGGTAATAGTGAAGGTAGGATATTGGTAATAGAGTGCAAAACAATGTAAACAAGCAAATTTTAAAAATTTTTAAAAAGTGTTACGCTCATAAAATGGTAACGCTTCGATGTGCACTATAGCGGTTAGTACCAATCGATAGAGCTTGAAAATACAATTTGTTGGTGCCAGATGTCACTTTCTGAAATACTTGAAATCAGAAGTTATAGCCCATCAAACTTTTTTAAGTACAAAAAAATGTTAGGTTAAAAAATGCCGGTAACATATCGATAATGGTGTGCTTTATAGTTCTCTGAGAATACGGTGGCAGGTGTTGAACATTTTAGTGAAACGTGTGGCAGCACAAATTCTTGTATTATTATTTTTTTAATTCAACATAACTTAAGGTGAGATATTTTGTAATTATTTCGTTTTCAATTATATGTTAAATTTATGATTCTAGGTGGAAGAATTCTCCTGCGGCTGGTCTCAACAGGTGTATTATCCGATATTTCATGGTTCTGCTTTCTAATATTCTCTTCCAACTCAGAATGAGAGATACCTCCAAAAGTTGTGCAACTTGGCCACTCCATATAACATAACTCTTTTTTTTTATTGATACTCGATGCAATATTTATTATCAAACCAATTACAAACAGAAATTCCTCCCTCATGGAATTGTTTTCTTTTTCTCCTATTATGAATAAAAATTCCCTTATTTTACTTTTTAGTCCGTAAGCCGTGTAAAAGGAAGAAATAAATAAATATGTAGCTAAAAAGTAGTTATTCTAAATATGTATATTTAAGTTTGGATTTTCTCTAAAAAAGTTCCCTCACAAAACAGAAGGGAGTTTGAATTAACTGGAGACAATTTTTCTCAAGAAAAACCTTTCCTCATGAAACAAATTCCTTGCGAATATTTATAACACGAATATTTAAAGAAAATATAAAGAAATTATTTGCTCTAATCTTTTTCATGTGTTTAGTTTTATTTTATTTGAATTTCTAAATTTGTTTCTGATTAAATTTATTCAATAATATGCCCTTATTTGTTTTTTTTAAATGTAATAACATCGTGGGACTGGTTCTAAATTTTTGAAAATCATGCGAATTTAAGTTTTTCAAATAAGTTTGAAATGTAGGTATGTAAAATGAAAAGAAACTGGATAAGATTTTTGGAAAAACTTCAAATATAAATACTTTTAAATCAAGGCCACTATTTAAACCCAATGTGTTTTTTATTAACAAGGAAAAATAAATTTACACTTTGGAATTTGAGCATAATAATGAGCTTTATTTATTTCGTATTATTTAGGGTTGTCGCAGAATCCAATGTAGTCGGAATTTTATTTGAAGAAGACAGCGAAAAAATAATTTTGTGTGATGAATTTCAATGTAGTGTTATTTTCAATATAGAATTACTTTATGTTTTGGGCATAAAACCGATAACATTGAAATTCATCACGCAAAATAATTTTATCGTTGTCTTCTTCAAATACAATGCCGACTACATTGGATTCTGTAAAAACCCTGATTAAGTACATTTACTCGGATGTTTCATCTGCTGCTGGGCCAGGAGATGCGACTGCTGCCAATACTGGATCAGCTGCCGGGGTAATAACTGGAGCAGCTGTCGTGGCAAGATTTGAAGCAGGGGCCGCTATTGCAGGTGCTGCTGTAGCCTGTGAAGGCACATGTGGCCAATAGTGACATGTTGGATAGCCATAATGCGGCCAGTAACTTGGCGTGGGTGGAGCAGCAGATGATGGACCAGGTAGTGGTCCATAATTTGGGGCTACGACTGGTGGTAATTAATTTGGAGCTACGGCTGGTGGGCAATATCCCGGATGGTGCTGCCAATGCCTGTATCTCTGCTGCCCCTGAAATGAAAAAAATATATACTATTATATTTGTTATACGAAAGTAATCACCTTTATTCCAGTTGGCGACATCGACGTCAACACAATACCAAAATATTGGAGCTTGTTTACTCGTCTCGAAAACAAGTTTGTGAAACTGGCAGTCTATCTCTGTTCTTTAAGGTCCAAAAAATAACATGAGCCTGTCAGCAGTAGTCAGTTGTTTTCGAAAACGAGTAAAGCCCCAATTTTTTGGTATTGTGTTCACGTGACGTCGATGTCACCAACTGGAATAAGGGTGAATTTGTCATATATCTTACCCTTCCTCCACCACGCCTACCAACACCACGATGGAAACGACGTTTCTTAAAAATAGCCTTCAGTACTACCTGAAATTACACAAAATAATTAAATACAAAATACCAATTTTGAAAAAATCTTTTAGAATATAAATTCGAAAGTTTTTTTTCTCAAATCGAATTATGTAAATTATAAAACTTTTTGAATAAATTAAAAATATAAATATAAAAAAAATATAAAACACTTACCACTGCGTCTTGTTCCATTTTGTAAGTGGCGGTTGGAAAAAATTATATAAGTGGAATGAAAAGAATTGAAAAAAAGAGTTGAAGATAAGGATGCGAGATGTTTAAAGTTTTCGGTGTCCATGAATAAAAGGTTCTAAATAATAAACAATTTTTTTAATATTCAAAAACTTTGGTGGCCTATATCTTTTCTCACAAAGAAATACTTAAATTCAGAAGTTATAGAACTTTTCCAAGTTTACGTATCGGTAATAGTGTCTCTTTAAATTTTTTTAGAATAAGGTGGCAGCTATTTAACATTCCACCAATTCAATTTTATGGCAACACTGCTGAAAATATATATGCTATATATTCAAAGTATATTATGTATTCCAATATAACAACTGTATATTGCCGGTTCAACTTTATTGTCATAGTTTCTGTTGGTTTACATTGCTTAATATAAGTATGTATGTACATACATAGTTGCGAATAATTTCTTTGCTTTCTTTTAAATTCATATATTAATTTGGAGTATAATTTCTTCGCTTTAAATTTAATAGGCTATATTTTTGGGTGAGTAAATTTTCTTTGCGGAGTTTGTTAAATTCAACTTTTATTTTTTCAAAATCAAATATATGCATATTTCAATAGCTTAAGGAATCGTGCGAAATCTGCAAAAAGTCGATTTAAAAAAATTTTCGAGAGTGAGTATTCGTTATGGTGATTAATTACTTTAGACCTTAAACCTATTGATGATTTGGCTTTAGCACCAATGAAATGCATGTATGTATGTATATAGACTAGCTAAAAACCATCAACAAACAAAAGTTTTTTAAATCTTTGAAAAAAGATATCGAGGCAATCTGGATTAATATAAATTTAGTGATTAATTACTCCTTAAACTCACGTGATTGTGTATCAGCATGAACATGCAATAAAGTTTAAGTTAATTTCGAATGCAATATTTAAGACACAGAAATAATTAAAAACAGCACAAATAAATACTAGTGTTTTATGCTTGAAATACGGTTTCGGAAAAAGAAATATATGTATAGAACATTTTTGGCCAAATTTCATGAAAAAGTGAAATTAAAATTATGTAAAATTTTTATAGTGCAAATATGTATGTATGTATGTCGATACTAACAAAAAAGGGCAGAAATTTTTAAAATAATTTTGTTTAAATTATTGCAAATTACAAAAATGTAACTTTTTGATCCTTCGTCACTAAAATTTGTAATAGACGACGCAATGAAATCCTACCAACAAATAGCTTTAAAAAGATAGTACAAAATAATTGTTTTCAGGTTTTATTTTTGCTCGGAAAGTGATTACTTAAGTCTTATTTTTTGCTTATTAAATAAAATTTAATTCTAAAGTTTGATTATTTTTAAGAGTTTAAATTAATTTAACAAATGCACTTAATTTATGTACGAATTCGGGATATCAATTTTATCTTAAATCATCTAATATTGATTTTAGAGCAGAAAATATTGAAGAATAAGTTTTGTTGTCTGAGAAAAACTAAGCAAAACAAATTTCTTTTACTTTCCAAGCAATAAATACTACTTAAGAAACTTTTCTGTATTTTAAAAGCAAAAACTGAAACTTGAAAATAATATTTGTTTTTTTATTTAAAATTTGAATTATTTGCGGTATGTACACATGTATATATACATGTACAGGGCGGCCCAAAATGAACAAATGGGTTTGAATTGCCTATAACTTTTTTATTTAAGACATAATTATGAAAATTTTTTTTTAATACAGAATATAAATGGGGAATATTTTAAGTTTAGTTATAAAAAATAATATCTCGCAAGTGGTGGCCATTTGCTGCTTCGCATATTCGTGCTCTTTCCAACACATTTGCCATCACCTTTCGCAAAACTTGAGGTGTTGTTTTTTATTTCGTCGCGTATATTACTTTTTAATTGCTGGATGGTTCTGGGCTTATTAATGTAGACTTTTCCTTTCAAATAACCCCAAAGAAAACAGTCTAGAGCGGTTAAATCCGGTGAACGCGGACGCCAATTAAAACCATTTGTACGCTCCATTTTAAATTTCCCAAGTTTTCTTTACGAAATACTAAAAAAGAAAAAAAATTCTAATAAAAAAGTTATAAGCAATTCGTTAATTTTGGGCCACCCTGTATAAGAATTCATGAATTTCTAAATGTGGTAAAAAAACTGGTTTTCCTAACATTTTATTTAGTTATATTTTGTTTTGTTTTTTATCTTAATATTGAAATATTTTTGCAACACTGTTTATTTAAATTATATTAACCATACATTACACAATAATACAGATCTTTCGTAAAGGCAAATTTTAATTAACAAATAAGGAAGTAAGTTAAAACTTACCGAAATATTGAGCAATTGCGATATAGCAATTTAGACTCACACGTTTTGCGTTATGAAAATCTTATCTGCTATTTGAATAGAATTATTGTATTGCTAAGATTGATACTCCAATAAAATAACATTTTTGTTAACAAACAACTTTAAAAGCTTCATGCACACCAACTTACCGAACAAACAACAATAACCGCCACCACTGGACCGGGAATAAACTTTAAAAAACTAAACATAGGACCCAAAAGATCACCAAACAATACACTATTGTAACGTCCGGGAGCTCCTAAAAATTCCTGAAACCATCTTATAGAATCATTTAGTATGGTATATAAACCGGAACTATCATTATTTTTAAAGTACTCCAATAAAGATAAAGATGGCAACAGCGGCAATATAATGGTAAATGCCAAAAAATTAAATAGTAGCGCTAAGAATACTAAAGGGTCCGCCAGATAACTTTTTTTTTTGAAAATGCTATAAAAAAAATACTGAATATTTTCTCAAATTTCTTTTTATATTTGAAAGTACAATCCTTCCGGTTAATAATCAAAAATAGTTTCATTCAAATGGCTGCCTTCCGCTGTCCATGCAGTAGCCTACACTATCGGTCCAATTTTTAAGCTCATTATCGATTGTGTGCAGCTGTATTTCACCAATGGCTTCACGAATATTGTCCTTTAAAGCGTCAATTGTCTCTGGCGTGTCGGCGTAACACTTATCTTTGATGGCACCCCATAAATAATAGTGCAACGGTGTCAAATCGCATCTCCGAGGTGGCCAAACGACATCAGCTCTGCGGCTGATATTGTGATCTTCAAAAACAGGGCGCAAAACATCGAGTGTAGCTGCGGCTGTGTGGCACGTAGCGCCGTCCTGTTGATACCAAATATTGCCAATATCCTCTTCAATTTTTGTGAAAAAAATTTGTTGAACATGGCCCGATAACGATCGCCATTGACTGTAACGGCCACTCCTTACTCATTTTCGAAGAAAAATGCCCCAATTATGCCTCTGGACCAAAATCCTCACCAAACAGTGACTCGTTTTGGGTGCGTCGGCTTTTCAATGTATGTATGCGTGCGGGTTTTCTGTGCCCCAAATGCGACAATTTTGCTTGTTTACATACCCGCCAAGATCAAAATGAGCTTCATCTGAAGATGATTTTTTTGGTAAAACATTACCATGATTTTCAATGTAATGTCGCAATATTCCCCAGCGTTGTTCAAGCGGGAAGGATAAAACTATTTATCTGTCAAATCAGACATGCGCTAAGTGTTACCATTCACGAAATAAACACTAGTTGAAAAAAACGTTAGATGGCGGACCGTTTATATAAACTATGGGACTTGTATTTTCTTTTGTACTGAAATCCACTTCGTTTTGTTGGGTGGGGTTGTCCCGCTTAATTCCATTATCACTGACATCATTATTATTTGTTGTTGAACTCAGCCTTTTTTGCGTTAAAGACGAAGACATATTTGATTGTTGTATCATCATGTTAAGAATACAGCGGGCGACGTGGTAACCACGGCATATTTATAGGAGTTATGTTCCTATTCGTTTTCAAAATTTGTAAATGAAATCAGCATGAGCTCTTCCTCTTGCACGGATCGAAATGTTGTCTATTAACACTTTTAAATGCTATGGCTGTACTGTTAATATTTTATGCTGCATACTATTTTTAAGACTATTTAGAAAAATGTGATTCAAATCTCGTCAAAAGAGAATTTTTTCTTTAAACATACATAATTGTTGATATACTATTAATTTTTAAAAGTTTTAGAACTTTATGTGTAGTACAAATAATTTGTTATTTTTTATTTGTTTTTAACTGCGTTTTTATTTTATTTGTTAATTTTTTTTTTTTTGTTTATTAATATAATAAAAGTATCAAATCAAATGTTTAAATTTGTTTTTTATAATTAGGGAAGGGAATAAATAAGTTAGGTAGTTTTTTCTTTTTAAATGAATGCAACTGAAATGGGTAAAACTGGCGATCGAATTTCGACCACTAGGCGTACTAAGTAATTATAAATCTTTGTTATTTTCAATTGCAACTACAAAAACAAATTCAGAAAAGTCGTGTGTAATTATCAAACCTTTTATTCTTGCAAATTTTGAATATTTATGTAATTATCCAATTTTGTTTTATATTTTAGAAATTAAGAATGAGAGACTTTAGTTTTTTAAACAAAATTATAGAAACAAAAGTAGCAAATGAACTAATTTCTGAAAATCTTACCGCTGAGGATTTTGAAAATATATTCAGAGAATATAATCAGCATATGTCTGTCAATTTTAAAATTAGAAACACATAAAGCAATAGAAAAATGATTCTTATCAAAGTAAGTAAAAATAATATTTTGGTTATCAGGTATGTATGTAATGTAAACGTTGAAACCGTCCCGTTTTTAAAATCGTTTTCCGTCACATACCTGCATATACATACAATAGTGAACAAAAGTGAATGCATTTTCTTTTATGGTGGTAAGAAAGAAAAAGTAATGAAGCTTTTTCGATGTTTACACTATTTTGTTTCTTATTCCATTCATAACAAAACTTTGTTTTAAATGAAAACAAAAACTAATACATTCAGAGTAGATTAAAATTCTCAAGTTTTTATTTTAATTTATATACTGTTTTGCTATGACCAAAAAAACAAAATAATGAACACAACGTTGAATATATGCATTAATTTTTCTTGAATACCACCATACAAGCTAGATGCATACATACATAAAAATGCACTTACTTTTACCCGTCAGCGTACATGTGTGCTTAACAAATTATTTATTTTGAAAACCATTCAGGTCAAAAGATTAGTAAAAAAAATGCTGAGAAAAATCGCTTAGATGCTATTATTCCACCATAACAAACCCTGTCAGTGGAAAATACATGTTTAAGCATGAATGAAATGAGCGATTTAGATTCTTTAATAAGCTTAGGTGAGGACCTGGAAACCAGAAGCATAAAACATGCTTCAGAAATTATTCCACCACAACAAAATCTGCCACTGAAAAAGCCATGTTTAAGCATGGATGTAAGCGGCATTGGACTGCTAGATATAAATATGGATCCGAAAAATATAACGGCTTTTTTACAAGATGGTATATACATTATTACAAAAATTTTATTACTTAACATTTCAAGAACCAACATTTTTTTAAATTAAAGGTAAAGGTAATTTACCAGAAGTTTATCAGACAGGTTAGCTGACTTAAGAAATTTTTAATGAGTATTTTAAAATTATCTTTTATATTTTATTCTATTTTTTTTTAATAGAAGGAAAACTGATGGTTGATACCGGAGTTGATAAGAATAACAGTAATTAATTTTCATATTATATTATTGAAAAAGTATTAAGTGCCATTGTTAGATCAAAAATAAAAAATTTTTAATGAAATAAAAATCTTTAGTTAATATATAGTATATCTTTGTTTTCTTTTTAGAACTTGAAACTGAAGTTCAACCGAAAATTGAAAATGGTAAGTGTCATTTTTTGGAAATATTTTTAAAATACATACATATTGCACTTGATCAGCAAGAGTGTAGTAACTCGATTTTTTTTTAATTTTCTTAAAAAATTTCAAGCTTATATTCGTATTTACTTGCTGTAAAAATTTCGCATTGCTTTGCTTACATTTTGCTAATGAAAGGCATGATTTAATATCTATTTTTTATACACCTACCTTTGATGAAAAATCAAAAAGTATTTTGCTTCTGTTGAAAATTTTCAAATTTCGAATTAGTGGCCTCTTCTTGATTAAGTGCCATATGTGGTTAAATAATCATTTGAAAAATATTTGCTTTACATTTCATAAGATTGTAAAATAAATTTTTGGTTTTTATTTTCAGCTGGAGAATATGGACAGTACAAAGAAAAGAATATTGAACAAATATTAAGAGATTTTATTCAGGAATTAAAAGGTATGCTAGAAAAACTAATTGAAAGTTTTAATTTATCTAATAATGAAACAGCAGAAAGTTGGGAAAAAATTTCTTGCAATACGCCACATAGGGAGTAAAATATTTAAAAAAAGAGGTAGTTGAAGTAAAATATTCAAGAACGTATGAAGATAACATTTTTCATAGCACAGATTCCGTCCAAACAAAAGCTTTAAATTTAAGTAAAACATCAACTATTGATAATGCATCTTCTGGTCCTAAGACGATTATTTTAAACCAGGCAGTTGAAGTAAAAGATTCAAGAGCGAATGAAGATAACATTTTTCATAGCACAAATTCCATCGAAACACAAGCTTTAAATTTAAGTAAAACGTCAACTATTGATAATGCATCTTCTGGTCCTGAGACGATTATTTTAAATAAGGAATCACACATCAAGAAAAAAGATGCAAGTTTTAATGACAGCTCCGATGCTTTTAATAAAAGTAATATAACTCTGGGTCATTTAAAATTTCAGATAAAAGTTTAAAACTGGAAAAATTTGAAAAATATCGAAAGATTCCTAATCCGAAGGAAGAACTTAATGTAGACGTAATACGGTGAAAAGGAGTGGCAAAGAAAAATACAAGGAAATTTCGTATAAATATCCCTGATTGTGAATTTAAAATTGATCCCACCCTGGTATTTCAAGCAGAGGACGATAAAACGCTAAAGTTAACAAAAAATAAATTTGTTATTGACGTCATACGACAGGAGTATTTAAAAATAAATAACTGCTGTATATTAGCTTTCTTTTTAACTAAAGAATTGTTATCGTGCATACATGTGTATGCCTATTGTTGCCTTCAAGATTGCTCTACATACAGATTTAAGATAAACTTTGATGGGAAAGTTTCAGTTGTTAGATCAGGAGAAATTGTTCATGCAGAAAGAGAAAAACGAGCACAGATGCGAGGTGTAGCTCGTAAAATAGTAAAAAAATCATTACATGGAAAAAGTGCGTACCTCTATAGAAAAGATCAAATTCCAAAAGCATCAGATGATATTGCAAAAAGTGGAAATATCCTGAATGTGCAAACTCTATCAGCACTACGCAAATGTAAGTCCGCAGGAAACTCGAATAAGTCGCTTCATCAAAATCCATTTTACGAAGTTTTTTTGATGCAACAGACAATGTACAAAGATTACATTCAACATATAGCATCACCACTAACTATATTTTGCTGGGGAAAAGTAGCTTTTGCAATTAATCCTCAAATACTCAAAGATGCTAATTATACCATTCATTTCGATGCGTCTGGACAAAGTGTCCGCCAAATTGAATGCGCTGAAAAAAGAGTACTGGTGTATAAAATTATAATAAGAGTTAAAAAGGAGAAAATAATTATTCCTATTGTTACTGCTGTTCTTTCTCGACATACCATGAATGATATACATATGTTCAATTTTAGAAAAATTAAAACTTTAGTGCATAGAAAATAAGTTTAAATGACCATTTTTTCAAAGAGTTTGCACAGACGTGAGTTATGCTATGATTGGAGCAGTATTAAAAAGCTGCAACAATGAAAATATTTCCGATTATCTTATGAGTTGT
Source organism: Gymnocheta viridis (assembly GCA_956483585.1). NCBI lineage: Eukaryota > Metazoa > Arthropoda > Insecta > Diptera > Tachinidae > Gymnocheta > Gymnocheta viridis. The sequence continues at coordinate 40,833,091 of OY101444.1, forward strand.
TATTACTTCTTGGAAAGTTAGAGTCTTCATAAGAAGCCAAAAGTAATAGTGCAATGGTGCAAGGCTCGCTAGAATTGGTAAAAGAAATTCCCAACGCTATTTTGTAAAACATGCTTTGACAATGGCTTAAAACATTAGAAGAGTGCACATTTTGGTTCAAACATTTATTTGTTGTTCTCCTCTTTCCCAAGAAAGATAAACTATTTTGAGAAAGTTACAATATTTTACGAAACAATAAATTAGATATCAATGACATGGAACCGGAATACAATAACATTTTGAACAGTGAAGATTTAAGCAATTTAGAATCTATTGCTTCCCGAAGCCCTTTTAAAAAACTATTTTTAAAGCTATATGACGCCGTTTGCAATGACATGAAAAATACATTCATAGGTGGAGACAGCAATGAATATAACAACGAAGATTTGTGTAAATTTATAATCAACAAATATATCCAATTTCTTCCCATGTGGACAAATGTAATAAGAATTTTAGTAGATCCTAGTGGTGATCATATTAGCAATGCACCGGTTGAGTTTAGCTTTTTTTTGCAAAAACATATCCTTTTGACCGGGTGATTTTATAAGGATCGAACGGAAAGAGAACATAAGTTCCTTAAAGGATCTTCGATATAGATACAATATGTTTGATAAAATAAAAATCGATGAGTTCTATTGGAAATGTTTCCGTTTATAGCATAAAAGAAATCCAGCATGCTAAGGATGAAGTACACGTAGGTCAGATAAGAGGAGTGAAGAGATATGTTTTCAAAAATAGGATAAAAAAAAATAGTGCATATTTATTCAGAAAACAACAAATCATGAACGCTGCTGATGATATTGCCAAAAAAGGCAACTTTCAGGGTATTCATAATTTGGAAACACTGAGAAAATGTAAGTCTGAAGGAAATTTTGATTTGTATTATCATTTAAATCCATTTTACTCTCTCGTTTTGATGAAGAGAGGGCCATATAAAAGTTATATACATATGGTATGCTTCACCCTTTGCTGTTTACACATGGGAAAAAATTACATTTGAGACACTCTCAAGTAATAAAGAAATCCCTGAGGACTGTAAGTTTACACTGCACTTAGATGCTTCTGGTGAAATTGTAAGACAACTAGAATGTGCAGAAAAAAAAAATTTTAACCTATAAATTAGTTATACGAAACCGTAAACTAAAAAAAGTAATACCAATTGCGGAAGCGATTCCATCAAGACATACACGTGATGCAATATGTGCTTTTCTAAATGCCTTAAAATTGTATTTAAAAGAAAATAAGGTTAAGTATCAATTTAGATGGGCCTTTTGTAGAAGAGTTTGCACAGATGTCAGTGCAGCGTTATACGGTGCGTTGTTAAAAAGTTTTAATAATCAAACCTTGCTGGGAATACCTTAACGCTTGTGCAGCATACTTGAATAACGTTAAATTAAACCCAAATGCCAAACCCGATTTCGTAGTATTGCAATGGTGCAAATGTCATTATATTCATATCATTTGCAAGGACTTAGATGCTAAATTGGGTAAAAAACATATTTTGAGACCTTTGTTAAAATATGCTTTAATAGCTGCATTTAACATAGCCACTGTTGAAGAATGCCAACAGTGGTTTAAACATATTTTTATAGTTCTGATTACGCCATACAAATCTCCTAGCTTTGAAAGAAGTTTTGAAATAGTGCGTGAGTGTTTAATAGAAATTGCTGATGAAATAAACATTAAAGAATATAATCTTCCTGAAAGTGATCAGAACCAATACTTGGAATCTATTGCATTCAATAGTCCACTTCGGAAGATGTTTCTTTCAATTTATGATGAAATTGACATTAAAGTAAAAAACAGAGGACAAGATTTGAATCAATATCGAAATGATGATATGTGTATGTTTATATTAAACAAATACTGCCCTTTTATTGTTTTTGGACTAATATTATGGGTATTCATGTTGATTCATCAGGAAAGTATAAAAGTAACGCACCTGTTGAGTTTGCGTACTATTTACAAAAGCATATTATACTACCACAAAAATCAGTAAGAGCTGACGTTTTTGTAAAAGTCATGAGAATTGATTATCTTAGTTCTTTGAAGCTATAGTTATAAAATGTTCGGACCGATTTCCGTGAAAATTTAAGATATACTTACTTCTAGTTTTGGCAATTTAAATGAAGAAGATAAAAGTATAAGGTTAAAAAAGGAACAATCATATATTTGTTCAACACCCAAGCTGTATCTAATGCTCATCCCATTATACTTTATGTATTCTCAAGCCTAGGACTCATAACTTCATGCTTATTAATTCTTATGAAGATTTAGACGTTGGAAGAAAAATATTTGATCTTTTCATAGCTAAATTGCAAAGTAATAAGAACTTGTGGAAGTATAGTGATATAAAGGTAAGAGATATGCAAAACGATGGTTCAAATTGTGGAATTTTCGTTTTAATGTACGCATTAAGAATACTTGAAAATAAATCACTTAAAAACTTGTGGCACCCTAATGATTTCAGAAAAAAATTAAATTATTATTACTTAAGCATCAGGGTGACAGGTCAAGATTTTGTTGCATAAAAAGGACCAATTGTGATATTTTTATATGTAAGGACTGTAAATTCTACGTTTGCACAAACTGCACATACATATAAACATTATGAAAGCGAGTCAAATGTTTGTAAAATTATTGGTCAAGATATCTTTTCGATATAAGTTTATAACAATACTAAAACTGTGATATAAACTAAGTTCACAATAGCTATAATATATGGTATGTAGGCCTATTGGGGATGCCAGCCATAAAAAATAATTGGCATCGCACATTGTATGGTACCTCCAGGGTTGTGTGGAAAACTATACATATGCTATTTCTATGCATCGATGGTTGTATGTAAATTTTTACATTTTCTTTAATTTTTTCGAAATATCGTTCCACAAATAACTCTTCACTTAGAGAATCCAAAAATTGTGGTAGTTTTATTTGACGTCTGATTATTTGGTCGTCTCCAACTTTGATGGACGTAAAAACGTCATTTGCTTTGAATTATTTGCTCTGTGATGACCTAAAGAATTTTAGTATTGTTTTTTGTAAAAAAAACCCTAGAAATAAGGGTCGGCGCCAATTTTCCACTTAATTTGTTCTTAGTTTTTCAATATCCTATCAGATAAACATGGCATTACTTTTATTTAAGAAACCGCACCCTAACTAAAATGGCGATTTTCATTCGTCTATTATTGTTTATGGTGGTGTTTTCAGTTTGGTGTGGAAAGTTCAATTCTTGTCGACAATATAGCCAACAATATCGGGAGTTGCAGAAAAAATTTCATGAGACGATTAACGCAACAGCTGATAAGGCATTGCAAACATCACAGGACAGCCAAATCAAACTCTTAAAAACATCATTGGAAAATGTTAATAGTGGGGTTATGCACCAATTGAGAGTGATAAAGTGAATGGATATGTAATGAAAGGAATAGTAGTAACTGCATTTTTCTATTTCATAAGAATGAAACGTGAAGAAAGAATATCCGTGGTCGAGCGTAGAGTTGCTGAACGCACACGTTTAATTGACGTTTATAAACAACGCAACAAGGATTTACGAAAACAAAGGCAATGGTATGTACTATATTCCGAAAGTTACCTTTAATGCATATTCATTATTGTATTATGTTATTTAAGGTTGGACAAATTGTAGATAAAGAATGTTTATCACACTTGCGTCACCATCAACGGTTGGTACTTTTTCGCAATACCTCTGCCATCTACTACCTGAACTTCTTCAAGTAATGACATTGGTATATCTTCCAAACAGCTAACACTATCACCTGCCGGTTCAAATAACAGTATATCAAATAGTGCGGCAGCTAGTTCTGCTTCAATAACGACTGGTGTTGCAACATAAATTCTATAAACTTTTTAACTATAAAACCGTATTTATTATTGTGAAGAAAAAGGAAATGAATAACAAATGAAGAAAACGTGAAATGTATTTTAGAACAATTTGGACCTTTACTTAAAGCCAAAATATTTTATATACATACATATATGTAGTTATTAATAAAATTTATAGTAAATAAGTTACTTTACACATTAAGGTGCAGATTAATTCAAATTTTTTAATGATACGAAGTATTTGAATTTTGTATAATTTAAATACTAGGAACCTTTTGAATTTTTACAGTATTTTTTGTATTGCTTAGATTATTTGTATTATATTATAGAATAAAAGTACATTTTATATAAATGAGATATGGGTGAAATTCTTTGGTTCTCATGAATAACTGCGTATGGGCATATCTACTGATTTTAAAATTCAGAAAAAACCGGTCAACAGGTTTTTTTATAAGAAATTATACATAAGTTTTGATTCTAATTTGCTTTATTAAAAGCAAGAGTTAGCAGTTCATGTAAATGCTATAAAATAATTTAAAAATTAAAGGTAAAACGTATACATACGAGTACATTCATATGTATGCTGTTTCACTCAATGTACTTGTTGGCAAGGTTTGCTACCCAAAAATATTTAGTGGGTATTTTTAAAAAAACCCACCCAGTTGGAAATAAGGGTCATTCACAAGAATTCCTGGATTTTGAATTTTACCAAAATAGTATTTCTTGTAGAACGAAAAATATTTTTATTTTTAAAACTTTGTTCAAGAAAAAACTTTTGGGCTATATAAGTTGTATACCAAATTGAAGGCATGAATGTCTCCCTTAACTTGCAAGTGGTCCCGCCTAGGAAGAATGGATTTTGTTTAAGAATGAAATATATAATAAGGGTAATGTATCTAGATACGGAATGTAACGATATTTCCAGGTATTTGGTATTACATAAATGTATTTACTTAAATCTTAATAGTGTGCTATAAGTATTTCATCATTGTATTGTTTTAACAAATTTATGATTCATTCTTATTAATAAAGAATATTGAAATTGTTTGTTAAGTTAGTTTGTTAACTTTAAAACCCTCTCCCATATAAAAAAGAAGATCATATATTCACAATAAAATAGCTGTTTTAGAAGGATGCTGCAAAAAATTCCGTTTTTTAAACTTGGTAGCACTAAAATTTGGCTTTTCAAAATTGGCGAAAAAGATTTTATCGTAGTTAGCAAATTAGATGCATAGCAGCACAAAACACAATAAGCCACCGCCGTCGTTTTTTTTTAAATTCGAAACGTCGCCCAATACATTGCATTTTTACGGCTCTTAAATGTACAAGGTGGCGCAAAAATAACCTTCCGATGTTTTTTGGCTGTAATTTAAAAAAAAAATATTAAAAACTTTGATTCTTCTTGTGGATTATTTTTATTTGGTCTTTTAATTTTTTTACATCAAGTCGAGAATATGATGTCATGTAAATGGCCGCCGCCACAGTTGATTGTCATTTGAGCCCTTTTTATGGCATTTTCCATCACTTTGGCAAAACTTCCGGCAATAGGTCCTCACATTCTTGACGGATATTGTCTTTAAGAGCTGCAAGAGTCTGAGGCTTGTTGACATAAACCCGCGACTTCAAAAAGCCCCACAAAAAGAAGTCTGCAGCGGTCAAATCAGGCGATCTTGCTGGCCAGTGCAAATCGCCAAAACGGGAGATTAGGCGCCCAGGAAATGCATCCTTCAGCATATCGGTTGTGGCACGTGCAGTGTGTGCCGTTGCACCGTCCTGTTGGAACCACATGTTTTCCCATCCCAATTCATCAAGTTGCGGCAAAAAGAACTCGTTAATCATTGCTCTGTAGCGCTCACCATTCACAGTAACCGTTTGGCCCGCGACGTCTTCGAAGAAAAATGGTCCGATGACTCCTCCAGCGAAAACAGCACACCATACAGTGACTTTGAGCGGGTGTAATGGCTCTTCGTGAGTTACACGCGGATTTTCAGTGGCCCAGAAGCGTAAATTTTACTTATTTACGTACCCGCTAAGATGGAAATGGGCCTCATCACTCATGATTATTTTTGATGAAAAATCATCTTCCTGTTGGTGGTGATTAAGGATGGCTTGAGCGTATGTTAGACGCGATTGGCGGTCAGCAGCTAACAGCTGATGCACCGTCTGGACTTTGTACGGAAACATCTTCAAATCTTGTACCAAAATTCGCTGTAAAGACCGTCGACTGATACCCATTTGCGTGGCACGTCGTCTGGTTAATGTCGACGGCGCTTCCATGACATCCTCGGCTACAGCAGCAATATTCTCTGCAGAACGGCTACTCCGGGGTCTGCCATGCCTGGCAGCATCTCGTGTTGTGCCAGTCTCTTCGAGGTGAGCGGCTAAACGTCGCAGTGTTTCACCAGTAGGCGTTGGACGGCCAGGAAATCTGCGACGAAATTCACGTTGTGCCAAAGTCACCGACCGATTATTGGTCAAATAAACGTGTATTTCGCATGTGTTTACTACACAAATGTCAAAACAGAACTGACATTAGGGGCCAATCGCAAAATTTATAGCATTTTCTGATAGGAGGATTACTTTTGCGCCACCTTGTAGTTAGACTCAAGGCGTGTTTAGCCAGGTGACAGCATTACAGCAGCTGACTGTTCATTGCGAATGTCAATATACATACAAAATACTTTTACTTTTTTTCTGTATTTGTTTTATGGGTTAGGTTTTTAACATACGTAATGAAACTACACAAACAAAAATGCCTGTTGTTCTTGCATTGTTGCAATTGTTTTCCTAATGCTGTCATTAGTTAAATACACCTTGGTTAGACTGAAAAATGCATTGTTTATTATAATTTGCGATTATAATTGTACATCACACTCAAATCCCTATTTTTCCTTACGCGTTCAAAAAGTTGTCTTTACAAAAATCACTACAATTTTTAAATGACGTATACATATAAATATTATTTAAATACAAATAATTTTATGTACATGAATCAGTTCTTTTCTTCGAAAGTGGTATTAGGTGGTCGACCAGCTGACTTGATGCTTTTATTTTTTAAAAATGTATCCATTTTTTGCTATTCTTACAAAATTCAGATTTTTTTGTGTATCTTTCTTTCTGCGTGCTTCAGAAGATCAGACTTGGCGCAATTTGAAATCTTATTGCACTGAGAACACTTGCATTTGAACGGTTCGTCTGAGACAGGTTGCAGGCAGCCTTTAAAGTTATCGTCCTCCAGCCATTTGTAGCAGAAATTTTTGTTTCCAGTACTTTTCGGTTTCCTCTAAGTATGCCGAAAAGTCTGAAGAAGACGAAGAGTTCATTCTGCAGACTATATAATTGTATAATAATTATATGTAAATATAAAAGAGGCAATATTTCACAAAAATCAAAACTGAAATGGCGGCAAGCGATCATATAAAAAAATATGACAATTTGTAATATTCCCGTGTTAAAGATTTTATTAAAATGTCACAAATCAAATAAGCTTGCAAAATTAATATATTTTAGCCACATTATTGAAGAAAAACTTTCTTTTATTTAATTTTAAACTCAATTAATATAAATTTTGTATTTTATTTACAGGAAAAACTGAAGGAAAATGTGCAGTTTAAAACAATTGTGCTATAAATATGTACATAATTTTTATATTTTCAGGAAAATTTGATACCATTGTATCAAGAAAAAAAAACGTTTGTACAACATGTAAGTATTTGGAATTGAAAAGTGTATATTTTTAATTTACATGTGTATATTTTTTCAGGAAATGCTTAAAAGGATGTCCCGTGGAGAAGATCTCCATAACTTCCCGAAAAAACCAGTAAGGTAAGTGAATTGTGTTATTTGTGTATGTACGCTTTGCATTGTAAATCGGTGGTGGCTATCGTGGAAAAGTCGTCGACAAAGTCGAAGCTACATAAATAGTACATACACGCAGTGATTCTCACATTGGTTTTAGATTTATAATGTATGTAGACTTCTTCGGCGTGGTTTTCCAACAAAAAAGCAAATCTATGTTTATTATATGTATGTATGTATGTCTTCTTTGCGATTATATTACTTGAATGCTGTGTAGTTAGTAGAGTAATTTCGGGTAATGTGGTATACCTACTGCACGTCTTACATAGGTTTACATTTAGTAAAGTGAATATAAAGTGATATTGAATATTAGCATGTGTTGCGTTCATCGGCTTCTGGCTTTTAGTTTTCGGGAAGAGCTAATATATCACATTATCCGCCTATACCACAATACCCGAACGTACCCAAGCTTAACTGCCTGTTTCTGGAAAATTAAAACAAAATTGTGAGGCAGTAAATTTTTGAAACCCGTTAGTGATATTTTCTTTGCTTTATGAGAGTTTGGTTTGTGTTTTGATACTTACACATATGTAATTCGTCGATATCCATCTGGTTCACATATTTCTGTGGTCACAAGCAATAAAAGCCTGAGTCGAAAAACTTAGTTTTAAAATATGTTTGTAAATTTTAATATTCGAAAGAAACAAAGCACCATCAACCAACCACATCTTAGTACGATTTCTGCACAAAAACTAGCCTTTTTAAGATGAAAAAATCTTCAACCACCAATTTTTTTTTAACAATTTTGAAAAAAAGCAAAAAGTAATTAATTTTTTAAAGAATTCAAAAAAAGTTTTCTTTTTTGAGGCTTTTTAGCAAGTCTATTTTTATACCCTTCACCAAAAGAATTTTGAAAGGGGATATATAGGTTTGTCATTCCGTATGTAATTTCTTCATTATTCATTTAAGACCCCATAAAGTATATATATCCTTATAGATAGAGAAGTCGGATGAGCGATGTCCGTCTGCTACATTTTGGTGTAGTTAGAATTAAGGTCAAAACAAAACATAGAGAAATAAATTTTATTCCATTTTCTTGGAATTTTTCATAAATTTGTTCGGTTTGAAAATAACAAAACTCGGTCCAATAATTAATGAGATATAGCCAAAAGACTTTTTTGTTATATATCCTATTCTGTTGTTTTTTATGGCCCCAACTGTCCTACGGTCAATTTTATGTAGCAGATCTCTTGTATGGAGTTCTACGAAGGTTTAGACTGAAAATAATTGAAGTCGGTCCATTAACGACTAAAATATGAGCAAAAAAATGGTATTCGAAATAATTTTACTTTTAAAATTTTTTTGAAAAAGTTGCGTTGGGATTCAATCCAGCAACCTATAGGTTATTAGTCACAAGCGCTTCTTGTACACCACAGAGCAGTTGTATTTGTCATAGTAGTTTACGCGTTTAAGAACATAATATATCTTATTTATAATAAAATACTAAAATTTCAAATTCTTGATGGAAATTGGTGTGGTTGTTGTAAATCTTCCCTTTTTGTCACACAGATATCGCATACATACATACATACTGAAATGCGTTCATGGGCACATGTACACATTGTGTGTATCATGTGTATATTTAAACAATCGAAAAGCAATGATTTGTTGTTTTGTTTTTTCTTTAAACTTATTTTTGTATGTTTATTAGTATAATATTATGCATGCATATTGCAGTATTTTTTATAGCTTACATTTTCTTTTCGTATATAGATAACCATAATAATTTTTTATATTAAAGAAATGTAATGGATCGTCAAGACACTATGTACGAGTAAATATACTAAATCAATGAAATTGAATTTTCGTTTTGTTTTGAAAATGTATTAATATTAAATTTTTTATGACTATTTGTGATTTCAGAAGAAAGGCAAAATTGATGCTTATATCCTGTGTTATACTTGTGTAATTTTAACTATTTTCTATATTCAGGTGCAGAGCGTACCTGCAGTTTATCAGAACCCGGTATTATTATTGTATTTGTACAATTTGATAAAAAATCTTTTGACAATTAAAATGTTGTTTGGATACTTAGTAACGCATAACAAAGCAGAAAAATCTCTTCCCGGCTAGAATTTGATAAGAAATGTTTCTTTCATTCTGTAACATCAGTGAGTTAATCTTCAAAAGCACGTAAGAATTTAATTTGATATCAAGCTCCAAAATGTAATTAGCAAAGAAACTAAAAAATTGAAAAATTGCAACTGCAATATTGGAAATTATTTCCAAAATTTATTTAAAAAAAAACTTAAAAAATATCATTTCCATTGTGAAAATTACACTTTTATTAAAAACTATTTTGTATTTGGAATAAAAGTATTGCAAATACTTACTTTCCACAAATTTATATTTAGCTTCTAGATTGCATTATCGAATTGAATAATTTAATGTGGGCTTAAAATGTATTCTAAGAATCTTTCGCAGTTCATCAAATATTTTTCAAACAATCAGTTCCTATCTTATACATACATATGAACTTTGGATTTTTAGATCGGAATGTTTGGGGAAAATTTCCAAAACATTTGTAAAGCGTAGCGATAATAGTTCGCGAGCAGTACCGCGTCTAAAAATATACATATTTGTATTTTATTTTTTTGTATATTTTCGTATTTTCCCCAATTCAACATATACAACAGATAAAAAATTGATTCCTTCATATTCATATACAATAAACTGGTCTTATATTCATCAAAAACACCTAAAAAATCATAGTTTTGAGGAATATCGCATGTCGATAGCACGCACTACGGAATTGGACGCGGATTAATGGTTAAATATTACGAAAATAAGCCGAATTATGGGTTGGATTTGAGAGCAAAAAGCTTTCTGTTTGCGACATTATCGTAATTTTTCATATTTATATCTCTGTCTTACTTAGTAAACGCAGCGGAAGATTTAAATAAAAAATGTTTTTAATTAAATTCATCTGTTTTCTTAGCAGGCTGAATATGAATTACCGAATTCGTATTTTTTAAATCAATTGTGCTTGAAATTCCATTCCATATCAGAAATATACAGGTTATATTGAACCAAAACCTTTATCGTCTGGTCCAACCACAATACAGATAAGTAAATGGAAAAGTTAACAAAATTTTAAACAGACAACTATCAGAATACAACTAGTTTACACACATACGTACATCATACGAGTTTCAAAGAAAAAATTAAATTAAAATAATGAATTAAAATATGTTGTTATATTTTATAATTTAATATTTTTTCTTACACCGTCAAGTTATTTTTAATTTTGGTGTTATTATTATATTAAATAAAAACGTCGACAACTTACTAAATTCATTATATAATTATTTTATCACTGTACTTAATCCTATCTGATAACATATTGGATATTTTTGAAAAATAAACCTTTTATCGTTCATAAAATAGGAAAAACGCAAAAATTAAAAAACAATATTATAAATGAGATTGTGCCTGGTTTTTTAAATAAATTGTGGAACAAACTTTTTCAAATAAAAAGTAAAAGTAATAAAAACAACTAAAATGTATCGAAAATTCTAAAAAAAAAAAATAGCATTGCGTTGTATTCAGGATGCGAAACCGTGCCATCGGGTAAGAAGGTACGGTTTCAAATCCTGACCAACCATTAATTTTTTTTTTAATTTTTGATACATTTTAGTTATTTTTATTACTTTTACTTTTTATTTGAAAAAGTTAGTTCTTTTAAGAATTTTTGAAAGCTTTAAATTATTTTCAATATGAAGATAATATTATAACATTTTAATCATTAGACTAACAGATTTATGTAATAGGTGGCGATTTTTTAATCAAATTTGGGAGAATTTCTTCATTATTAAATCTTTTCTTACGTTTCAAATCATTTCTTTGTTTAGTCGAAGACCACTGGCTTTTTGATAAAAACGTTCAAACACTTCTTGGATGTGTGAAAAAATATATAAGTGCTAATAAGGGGATGTTAATATTTTTATAATGCACTCCAGGCAAGAAATTGTAACAAATTTGTTACGAAATTCATAATTTATGGCTGAATTCATAAACGCAGTTTGCAAAGCAACACGAGAATGCCTTGTAAACTCATGCTTCCAGTGTTGCTTTGGAAGCTGTGTTTATGAAATCAGCCTATATTATGAAATAGAGATTAGAACCAATAATGCGTGATCGTGATTAATTTTTTGTTTCCATCACGTGGGGATGCGTCCGTGAGACGGTGAGTGGCAATTTTTTTTGCTTTAATGTATTTTTTTCCATTTAAATTTTTTTTCGTATTCGTAGGCGCGAATTTTCGTGATTGTGACTTCTTTTGTCACTCCATACTTTGGTAAAGGGTATATATGATTCGGCACAGCCGAATATATCTCTCTTACTTGTTTATACATGTATTTCATTGATGATAGTGCCAAATCATCAGTGAAAAGTTTCAAACTTCTTATCTTTTTTTTTTTTAAAGAACAAACACAAACCGCGAAGCCATTTTGGCTTGTCTGCAGAAACACCCAGGGTCTAGGCAGGAATCGAACCTGCGACCCCCCGACTAATAGTCTAGTACGCTATCTGCTAGTCTTCGGGGGCTCCCTTATAAATATATAAAAAAATAGACTGCTAAAAAGCCTCAACAAACAAAACTTTTTTTGAATTCTTTGACAAAGATATCGATACTTGTCTGGAATAGTAAATTTAATAATTACTTGATTTTTTAATGTTATAATTTTTTCCACTTAAGAAATTAAACTCACGGACAATGTCGGTGTAGGGAATCAGGACTCCAGACCAATTGTTAACGGGTGCAAAGTGTTCGCCATGGAGGAAGGCGTTGGAATTGTGGGATCTAAAAGAACCACAAACAAATTAAAAATATTGCGGGCGGCAATGGACAGTCTTCGTTCGTTATATATTGCCGAAAAGAGGACGAACAATAGGTTGAAATCTACCAATGCTAGGCTAAAATCTGAATTAGGCAAGTGCCAGGCCAAACTCAAACGTTTGCAGTTAGATTTAGAGAAAAAAATGATTTGTCGGCCAAAGTTTCTAAGACAATGTTGGTATGTCTTAATAATGGTTTAAAAAAGCATAACAGAGACGCAAAGGCACGCCGTTATGATCAAGCTACTAAATTAATGTCTTCAGCTGTACTGTTCTTATCGCCATTAGCTTATTGGTATTTGCAACCAGTGCTTGATTGGCCACAAACTCGGACACCGCAAAGGTTCGAAGAGGATTGGCCAAGAGTCCTGGAAATTTCAACGGTAGTTTTGAGACGCTAAGAGTGCGTTCTAAAAACTTCACTGAAGAACAGAAGTTCGTCAATGTTTCTTGCGACGAGATGGCATTGAAAACCTTCCTCGAATACAATACTTACAAGAATATGATCATTGGTCTGCAAGATTTCGGCGATGGAAATCGTTCAAATAGTTTAGCAACAACCGTAGTAATTATAATGGCAAGTGGAATAGGTGGAGATAGTTGGTCGCAATCACTTTCTTCTTTCTACATGGTAGCTGCCAGGGTTCTGTATTATAAAATATATGTTTATGAGGCGATTTCTGAATTACAGGCAATAGGCTTAAATACTTGTCAATTCGTTTGCGACCAAGGCTCTAATTTTCAAAATTTTGCAAAGGTAGCCGGAAAATATTTTTTATGTTTGATTGCCCCCACCTATTAAAAAATGCCCGGAATTGTCTTCTTAGTGTTCAAATATTTTAATAATCAAGTGGTATCATGCAACGATGTTGTCCATTTTTTTAAAGTAGATTCTTCAAATAGTTTAAGATGTGCTCCAAAGCTAAGTAAGGACACATCAGTCCCAACAATTTTCAACGCATGCGCGTTAACTTGGCATCTCAAGTCTTGAGTAATACTGTAGCTACTGGGATGCGAGTTTTATACCAGACCGGGAAAATAGATGCTTCAATAGCTTTGTCTCCAACATATCTTAGCACCTCAGAATATTTAAATTTTTTTAATGATTTGTTTGATATTTTCAATAGTCGAGCCGTTGCCATTGCTTTCTCCTGTTCTGATGAAAAGTTACGGCTTTTAAGGGAAGCCTCAACAAAGTTGAAGACTTTTAAAGTTATAGATGAAAAGGTATTAGATATAACAGGTTTCTTTAAATTCTCTAATGGGTGGCAACTTAATATTTCGGCCTTAAAATCTCTTTGGCAGTATCTTGAAAAGAAGGTATCCGCTTTGTCAAAACTCGTAGGTTAACTCAAGACCACCTTGAACATTTCTTTGGTCAAATCCGCAAGAGATCTGGAAACGCAGTTTCTATTAATGCTCGAAATTTTTCAAGCTCTTTTCAAAAAAGATGGGGTCTTCATTATGTAAACGTCGTTGTTAATGGGAATTGCGAAAGTATTTCGCCTAATGATTCAATCATCGATTTTTCTATTGTGGATGAGGCATTTTCGAATAGTGACAATAAGATTTGGGAAGATTTTCATTCTTTGTCCAACCCATCATCTCCGATTACATCGAATAATATTAGTGTAGTACCCTTAAATGAGGAGTTTCTAGCACGTTTCAGGGTATTTTTACCTGAAACTTTATAACATGCACAAATGCAAGCTACCAATACAGTTGGTAGAACCTCCGCAACCTTTTGTAGACTATCTACGCCAATTAGAAAATAATTTTGAAGACATCTTTAATAAACATTGCCATCGGATTGATATTCGCTAAATTTATTTCGACGAATTGATCAAAATTGCCCCATATCTATGCTGCGAACAATTAAAGCACGAAGACCTCTTGACCCTCTTCATTCGTATTAGGATTTATTTTCTTCTGCGTTTCTTCAATGCTAAATTGAAAGAACCAAAATTTAAAATCAAATACCTCTGCGTTCTCATAAGTGAAATTGCACTTTAAATTAAAAGTTTTCTCGTTAGCTTTTAATCTTAGTATGGTTCGTTCTGTTCAATATTCGTTTTAGATTTTTATATATGTATATGCCTCGTTTTACTATATCGATCAGGGTCGCGTTCTCGTTAGCCTTCGTATGCATTCATTAAAATTTGTTATATTATTTAGTTTGATCATAATCGGCAAATCAATTTATTTTAAAATCCTTTTAATTAAAAACGAATAACTATTTTCATCACTTGGTTATTGCTTTATATGTATGATTTATTGATTTTTATCATATTTATCAATTGAATTGTTTTTTTAATATATTTTCATAATTTCTTTATTATTTGTTATAATTGAATTGTCTTTTATTTTATTTATGAATGAAGAATATATATTATTGCAAAGTATATATGTATTGTTATTGAATTATTGTTATTATGCTTAATTTGTTACTTGTCGTTTGTTAATGAACTATTATTGAATTTTTTTCTTATTTTTATAATTGAATTTATTTTTTATAACTGAATAATTTTCTTAATTTACTTTTGTTCCTTTATTTTTTGCTTTTTGAATTATTATTTTATATATCATAAATATTTTCATAGTATATCCAAAGGTCGCAGTTGAGACCGTCTTGGTGCCTATGATTTTAGTCGCTATACAAAACTTAAACGTTTTATATTGATCACGATAATCCAGGGGCAAGTGTAGCGAACATAAAAGCTTCTGCTTGCCCAAGACAATCATGCGTGGTGAAGAGCCACATCCTACTCGACGTGGTGCTGTCACTAGTGAAACGTGATGGATCTGGTCCAAAGAAGGTCGAAAAAAATCTATCGAATCGCCATTTCGATAACAAGACTTGAAACAAATTAAAAAACCAAATCTTTTAATAGTTGTTTTTTTATTTTTCTATTTATTTAAAGCCTTGCGTGATTGGTAATTTTTCCAAATTGTATTTCATCAGTTGCAGGAAATGGATGGCGAAAGAATAATATATTTTTGATTAACCATGTACATTTAAATCTTTTATTAAATAAATAAATATTTTTTATTGCATATTAGTAAACAAGTTTTTAATAACAACCAATATAAGAAGTAAGGCAAGTAATATTTTTTATGTATGAATGTTTATAGTTTTTATACTTTTTTTTATTATTCTTGAACAACTCATTAATTTTTTTGAAATATTTAAACTATTTGTGTTGTTTTTTTTTTTTTTTTTTTTTTTTTTTTTTTAACTTGGACCAGCACTCAGGGGATGACCCCTACATATGCAATGCATTGTGCCGGAACTAGGAAAATTGGTTATGGAAAGGAGGATAAAGGGAGTAGTGTCTGTGGACGTTCGATTTGAATTTTCCCACATTAAAAGTAACAGGAAAGACCTCTGCAGGAAGTTTATTCCACATGCGAACTGTTCGGCTAAAGAACGAATTTTCTCTGTAATGCGTAGTGCGATCCACTGGCATATCAACCACAAATGGATGCGCTCTTAACGAAGAACGTGTTGTTCGTATAAATGAGCGGGTTTCGGGAACAAGTTCCCTGATTTCATTAGAGCACATTCCATTGTAGTAACGATAAAACAGTGAAATACATCCCACATTGCGTCGATGCTCCAGTGAGTCAATAGAGTTGGCTACCCTACTGTCACCGATGAGCTTCTTTGCCCTCTCCTGTACCCGGTCGAGTATCTTCAAAATAGACTTTGAAGCACCGGCCCATACATGAGAGTTGTATTCCATTTTCGGTCGGATATAGGTGTTGTAAATATTAAGGAGATCAGATGGAGTGAAGTATCTCTTACACCGTCTTAGAAAGCCGAGGCACTTGAATGCTTCTTTTGAAACCTGAAAAATATGATCAGTCCATCGAACATCACATTTAATTTTCATGCCAAGAACATCAAGAGTTTCTGATTCCTCAATATCTACACCACCCATTATTACAGATGAAGCAGCATGATTGTATGTACATTTGTGTGTAAGCATACAACACTGGGTCTTGCGAGCATTAAATTCGACCCTATTCGCACGTCCCCATTCATGGATTGCTAAAAGATCATTATTTATCGAATCATTCATATTTTGCCTCATTGCCGCGATCTCCGGCAGGCTTGGTCTGTTATTGAATGAATATGAATGGCACATGCTGCTGTCATCTGCAAAAGAGTAGATAGGATTGAAAGTTTGAAGTAGAAGGTCGTTTAAGAAAATAAGAAAAAGTGTGGGAGAAAGAACGGATCCTTGCGGTACCCCTGAATTAATCTTGAACTCGTTTGATGAGATCCCTTCTATAACAACTCGTATAGTGCGATCTCTGAGAAAGCTTGATATAAATCGAGAGAAGACATCACCGACACCAAAAGCAATAAGTTTTGACAGAAGTGCACCATGCCAAACTCTATCAAACGCCTTGGAAATATCTAGAGCCACCACCTTACTCTCGCCAAAATGGTGAATAGAATGACACCATCTTTCCGAGAGAATTTAAACAATTCTATGTTTTTATTTTAATTTAATATATTAGTATTAAACTTTAATTGCAATTAAATGCTTTGTTAAAATAAATTGTAAAGCGTTCCTAAATAAGATTATAAATTTAACAAATACACATATTTCTAAAACATCAAAGTTGAAGAAAAATATTAATTTAAGCAATAAAAATGCTAATGGTAATATAACATTAAAAATATTTTAAGAATTATTTCATGATCTATAGAAGAAGTAAATCCCATTACAATTTCTTTTTAGCTGACACGAACTTCTTCTTGTCACTTTCTTCCCAGGCATCTTCGTATTCTGAGGGCGCTTCCATTTTTATTAATGACCATCAAGTTCTTGACAATCATTTTTTTCTTCGCAACCACAATCACCAGTGTCTTCTTAATGAAAAATCATTTTTTCTGAAAAAGGCGAGAATTACAAATATTATATGCAACCAAGTTTTTCCTATTTAGCTAGGCTTGCCAGATCTAATTTGTCAAAAAGCTTGACATTGACGAAAAAAAACTTGATTTTGAAAAAAAAAACTTGACAAATAAAAACACTCATACTAAATATATAAAAGAGATTTTTAGTTTTTAAAGAAGAACTTCTGAATAATTATTATTGGGAAAATACGAATTGAATTTCAACTTTTACTCGTAAAAACAATTTTGCTGAGAGTTTTTAGCTAGTCTATAATAAATAAATAATAATTTTCATAAATAACTTGACAATTCTTCAAACACATAAGTTTTATTTAAAAAAAACAATGAAAAACCGCCTGTATTATTCCACCATGGGTATATCAAGTCGGCTAAGCTGATAGAAGGATGGCGCGCCGGTAAAACCCCGGCTCAAGCCGAATCGCCGCCGCCGACGAAAAGTCCACGACTAGCTTCTCTGGTTCAATGTTGTCAATTTACTAGTGTTGAGTAATAGGGTAAATATCAGTGTTGGCACTTTTATAATAATTGTACAGAAAGTTATAGTTATTTTTTAAACTATAATTGCAGAAAAAAATATGTATCATATTAGTCCTTAGTTCTATTGATAGTAAAAATATGGGCTTTAGATTTGTTTTTTAGAAATATACACATACTTTTTTTAAGTATTATTATTTGAGAAAAAAAAATAGCTTACAAAAAAGCTTGACAAATCACTTTTTCACTTGACGCGCATTAAAAAACTTGACAATCAGGCCAAATCAGGCCCTTCTGGCAACCCTATATTTAGCTCTAATTACCTGCATGGCGACTTCTTTTGCGTAATCTGCCGTCAACAGTTCACTATCTATGTACGTAGGGAAATACATTTCGCAGATTGTATTTCTGTATTCTAAACTTAACTTCCTGGTTAATTTGCACTTCACATTTATCAACCTTTTGAGCCACTCTCAAATTAGCATTGAACACACGATAGAGTATGACACCAACTTGGTGTTGGTCCTTCTTCGGGTTTAAGCACATACATTAGAATTGAGGTTGATATGCATTCTAGGATCATAAGTACATGTGGCACTGGGCTCGCGTAACTTTTTCACTTTTCACATTGAAGTTATTAATAATTATTCTGCTTTATATTATTTTATTTATTAAATTTGTTATAATTGTTTCCTTTGTTACTTGTAAAATGCTTTAATTTTGTTTTGTTAATTTTCCCTTATTCTTAGTTGACAACCTCAAAGTTTTTTCTCTGGTATACCCTGTGATTTCACTTTTAATGTTGATTCCTTAAAATCTCAAATGCTTCTGAAGGGATTGATCACAAAGTTTTGAAACGCACGCTACAAAAAACTTAATTAACTTTGAAAGTTAAAGTTTATTTTCGTAATTTTTAGCGAATTTTGCATAATAAAGCACAGAAAATCTAGTTTCTAAAAGAAAGATGAATATAAGAGTATTCTAAAATAACTTACATATATATTTACAACCGAAAAATTTTAGTTTTTATTAAAACACGGGAACTCTTTGTGACGCACGCTACCAAACGCACGTTGCATTTTTTCTATTCCGAAATTTCATACTTAATTTCAATTTTTCCAAAATAGTAAACATAAATTATTTTAATAAAATTGAAGTGAATTCAAAGTATAAAATTATGGCTTATGATCGGGCCATCTTCATTAACACTAAAGTAATTATATGGTATGAAATTAGAAGATCTGAGAAAGGGTAGGATTTGGTAATAATTTGTGCATTAATGATCATCGAAATACATTTACTTTATTTATTAAATAAAGACTGTTTCTGGGACTTGCCGATGTATCAAAATTGAAAAATTTGATTTCAAAACCGACAAATTGCTTCAGAAAAATATATTTCTAAGTTAACCAAAATTTTCCTCTTTTATTGAAAAATTTTCTAATTGTCTATTAGATTCTTCTAGCAGCGTTGCCGTTTTGGTTACTTTTAACCGAAATTGGTTATTTTTTTCAGTGTGTACCTGTGTATTTTTTTATATTTTGTTTACTTTTTTCAACAAAAAATTTAGAATTAGTTATTTTATTTGCTGAATTTACGCTTGAATTACGCTTCTATCTACATTACATGCCATCTAGATTAGACATAAATTCACTTACATTAACTTTAACGTCATGTTAATGTTCAGTGCTCATTTCAATGTTTTAACATCGTTGTTGAGTATCTGTTTTAACAACATTGCTTGGAAAATTTCAGTGTTGGTGTTAAAACAAAAAATTAATAAATAAAGTAAATGAAAAAGTTTAGGTTAAGTAAGGATGGCAGCCAGAAGCTCTGACTCACTTAGACCGTTTT